>OY728125.1:32500437-33750655 GCA_963277665.1 Viscum album | reverse complement strand
TAAGAGAAGCTCTAGTTTGAGTTCCATTATCTAAATATTCTACAACAGCATCTAAAGGATGGTTCTTAAGGGTTCTAACAACTCTAGAAAAATAAGCACCTGTGATTTTAGGTTCTTCAATAGGTTTGGGTTCATTATGAGTTGAATCTGAAGAATTTACAGAATTGGAAGTTTTCACAGATTCCTTTATAGGATGGTTAGAGGATTTTGAATTGATGTCCAGATTTTACACATTATCCTCCGGGTTCTCTAGAGTGGTCTTAGGCTCATGTGGATATATCTCATAAAACCTTACATGGAAAGATTATTCTACACATTTAGTTCATTTGTTAAACACTCTATAGGCTTTACTAGAGATTTAATATCCTAGAAACATTCCTTCATCACTCTTGGATGGAAATTTTTCAATATTTTCCTTAGTATTAAGGATATAGACATTGTAACCCAAAAACATTGAAGTATCTTACTTTGTGATTTCTATTATTCCATAACTCATATAGAGTTATTTTAAGAATGGGACTAATCAACACTCTATTAATAAAATATCATGTTGTATTTACAGCTTCAACCCAAAAATAAATAGGTAAGTCATCTTCACTATTCATGGTTCTTGCAAGTCTTTTGCAAGGTTCAATTTATTCTTTCTATAACTCCATTTTTTGAGGTGTTTTAGAGGCATAGAAATTATGAATATATCCAATTTTTGGGAAAAAGGATTCAAACTCATGATTTTCATACTCACGACCATGATTACTTCTTAGTAATTTAATTCTATGTCCACTAAGATTTTCTACAGTTTTAGAATATTTGATGAAATGATAGTAGGATTCACTTTTGTGAGCCAAAAATAAAGTCCAAGTATATCTATAAAAGAAATTTATAAGAACATAAACATAGCGCTTCCCATTTAAACTAGAAACTCTAGATGGTCCAAAAAAATCCATGTTAACCAATTCGAGAGGTTGATAAGTTTACACTTCTTTCTTTAGTTTGAATAAAATTTTGTGTAGCTTTCACTTTAGACAAGGATTACACACTTTATCATTTGGAAACACATGTTTGGGTAGATCATTGACTAAGATTTTTCTAGTTATCTTTCTAAGGGAGTGAATATTACAGTGTACTAGTCTCCTATGCCAAATCCAAGACTCTTTACGAAATACACTTAAACTTAAAGCATTTTGAGAAACTAAAAAATCTAAGTTAACAGAGTATACATTTTCGTTTCTCATTGCAGAAAACACTGATTCGTTTATAGAATTAAAAACACTACAAGCATCATTTTCTAATTTAACATGAAATCCATCATCACATGGTTGTGAAATACTAAACAGATTATATTTCAATCCATCAACAAAAAATACTTTGAAAATTTAAACTCAGTCAGAGATACTAATTTAGCCAAGTCTAATAATTTTTTTCTTTTGGCATTGTCACCAAAGGTGACATGTCCACCATCAATTTTTATTATGTTCATGAAGCATGAATAGTATCCATTCATGTGTATTGAACACCCACTGTCCCAGTACCATAAGCTTTTACATGAGATATTTAAGAAATTTTTTGACAAGATAGTCAAATAAAAACAAACTTTGGTACCCATGTTTGTTTGTGTCCAGTAAAATTAGTGACTAGTGATATAGTAAACCACATCTGCCTCATAGGTTTCCTATAAGAATTATGTAAAGTGCTTAAAAAATTAACTCTATTTAGTCAAGAAAAGAATGAAACAATGGAGAGTGTATCATAATTTGAACTAGAAAAATGTTTTCTAGAACTAGGAGTAAAGTTGTATGTGCTTGACTTAGAAAAAAATTCGTTTTTCCAAAATTTATTTTACAAGGTTGATAACCAATACAAGTAGTATATTTAGGAGCAATCTATTTTCCTACAATTTGTACCAAATTATCATTTCCATTAGTAAAAATTTCAAGGTACCTTTTCAATTTCTCATTAGATAGCTTTACTTCATTGTTTTCTTTGAGTAATTGTGAATTTTTCTATCTTTCTACAGTATGTTCAGATTTAATAGTTGATGTAGGGGCATACTATTTCTTTAAAGACTTGTATTTATATTTTATTTCATTACATGTCTCTTCAAGAATATTGCAATACTCAAACATGTATTCTTTATACATATTCTCAAAATCACTTTCACCTATAGAATAATATGAATTTTGTATAGGATATTCTAGTGTTACCTCAGATATTTTTGTCATAAAACACATATTGGGTTTGTTAGCATGTTCATCGTGTGAAGATTCTGAGTCACTTGAACTATCCTCAGAAGCACTTCATGTTGCTTTCATTAACTTTTTATACTTTTTATCTTTGTCCTCATTTTTTTGTACTTGAGCTTGGGATAGTCAGCCTTTATATGTCCCTAGAGCTTACATTTATAGCATATTATGTCATCAGACTTGTCACTTCTTTTCCAATATTTTTTCCAGCTTCCCTTTTGATCATATCTTTCTTTGAAGTTAGGATTTCTGAAAATTTTCTTATTCTTGTAAATTCTATTAAACCTTTTTTCTAATTGATCCATCTCCACGTCATTGTTAGGTGATTATTGTTCAATGCTAGACCTTTCTATAGAGACTTCTAATTTCTATTTTCCTTTGTGATTAGAGGCGATGGTCTTAAATGCAACAAATTTTATTTGGGTTTCATCATCCTATTCCTCATTGAATTTTACCTCCTCTTCATACTTCATTAGTTTCCCAATGAGTTCTTTTATAGGTAACTTTCTGATGTGTCTTGACTCTCTAATAGAGATATAGGTTTGTCTCTATCTATCAGGTAGGCATTTGTGAATCCTTATTATTTTTTCATTGGCAGTAACTTCTCTTCCAAGAGAAATTATTGTGTTGACAATTTCATTGAACCTAAGATACATGTCTGAAATAGGATCATCAGGTTTTATTTTAAAGTTATCATATTTAATATTATATGTATTAAGTCTCATTTCTTTCACACTATAAGTCCCTTCATGTTGAATAGACAAAGTATCCCCAATTTCATGGGCAGTTTTACATATAGAAATTCTGTTAAATTCTTCATATTATAAAGAGAAATATAAATCATTTGTGGATTTGAAATTTTATTGTAAGAATTCTTGGTTGGGTCATCCCAAGTGATTCTATCAGTAGAAGAAATCTTATAATAATCTATAATTGAAGATGAAATTTTAAAACACATACTTTCTAAATGCATTTTCATTTTAATTTTCCATTGGGCATAATTGGTTCCATTAAAGAATGGTGGTATGTTTGTTACAGCACCATACAGTCTATTATCCATAATAAAGAAATACATTAAAAGAGAAAGAAATTTATAATTCACAGAAATTTATAGATCTTTAAAGTGAAACTACAATCACATTTTAATAGTTTCAAAAATAGAGTCTTAAAATTAATAGCAACTCGTTTGATTCCAAATGTTGGTCGGAGTATAGTACTCAAGAGGTGAGTGAATTGAGTATCTTTAAAATTTTCAATTTGAAAAGTTTTCTTAAAATTTTCCCCAATAAAAATAAATACAGCCCAGTTAATCAAGGTAATATGGTTATGAAATTTTTAATGTTCAAATAACTTCTCAGAATATTGACTAAATCTCAGTAATCTCAATATCAGTTATTGATATTAATTTTGAAGCTATTATAATAAGGAAAAAAAATTATAACTTCTATCAATTATTAACTATCAAAGAAAATCTAGTGATTTAGGAATTATATAGTAAAAAAGAGAAAACTAAATTAAACAACCTGGGAGATATAAAACAAGTGGTTTAGTCTCAAGTTAAGACCTAATCCACTTCACTTAGTGATCAACTGCCACCAAGAAGTTTATATTAATAAACTAGATCAACACCTTGGATTTATGTAAACAACAATTCATAGGACTACCAGGTCACATGACCTATTCTATAGTTCTTTGTGGGTATAAACTTTTAGGTCATATAGGTACCTATTCTACACTTATCTGTGTGAGTAAAAAAGTGAAAAAAAGATATGAGATAAAGGATATCTTGTATCTTTTAGTTTAGTGCAGGAGACAATGTGTGTTTTAATACACACACACACACACTACTCAAAAGATAAAAAAATACACAACAAAGAAAAGATGATGTGATAAGGTGAAAAGTGCATTGAGTGTTATTCTATGCAGCTCTAGACTTCTAGGATGAAGCAGATGCAAGTATCAATTCCTCTTGTGGGAAATAAAGTATCACAAGTTTGGTGTTCTGGTTTCCAATTAGATCTGGATCGTGTTATTTGTGGAGTTTGTTTTGCGAATATGTTCCTAACTTTGATCTATGGTATCCAAGCTTTTTGATTTACTAATGCTTTGTGTGTTATTCATATGTTTCTTGTTGCAGGTATCGGTTCAATTTAGAGATTGGTCATTGGTCTGCTTCTCTACCACACACTACTTTTTTAGGGCCACGCTTTTCTTTTTATTCTTGGAGTGAATGAGTTAGAGCCGACAGGATGCATGTATTCTGAACCTCATACCTCGCACATTCAGGTGACATTTCTACAAATAAATATTATTTAATTGAGTGAATTTAATAGATTCAAATATGAACATTATAAATTAAATTGAAAATATCCAAACAGATTAAAGAACGGTGTCACGGTCTGTCTAGAAATGGTGTCACCATGAAATAGTGCCTTCTTATATGCCTTTGAGCAGTGAGATAGAAATGATGGCATAGTTTTATTGAGATTAGAAACTAGTAGCACATATGTGGTGTTAGGATCATGATGTCTAGTCCTTTTCCAAACTTCGAACGGTGTCTTAGCAAGGAACCGGTGTCACAGACTTCAACATATATGAAACTGGTTATTGTGTCTGGTCACGATGTTTGGGTCACGGTGTTTGTCACAGTGTCTAGGACACGGTGTATGGTCACGACATTAGGGTCCTGGTGTCTAGTCATAGTGTTTGGGTCATGGTGTCTGGGTCATGGTGTTTGTTCATGGTGTTTGGGTTCTTTGCCAAAAAAAACACCAGTGCCTGAGTCATGGTTTCTCAGACTAAGCCAAATATCTATATATAGACTTAAGCGATAATATTCACCAAATTAATTATAATTAATCATGCATAAAAGAAATCATTATAGACTAAAGATAAATATGTTTTACAATAATAAAATATGATTTATAGAAATTAATATCCTGGGTAGTCTTATTTAAATCATAAACAATCCAACCATCTATACACATGATTTGAGACAGATTTTAATAGGATTAACTAGATTTATAGGATGTAGAGGATTTTGGATCATTAAAACATGATTAAAACAGAAGGAGTCCAATAAAAATTATTTTAAACTGATCATTTACTATGAAATATAAATTTCATCATCAAGTAGAAGTAATAAAATGTGGTTATGATGTTATGCTATTTATGTATTAAAGAATTGCAATTGACAGGGTTATATATTTTTACAAGATTATATTTGTTTATGAGTTTTCCTTTTATTTATATTATAATTATATTTAGATGAAACGTTTAATACATTATTTTTTTATTTTTATCTTTTTAATAATCCTCACCCTTAATATATAAATGATCCAACTCATCTATGGTGAATAAGAAGAAGTTATTTTTCATGTTTAATTCACTTTTATTTTATCAATTTTTATTTATAATATAGAATTTTGAAATATATATTTAAACAAATAACGTTTTTATAATTTCTAAAAATATGTAATACAAATAATTATTATATAATTTTACTGGTTTTTTCTACAATATGTAGATGTTTTTTAATATTTTTTACAGCCTTTTTGTTTTATTATAGGTTTTATTTAGTGTATTTTTATTTAAATTAGTGATAAAATAATTATTTTCTACATAGATTATTTAAATAAGAAACATAAAAATTATTATCTATACTCGATATCTCATTTAATCGATATAAAAAATAAATAATATTCCATGTTAGTTATTTTATTACTAATGTGAAAATTCCCTAATTTTTTTATTTTTTCCAGTTTTTCAATGATGATTATTTTTTAACTAATTTTAAAATTTTTTATATCGGTTAAAATAACCATCATAAACCAATTAATTACAAAGATTCCTCATATAAACTAATGTTAAAAATAAATAAAAACCTGGTATGAAGAATCCTTTCTTGTAATAGTATAGTTAAATAATTTAATTTCCTAATTATTCATTTGTACAATTTATTTTCCATTATTTTACCAACTTCATCCATATAAAGTACAAGAATAGATTTCATAAGAGTGGTATATGCTTTATTATTTTCAATTATAATATTTATCATAAATTCATACATATAATTTATTTAATTAAAAATATTCCTAAATTAATTCTTTAAGATTTTAAAACAAAGAAAAATTTTCAACTCATCCATCATGTTGTTCTGAAACTCTTATTTCAAGAGTATAAAAAATCATTACATAAATTCGCCTTTGTTAAAAACAAAATAATATCATAAATATATATTTGGATTAACTAAATATATGATAATGATGTTGTCTTAAACAAAGTCGTATCTTCCAAGACTATAGAAAAAATATTTTACAAACGAGATGAAATAAGAATCACATGCTGATCTCTAAGTGTTTTTTAAGTCCACATAATTATTTTCTAATTTTGAAAATAGAGTTTAAAAAATATGTATTTTTAAAACATTGAGGATGATAAACATAATCTTTCCCCATAAAAACCAATTTATAATGTCTATTTAACATTTATCTATATTTTTTGTATATTTCATATTATATTTATTGACTAATATGATTTTAATTGATTATAATTTTTTAACAAGTGTTAGTATATATTTCAAATCTATCCCTTCTTATTGATTTTAACATTTATCCACAAGTATAACCTTATTCTTGATGATAACAGAGTAATTATATTTTTTATTTCTAAAAACCTAGTTAGTTAGTTTGTTGGGTTACATAAGGGTGAATCCAAAAACTCTAAAACATCATTTTTTTCAAACTAGTTCAAATATTCTTACACAGGAAAACCATCATTATTAACTCAAGTATTCCCCAATGGTCTTAGGATCAAGTTGTGAGATAAATTCAGAAAACATAGTAACATTTCAATCACTTCTTCTTGTCCAAAAACCATTATCAAAATAATTACTACAATATTATAATGCATGGTGTTTTATGATTCTAGATTTTATATATAGGACAAATTTTAGTTAGAGGCAGAGTGGAAAAGACTCATGAGGTGTGTTAATTAAGATCTTGATATTTTCCTAGCATATAAAACCAACCTAAAAATATGATTACATCTGTTTTGTAATAAAAAATGATTTCAATAAGAAAAAATAAAAAAATAAAGCATATTGGACACCAGATACTAATAGTGGTTTGGGGAATATAAATCCCCTAGTGCACCCCATAAACACTCAACTCCAATAACATCATGATTTTCACTAGACCATTCCATTATTGAGGGACTTACAGTCATCTTCATAGGGACTTCAAAATAATGTACAAGTCATCGACACATGGTATAATACAATAATATATTAACCAGGATCTAACAAGGCTTCACAGACCCCAACCTTTGAAGTAATTTTACTTGGATCAATCATAATGAAATAGATAATGTACATGAATTTTACAAATTATATTCATAGTTATAAGATAAAAGTAAAATAATAAAATAAATATCTTGGAGTGGTGTTAATAATAAAATACATCTTGAGGAGAGTCTTATGAAATAAAAAATTTGAACATGATATTATATTTATAGATTCGAGTATTCATTTTCCTTTTTGCATAAAAGGAGACACCAAAAATAGATATTCAAGAATGATTTATGGATTAATGGTAAAAGTTCCTCTATTATTGAACATATTATCTTTTTCACACTATCCAAAAATAATGAAAAACATCTCTTCTAATCACATAACATTATTTCCATAAAATCTAATATTGGACTTAAATTAGTCACGTCTTTGTCTGTAAATACCTCAGAAAACATATTGACAATTATATTATCCTTCCAATTATTTATTTTCATGATACATGAACATTTTTAAGATAAATTTTACTATTAATAGTTAATCCAATATTTAATTCATTCATGGTAGCATTAATTTCATTTTAAAGTACACCAATGGTAATAAATAGTAGGTTGCAGAATTTTGTTGCTTATTTGATCCATGTAGTCATTATTTATATAGTCTCTTTAACTGTATATCTACATTTGACATAGATGAATGAATTACATATCCATTTTGAAGCATGTAGACTATTTAAAAAATGTATCTAATAATTTTACATATTACTCCCCATAACCAATTCATGTATCCATTTCATGAATTAAATTCATTCACATACTTATTGACATAGTCAATTTTTAGAGGAATCAATTTATAGACATTTCTAAATACCTCACATAGCTAATTTTCTATGCAAAATTTTTTTTTCAAAAACCATTCAGAACTTTCATAATTTCACATAATGAAAAAAATAGATAGAAGCTAACAAACACACTTAAAAATGAGATTATTAGTAACATATGAAGGTTATTTAAGATCAGGAAATCATAAACTACGTTGGATATTCTTTGAACAACCATAATATTCCAATAAAATCCCCATTTTTCAATATCACAAAACACATTATTCATTAAAAAATATATTTACATATTTTTTTCTTAAAAGATGTGTATTAGATATATTGATTTTAAAATTTTATGTTTATCCTTCTCTTGTCTCCCTTAATTAAAAACTTCTCCCACTTTAAAGTAATTATTCCCCTTTCATGAAATACATCCCCTTTTCCTTAAAATGTGATGGTAAGGATATAAAAATATTTTTAAATTATCACTTATGGTACTAAAATGATTAATTATTATTTTTAAACAAAAACCAATTATGGTAAGAGTATGGTTGCAGAATGTTCAAAATTAAATGAAAATATTTTTTAAGAACCAAAGCTATGTGATTAAATAAGTTAAATTAAAATAATCTATAAGAATGAAATTAGGAATTTGATACAAGATAATTTCATTAATTATCAACAATTGTAAAAAATGAATCTAAAAAATACCCAAAACTTTAAACATACAAAATAATATTCAAATGAAACAGGTTTAGGGAAAGGGTCAAATTGAGAAGGAGGTATAGGAAGATGTTTCTTAAATGTTAGAGAGGAGTTATAAGTTGTAGTAGGGTCCATAATTAGAGACAAAAATGAATTACAAATATCTGTAGTATCATGGTTTATTGAACCAATTGTAGATCAATTCCTTGGATTTTTAGTAGGGGTTTTGAGAATTCCTTCAATATTTCTTAAAGTTTATATAAGTCTTATGAATATAAAGGAAAAAATAAAACTTTTTTGGAGGTCCTAAAGATACAACACCTTGAGATAATCATTCAGAATATAAGGTATCTCCCACCTTGTATTTTTATTTTCTATAAATGTTTTTTGGATCATAAGTTGTAACACCCTTATGGTTCAAAAGAACAATATATTTTTTAATAGAATATATGACACACAACACCAAGATTAAACGACTTATGAAATATATTACTATTATAACCTAGACATAAAATTGTTAAGGACAACTATTATTAAATAATTTATAAAATATATATAAATTTCCTACTCAATATAAATTTATTTATAAATTCTTGATAAAAAATCACTCAAAATTAATAAACATATTCTATTCTACAAAACATATGTTACATTCAAAAATATATATATTTATTAGTGATTTAGAAATTCTAGAAATTTTATTTTATAAAATAGAAATAATTTTTAAAATCATTATATCTGTATTAAATTATAGTGAAATTTTGGGTTTTTTCAAAAGATATTGATCTTTTAGTAAATAGTGAAAAATAACAATTTTTGTAAATTTTTAATTTCTTGTTAAAAATTTATTTAATTTAAAATCACCATTATATTTTAAATTGTATTTAAAGTACCATAATTATTAGTTTTTTATATTTAATCTAATAAATTTCATTTAAATGATCTTTATTCTGAATTTTAATATATGTTTATTTTTTGGATTTGAAACAAATTTTTTCTGAAAACTGTTTGAATGTGCATAGTGTTTCTTTATTTTAACTAACTGAAATTATGCCTAATTAGGAATTATATAAATTAAAAATTATATATTAAATATATATAAATATTAATTTATATTCATTTAAATATGATTAATTGTCATAAATCTATTATATGATAATTTTATTCTTGAGAAATGAATTTCTAGAAAAAATGTTTTTCAACACTTACGCATGTTCAAATTATATTAAATTATATTGATTATGTGAATTAAAATTGATAAAATGGATTCTATATTTTTTATAATCAAAAATAATATTATATAATACGATTAACTTCATTTTTTCTCATAATTAATAGTAAAATCATTAAAAATCTATAACCATAGTTAATGTAGAAACCGATTTACCATGGGTTAATTAAATATTTTAGTGAAATAACATATTTAAAACATGTTTCCTTTGAATATCATATTTTTTAATCAGCATTATCTCTCCTATAATACATTATTTTTTTAATTTTTAAAGCACTTTTCTTGATAGTGACTTCTCGTTGTTGAATATTTTTTGGTATTTACAAGAATGTCACTCATCCCTTATAAAAGGGAACCCATTGTCTTACCTGTTAAATACTTCAAAACCCCATTAGTTTAGAATAGAAATACCGAAATCCATTACTTAATTCCTTCCCCAAGTCATATATAATTTTCTTATCATAAATACAATCTAGGGAGGCTTTAAGTATAATCCTAGAGAGGTGGTCCGAAGAAGAGGTATCATTCTTAACCGATCATTTTTTTATTATTATTTTCTTTAACTAATTAAAAATTTTATCAACAATGATGATATAATAAAATAAGTATCTTATAGATACTAATATGTTATTATATTAATAGAATAACCCAAATCCATCTCCCCTTCTGCCAAATGGGAAATGAAATCATTGTTCGTTTGTATGGCGGACAATCATTTTGCGAACTCATGTAATTCATTTTACATCATGACCTCTCACAACAGTTCATGATGATTTATTTAATATTTATATATTATATTAATTAATTATTAATTATTATTTGAAAATATTATATTATATACCCTTTTACCTAACCATCCATTTAAAAATGGGAACATCATTCGTGTATATTGTGGACTACCTCCTCATAAAGCGAAGTAATTATTTTTCCTTCACTACATCATATGAATGGTATATGTGGCTAGATATAAAGAAATAATATGATATTTATTATATAATTATAATTAATAGGTAAAATAAAACATACCTTATTTACACCACGGTTGTTTAAAAATGTAAATGTTACTCATGCATATGTATGGCCTACCATATGTATGATTGTGACATTGTGCATTTTTGTAACTATATTTCATGGTTTGTTTTACAAGTATAATTGATGTATAAAAATTAAAATTATTTAATGATTATTATTATTAAGATAATGGAATAGTGATCCTTTTAATCATGTCCAACACACGAATACCATTTTGAAATTATGAACCAAGAGTCCTCAAAACACCTGATGTGGATGTACCTGAATAAGTAATTAAATATGTCTTTAAAATAAATGAAGTAAATGGTTTAATTATAAAGGGATTAAAACTAGAAAAATTTATTTAAAAAAACTATTAGAAATTATTTTATTATTTGGGATACAAAATACATATATGATAATGTCTGGACTCGAGGTAAGGGTTTCGTCTCAAAACATTCTTCTTTTAGAAAAATGTTCTTTTATTGACCTAATTTATATTAAATAGTGTATATACTGAACCTTTAAATATTATATCCTTAATTATTTATAATTTATTCTATTTTAATTTTCAATCCATTTTCTTCATTCAAGATATTTTTGATTCAAAATTTACCGAAGCAGTACGAGTTTATGTTTCCATATAATTTTAATCGGGATTTTTTATGCTTGAATTTACATTATAAAAAATTATTTCATCAATTTCAAATAAAAACATTTAATTTTTTTCTAATATATTTATTCATGACATTTTATACAATAGTATAAATTTTCTTCTCTTTGGTAATCAAAATTACTGATATTTTTTAAGACAATATGACTTTATTTCTCTCATCGGTCAAAAATCTTAATCATTCAAATGAATGTTTTAAAAAAATGGTTTCAAGAATGTTTTCAATAATATACTATGATTATTTTCGGTTATTTTAAAAAAATTCAAGATTTATATAAAATATTTCAATAATTAATATTCCCATAATTTTATAAATAATGTACTTTTTTACTTTTCATACAAAAATGTGAATGGAATATTTGATTTAACATGCTTGACACGAACAGAACATTCTTACAATCATGAACACTCATTAATTTTAATATTTCTTAAATTTTTATATTGTTATTTAAAAATAAATATTTTTTCCTAAAATTTTGGAAATTATTATATTTTAAAAGTGATTACATATTGAAATGGGTATTTTTCTCAAGAAATATTCCATGTAATCTTTTAATGAACTTTTCATCAATGATGATGACCTTTGATGTTATGGATTGATTGTAAATTTTTTATATATGTTTTTAAGTTATATACCTAGATTTGTTATCTTTCCTTTGATGGTATAATATATTCCTTTCGCCTTTCTCAAATTCCTTCATTATAAAATTTCTTTTGATCATGGTATGAGGCAAGATTATGAGACTTCTTTTCATTCCATGGGTAATTATTATGTTATTAATTATGATTATTTTATTTTATGTGAAACACATATATCTTGAAAAGGTTATGATGGGTACACCTATATATCTATCTAATGCATTAAGTGTCATTTTAGTCTCATGGTGAATCATGTATGGTAGCAGGGAGTAAAATAAATCTATTATATGGATTTTTCCACCATGTGATTTTGTCTAGGAAGTTAGAATTGACACATATCAATGTCATGTTTTGGGTTTCTACCATAATTCCTATGATTCCATATTCTTATGACACTATGATATATATCATATGATCCCATGTGATTACTAATTTTCCTTATCTTTTATGATATCATGTTTCTCACATATTATGTTTCCTTATCATGTTAAATATCTTACATCAATTTTTAACTCTCTTATTTTTTAATGTATTCCCTAGGATATCCCATGAAGTTTTAGGAGTACGAATGTATTTGAGAGATCATTAAGAAGAAAAGAAAATATTGATTTTTTTTAGTTTCACTTTTATGTACTGTGACTCTATTATTACAAATACACTAGGCCTCACCATAATTTTGTTGTAATTAATGAGTGTTTGTGTTAAAAATAATATAATAATATGTTTAACTCACTTAGGTCACTATAGTTAGTATTACAGAAAAGGTTTAGTTAATATTTTTAAATTAGGAGAACAAAAAATTAGTTAAAACCCCAGGTATAATTCTTATGATAAGAATAAAGATAATTATATTTATAGGAAAATAAACTAGAATATTGGTAAAGGACAAAGTTAACATTTTTAATAAATTACATCCCTTCCCAGAAACTATAAGTTATGGTGGCTCTAGAATATTTTTACAAAGGGGTAATAACTTAAAAATAGTTCATTGATCAAGACTCAATCATCACATGGTTCATGACAATAGTCTTTTAAGCACATCTGGTTTGACACTCCCATGGGAAATTCTATGCAAACACACAAACCCTTTATGAACCATTTTGAAGGACTTGATCAAATTTTCAGGTTAGAAAACCTTGTAGGAAAAATTACCAATCATGAACTATATTTAAATATAAATACTCAAAATTCAGAATATATTTATCATTTAATATCTATTCCTACTATTTTTTATGTATCCATTATTTATGTTATTTAGTGAACATATTCACATTTTTTATTCACATTTTAGTTAATGTGGGGAAATTTTAAAAATCATGCCAACAACCAATGTGAATAGAATATAATAATTTTTCTAATGATATTCCTAACCTAATAAGAATGAAGTTGTACATATTTTTTTCATTTAAATAAGCTATCTCAAATTTTGATTAATAATTGGAACATAGTAAAATTATAAAACACATTAAATAAGATAATTATGGAATATCATGAATGTTCATGTCTTAAGGATGATAATGAAATGAATATTTAATTTCTTAAAGGTAAAAATTTTGAGAAGAGGCACCATGAAAAAAGTATTAAAGGTTTGGGAACATATTTTATGTTTGGAAAATAAGGGAACAGAGTTTCTAATTTTCGAAGGAAAATGAAGAGTCTAGTTAACAAGAAAGATGGAAATAAAGTTCAACCCAAAGAACCACTAACAGTTCAATATCATATATGTGTGGAACTTTTTCATTATACAAGACAACTAACTGAAACAAGAATTAATTCTTAAGGAAATATTCTATAAAAATAATTGAATTTGAATGATTTTAGTATATAGGTTTTAGAATTTGAGAATCATGTTATTGAAATGTTTTTATTAATGGTATCATGAATCTTAAAAGGATAATTCAGTAGTAGTTTTCCTTTTTATATATTTTCATGGATATATGGAATGGTATTAATAAACTAAAGAGGTTATTTAATGGTAAGGTAATAGTGTATAAAAAATGATTGAGTAAAAAAATAATTGATATGGTCTTCATATTAGGTTAATTATTGTCAATTAAAATTATTCGATTTTTTGGAAAATAATGATCTGGATAAATAACCATAGATGGTAAACAAAGTGATTTTATGACTTATTTTATTCATGAAGATTTTCATCAAAAAAAATTCAATGTTATATGAATTATATTACTATAGTTTTAGAAAAATTACAAAATGTATATTTTGTGAAAACTCATCGTATTCAATAAATTTGTGAAGGTTGAACCACCAACAGAGGATGACATCGGTGAAGTTCCTACCAATATCCTATGTGATTTACTAGTTAGTCTGACATTGTTTTCACTTAAATTATTTTATGGATAAAAATTATCATAATTTTAGGAAACATATTATAGGATCAAATCATTTTTTATTTTTGGATTTTGAGGTGATTAAATATATTTTGTGAAATTTTTAATTAGGATAGTGTATATGTAAAAATTTAGTCTAACTTGTGATTTAATATGAAATATTATTTGGAATAGCATAATTATACCTTGGAATATTGAGGAAATTTGTGATGTAGGGTTGTTTATGAAATTATTTAAATTAAACATCGTCTTCGGAGACTAATATGAAGGTTCATATATTTTGTTTGTTATTTTACCTTGAGGTCACCAATTCAGTTTTGGTTGACATTTAAGGATAAGATTAATTGATTGTTGTCCTTTTGCTGATAATGTAATCTATTGGAATTTTATTTTAGTTCTTCAGTCATTAAAACTTCACCTAAAATACTCATCATTCGAAGTAATATATGGGATTTTGATGAAAAAACATTTAAAGGATGAAATTATAATTGTCGAGTAATTACATTTCCGAATGTTATTAGGCCATATGGTAAAAAAACTATAAACCTTAATAAAAGGATCTTGAAATAAAGAATTTATTCTTTTTTGATAAATAGATATTCTCATCCATATTAATAAAAGAATAATTATGATGTTATCTCTTAAATGGATATTCTTTAAAAATCCATGTTTTCACTTACCACCAATGTTCTCCAATGTGGAATCTCAGTTATGTGATTACCTTCATATTTCCCTTTCCCTCTTTTTAGAAGGATGTTTTCTTAATACATGTAATAATTTAGGTTTCCCAAAAATAAATTTTAGAATTTCATACCCCAGATGAATGTGTAATGTATCAAATTGTGAGGATGAACTTTATTTAATCTGGGTAGAACATGACACCCTAATAATTTAAAATAATAAAAAAAAATCAATAACATATACAATATGCAATATAATGCTTAAATGACCCACAATATATATTATAGTTATATCCTAGACATAAAATTAGCAAGTATGAATAATATTGTGTAATTTATGAAATATAAATAAAATTCCTTCCCAAAATAAATTTATTTATAAATTATTAATAAATAAGAACCCAACATTAAAAAATATACTTTATTCCACAAAAATATATATTTCCCTAAAAATGATTTTTTTGTAAGAAAATATTATATTTAATTTTTGGGACTTTTAAAAATGATATTTTATTAAATCGGTATAATTTTTTATTATTATCATCTGTATTTTAACTTAGTGTGAAATTTTAGGTTTTTTGGAAAATATTTATTTCTCAGTGAATAGTGAAAATGCAAATTTTTTGTAAAATTCTCATTAATATTTAATAAATTAAGTATTTTAAAAGTAAAAATGTTATTTTAATTTTGTTTATTGGTAACATAATTATATTTTAGTTATATTTTATTATATTATTACATTTAAATCATTTTAATACTATATTTAATATAAGTTTATTTTTTTTCTTTAAAACACATTTGTATGAAAATTATTTTAAAGTGCATAATGTTTCTCCATTTTAACGAACAAAAAACCCATAATGAAGAATGATATAAATTTAATTTATATAATATGTATATTAATATTAATTTAATTATGATTAATTGTAATATAGTTATTATAAGATCATATTATTCTTGAAAATTACATTTCATGAAAAATTGTTTTTTCAACACGCCTGTGAATATAATAATAAATTAAATTCATCCACTTATATGAATTGAATATGATAAAATGGATTACATATTTGGAATTATAATAATTATAATTATATAATAATTTCTAATTTTAGTGTTTTCATAATGAATAGTAAAAATAGAAAAAATATCTTAACATGGTTAATGTTAAAACCAGTTTACCGGGGGATAAACTAAAGAGGTCAAAATAAAAAAATGTTTAAAAAAATTATTTTTAATCGAAGAGGTATGTATTAGACTCATATCTTCAAAATACATTATTTATCAATTTATGGGCAACCTGTCTTGAGATTGAATTCCCATTGTTGAACAACATTGGGTATTTACAATAATACCACTCTTCCCCCTTATAAAAGAGAACCCCATATCCTCTCATTTACACACTTAAAAACTAATTGGATCATCCAATATTAGAACAAATATCATACTAACTACCCTTACCATTTCCTAGAGGCATTGTTTTGATATGAAATCTAGTCTATAGAGGCTCTATGTATAATACAAAAGAGGAGTTCTGAAGAAGAGGTATTGCTATTAACCAAGCATCATTTTATTATTTATTATTCCACATCCATAAAATATTTATAAATAATTTTTATATCACAAAATAATTATCACCATATACTAATATGTTATTATATTAATGGAATAACCTAAATCTATCTCCACATCCATCAAATGGTAAATGAAACCATCAATCAAGTGTATAGTGGACTACTGCCTCGCAAACCAATGTAATTTGTTTTCCATCATAACATATCGTGTATGTTAATGATGAAGGATTTAATTTTTATATATTATATTAATTAAATATTAGTAATTATATATTATTAATTTATCATATACCTTCATACATTACTATCCATTGAAAATGACAACATCATTCCACTACACAATGAATTACCACCCTGCATAGTGATATGATTCATTTTTTATTACCAATCACATGGGTGGTTCATGAAGATTTAAATAAATTGGTAAAATTAAATTTATTATATAATTATAAACATATAGAGATAAAATATTATATACCATCTTTCCATCATAATCGTTGAAAAACTGAAACGTTACTCATGCGTACGTATGACCTGCCATCTACATGACTATAACGTATCTAATTTTTCATAACCATAATTCATGGTTGGTTTTAAAATTTTAATTGATTTATAAAATTATAACTATTTTATTATTATTATTCTGTACATTATCGAATAATTACACCTTTGACCATGGTAAACACACCAATGTCGTTTTGAAATTTTGTATTAAGCGTCTTCAAAACACATGACATGGATATAACTGAATAAGTAATTAAATATGAAATTAAAATAAATAAATTAAATTATTTATATATAAGTGTATTAACACATGAATGTTTATTATGGAAAATATTATTTTATATAATTTTTTATATAGAATATAAAATACATACATGATAACATCTAGACTTGAGATAAGGGTGTAGTCTAAAAACAATTTTCTTTGACACACATGTTCTTTTATGCACATAATTTACTTTAATTGGTGTATATTCATACCCATTACATATTATATTATTAATAAATAACACTTTATGATATTTTGGGCTATAATTATTTTAATTTATTTATCAGAGTTGTGATTCTAAATTCGTGAAATTATTAAGGGTATTTTTTTCAATATTGTTTTGTTGGAATTGCTTATGATTGAATTTTTATTATAATAAATAATTTGATAATTTTATTAAAAAAATAATATAATTTTATTCTCCTTTTATTATAGATTAAAAGTTTAAGTGATACTTCCATTTTCCTCTCTTTGATTCTCAAAATTAATGGGAAATGGTTTTTAAGAAAATACAACTTCATTTCCCTCTTTGGCCAAAAATAATTTGTTCCTCAAAATCAATATTTTCTAAAAAAAATCAACAATTTTTTTAATATTCTAATATAATTTATTGAAGTTAATTTCATCAATGATTGTATTTATAATTTTTTTAAAATTATTCCAATCATTTGTGAAATAAGTTAGTTTTTGAATTTTCTTACAAAAATGTAAAGGGGGTATTTGTTTTAATATACTAGACAAGAAGGGAAATTTCATACCATCATAACCACTAATTAATTTTAACAATACTTATAAATTTAAATTTATATTTTTAGGGAAATCATTTTTTTTAATATTATGGAATTTTAATGTTTTTAAAAGTTATTTTCAAAGCAAAAAGGGTATTTTTCTCAAGAAGTATTCCATGTAACCTTACAAATACATTTTCATCAACAATGAAAAACTTTAATGTTTTGGATTGATTTTAAATTATATATATGTGTCTCTCATATATATACCTACATTTTTATCCCTTTGATGGGATAATACATTCTGTAATCTCATATCGAAAATTCTTTCATTGTGATATTTCCTTTGTTCATGATACGTGGCAAGATTATGGATCTCATTTTAATTACATGGGTAATTTTTATGTTATGCCTTATTATTCATTTCCATTATATAGAACATATAGATCATGAACATGTTATGATGGGTGAACCCAGATACTTCTCTAGTTAATTGGGTAAATCTTTACTCTCATGAGCCATCACGTATTGGATTAGGGAGTAAACCTAATAAGTTATGGGAATTCTTCCACCGTGTGATATTATTTAGGTAGTTATACTTGACTCAATTTTATATCATATGTTGTGTTGCTACAACATTTCCTGAGATTCCAGGATCTTTATGTTATTCTCCAATGTGATTTATTATATACCTTCTCTTTTATTATATCATGTTATACATTTGAATCACATGTTATGTTTCCCTATCTTGTTTATTCCCTTAATAAGATTTTTAGATCACCCATTTTTTCTATGTATTCCTCAGGTTATTCAATGTAGTTTTAAAAGATTGAAAGGTCCTAAGAGCCCATTATGAAGAAAATATTAATGAAGTTTTATTTTATCCTTTTTTCGAATGTGTTGTAAAAAAAATATTCTTTGAATTATTATTGTGTTTTATGCTCATAAATAACCTTTTTTAACTAAGGAAATTACATTAAATGTTTTTCATGATTATATTTATTTTTAAATTTATCTTATTCTAAATTTATTTACAGTTTAGAGTTTTTTATAATGTATTATATATATGGTTCTTGCAAGTTTATAAAAAAACTATACCCTACATTTGTAAGTGTAACGTATGTTTTTCGAACCCTACTTTTAGTAATGAACAATACTTTTACACATTTTTTTGAAATAAATGTATGGATCAGATACCCTATACTACAATAAAAGTTTGGACCAACAACCATAATTTTATAATTAAACATACATTTGAGTAACTAACATACGGTTAAACAACCAAATATTTTTTGAAGAACCATATATTATCAACCGTACTTTTTAAGTCCACCTTATGTTTGACTTAGTCAATTGTAGATTTTAAATTTAAGATGTTTTCCATGATTCCAGTAATGGCCTTCCTAGGATTAAATATCTCTACAAATATTCTTAAAGAACAATTAAAAGGATCATGTTAAACAGATTAAATCATACCAATTTCTAAATAATGTTACAATTTTCATTGACTATTTCAAATTAAAATAATCATTATTTATAATGCACTATTTCTAGAGTAGTTTGACCAAGATAAAATTAAGCATCTTGTTAAATACTAAAATTTTCTTTGTCTTAGAGAGAGGTGTACATTCAAGGATAAAATTGTCACACCATCTTTATTTATATGAAGAGATAAACTTTGGAGATATACATGTTTAGATACTTTACTGTTTGATTGACTTGTTGCTACTACTGTATCACATTGTTAGATTTTTTTAATTTATTTACAAAGCATAAATCAGACCTATAAATTGGTGATGTTCATGTTATTTATCTATCGTGCGGTATATCTATTTTTCTAAAAATATTATTCTTTCTATTATTGTATTTCTTAAAGATCATCTACAACCAGGATTTCTTAGAATATATTCTTTCTTGAATAACCTAATCTACAAATAAGAAGTTCCATTTCTTATTAGTTTCTTTTGTAACTATAAGATAAATATATTTCATAACATATCAATCAATCGTTTTTTTTTTGAGTATAATCAGCTCATACTCTAAGGTGGTGGAGTATTAATTTCTCTCACTAAGTTGTTGAATGCAGGATTTCTATAAAAGAACCAATCATGTTGTAAGGTGTTAACTTCATGTACTCTATAGTAGACCTTTTTATTATAGGAGGACCTATTTAGTAAAAATCACCAAGCTTGCTAAAATTGTGTTGGTTGAGTAGACTATGAGATCTTTGTGCCCTGAAACACTATAAAAACTTCTATATTATTTTCCTCCATTTTTTCACTATATAAATTTATTAAATAATAAAGCATTACATATCATCATAATATATGCATAGGGATAATATTTCATTAAATAAAAATAATTTAATAGGGCACAATTCACCCATATGTATCTTTATATTATTCTGACCAATCAATTTTTATCAGAGTAGTTTTTTTAAAAAAAATTGATAATCTCGTGAAATAATGATTAAAATTTCTATATGATGACAAATGTCAATGATATAACTAAAAGAAGGAATGTCCATGATGTGAGACCCATACTTCAATTGAGAAACTTATATCTACTGGAATGAAATGATGGTTTTCTATTTAAAGAATATTCTTTTCAAAGTATATAAGAAGATTGTCAAATCTTATGAAATTCCCAGAGACCCAGAAAAATGGGATTCTAAAAAGGAGGTTGAATATGATGTAAATTCATGATCCTTGAATTCTATTATAAGTGTACTTGGTCAAGATGAATTTTATCTTGTATATAAATGTGATACTTCCTTTGATATATGGAAAACTATCACAATTGACTATGAATAAAGTGAAAATTTTAGGCAATAAAGGTACAATAATATAAAGATGAAAATTGATAATTTCATAATGTATTGTGGTGAGAGAATAACTTAGATGAATGTAATATTGACTAAAATACTCACTAGTTTTTCTAACTTGTAAAATCCAATTATTTAACCAGAGCAAGTATTAAAACTTCTAATAGTCTTCCCCACTAAATAGAATGTGATATAAGTCACAATCAGACAATACAGTCATGTCAAAAGTCTTAAAATAAAGGAGTCGATTGACACTATAATGATGTATGAAGATAAAATTTAATCTAATGCTGAAAATAAAAATATAATGAAAACAAAAATACCATGATTAATTTTGTAACTCAAAAATATGAAAATAGATTAAAATAAAAAGTGTTAAACTAAAATGATTCAAAATTATTATGTTTTGAAATGGTATTGCATCATCTATCCATATGGTTCAATAATGTTTATAATTAAAATCATAAAAAAAATATTTCTATACTATTATGAATTATGTTCTAAGACTTAAAGAAGTAAGATGTCATTAATATAATAAAATGGTACATATCAGACCATATTTTCTATATCTAAAAATAGAAAAACAAAGATGGAAAAAATAATGAAAGTATCATATGAGGACTGATTATGAGTGCAAATGTAATAAAGTGATGAGGGCTACTTAGATTATTTTTAAGGACTCAAAAATTACTTCCAAATATGATTTAGAAAATGTGAAAAATAATTTAAAAGATAATATTTACTTTCTAGATATAGGGGGATAAAAATTACAATCTTATTATTATTATTCTTCTAATTCTAAATTTTTATATAATATTAAATTATCTACCTACTTATCAATGCTTAAATAAATGTATGAATGTTTAGTAAAAAATCACAAATCACTAAAGAATATTTATAATATTGTCTTATATGAAAAAGTTCTCATGTTAAACCAACACATAGAATTTAATGAAATATTTAAAAAACCTACATCAAAATAAAATATTTTTAAAATAAAATACAAAAGGTTATAGGATGAAGTAGAGTCATTCCAAGCTGTTTCGAGTATATTAACTAAGGTATAACAGTCTATAAATTAGATTCCTAGAAAATAAATTGTAAAAAAAAATATTTAATATAGAGAAATAGAATAAAAGTATAAATTATATAGAAAATATTATTTCCCTAGTTCTAATAATAATGTCATATCTAGAGCCAAATGTTTTTATTATAAAATTAAACGACATTAATCTAAAAAATTGTTAGAGAAAACCATAAATCATTGGTATAACAAAGGATTTTGTTTCTTGAAATATGTCAAAACCTATACCATAAGGTTTTGAAACAATAAGTAAAATACAGTTACCCATATCATTTCTTGCTCACATAGCAGGACCCAAGATAATTTCCGTGCCAGAACAAGCATATATTTAATGTTTTTACATGTAAAAGGCCATATATAAATATAATATATTATATTGATAGTGGATTCTCAAGGAACATGAGTGGATACTATTACAATTTTCATACATTATAAAAATTATATGGATGCCTTATTGCCTTAAATGATAATGAGAAATTAAAATGATTGGATTCAGATTATTTTGAGATCCAAAATCATTATTGAACAATAAAAGTTCTATTTTTTCAAGGTTATATGAATAGTCTGACTAGTATCTCTCAAATATGTGATGTTTTTTTCTAATAATTCCTATAAAATTTTTTAAAGATAAACTAGTTGTGTTTAGAACACCCAAAGATGAAAATTTTTATACTTTGGATCTTAATTTATTATGTAAAAAAATTGAATTTTTTAACTAATGAGAAAAATGAATCTGGGATTTGGAATTGGAGACCTATACACTAAAATGTACTTAATATGTACAAAGTATCTAGGAAACACATAGTATTTGATTTTCCTATTATATTAACATGGATTCTATATTAAAATATCTAGAACATATCTATATGGATTTGTTTGAACCATATTGTGTAGCAAGCTTGGATGGAAGAGATTATTTTTTTAATGGTTTTTTCAGATTTACATTGATTTGTAACTTAAAACATAAAAATGTTTTTTTGTTCATTTGAATGATTTTTTAAAATCGTTCAAAATGAAAAATATTTTAAAATTATTTCATTTAGAAATGATTATGAAATATATTTTTAAAATATAGAAATTAACTATTTTTCCTCAAAATTGGGTATTAAGAATACATTCTCCTCTCCACAAAAACCTCATGAAATGGAATTTTAGAAAGAAGAAATATGATTATTCCTGAAATTTATAGAAATATATTAAATTAATACAATATTCCAAAATATTTTTAGGAAGAATCTATGAATATAGATTTCCATTTCATGAACATATTTTTATTAGTACCCTTTCAAAAAAAGTCACCTTGTGAATTATGGAATAATAAAAAACAAAAATTTGGATAATTTGATGTTTTTAGATGTAATTTTTATATTTTTAATACTTAGTAAAACATTGGTAAATATGATACAAAGGATGATGAAGGAATAATTCTAGGATATTATGCTAATTCTAAATCATATAGAGTTTAAAATAAAAAGTTAACAATAGTTAAAGAATCTATTCATGTAAATTTTGGATAAAATTAATCTATTTGATCAAAAAACAAAAATGATTATGTCACTAATTCTTTTGAAAACATGATACCTGAATCAATGATAATTGATTTTAAAAATAAACCTGAATTTTATGAAACTTCATCCAGTTCAAAAGAATATTAAACTGGTAAACCAAAAGGTATATTACCTCGAAAACATAGAATTTTAAAGGTCGGTCATTTAGAAACTATTATAGGAGATCTATATATATGATTTAGGAATATAAGGAGTGTGAGAAACCTATCTGATTTATCTAACACTATATATCAATTAAAACCTTAAAATCTAGTGGAATAATTAAAATATGGTAGTTGTCTAATAGCTGTGCAAGAAGAACATAACCAGTTAAAAAGAAATAAGGTTTTGGAATTGGTTGACATGTATAAAGTCTGTATATAATAAGAACCAAATGTATTTTTAGAAATAATCAATTTGACTTAGGAATAATCCATTTAAATAAAGATATATTAGTAGATAAATGATATAATCTAGAAGAAATGATATATTACGATGAAAACATTCCCCTATTGCAATATTTGAATCCATTAGAACTATTTTATCTTATGCGTCATATATAATCTTTTTATTATACTAGACAGATGTAAAATTATCTTCTTTAAATGTAAATTTAATGGAGGAAAAATATTTTCAATACATTCTAGGTAATAAAATTATGCATCAACCAAATTATATTCTCTAATATAATAAATCTATTTATGGATTTAAACTAGAACCAAGAGAATAATATGAATGATTATGTTCTTTTCAACTGAAACCCAGTTTATCTGTACAGTTGGGAGATCCAACTCTCTTTAATAAAACTATTCATTCTGATATTTAATTAGTAAAAAATTATGTGGATGATGTTATATTCGTTTTAACTATTAAAAATAATTGTAATTATTTTTTAAAACTAATTAAAATGGAATTTTAAATGAGTGTGATTGGAGAATTAATTTTTTTATTGGTCTTCATATCTATCAAAAATATTTTTGGAATTTTTAAAATCGAAAAGCATTATTATTTATTTATTCAAAAAAATTATCCTAGAAAATAAAAATAATTATATAAATCCAATGTATAATAATATAAAACACGATTTTTATGAAACTAGAAAACCAGTTTATGAAATTTTATATAGAGGTATGATTGGGAGTTTTTTGTATCTTACTTATAGTAGTGATGAAATTGTGTTTTATTTCTATATTTGTTAAATATAACAATCAAACCCAAAATAATATCACCATAATAATGTTAAAATAATTTTAAGATATTTTAATGGAACAATTTTTAAATATTTACTTTACCCTATAACTTTGGTAAAAAAGATAATTTATTATTTAGATATTTATTTTAGAGGTTAAATGTAAGATAGAAATTATACATTAGGAACCTCTCACTTTTTAGAAAAGTATGTAGATTAATGTACAAGTAAGAAAAACATTTAAATTCATTATAAATAGATGAGGAAGAAAAATATTTCTTTTGGTAGTGGTTGTACACAAGTGTTGTGAATTAAACACAAACTTCTAGACATTGGAATAAATTTTAATAATATTACTATTTTATTTGAAAATAAAGGTGCAATTAATATTTCAAAAAACAAATTTCAGTCACTCAAGGACTAATCGTATTGATATAAGTAATCATATCCAAATATATCATGTCCTAAAAGAGGGCATATCTTTTGAATATTTTAATACTAAATATCAAATTACTGATATTTTCACCAAACCACTACCCATTTATATTTTTGAATTTATTTAGGGAGAGTTATGTATATTTAATATTAAATATATATCTATTTTTTTGAATTTAATCAAACATTTATAAAAAATATATTATCTTAATGAATTTTGTTTCTTTATTCTATTTGTTTTAATTAACGTTAATAATTATTTATTTATTTATAATTTTTTTTGAATTTATTACTCTTCAAAAAAACATCTTTCAAAATCAATACTCATAATGATTACTCAAAAATATTTGGGCTTGAGAAGCCTATGTTACATAAAAACCCATCAGAAATAACCCCTCTCTCTCTTACCCTAAATCTCAAACCCTTTCGACTATAAGAGATCTTAATTTCTCTTTGAACCCTAAAATCTGAACCTCAAACCTTTAGACTACCGATAATTATAATGTAATGGAGGACAGAACAATTTAGGCTAAAATAATATAAGTTCTAATGATATTAAGGATTATAAGGTGAGTCCTTCAAAGAGAGGTCATTGATTTTGAGTGGAAGTTTTAGACCAAACTTATATTAAATAATTATCTAAGATTCCATTGTTGACAATTTATTTTCTAAATTAAAAATTAAAGGTATATTTTCGATAGTGAAGAAAAATAGTTTTATGAACATTCCCATATTAGATTTGGAAACACATAGGATGTAGTCTCCTCAATGTTAAATAAATGAGAACATTTTATCTCATTAGTAGACATAGCCCTGATTTTTTAGTTTAACAATGGAGGGGTTTTCCACTTTGACCATCGATCAATTTGAGATAAAGTATATAAATATGATTATATTATGTTATTTATTTTTGGATCCAGCCTATAAAGAAAAATTCTAAAAAAATATCCTGAATTTATCCAAAAGGTACTAGTAAAATTTATTCAATCATAACGAGTTCTAAGAATTACTGACCTAAAGACAATATTATTTCTAGATATGTATATCGTTTTTTGATGTTATGTGAAATTAATTTGAATATATGTAGATATATACTGAGTTATGTGGATCAATTATATCAAAAGGATGCTATAATGTACTTTTATCCTTAAGGGTGACATATTTATCTCTTTTTGTATAAAAAGAATAAGATTCATAATATTATGATTGTTGTTAGATTTCATCATTGTAATAATGATTTTGTTGTAACCTTAAGAAAATTTTGTTTCTTTTTGGGAAATAAAAATAGAATGTTGAAGTTTATTGGTGTTGATGATAAAAATTATTTTCCCTTTCTCAAGGGGAGAAAGGAAATCATAAGAAAGATGGATCAATATGGTATTTTTCTTCATAAATTGGTGGATTTAGATTAGTCAATGTGGCTGAGGAAACTGAAAGAATATGGAAGGTTTATGTAAGGGATCCAACTACTACAATTGGTTTCCAACAATCCCTTTGAGAATCCTCGGATGATTCCAAAAGGGAGGCACTTGTTTCAATACCTAGAAAAATATAAGAGCATGTGGTTCATGACGAAGAGAAAGGGGTTATATAGTTGAATAGGAAACATTTATGGTTGTTTTGTGTAATTATATAAGGTTACAAACTTAAAATCAAGATTATAAAGAAGATTGAAGAGAATAATATATTTAAAAGAGTTCTTAATCTGGAGAGTAGGTGCACACATATCTAGTTGAAACTACTGGACTGTTCGAAATTAGGATATTTTTTTATTGGTACAAAATCCTTGGGGAAAGTTCTGAGTGAATCTGGGGAGAAAACAGAAGCTCTTGGTAGTATGTCATCCTCATCGAGTGAAAATATTTAAGTAAATTCCATTTATTTTTGTCAAGTTAGACAACCCTAAGAAAATTCAGATGGGGTATCTTCTAATTATATGATTTCTCAAATTGTATATTTAGTTTTAAAATTTAATCAACTAAATGAATACAATTAAAATTTTCAAGTCATATTTTTGATAATTAAAGAAATTTATGGGGTTTAAATGTGAATAATTAATATGTAGTTCACACCAAGAAAGGTATTATACTTCAAGTCATATGACTTCTCCAGATTTGAAATGGATATTGGAATCTATTACAACAGTTCTTTTTGAAATAAATCATCTGATTTCAAACCTACAATTTGATAGTATTCCACTTCAAACTATTTTTGATATTAAAATTTTCTTGTTGAGAGATTGAATTATAGTTAATTGAGTGTTAGAAATATTTTCAATTATTTGTGTAAGATGAATAAGAAGTTTATTGAGTCTTTATATATTTTCAATGATTTTATAAATGTTAATTTAGTTACAAGTTTGAAAATAGGATAGGATTCAAAGATTCTTTTGAAATAATGGATTGGGATGTTCAATTATATTTTTGAAGTGATTATGATAAAACAAAAGTATGTTCATTTAGTTTCCTACAATTCATTTACATAAAAATCCTCATCTGAATATGATCCTTCACCCACATCCAATCAAAACACCTAAAAAACATTTATCCAAATTTTTATTGTTATCACATATGATTTTTAATGAAATTATTTTCTTCATTATATTACGTTTATTTACTTATTTTTTATCTTTCCATATTTACATATTAAATTGGAATCATTTTTTATTTTACATTCATGTAAAAGTTTAATTATGTTATGCATCATTTTTCAATTATTTTTTATATTAAAAAAGGGGGGAAATTATATAAACATATTATTCTTAGGTCCATGATATATTAAACAGCGAGATTTGGAGAATATTTATAAATTTAAATATTTAATAAAAAACTCTTTAATTTAGAAAACATAACTTTCCTATAATATTATTTTTTTATTAACAGTTTATAAAAAATTACATAAGAATTATTTTTTATATATCCCTTTTATAACACAATTTTCTTTGTGTTTACAATTCATATATTTTATATAAGTTTTTTTATATGGGTTTTTTGATCATCAAAAAGTGGGGGACTATCGGAAATGTATATCCCTAGAAATATTCTTTGAATTCTCAATAATATTTATGCACACAAATACCCCTGTTAGTTTTACTAATGAAATTACATTAGTTATTTTTCAGTATTATTTTTATTGGAAAATCTATCTGTTGAAAAAGTTATTTTTAGGTTATAGTTTTGTATAAAATATTCAAGTTGTTTTTTAGTGAGTCTATAAATATTTTGTATACTCTATGATTGTATGTGAAACATATGGTTTTCATACCCCATATTTAGTAAGGAACATTACATTTATACCCTATTTTTGAAATGAAATTTTAGATTATATAACCTAAATTATTATAAATGTATGGATCAAAAACATAAATTTTTTTAATCAAACCAATGTTTAAGGAATTAAAATATTGTTCAACAACCCAACATTTTGAACTAAACCATATGTCTTCAACCATAATTTTTAATACTACCTGACATTTGAATCAGTAAACTATAAAGATTAAATATAATATATTTTCCATGATACCTACTATGGTCTTTCCATTATTAAATGTCTCTTTAAATATGTTTAAAGGATAATTCAAAGGATCATTTTAAGTGGAATAAATCATTCATTTTTCTCAGAGAAGTATTTATTTTCTATAAATATTTGAAAATCTAATGATTTTAATTTATCATGATATATTTCAAAAAAATGTTTGACTAAGATCGTTTAATGAATCGTGTTCAACACTGAGAGTTTCTTCCACATAGAGGTAGGTGTGTGTTTGAGGATAGTATTGTGATAGCATCTCTATTTTTCTAATGTTATACACTTTTGAGATAATCATTTTTGATCCATTCTTGTTTCATTTCCATGTTGTTTCATTGTATCTATGTGATAATCTTTTGTTTGTGTTTGATTAAGCATAAATAAAATCTACACTTTAGACACACACATGTTATTTATTTATTATGTGGTTTCTCTATTGTTCAAAGAATTTTGTTATTTTTGTTGTTGTATTTTGTTAATATCATAGGCAACTATGATATCTAGGATGATTTTCTTTATTGGTTACTTTTATATAAAAAGAAGAATATATATTTATTTTTAGGTTTTTTCTAATAATTTGTTGAATATCGTTCTCAAAAATTCAATAAATCCTGATATCATTGAGTATCTACAGCTTATACTGAGTCACTATAGAGTATTAGCTTCTCCCTCTAGGTTGTGGATTAGAAGGTTTTCTAAAAAAGAACCTATCATGTTTCAAGGTTTCAATTTCATGTACTCAATTCTATAAGCCTTATGATAATAGGGAATATTTTTAAAAAATAAACCAGCTCGTTGAGAGAGTTTTAGTCAAGTGTATTAGGGGATATTGTTTCCCCAAACCACTATAAAAATCAATGTCTTCTTCGAATTTGTTTTTTAAATGTATAATTTGCTCAAATAATACATCGATGCATGTCATTGTAATATAAAAATATGGATAATATTTGAATCTATGAAGATTATTTAAAAGGACACAATTTACAGCCCCACTATATTATGTATCGTTTTATTATTCTGGCCAAGCAAGACTCAAATTGATATAATATAAAACCATTCATCAAAATAAACTAGACCTCATGATCATTGGGTTTTAATTAATGAATTATTTTTCAAATAGAATATAATAATATGTGTAAAATAAATTGGGTCACTAGAAGAATTATATCAACTCTTTTTATGGTACCCCTAAATGTATATGGAGTAGGATGTTAGAGGGTCCTTCTCCCTATTTGATAAATTAAATCATCTACACACATCTCCACCATCTTAATGATATATAACTTGCTGATATCTGGAATGAAATTAGATTCTTTTTATTCATCTAGGAAACATTTTTTAAAATTTATTTAGCATCCCTTTTAAAGACACATGTTTTCCCAAGGAAAACTCTAGGGTTCACTAAACAATATGGAATGTTGACAACTAGATGAAGAAATTGAAAGCTCTTAAAAAACTCATGTAGAACCTAGTTGATGGGTCCTTGAGAAATAACTAGTATATAATTTGTAGATTTTAGCTTATTTTAACAATTATATTTATTATAAAATATAACATTATATAAAAACAAAACAACACTTTTAGGAGTTGTATGAATTGAGGTACTAGAAGAAAAAATGTGTACAATAGGAACAAGTACTTTAGGGGAAGGTGTAGTAGCTGGCTACACTGAAGGAATAATCATGAGAAGCTTACAAACAAAAATCTATTCTCTTCTTTGATCAATTTAACATGTTATGTTTACTCATACACTAAGAAACTGGACTCCTCTTCTAGGGATTCAGAATATATCTCTTCAATTTCCTCATAAATCATTACCAGAATGTTTTTAGTTCATTAACGATTTCATGTCACTAGAATAATTGAACCAAAAATCATATGCTAAAAATTATGAGAAACATCTAAGATTTAGTTTTGTTTTATAACCATGTATTCCTGAATATAACCAACCATTTAATTTCTATAAATATTACATCCAAATTTTTGTTTTCTATAAGGTTCACTAGTGACCTAAAATTCAACAAAAAAGTATTTCTTGAAAAGTTTCATTAGGGAAAGTTTGAACATATCACACTGAAGAGATTGAATATAAGAAAAAACTAGAAACAAATCTAAAACCACAAAATCATACAGATATTTGATATATAGATCTATTGAATTAAAAATACAGAATATATGGTAGTTGATTGAGACAACTTATGGTATTCAAACTCACCTACCACAATACTCTTCAGGGAATATATGCTCTCCTTCATTTTAGACTTAAAATTATGACTTTCTTCAAATAAATTCTATGACTTGTTAGATTAAATCATTGGAGTATTTTTAAAAATTTATCTTTGTGATACAATAAGGACACCAAGTTCTTCGATGTTTGGCTGGGTATCACAAACATTTTTCATCCCACTCACAAGGGATTTCATCTCATCAAGATCATTTGCACTTATCTTAGAAACAACATGTTTCATATATGAGACTATCTGATTATTCTTAATAAAATTATTTTGGGTTTCCATCATTGCAACTAACTTTTCCAAATAATATATTGACACAAAATATTTATCAAGCCATATAATCTCTTCCTTATATGATATCAGCTCCAACATCAACTTAGTATAATCTCCTATAGAATTATGAAAATCAGTCATGCAAGTTGAAGAAATGTTTTTCATATCAAAACTATTTTAACTCTTAGGAACTAATGGAATATCCTATTGAATATAAAGAGGTGATGACATGGGTTCTAGATTATTATAAAGATCATTGAACACTATAATCACATATTTAGTGATCTCACCATGATGTATCTCTCTTTCTTTATATTCTACTCTTACTTAAACTCATTACACACTTGGAATGACTTTAATTTGTACCTCTAAATAAGTCACAATAATTTTCTCAAAAAGTTAGACTGATTTAGTAGCTCCAGCATACCTTTATTCTTATCTCAATATTAGACCCCCCACACCAATTCTGATCTCTTGCGATTGAGAATATGATATTATAGTTAATAATTCCTGCACCTCCCATGTATGTACCATCATAACATTCTCTACATCCTTAGGATGTGAGGTTTGAGTTCGAACCATTTTAGATACACCTTTTTATCCAATAGTTCATAAGTAATTTGAAGATATATCGCAATAGTATCAGATAGTTTTATAGAGAATGGATAAAATGTTATGACTTTTATGAAACTTCACAGCCTCTCCTTCATTGAGATCCACTCTTTATTCATTAACACCAGAGGGTTAATCCATCTAAAAGTTCAATTATTTTACATTAATATCACTTAACATATGTGGTTCATAAAATATATCATATTTTTTGAAATATTTATATTAACTTATTTTATTAGGAAATAAAAATGTAGTATGTTTTTTAATAATAATTTTTCCATTTATTTAGCTCTTTGGGAAATCCCAGTTTGTATAAAACTATAATGTACTTTCTAATACATTTTAATTACTTTGTTGACTTATTCTAAGAAATGTTTCAAAAATGAACTTGAGAACATCATTTTTTTTTCACTGAACTCATTCCAAGTAGAATTTAGAAAAATACTAACTCCCCCTCATAGGTAAGATGAAAGATTTCATCCACTTCTAATGTTAGAACAAGTATATTTCTCCCTTTAACAATTGATATAAACGTGTCCTATGAATCACCATTCTAAAAATCAAAATTCAACATGAAATAATTCAATTATTCCTTGAAAAGAAATACAAAATTTGTTTGATCAAAAATTAAATCCCAGCATTGGAACTGACATAATTTCTTTAGTAGTATTTTGGTAGGCATCAGCCAAACCGTATCCATGACTTGTCAAGATAAAACTTTGTGCGGAACAGTTCATGTATTAGCATTCATTGAAGAACCAAATCTTACATTATCTACACCCATATACATTCCAATATAAATAATTCTAGTAGATAGTAAATAGGGTATTAAGAGAAATGTGGAAATCAATTTCATGTCCATTCGGCATCTAAATAAAGAAAAATGGGTCAAGGGAGAATGGGTCGAAGGCTGATTAGGCTCCTAGGTCACATACTTGATTTGAAAAAGGGTTCATATGCAATTTAGGATTTGGGTTTCAATTCAATCTTAAAATAAATTAAATAATATTAAAATAAAGATAAAATTAAAAAATTAAAAAAAGGGTTAAAAGTGATTTTAAAACAGAAAAGCATAAATAATTAATGGAATAATAACAAAATAAGAATAAAATAATTTCATTTCAATATTTCATTAAAATAATTAAGAATTTATTATTTAATACATTAATGGAAATTAAAAGATATAATATAAAATATATTAAATTAAATTTTAATAACCAGAAAATTATTTTGATAAAATCAAAATTATCTTAAGTAATGGGCTTAGTAAAAATATCCCATAATTGGTACTTAATATAGATAAATTCAAGAGAGATACATCCTTTTTGTGCATGATCTATTAAGTAATGTTGTTTTAGATCTATGTTTTTTTATCAGCTTCATAGAAATGTTATAACACTAGTGTTATCACATTTGATTGATACTCGATTATAATTGCATCCATAATTCATCAAGGTGTATTTCAGCCACAACATCTGTGAAAAATAACAACCTCCATATATATAATCTCTTTCAATATTAGATAATTAAACAAAGTGTTGTTTCATGAATACACCAAGATACTAGAGATTTTCCTAGTAAATAAATTGCTTCTAAAGTAATCTTCATATCTATTATGAAACCACCAATTCCAACATCAGAATAAGAAATCAAATTTAAACCATGAGTTTTTATAATAAATAAAGAAATATATGTTGTTCCTTTCAAATACCTTATGATTCTTTTGGAATTGAACAAATGATATTCCTTAGGATTATCTTGTAATATAACACATAATCATTATAAAATCATAATGTATTCTTTATTAGACATCAGATACAATAGACACTGAATTATTTCAATGTATAGTATATTCTCAACTAATTTCCCAATTTCATCCAAATCAAGAATTTAATTATAACTCAATGGGGATAAATATATTTTACCACTTTCATATATAAACCTATTAATTAATTCAAGTATATATTTACACCAATTTATCATATTCTAGATGAATTTTTCAAAAATCTAAAAACCAATAAAATATCTTAACTCACCCATCACTATAATTTCAAATTCCCTTTTCATTGGTTTTGAAAATTATAAACAATTCTTTTTCATTGATACATAAATAATGTCATCAACATATATTTGAACTAAAAAAATATCTAATGGTGGAGTTTTTATGGAAAGTGTCAAATATACTACTCTTACTAAAATCCATTTCAAAATATATAATAACATAAAGGTTCAAAAAAATATCTATGAGCTTGTTTAAGGCCATAAATAGTTGTGGTATATTGGAATATAGAATTTGAAAAATGGGGATTTTTGAAACTATGAGGATGTTCACCATAAATTTCCTCCATAAGAAAAAAATTTAAAAAAGAATATTTCACTTCCATCTAATATGATTTGAAATTAAAATATATGCAAAGGATATAACAATATTAATGGATTTTAATCTACATATTACTTTAATTTTAACTTTATAATATATACCTTCATCTTTATTAAAATATTTAACTATTAGTATATCCATATTTCTTTTTATCACACCATGATCAACTTGTTTATTCCTCCAGGGCCATGTTTTCAATAACTTCGTTGCCAATGGGTTTATTATCTAACTATTATACCTTATTCATATTGAACTAGTTTAAATATTCTAACATTTCTAAAACCCAGTTCTCATCTAAAAATTATTCTTCTATAGTTTAGGGTTTATTTGATATAAAAAAGGTATAAAATTATACAATATTTCATACAATATTTATAGTCTCAATACCTTTATTTAAACTTTATATTACTATTTCTAAGATATTTTCTTAATGTATTTAAGTTTTATATGTATCACAATTTTTGGTTCAATGAAATCCAACCTTTTGGTATTTGGTTTCCCAAAAAATCAATTTCCAAATCACCATCTTTTTTATTTTCAAATTGAGGTTTATGTTTCATTTTTAAAAAGAATATCAAATATCATTAAATTGAGTCATTTTGTTACCAAAGTGAATAATTTCATAAAATTTCACATGATTTTATTCTTTTACAATCTTTGAAAAAATATTGAAAACTCTATATACCTTAGAGGTAGTAGAATAGTTAAGGATGATTCTTTATCATCCTTTAGATCAAAATTATCAGTATTATCCTTGGTTTTCATAATTTCAAAATTTTATCCAAATACATTGAAGTATCCAAATATTTGTTTTATATTATTCCATAGATCATAAGTATTTTTATTCAAAAATGTATAATAAGAACTTTGTTTAGGAAATAACATGTTGTATGTATGGATTCATCAGAAAAATGAGCGGGAAATTTATATTCACATAGAATTGTTCTATAAATTTCTTGAAAATTCATATTCCATGTTTCACCAACAAAACCTGTCAAGGCATCCTTGGTGAATAAAAAATATGTTTGATACCTTGTTTTGATCAATATAAATTCAACTTGTGGATTTCAAATTCTCCACCATCAAAACTTCTGAATGAAATAATTTAGGAATCATTCTCTATTTGAACTAATTAACATAAATTTATTAAAACTGAATAGGATTCACTCTTAAAACATTAAAAGAAAAATAAAATCTTAAAAAATCAACAATTAAAACATAAAAAAAAAATCATATTGGGAATGTAGTTTTAGATAAGATAAAAATATATATGTGAATATATTCTAGGAGTATAGAGGTAACAACCTCTTTAATTTGATTAAAATATAACTATTTTCCTTTCCCATTTGGAATACAACACAAACTTCCATTTTTTTCAACTCAAGTTTAGGTAAATTTGAAACTATATTTCCTTTGGATATTTTTCTAAGAGAATACACATTACAATGTACTAGTATTCCATACCAAACCCAAGATTCATTTGGTTCATAATTTAAATAGTTCAATTTTTGTCTTCTTAAAGAATTAGTATCCCTAGTATAGGCATTTTTATATCTAGGTTCCTTAAATATGATAATTATATCTTCGAGAAAATAAAATCCATTATTTTAAAACTAAATAAAATAATATTCATCCCAAAGTTGTGAAATACATATTAGATTGTGTTTTAATCCTTCCACATAAAGAAAATTGTTGGTGAGGAAAATCATATATTACTAATTGGTCCACCTCCCATAATTTTTTCATTTGTATTTTCACCAAAGGTGACATAGACAACATAAAGTTTTGATAACGGGTCAAAATTATATAAATTTCCAAACATATGTCTTGAACATACCTTCCTCTTGATTATAATTTTTTCCATAAATATAGCCTTACTCTTAGTGACTATACCATAATTATCCTTTTTTTCTAAAAACACACTTAATTTTGATTATAGGTATATCTAATGTGGAATCCATTAATTATAAAACATTATTCCATTAAAAAATGTTAAATTCCTCTTATATAGAAACCCAAAATTCATTACTCAAGGATTCCCCAATAGTTTTATGTTAAAGATATAAGACAAAGTTAGAAAACATAGCTATATTTTCCGATGGTCTTATAGGGATAACACTTTTAACTAAAAAATAATAAAATTTTCTATTAGATGGTGTTTTAAGGTCATTGATTTTATAGAGAATATAGTTTTTGGTTGGGGACTGACTGCACAAGACTCAAGAGGGTGATGAATTGATATATTGAAATTTTGTTATCTTATAAAATCACCCACAACAAAATATGATTACTTATTATCATTTATTAACACATGAATTTAGAATAAATAAAATTAAAAAATAAATGAGATCATACACTAGGGGATTATAGTGGTTATTGGAATAGAAATTCTCTTTTCCACTACACCAATGCTTAACACCAAGAGTTTTGTGATTTTTACTGCACCATTCCTTTTTTCAAGGACTAATAGACCTTTTACCAGGGACTAAAATACTTAGGTAAACCACAATAAACTTTTTAAAATACTAGGATCTTTTTACTGGGTACCAATATATCCTTACAAACATCATACTTCAGGGTTCTTTTACAATAAACCATCATAATGATAGAGAAATTAAATAGATATTTTACAAATTATATTCATAATTGTAATATGTATCTATTATAAGATAAGTAATATCAAGGGGAGATAATATGAATGAAATATTAATTAAGGATATATGATAAAATAGAAATGTTAAACTTGATAAAGTGGCTATAAATTCAAACCTTCTTTTTTCATAAAAATATATAAGCATATAGAGAGATTTGAGAGTGAGTTCTAGGTTTATGGTGAAAGAAAATCTATTATTGACTATAATACCTTCCCCACACTATAAAAAAATCATAAAAAACTTCTCTTTCCATCACACAACATTATATACAAAAAAATATGCAATTTTAATTAAATTATAGATTTTTTTCATAAATACGTCAATAATATTGCCGACTATTAAATTATCATTGTACTACATTATTTTCATAGTACCTGAAACTTTTTATAATCAATTTTACCATAAATAGGTAATCCAGTATTTAATTCATGTAAGAAAAAATAAATTTCCCCTGAAAGTACACCATTATTAAAAGATATCTTTTTTTACAACAATGCAGTTGATTCTGGATTACCAAGTCCATGACTTCCACTGATATTAATTCACATAACTGAATTGATCTTCTTATCCATTCTTCACATAGTAATTTTATCTAAGTAGATGAATTTGATGTAGTTGTTTGAATTACATAACCATTTGGAACCACTTTGTTGATTTCACCATGTATCGAAATTACATATCTTGTTACTCTATGTAACTGAATCATATAGTTATTTCAGTTATGTGATTCCTTCTTTTTATCCAATTGATGTAGTTGATTACTCAATGTACCCATTTCTCTATTTAGTCAAACACATCATGAAACCAATTTCTTATACATAGTAATGTTTGTAGCAACAATAATAACATTTTTAACTCAACAAAATGGACACACAAATGATGAACTGAATGAACATAATTAAAAATTTAGTCATTGGTACCATATGAAGGGTATTTGAAATCAAAAAAACATAAGGTACATGGGATATGTTTAGAACAACATTAGTAGACAAAAAAATATCAATTTTATTGGTTTTTAACACTTTAGGAATTGATTTTACATGAACATATTCCCCATGAACATCCCTTTTAATTTTGATATGAGTGTCAAGTCTCATGTTGTTAATAGAATCCTCAAGGTCATCAATTGAATTTCTTTTATGTGTAAAAGGATCACATTCATAAAACATCACATGAATTGATTCATTAACAATCCATGACTTTTTATTGAAACCACTATAAAATTGTGAAGTATTATAATAAAAAATAATGATTCCTTAATCAACATTTCTACTAATTTTTTTTAGATTATCTGTAGTATTCATGATATAAACCTTTAAACCAAAAATATTAAGGTATCCATCTTTTTTTATCTCATTACACAATTCATAAGATGATTTCTAGAAATTTTTTATTATTAATATAATATTTATAACATATAAGGATTTATTAACATCTTCATCCCAAGTGTGTAGGAAACTATATTAACATAATATGTTTTGAGAAATTTATTATAAATAAATATTTATCCCTTAAATTACTCTATTCTATTGAGGTGTTTTAAGGGAAGTAAATGTATTTTTAAAGACATGATTTGAATAAAATGAGGTAAAATTGTCACTTTAATACTATCCACTATGGTAAATACTTAATGAAACATTTGTTTTTATATTTTTCACTCATAAATTTAGTATAAAAAATCATAAATAAAGGATAATATTATCTTTTAATCCTCAAAATATAAACACATGTAAATAGAGAAAAATAATCAACCAAAACAAAAATAGAAGAGTTGCCTCTATGTATTTAAATTCTAGTTGGTCCAAAACCATCCATGTGGATAAGGTCTAAGGTTATATATGTATAAATATCATTGATTGATATATATGAAATTTTTTCTATTTTAACCATATGAAATTCATCACATGGCCTCTTCACATCAAACTTTAGTTCATAAAAATAATAAATAAAATAATGATTAAATAACATTATTAAATTATAAAAAATACAATGTATACGTATCATATTCTAATTAAATGATTAATTAATTTTATAATTAAAAAAAACTTATATTACATATATGAAATGAATCAAGTTATAAATTATAGACATTTTTAGCTATCAATTTTTTAAATTTTAGTGATATATCTTTAACAAAATAACAAACATTATACGAAAAATTAAATGAATTTCCATGATTATATAATTTATAGGTACTTATTAGGTTATATATTAACCATTAAATATAGAGAATTTTTTTTAATGAGAACTAATTCTAGAAATTTCATATATCAAATCCTAACAAATTTACCTTAAGAATTATCTCTAAAAGTGACATGGACACTATCATTATCTAATAAAGAATAAGAATGTGAAAAATATCCACCCATATTCCATGAACATCCTCTTTCCATCTACCATTTAATATTATTATCTTTTTTGTGCCTTCCCTAAAAAATTTCAAACAATAGTTTCGGTTCTCATATACTATTTGGTCAAACTATTTTTGTAATTAATGATTTAATAATCCAAACATTCTTTATTTGAATAAATGTTATTAGTTAAAATTTAAAAAAAATATTTAGAAATATAGTAATTAATAAAAAAAATAGATCCTCAATGTAAAATCATTTTCATAATTTCTATAAATAACATAGTAAAATAATAATCGGAGACATGATTTTACTACTAGACCTTGAAAAAAAATAATTTATCTAGTTATTTGGATCTTTCTCATTTATTAATATTCTTTATTACCTTTACAATTATTATAATAAACCAATATTTAGTTTAGATCACCCCCAATGTAAAATTATTGTCATACAACATTAGAATTTAAAATTTAGTTAATAATTTATTTCTTATACTATCAGGAATAACAAAATACGATTAAAATATGTCTAATTTTGCATTAAATTATAAAATATGATTAAGGGGAACATTATTTTTAGTAATAATACTGTCAAAATATTTATTATTATATTTATTCACATTCTTTAAATAATAATATTAATCTACATGCATAGATATGTATTCATTAAGACCGGTAATTGAATCATTATTAGATTCGAGTATATAAGAGAAAAAAGAATGTAACTCTTCATTATGTACAATTAAACACATATTAGATTATTGATTTGATTTCTAAAATTCAAAACTTAGAATTATAAATGTCATTGTTGTCTTCTAAAGTACTCCAACTATCCATTATAGTTATGTTTCCGTTATTTTTAAAATTTATACTTTAATAAAATTTATTTTATATTTTGTTTTCTCTTTAAGTTGAAGGAAATTAGGTTTGATACACTGAAATTTCATGCATACATGGAATCTAACCTCTATTTATTTACCATTCTTGTTTTTAAAGTTGTCAAAATAATTTTTAAATACCTTTCTTCTATTTATGAAACATCATTAATCCTCTAAAAAATTAAATTAGTTCACCTTAATTATTTTATCTAATATATTTTCAATCATAAATTGACTCAAAATATATTTTCTTTATTTCATTTCATTCTTTTATGAATGTAAGTTAAGTGAAAAATTGTAGTTTCTAGTCCATTTAGGGTCATTAAATTAAAATTTCATTTTATCTTCACACGTTATAATAGTCCCAATCATATTATTAATTTTGAAATCATTAAATTTTGTCATTTTCCTAGTTATAATATAAATTACAATCTATTTATTTGGTAAAACACTTAAAAAGATTTAAACCTGATTTTATTTTTTAATATTAGTTTTCAAGGAAGTAATATAATTTATAATTTTAGTGAGTTTTCCATTTATGTTTGTTATAATTTATCCATTACAAATTCTAAAATTATTGAATGTCAATTATATAATATTTTTCCTCAATTTTGTTTCATTATTAGTACCTTTATGTAAAACAATAATTGTGTGCCGTATATCATAAGTAGTAGTACAGTGGGATACTTTATAAAACTTATCATGTATTAATCAACAGATAGTAACATTCATACCTTTTAAATATAAGTAGTAATCCACCATGTGATTGTAACCCCAAAGTTTAGGTTCAATAGTAACAATTTTATAAGAATTAACCACTTTCATATAGAATTTAAATACTGAATGATTAAGATTTATAATCATTATCATCTTCTAGAAACTATATTTATAACCATTAAATAAAGATACCCTATGAATAAATATACCTTCTCTTGTCTTACTCATTATAATAACATGTGTAAATATTACTATTCAATAGAAAATTATATAAAACATCAATTCTCATCTTTTATAATAAGTTTTTTCTTGGATGATAATTATAACGACTCAAGTGGTGGTGAATTATGTTCATAAATTTTACCATTTGGAATAATTTAAAACATACCTATTAAATTAAAACCTTAAATATCTCCCTCTAGTAAAATTTAATAAGTAGTGAAATAATTTAAAAAAAATTAATGATGATATATAGTTTAATTTTATAGTGGTTCATAGTTTTTAAGAAACTACCCAACTCCACTCCATCGAAACCCAATATAGGTTTGATGTTTTTTATTCAAAACCTTTTAATAGGGATTTGATATGTGAGTAAAATTAGTTAACACTTTATGTTTACAAGTTATATGAGATTTAAAATAAAATATCCATCTCCATTATAAAAATTCCAACCCACACTCTCACACCAACACTAAGAAAAAGACGTTTGAAGTCCCAAAATAGAATAGAAGTTATAGAAATTAAAAATTGTAGTAAAACATAGTTGTGTTTGAATTCATAATTGAAAGAAATTCATACATATTAATAGAAACATATATATCTTCAAAGTTTACTTTTTAAGGTTCCAAATATATATATCGTGGTCTTAAAACTAAAGAATTTCAATTGGTGAAATCTTCCTTTCACTTTCATTGAAACTTATAATAAAACGTTTTAGAAATATGGAAATTAAATTTTCAAAAACACATGACAAAAGGTAGCCATATAATTATTAGAACATTTTTCATATAATATTTATCTCTAATATTTTATTTCTATATTTTTTGATTTGGTTTATATTTTAAAAAATAAGTCAAGTTTAATTAAATGAACCATTTATTTAAACATATTCTTAAACACAGGAACTCCATACCAATTGGAACACATTAGTATTTCATAAAATATATTCACTTAAAATTGTTAAATCATTCTCTATAAATAATTCCTCTATTAATTAACCATTTAAATTTTGAGAAATATTATACTATTATACTATACCAAAAAAAATTCATGAAAATATCAAATATTTAATTTTTTAATAATAATATAACCATCTATTCATATATAAGAGTAACATTCTCTATAAAGCACATGTTAGACTGAAACATTTCATGTATATGCATGAATAAAATTTGAATTTATATAATATTAAGTGTTAACAATAATGTAATGAATATTATTTTACCTCACAATACATAAGAATAAATTTGATTATAATTCAATACATTGGATTAAAGTTATTATGTGTTATACCTTTTATAGATATGTATGATTTTATTCTTGTATAAAAAATATTGAAACATATGATTAATCATTGACATAAATTTCTCATATAATAGTGACTTACTCATATGTAATATCGAAGTATATTCGTGTAATATCCCATACTTCTTCAAACTTCGATACGTAAGAAAAAATTGAAATTCATACTGAATATATAAGATTAATATCCTCATATAAAATATATTTTAGGTAGAAAACCTTCTACAATATAAATAATGACAAAATTAGAACATATATTTACATTAAAAAACTTATATGAACAAATTTTCACACTTTTGAAAACACATTAGTATGACAAACAATGGATTTTGTGATCATAAAAATATAGGATTTTATATGGTATTTTTGAACACCGCACCTATCTAACTTGGGGATAGTAGAGAACATTGTGGGAATCATTTTGAGGATTAGTTTTATACATGATAGTGGATGGTGGAACTGGAGGTCTGGTAGAGTTAGATGAAAGATACCTTTAGTATCAAGTAAAATGTGTCATTAAAAAGGGACCCCTTAATCATAATTTTTTATAGTGGGTAGTTTGCTTAATTTGGTTGTTGGAAAAATATGGTTTGTTATTATTATAGATGTATATGGTGATGAAAGTTTTTGTTCCCTTGATTATAGAGTGTTTATTGTGGAATTTAGAACTATTTAATAGTGGTTACCAATATACATTAGTTAAGCTTATTTTAATGAGGCCATGTGAAATTGTCTTAAGTATTATTAAACATAAAACCAAGTGATGTCAAACATCACATGGATTGGTTTCATTTTTTTAACCATAATTGACTGCTCATGGGGGATGATGGTATATTATATTGACAATTAATATCATGAGGTTATCACTAGTGTAAGTGACTAAAGGAATGATTTCTACTATATCAATCCTTAAATAATTATATATTAAATTGTGAGTGTAATTCATTGTACTTATAAATTGGAGTTAAATAAATTTACAAGGGTGTTACGAGATTCCATTGAAATTTTACTTAAGTATTTCATGGGTTTTCAATAAGTACTAATATTGTTTTTAGAAATGAGGACTATTAGTGTATCTATCTAATATTGATTGTGGTTTATGGGATAGAACCTACTGAGATTCATGAGGTCCGGATTCAAATGGATGATTTTTTGTAGAAGTAATTTATTCTCCCAACTATTTCTTATTGGGGATCCATGATAATTTTTTCCAATAAGTTTAAAGAATATTTGATGTTATTTATTGGTTATTTTTGAAAAAACACAATGATAATTAATAAATTAAATGAATTTGTAATGACTAATGACTTTTTTTATTAGATTAATAAGGTTATTTGGTTTTTGAAGATAGAAATATGGTTAAGAGATAATTAAATGAGGTTAATGAATATGTAAGTCTATAGAACTAATTTTTGATATTGATATAGTCATTTTGAGTTTATAGTAATTCTATTTGGTGTTACGAATACACCAGTGTTGTTATAGGGATGATGAATTGAGTGTTTATGTTTTATATTATTCCTCTTATAGAAACTAATTTCAATGATTTATTGGTTTATTCAAGGACCGAAGAATACAATTTGGAGAATTGTTTGGTTCTTTTAGAGCTCCTTTACTAACATTATTTTTATAGAAACATGTAAATGTATTATGCTTTGTCATAGAAAGTTTAATTCACTAGGAATATTATTTATCAATAAGTATTAGCAGTGGATCAATATAAGATAATGGTAGTTTTTATTTAAATTTGTTAAAAATATCAATAAGGTTCATTTCTTTATCAGCATGTATAGATGTCATCAAATAATTTTATTTGATTACTCTTGGATTTTTGAGCCCCTATCTATAATGAACCACATCTCATAGATTTAATATTTTATAATTTCCAAAAATATAGATAAACATACATAGAAATATTGATTTAAAGTATCTTTGGGAATCACGACATGTTCCTTCAATGTGAAACCATTCTTTGTAGTTGTTTGGAAACAGTGGTTACGCGTTCAAGGTAGTGATATTTTCTCCCACATTCCAACTCATACTCATTTGAATTTTAAACTTTTTTTGTGGGTTTATATTTGGATTGATTATATGATTTTTTATATTTGTTTGTATTTTTTAGAATTTAAGGATCCCAATGAAAGAAAAAAATAATCTCTTTTTAGAATAGAAATTTTTTATTAGAAGTTGTTATTGGGAAATTTAGGAAATAATACAACTCTTCTAAAAAGAACTATTTAATATTTTATTTATATAATTATAACTAGATTCTAGATAAAACCATATTCTTATCACTACATGGGATATCTTGGGGATATACATAAAATATGGGGTGATACATAAATCTTAGTATGAGGATAAAAAAGGATCCACGTGTGGTATGAACATCATAAGAATCAATAATCATAATTTGGTTCCAATAAAGGGAGGGATCTTAAACTACAACCTAGAAACATTGTATATGTAAAGACTATTTATTCATAAGTTCTACTAATTACTTACCCATTCCTTTAGTTTTGGAAATCATAAACACCTTATTTTAAAAATTACAAATTTTTTATGTCCCAGGGGTTTTTTAATGTTTTTTTTATGGAAAACATAATCTTTTACCATACATGGAATATGTTTTAAAGTATTGTGATAATAAAAATGTATTTATTAATTTGTATAATCATAATTAGTATGATTTTTTATACATTGGACTTAACATAAATCTTATAAGGAGATATAATTATGTCTTGTATATCATACAGACAATAGTTTTCACCATCAGACTAATCATGGTACCAATAAAATTAGACCAACTCACATTACGATAATAGTATAGAAAATTATATGTTAATACATCATATTAAATTATATTTATTATCGAAATATGGTTGATTTTTATCTATCATAAGGAAAAATATTAACACTATAATGGTTTTAACCAACACTATTTCAGACTTTCAGTTATGCCATATCATTATAAGCTTTCAGGTTCTAGGTGTCTGAAGTTGTTGCAACAAACTAGAAAAAATATAGTCGTTGAGAGATAAATATAAACATTGGGAGGATGCCTATAAATATCAGGTCATTTTACTATTTTTTAAATGGTAAATTATATTCCCTATAAATTTTATTGAAGAGCACTTAGTGTGAACAACATGTTCATTATTATTGTATTTCCTTATAGAGTTTTCATTTTGTAGGAAACCATGTTTGGTTGTATCATTAAGAACATTTTATAATTGTTTCCGCATCTAATTGTCATAATGAATGAGGTATTACGGAGACAGGAAGACATATAATCAGATATTTAGATCAAGTTCTTACAAGGATACTAAGATAGAGTAGATCATCATATCAAGGGCTTCTAGGTATAGGAAGACAAAGCCATTCCAATATTTGTATCCAGGTCTTTCCATAGAAAGTAAAGACAGATATTACTATTTGTATATGATTTTGGATTAAATTATTCTTTGTTATGGACTACCTTAATATTAATGTAAAAAAAATTTATTCATTACAATAGCTTGTAATTCATACTAACATTTGATAGCTATAGTATTACTTGTTGTTTTTACAAGTTTTATTTACACTACATTTAATAGGAAGTTGATCTTCATATTCAACTTTATACTTTGATTTTTTATTGATACTAGTATAATTATGATAATAAAAATACTCTAATAAATATTATCCACAGTGATTACCATATTTTCACTCTAATATAATCATACTTATCTAGTTCCGATTTTGTGACTTTGTTCCTTGGATTAATGGTTGAGTCTGATAACCTTACATAAAGAGTCTTCTGCATTATTTAGGTTAATTATTTTAAACTAATTTTTAAAAACCATAAATTCATCCCCCTATTGTATGTTATCCATATAAATTAATTCCTAAAATCCTAATCAATGTTGAAGATATATAGATCCAATAATTGGTATTAAAGAAGGTTTATACTTCTCAAATACTTGATGGGTTTTTTACATTCATTACTACTGAATTTTGTTTAAAAGTTTTAATATAAATTATATATATATAAATATTTGTCACAATAATGTGTATCTATGGAAAATAATATTTTCATTTTCATTTAAATATGGGAGGAATTAATGTTGGTTCAATCAGAATTCTCAATCCAAATATTCCACCTATCTTTGATGGGGTTGACTATTAGTACTAGAGGGATAGGATGAAGACTCTTGTTATAAACATTAGGGTTGATAATTTTGTGATACTAACTAATGATTATAAGATTTATGATAAGGATTTCACTACCTTTACGCATAAAAAACAACAATATCATTTAAACTAAAGAGTAAGGAATACTTTGTTATGCTCCATAACAAGAAGCGTTTATATTTAGATTTATTCATAACAAATCTATTAACAATACTTGGAAAAATATTGAAGATACATATTTTTTTACATCAATAGTTATTGAAACTATAAAATCTATGCTCAGTGTAAATTATAGAGAATTTTTTCATTTCTAGAGAATTAGTTCCTAAAATTCACCATAGGTTTATGACCATTATTAAAACCTTACATGTTATTGGTCAAAAAGTTCTTGATGATGAAGTCTTTATAGAGAATATTATTGATATCATGCCAAATGCATTGGAATCAAAGGTAACTTTTCTTTATGAGACAAGAAAGTTAAATAATATTACACTAGATGATCTTATTGGAACCCTTATTCAATAGGAGGGTATACTCAAAAGAGATGGAAATAAAGAAATTAAAAATAACTGATGTTTTTCTTTTGTTACGACTGTTATTTCTACTAAATCAAAAAATCCAATGAATGTTGTTAAATCCACTAGAAAGAAGAATGTTGTTATTCAATAGAACTATAGTAATTTTGAAAATTCTTATAATGAATCAACTAATCTCTCCAGAAGGTTGAATAAGATAGTCAGAATGAATGTTTTTCAGTTTCATTACAAAAGATTTCATTAGTATAAAAGTGATTATAAAGATGAATTCACATGTTATGAATGAAAGAAAGTTAGACACATCAGACCAGATTGAACAATGATTAATAGGAAAGATATTAAAGAAAATAACTCATAAATTAATTAAAAGAAGTTTTATAAATCCAAAGGTAATAAATTCATTAAATAATATAACACATGGGGGGCCAGTGCAGGTGATTCTTCTAAGAGTTCATCTGATAATGAATGTTCCTAACAAAGTTACATAGTTTTTTTTCAAATGTATCTATTAAAAATAATTGGTTTTTAGAAAGGGTAATAACTTATGAGAACCTTACCAACATGTACTTAAGTGGTTATTATCATTATGAGAAAATTATACATCTTCAGATAAAGAATAATCCTCAATAGAATCTAATACTCTTCCTTCTTATGATGAATTTTTCTATTTTGAAATTTTTTAGAAAATTTTAATTTGTAAAATCTATTAAAATAATGATAATATTAAGGAAAAATATTCTAAGGTTGATTCCATAATTTAAAAAAAATGAAATATTAGATATTTTAAAATATCTTTATGAGGATAATTCTTAGAAGGATAATTTTTCAAATGATTTAGAAAAAGTGATTTTTTATAAATGATAGTTTACAAACTATATTTGATAAATATAATTCCAAAACTATTTATGATGAAGATAATAATTTAGTTTTAAAAAATATTGAAATTTATTTTTTTGAAGAATCTTTTATCAAACATTGCTACTAGTAACTAAAAATTTGATAAAATGAACAATCAAATTTATCCTCGTGGGAATAGATCTGGAATGGGATTTTCGTAGAAAATACATGTATTTAAAAAAAATTTCTTTATTCCTAAAAGTTCCCCTTTTTTAAATAAGTGTCTAAGTGGTGGACATTGGAAAACTAATTTTCCATTAAATAAATTTCAATCTCTATTTCTTGACAAAGTTTTTTTTTTCTAAACAAATTTGTATTCCTAAGGTTTTTTTCTAACATTAACAGACCAAATAAGGTTTGGGTGTTGAAAGTATAATTTTTTTTTTTTGGAAAAAAAAATTTGTACCAACAACAAGAATACATAATACATAAATAGTGGGTGTTATATGAATATGACTATAAAAAAATACTTCCATGAGAAATTAACAAATATGACTGGTGGTAAAGTCTCTTTTAGAGATAATGATTAAGGATAGATTATCAAAATATGTAACATTGTTCTTAATGATAAATCCTTAATTTAAAATGTTTCATTTGTTAAAGCTATTAATCACAAACTTATAAGAATAATTCAATTATGTGATGAATGTTTCCTTTTAAAATTTATTAATAATAATTATTTAGTACATTATTCCAATTATTAATTTATTCTTTCATCCCATCGGCATGATAATGTATACACACTTAATATAGAAGACCATATGGGCTATGACTTACCTGGAGTTAGTGAAATGGAAGATCAATCATGTTTATGACAGAATGTTAGGACACCACAACCTTAGAAACTATCTAAGTTGACTACGAAAAGACTTGTTAAGGATCTAAAAAAATCTTGGTTCAGTACTTCAAAAGTATATAACCCTTAGCAATATAGTAAGAAATATAAGTGATGTTTTAAATCTGTTAGTGAAGTCTCAACTTCGGATAATTTATAGTTAGTGAAAATGTACTTATTTGGTCACCCAAAAACTAGATTTATTGGTGGAAAATACTATGTGTATGTCTTATTTGATGGTTACACTAGATACAAATGGGTTTATTTTCTCCCAAAGAAATATTAATCCTTTTTAATTTTAATACATTTAAAGACAAATTTAAAAAATAGAAAAATATTTCCTTGAACCATATTTTTAGTGATATTGGTGAAAAAAATTTAAATTTAAATTTTGAAACTTTTTTTAGTTAGAATAGTATAGAACATACATTTTAATCACCTAAAAAACCCCAACAAAATGGTGTAATTGTAAGAAGAAATAAAATTAGTCAATTAGAAACATGAACCATATTGAGTGAGTACTCAATTACTAAATTTTTTTGGGTTGAAGTGGTTATTTCTACCATCTATACTATATGTAATGTTTTAATCATACCTTTTCTTAATAAAAATCCTCATGATTTGTGGATTGGAAAAAACCCAAACATTAATTAATTCAATGTTTTTGGTTGAAAAGTATTCAAATAGATTATGAATGATAACTCACCGAAATTTCCACACAAATATGATAAAGGAATATTTTTAGGTTATTCCACTACATCTAAGGAATATTATGTTTTTTATAAAAAAATATTTTATTATTAAGGAAATATCACATGTTAATAATGATGAAACATACCCCTTTTTCAAACAAACCCAACCAATATACTTGGATGTAATTTATAAAATTGATTTTTATCCTTTATAATAAGGCACTTATCATTAGGATATAACTCAAGATATAGTTTCTAATAGTATTCTCGTCAATATTTTCTACATATTGTTTAATAACTAACTTTTTAAAATCCACGATTTCAGTAGTTTCATAGGAATAATCTTACTGAAATTATCATTGGTGATGGTTATAAACCATTTAGGATAAGAAGTTTTGTAACACCCCGAGATTTTAGGAAAATTATTCTTTTTAATTAATGTCTTGTGTTTTACTCTACACCAAAAGAAGCTTTCACAACACGCAACCCTGACTTGGCTTGCATTACACGCAATCACGACCTTCCTCGATAGCGTGTGTTGTACGCAATACCGGGTTTTACTAAACAACGATATATTATTATAATATTATTATGAACTAGACATTCTGAATATTATTAACTAAATTTTTAATTTTATAACATTATTATTCATCTTACACATTTTCTAGAACATGGTATAAGAACAAAATAAATTTTTCTGGTAAAATAAGTATTTTTCAAAAAATACAGTTTTGCCGCCTTTTGATGGCGCACCAACTTTAAATCTTGTTTTTGACATGTTTATAAGTTCAATTTGACAAAAAATAAAATTCTTATTTGTAATCAAGAAATAAAAATTTACTTTGGATAAATTTTTCATATTGTTTTGGTAACTTTCATATTTTGATGAATAGTAAAAACACGCTATATTTTAATTAAAAACAACTTCTTTCATCGCAATAATTTATATGGTTAAATTATAATATTTAATGGGTTTAAAGTATAAATAGAATATATTTTGACCATTTAATATAATGTATGTCATTATCATTGATTTTACATTAAATTCGTAGGTTAAATCAATTCAATCTTTTGCAATTTTTAAAGAAAAACCCGTTTTCTTTCGACAAGGGGATTAATTTTAATTTAATTTCAGAAAATTTTGTGTATTGAATTTGGAAAAATGGATTCCATATTTGGAATCAGTGGGTCAAAATTATGTTAATAAGCTACTTTTTATTTTTGGGAATTATGAATAGTAACTACGGTAAATTTTATTTCCATAGTTAAAGGTAAATCGGGTAATTAAGGGTAAATATAATATTATAAAATTACCCTAACACATGAAAACATTCTATTGGATGGATAAGAGTAGACCCATATAACCTAAGGGTCAGATTAGATTCATTTTATGGACTTTTGACCATGAAAATAATTTAATTATTATTAAAACCAAAGAAAGTGACAACATGTCACTCTCTTAAATCTTATAAGTATAATAATTTGAATTTAGTGATAAACGTCATAAAACTTCTAAAATGAATTATCTCCAGGAGTATAATACAATTATCTACATCATGATAATTTATTTAGAATTTTTAGGGATTAAATAATTGTCATTAATGGTGATACATTAATGATACAGAAATTATTTATTAAGTGGAAAATAAGTAATATAGTTTTTATTGAAATAATAATACCCATTAAAAGGCCCACAAACCTGAAAAAAACTTATTTTTAGTGTATATATATACCTTAATCATCCAATGGCCTAATATATAACCGTTTGGAGCCTTATAAAAGTGATTATGACACTTATATTATTTTATTTTAAATAATGCCAAAGTTGTCACCTTGATAATGTAATAAATATAACAATTTAAATATTGTGATTTTAAGATGATAAATTCGAGTACAATTTTTATTGTGAAATTTAATAGATTTATCTTCATCATAGGAGTTTATTTTTAATTTTTATGCAACAAATCAGTATATTAAATAATTATACAAAAATGTTGTAGTAATTATTTTATTAAGAGATAAATTAAATAAATGGCTTTAAAATAATAAAATAAATATTATATGAACTGTTTAATGTGATCCACTAATTTTATATATACATATAACCTTTTATGAATCAATTAAAGCTTTTATTTCAAACATATCTTCTGTATATATTTTATTTAAATTCAAATAAATGAATAGTGTCAAAATTGACACTATTGTTATTTTATAAAAATAACATATTATAAAATTGTTTAAAAATCACAAAAATATTTAAAAATTATAAATTTAAATTTATATGGTCTTTAATGTTATAAAGTAAACAATTATGTAAAATTAATAACAAATAAGTAATTATTTGTTATAATTTAAAATTTAGAATTTTATTACCACAAATAAACTTAAATAGATTAAGTAAGGATAAATCAAAATGATAAGGTTTAAAATAAGATCCAAACATGTCTAAATTTGATTGATTGATGAGATTACAACCCTATCTCATCTAATATTCGAATATGAGTCATTTTTGGAGGTTTTTAAGTGGGGTTAGATTTATTATAAATTAATATTTTTAAGAATTCCAAAGTTTCCCCTCTCCTCCCTTATAAAATGGAACCTCCTCCCTCTCTTCCACACACCACTTTGAGCCTTCAAACTCGTCCAACCCCTGAACAATTCTCTTCTAAACTTCCCTATAAACATCCTAGAGGTCCTGGTATTCTTCAAAGACCAAGTTTAGTGCCCTAAGAGGAGGTCTCAAAGAGGCGCTTCAAAGAAGAGGTAATTTCCGTTACCGATTCTTTCACCTTTATTTCTTATTACACTTCTTCTTATTAGGTTGGTTAATTATGAAGTAATAACATAAGTATCACTCATATACTTATATGTTATTATATGTATGAAACAACCCTATTTCACCATCTATTCATCCTACGGAAAACGAAATCACCGCGCGTGCGTACGTACGGAATACCGTCTCCACGTCGTGGTGTAATCTATTTTCCACCACCACCTTACTTGGATGGGTATAATGGTGTATATAATAACTATATATGATTATTGTAAAGTGATATTTATTCTGTAATAGTATACATACACTTCAATAAAATTCCACGATCATGGGAACAATATCATCGCTCGTGCGTACGTACGGAATACCGTCTCCACGACGCGATGAGATTCATTCTCAATGATTAACCATTCATAAATGATTATAAAGTATATATAATAAGTAATAATTACATATATTACATAATAATGATACTATAATTATGTATATATATATATATGTCATCCAATTAATTCCATTCAATTCAATGAGGAATCAAAAACAACGTTCATGCGTACGTACGGCCTACCGTCTCCATGAACGGTGTATTTATTTGCATTTATCGATCTATTATATATATGTATATTCTGAATATATATTATATATAAATCATGTTTTACATTATGGATGTAATTAATCATGATCCAAGTAATCATATGAATAATTACAAGTCAAAACACGGACGACAAATGAAACGATTTTACCCAAAACGCTCTTTAACATGGAATTTACAAAAGAACGGGTAATATAAAGTCACAGGTGAACCATATATGATATCATAACAATTAATATTATTCTGTAATAAGTTAATAACATTATTTAAATCATTATACAGTAGGTTCGGATATGTATGAAGCATATCGGACCTAAGGTAAGGGATAATTTTGCAAATCTCATTTTTATCCGACATTGCTTATTCGTAAGTATTTACTGGGGTTATTTATATCATCCATGTCCATGTTTTATAAAAGTGTTTTAATGTATGTTTAAAGTCCTTTTTACCCATTTTTGACTTTTACTACATGGTATGTAAGGAATCTTTCTTTTTTTTACGTTACGAGGTACTTTTTGACTTTTCCGTCAAAAGTACGAAAAGAATGTTTTTTTAACTTATACGGCACAAATGGATTTTTACGATTTTATAAAGCATTGTTTTCATGAATCTTCCTCCAAATTATTTCATGACTATTTTCATAAAAATCCTATTCTTTTAAAATTTCATGACATTATTTTAAAAGAAAATGATTTTGAATAAAAAGGATATTTTCCTCAAGAATTCATTTCAAGTGTTTTATCAAAACCATTTTCCATCTAAGATTACATTATTTCATATGTGTATGTTTCATGTATAATGTCTCTATGATTTGCATGGTTTCACTTTTCTGATTATGAAATGATCTCCATTTCTTTTATATGGATTATGTGATGATGAGATGATGTTTATGAAACCCATTTTATTTGTTTGGTTATTATGAATGATGTATGTTTATTTTGTGGCACAAGTAAGAATGATTTCATTATGAGATGGGTGGGACATATATCTCCCTCTAATGCATTGGGTAAATATTTATATCTCATGAGATAGACATGGATGGAACGGAAAGTTAAACCAGTTCAGTAATACAGGACTGGAACGAGGAGTGAACTGGATTCAGAAAGGGACTTTTTCCACTAAGAATGTCTTGGCAGCAATTCCTTGGCTACTATGGAAATCATATCATGTGCTTAATGGTTGCCACAATTACATGTTTTATTCCCATGCTATTTTATCATTATTAATGTTTCTTTATGATCTATGCCTTATGTACTTCCATGTTTTATGTCATTTTTCAAGCTTTTGATGTTTAAACATTATGTTCATGTTTTTAAGTACAAATGTATATGGTATGTTTTATTTTATCCATGCTTACCCTTACTGAGCATTTGAACTCACCCTTTTTATGTTTTCTTTTCCCCAGGATATAAATAAAGTTTTTAGGTAAGAAAAAAAGGGGAATATCTTTATGGGAGATGTTTAAGATCTTTCACCATGATTATAAGATTACGTTCCAAGTTTCCAAAGACACTAAACTATTACGGTCCTTGTGTGTCTGTTTTTGTTATGTACTAAGTATTCCGCAAAAGTAATGTAATGTCTATTTACATCAAGCTTCGGGTCTCTACAGTTGGTATTAGAGGAAAGGTTTAGTCAACCTTTGGAAACTAGGATGCGAAAACGTTTGTGATATCCCTAGAGATATTTCTAAGGTATGTCTAGGGATGTCCCTAAGGATAAGTATACATATAGGATACAATCCTAGAACTACGGTAACGATCATAAAATTTAACCTAAGATGTTAGATATTGAGGATACTCCCCCTTTACTATGTTGTTTTCCCTAGCATGATTTTTTCCTCTCACACTATTCTTTTTGGGTTTTAGAAAATGGATGAAAACAGGAAGATTCACGATAATGGAGGATATGATAGACAATGGAATGATTTTCTTCATGAGAAACCAAATGAAACGGGATCTGGAAGTCCAAACATCATTATTATGCCTAATCAGCAATCTCATAATATGATCAATAATCTCAACTTTGGTAAGTTTCCCGACTCAGATAATAAGAGAAAGATGGAGTTTCATGATGATCATAGAGGAAATAAAGTTCAATTTCCCTCATGTAAATCATGTAGGAAGAGGCATCAGGGAGATTGTTTCAAAGGAACTGGAAGATGCTTTGGGTGTGGAAAAGAAGGACACAAAGCCAGTAAGTGCAAATGAAAAGGTTCAGTTAAAACCATGGACAAGGATAATGGTATTGCTACGACATCAACAATGATTAGATGTTTTAAATGTTGAATGTACGGGCATTATGCAAACCAATGCCCTAATGGAAAGTCTCATGAAGAGAATCAGCATGGTCATATGGGTAGTATTTATGTGGATGATGAGGAGGAGACTACAAATGATATATGGGCTGAAAGAAGTGTTGAAGCTCAGTCGGTTGTTTTAGAAGGTAGTGGAATCATTGTATTTTTATCTAGAGTTATGTTGTATAGTTAATGGTATTATGGAATAAAGAATCATATAAGGATTGTTACACTATTGATTTTCCTAAAAGTATTTGAAAGTATATGTTGAATGGTACCAGTAACCATGGAAGGTTATTCATATATTTTTGTAAAGTAGATGATATGCGCATAATGAAGGAATAAGAAGATAATGAGATGTTTGATTGTATTCATGAGCTCATGATTTATATAAGGACTAAGTGATATCATGGTTTGAGTATATAGAATTTTGAGGATTTTGGTATGTGGAAAGTGTTAACTTTTAACTGCATTCATGTTTTCACTATGGTTCAATGGGTATTCATTTTTCAAGAGAAAACATGATTAAGGCCTTCTAATGTTTGGAATGTGACCAACAAGACATATCTTATGATATATGGGCATCAACGATGGTATTAAATCTCTGGTAATCGTTTTCACTAAATTATGAGAGTGGAATGCAGTATTATGGATAAGCCTAAAGATTGGAATGGATTATGTTGGACATAATTTAGTATTGTTTAAGGATAAAAGTTTTTTAGATATTATTGATGGGATGTTATAGTAATATAGTTTTATAAAAAGGACAACCTGCAGGACGGGCGATAGCCCATCACATTGGACAAGGCTGTGGGAATCGAACCCACAACCGAGGTGCAACTGGCCTTTATCACCTACCACTGGCCTACAGAAAGTCACTATTTAGTAGAAAATAGTTTTATTATATTAAGCAGTATGATTTATGAAGTATAAGTCCATTTTAGGAACCATATATGATTAATCTCACTATAGATGGACTTATGTATTTTTTTTAATAACTTTTATAACCTTTTGTTTGAGACAGATGGAATGACCCATCATTCTATCACATGATCTGCTAACACATCAGGAATTATAAATTCAACTTCATTTATTTAATATATGAAGTGGAAATTGTCCAAAGAATGACCAACGGTGAGACTGTACCAAAATCACGAAAGTATTTCTTCTAATTCCAATTTAATCAACTTTAGGGAAATGATCTTGAAAACCAAAAAATGTTGTCCTAGTGCTCTTATATCCAATGAATTAGATGGTACCTTAGGTCATCACAAATTTATGGCTTTGTGATTGTTGGCTTTTTCATAGCCATGTTCTCTACCACTCTCCATCAGAACTTGATGGTTAGATTTTTCTTCCATATCCATATTTTCACTTATGTTCTCCTACGTGGAGACATAGTGATGGGTTAATTTGGGTAACTGTTACATTTCATACTTTAGTTTTTAAATCCAAATTTTGGTATTCCTTTTTACGATGTGGGTTTCTATTAAAAAAAATTTCGAGTAGTAAACCAGTTATAACCCCGACGAATTTCGAGGGCGAAATTCATTTTAAGGGGGGTGGAATGTAACACCCCAAGATTTTATGAAAAGTATTCTTTTTAATTAATGTCTTGTGTTGTATGCTACACCAAAATCAGCTTGCACAACACGCAACCCTGACTTGGCTTGCATTACACGCAATCGCGACCTTCCTCTATAGCGTGCGTTGTAGGCAATACCAGGTTTTACTAAACAACGATATATTATTATAATATTATTATGAACTAGCCGTTATGAATAGTATTAACTAAATTTTGAATTTTATAACATTATTATTCATGTTACACATTTTCTAGAACATGGTAGAAGAACAAAATAAATTTTTCGGGTAAAATAAGTATTTTTCAAAAAAATGCAGTTTTGCCGCCTTTAGATGGTGCACTCACTTTAAATATAGTTTTTGACATGTTTATAAGTTCAATTTGAAAAAATAAAATTATTCTTTGGAATCAAGAAATAAAAAATTTACTTTGGATAAAATTTTCATATTATTCTCGTAACTTTCATATTTTGATGAATAGTAAAAACACACTATATTTTAATTAAAAACAACTTTTTTCATCGCAATAATTTATATGGTTAAATTATAATATTGAATGGTTTTAAAGTATAAATATAATATATTTTTACCATTTAATATAATGTATGTCATTAGCATTTATTTTACATTAAATTTGTAGGTTAAATCAATTCAATATTTTGCAATGTTTTAAAGAAAAACCCGTTTTCTTTCGACAAGGGGATTAATTTTAATTTAATTTCTGCAACTTTTGTGTATTGAATTTGAAAAAATGGATTCCATATTTGTAATCAGTGGGTCCAAATTATGTTAATAAGCTACTTTTTATTTTTGGGAATTATGAATAGTAACTACGGTAAATTTTATTTACCATAGTTAAAGGTAAATCGGGTAATTAAGGGTAAATATTATATTATAAAATTACCCTAACACATGAAAAAATTCTATTGGATGGATAAATGTAGACCCATATAACCTAAGGGTCATATTAGATTCATTTTATAGACTTTTGACCATGAAAATAATTTAATTATTATTAAAACCAAAGAAAGTGACAACATGTCACTCTCTTAAATCTTATAAGTATAAAAATTTTAATTTAGTGATAAAAATCATAAAACTTCGAACATGAATAGTATCCAGAAATATAATAAAATTATATACATCATGATAATTTATTTAGAATTTTTAGGGATTAAATAATTGTCATTAATGGTGATACATTAATGATACAGAAATTATTTATTAAGTGGAAAATAAGTAATATAGTTTTTATTGAAATAATAATACCCATTAAAAGGCCCACAAACCTGACCAAAACTTATTGTTAGTGTATATATACACATTAATCATCCAATGACCTAATATATAACCGTTTGGAGCCTTATAAAAGTGATTATGATACTTATATTATTTTATTTTAAATGATTCCAAAGTTGTCACCTTCATAATTTAATAAATATAACAATTTAAATATTGTGATTTTAAGATGATAAATTCGAGTAAAAGTATTATTGTGAAAGGTAATATATATATATATATTAATCATAGGATTTTATTTTTAATTTTTATGCAACAAATAAGTATATTAAATAATTATACAAAAATGTTGTAGTAATTATTTTATTAAGAGATAAACCAAATAAATGGTTTTAAAAATAATAAAATAAATATTATATGAACTATTTAATGTGATCCAATAATTTTATAGATACATATAACCTTTTATAAATCTATTAAAGCTTTTAGTTCGAACATATCTTTTGTATATATTTTATTTAAATTCAAATAAATGAATGGTGTCAAAATTGACACTGTTGTTATTTCATAAAAATAACATATTATAAAATTGTTTAAAAATCACAAAAATATTTAAAAATTATAAATTTAAATTTATATGGTCTTTAATGTTATAAAGTAAACAATTATGGAAAATTCACAACAAATAAGTAATTATTTTTTATAATTTAAAATTTAGAATTTTATTACCACAAATAAACTTAAATAGATTAAATAAGGATAAATCAAAATGATAAGGTTTAAAATAAGATCCAAACATGTCTAAATTTAATTTTTTGATGATTTTACAAACCTATATCATCTAATATTTGAATATGAGTCATTTTTGGAGGTTTTTATGTGGGGTAAGATTTATTATAAATCAATATATTTAAGAATTTCAAAGGTGCCCCTCTCCTCCCTTATAAAAGGGTACCTCCTCCCTCTCTTCCACACACAACTTTGAGCCTTCAAGCTCAGACAACCCCTGCCAAATTCTCTTCTAAACATTCCTAGAAGCATCCTAGAGGTCCTAGTATTCTTCAAAGACCAATTTTAGTGCCCTAAGAGGAGGTCTCAAAGAGGCGCTTCAAAGAAGAGGTAATTTCCGTTACCGATTCTTTCACCTTTATTTCTTCTTCCACATCTTCTTCTTAGGTTGTTTCATTATGAAGTAATAAAATAAGTATCACTAATCTACTGATATGTTATTATAAGTATGAAACAACCCTATTTCACCATCTATCCATCCTACGGAAAATGAAATCACCGCGCGTGCGTACGTACGGAATACCGTCTCCACGTCGTGGTGTAATCTATTTTCCACCACCACCTTACTTGGATGGGTATAATGGTGTAAATAATAACTATATATGATTATTGTAAAGTTATATTGATTATTTAATAGTATACATACACTCCAATAAAATTCCACGATCATGGGAACGATATCATTGCTCATGCGTACGTACGGAATACCGTCTCCACGACGCGATGAGATTCATTCTCAATGATTAAACATTCATAAATGATTATAAAGTATATATAATAAGTAATCATGAAATATATGACATAATAATGATACGGTAATTATGTATATATATATATATATGTATGTCATCCAATTAATTCCATTCAATTCAATGAGGAATCGAAAACAACGCTCATACGTACGTACGGCCTACCGTCTCCATGAACGGTGTATTTCTTTCCATTTATCGATCTATTATATATATGTATATTCTAAATTTATATTATATATAAATCATGTTTTACATTATGGATGTAAGTAATCATGATCTATGTAATCATATGAATAATTACAAGTCAAAACACAACCGACAAATGAAACGATTTTACCCAAAACGCTCTTTAACATGGAATTTACAAAAGAATGGGTAATATAAAGTCGCAAGTGAACCATATATTATATCATAACAATTAATATGATTCTTTAATAATTCAATAACATTATTTAAATCATTATACAGGAGGTTCGGATACGTACGAAGCATATCAGACCTAAGGTAAGGGATAATTTTGCAAATCTCATTTTTATCCGAGATTGTTTATTCTTAAGTATTTACTTGGGTTATTTCTATCATCCATGTCCATGTTTTATAAAAGTGTTTTCATGTATTTTTAAAGTCCTTTTTACCCATTTTTGATTTTTACTACATGGAATGTAAGGAATATTTCTTTTGTTTACGTTACGAGGTACTTTTTGACTTTTCCGGCAAAAGTACGAAAAGAATGTTTTTTTTAACTTATACGGCACGAACGGATTTTTATGGTTTTATAAAGCCTTGTTTTCATGAATATTCCTCCAAATTATTTCATGACTATTTTCAAAAAAATCCTATTCTTTTAAAATTTCATGACATTTTTTGAAAAGAAAATGATTTTGAATAAGAAATGATATTTTCCTCAAGAATTCATTTCAAGTGTTTTATCAAAACCATTTTCCATCTAAGATGACATTATTTCATATGTGTATGTTTCATGTATAATGTCTCTAGGATTTCATGGTTTCAATTTTCTGATTATGAAATGATATCCATTTCTTTTATATGGATTATGTGGTGATGGGATGATGTTTATGAAACCCATTTTATTTGTTGGGTTATTATGAATGATGTATGTTTATTTTGTGGCACAAGTAATAATGATTTCATTATGAGATGGGTGGGACCTATATCTCCCTCCAATGCATTGGGTAAAGATTTATATCTCATGAGATAGACATGGATGTAATGGAAAGTTAAACTGGTTCAGTAATACAGGACTGGAACGAGGAGTGAACTCGATTCAGAAAGGGACTTTCTCCACTAAGATGGTCTTGGCAGCAATTCCTTGGATAATATGGAAATCATATCGTGTTATTAATGTTTTCCACAATTACATGTTTTATTCCCATGCTATTTTATCATTCTTAATGTTTCTTTATGATATATTCCTTACGTACTTCCATGTTTTATGTCATTTTTCAAGCTTTTGATATTTAAACATTATGTTCATGTTTTTAAGTTAAAATGTATAAGGTATGTTTTATTTTATCCATTCTTACCCTTACTGAGCATTTGAGCTCACCCTTTTTATGTTTTCTTTTCCCCAGGATATAAATAAAGGTTTTAGGTAAGAAAAAAAAAGGGGAAGATCTTTATGGGAGATGTTAAAGATCTTTCACCACGATTAGAAGATTACGTTCCAAGTTTCCAAAGACACTAAACTATTATGGTACTTGTGTGTCTATTTTTGTTATGTATTAATTATTCTGAAAAAGTAATGTAATGTCTATGTACATCAAGCTTCGGGTCTCTACAAGTTTCTTAAGGAATGAAATGGAACATCTAGCTTTCTTCTCTAAAATTGAACCTAAAAGTAATGATGAGGTTTTCGGTTTTTAATATTGGATTAATGAAATGAAATAAAAATTATTTGAGTTTGAGAGGAAAAAATCTAGGACTTTAGTTGAATGACCTAAATAAACTTCTATAATTGTAGTAAAATGGGTTTTCCAAAACAAATGTGACGAAAATGTAAAAAACATTCAAATAATTGTAAAATTGTTGCTAAGGGTTATAATCATTAATAAGATATAGATTATGAAGAAACATATGCATTAGTATCTAGAATTTAGGTTATTATAATTCTTCTAGACTTTACATAATTCTTTAATTTCAAACTATTTGAAATGGATGTGAATTGTTCTTTTCATAATGGATATGTCCCAAAGGATGTTTATGTTGAAACACCCACTCGATTAGAAAATACAAAACATCCTTAATAATTTTATAAACATACCAAATCATTATGTGGACTTAAAAATCTCATATATCTTGGTATGATAGGTTAATACTATTTTTATTTAAAAAAAATATTAATGGAGATGAGGATCCAACACTTTTTATCAAAGAAGTTAATAAAAAATATTATGATTGTACAAGTTTATGAATATGAAATTATATTTGGATCAAATAAAAAATATTTAAATTATTCTTTTGTATATCTTATGAAATAGGAGTTTGAAATGATTTTGATGGGTGAGTGAAAATATTTTCTAAGTCTCAAAATTTTATTAAAACAAGAAGAACCTTTTATATCTAAACATAATTATATAAAGTACCTTATTAAGAAATTTTTATATGAAAATGATAAATTTATTAGTACTTCTATTGGTACCTCAAATAATTTTGATCTAGATGAGGCTGAGAAATAATTTGATCAAAAAATATTTAGATGTATGATAGGATGTTTACTTTACTTAACTCTTATTAATCCATATTTAATGATTTCTTTATGATATGTGTTAAATATAAAGAAAATAAAAAGGAATTCCATTTAAAATATATAAAATTAATATTTCATAATCTTTAAAAAACTATATATTTATGACATATTTATTATTATGGAAATTATTTTTAATTAAAACATTTTTTAATGCTGACTTTGGTGGTTGTAGAAGGGATAGTAAAAGTAGATCCAGAAAAATTAATTTCTTAGTAGATTCCATAGTTTCATGGTCATGTAATAAAAAACACATAGAATAACATTCCACTACTGAAGGTGAATATATGGGAGGTGAAAGTTTTTATCCTCAAGTGTTTTGGATGCAAAAAAACACTCATAGTGTATAGCTTAAGTTTTAATAATACTAAAAAACTTTGGGATAATACAAGTTCCCTTTTTATGTAAAAAATCATAACATCACTCACATGATAATCACATAGATATAAGACACTATCTCTTTAGGGATCACATGCTGAAAGGATATATCATTTTAAAATTCATCGGAATGAAATATCCACATGCTGAACTTTTTACAAAACCACTTCATTTTGATAGATTTGAATATATTAAATAGAAGCTATTAATTATCAATATAAATTAATTATTAATATATACGTCTACTTTACCCATCTCCTTACATTAACATACTCCTTTTTAGGGGGGAGGGTGTATATGTTTGATGTTTTTCAAAAACTATCAGTTTTCTAAATTATAGTTTTTCAAAAAAATCATTATGAGTTTTCCAAACTCATATATTTTTATAAAAAAAATCAAAGTCATACTTTTCAAAATGATTATCAGACTCTGTATATTTTATAAAATCTTCACACTCAAATTTTTATAAAAATATTGGATTCAAATTTTTCATAATTAGATTCTATCATAATTAGATTCTATTTTAAAAAATATATTTTGTTTTCTATTAAAAAAAATCATAATTAGTTTTTATACAAAATCAATTGTATTTAGTTCTTTTAAAAATATTTTCATTTTTAATATTACAAAAACCAAGATGAATAAGTTATTCATACTGATGGATCTTTCCACTCTGAAATGTACTCTTATATTATTTTTTCTGTTTTCACTCTCTCATTACATTAGTATTTTAATTTTTTTAGTATTATTTTAATTTGTATAAATACATTGTTTTGATTATAAAATTTTATTAAAAACATTTCATAATAATATTCATTTTTAATTTGATAAATGTTATTAATTATTGAGAGTTTAAAATTCTTTAAATATTTTATTGGATTTACAAAACTTATTAGATCAGATTTCTTTTAATCTTAAAATTGTATTTGTGTATGGATGATGAAAGAACACTCGAGTGCCAATTTAAAAGAGGGATCCCTTCCTATCCTACATTGGTTGTTCCACATTTTGTGCCCCTAAATTAATACACCTCTAAAAGGATCGAGTCAGAAAACATTACTTTTCATTTGATTCACCAGTTTTATTTTCAAATATGATGGAAATAAATGAGGATTTCACAAAGATGATTGTTTTTTGAGAAAGGCTAGTTGAGGGATATTTCTATGATAAATATGATTCTACCTTAAAGAATAAATTTTTTTCAAGGATGGGAATCAATATGTGTTTAGAAACCTGATAATGATTTTTGACTTGTTTTATCCTAATGTGGTTTATGAATTTAATGATTTTATTAAATTTTTCAAGGAATCAAGAAAAGATAACATGTCATTTTCAGTTTATTAAAAAAGATATAAAATTTCACATTAGAAACTTTTAGAATTTGTTGGAATACCTTCTAAAGTTGAAGAGTATTGTCCGTATAATTACATTCCATATAATCTTGTTACATTTAATAGAACAAAAGATTAGTATTCCTTAGTTTCTAATTACGAAAAAATTAGAAAATTTTCCCACATTACTCTAGAAAATCATGTGGTTGATTTATTGATGTAAAGATTTTTAATACTAAAAAAGCATATCGAGACACATTAAAAGTTTTAGAAGTATTTTTATTAGCTTATCTTCTAAATTGGATGAAGATAGACCTTGTAAAATTAATCTTTGTCATAGTTGACAATATAAAAATCATCCCAATCAAATCCATGATTATTATTACTCTAGATTTCATATGTAATATGGTTATTAAATGTATGAAATTTTTTCACATGACCAACAAATCGTATCTGATGAGGTAGAAAAATTCTGTTATAACTGATGATATGTTTTATATGATGAGATTGTTTTTTAAACAAGTCCAAAAGTGTTTTTAAAAAGTTTGATGTAGCTTCATCTATAATAAATCCATCAAAGAAATCAGTAAAGACTAATACAAAGAAGAAATTGAACGTTGATACCTCCCCACCAAAGAACAAAATGAATCAAAAGTAATTTTTGGATGATGTTTTTGAAGAATGGATGAAAAATAAAGTTGATGAGAAATCAAGGGATACGATGTTCAGAATCAATACTGTAGAATAAAAAACATTCAAAATGTTTTCTTTCAATACTATTTGAAGAAGAATCCAAGAAAAATACAAAATATAAAAAATAAGATAAGTTTTTATTTGTGAGAGTTTTTTGAGACGAGCTCAAATAGCCTCTTATAAGGTCATTATTACAGTAACCCACAATGATCAAGTGAATATTGATGTTGTATTATCATTTAAATAAAATTATATAGTCACTTAAGATATTCCATCAGCATCTAATAAAGTAAAAAATGAAAGATTGGTGAGAAATAGTGGGTGCAATTAATTCTGGAAATAGAATCGGGATGAAAAAATTATTGAAATGTAGATCTTAAAACTACGAAGTAGTTAGAAAAATAATTTGAAGAGAAACTCAGAGAGGAATTTCAAGATGAAAATTTTGATTTAAAATAATTAAAGGAAAAAATAATGAGAAGGATATTGAGTTTAATTTGAATAAATAGAAGAATATATTGAAAAAGAGGTGGAAGATGAGGAGGAGGAAAATCAATATGAGAAGGAAGAGGTGGATGACATTGAAGGAACTCATTCTAATAAAAATTAATTATATTCATCATTATAATACTCATCGGACTTACCTTCCAGACCCAATAATGGAAGTAAAGATGGTCATTCTAAATAAGAATAATAATCATCTGGAGAAGAATTCAAATCCACATGAAAGAGAGAGGAAGATTCTTAACACTATAAAAAAAACCCATGAAAATATTGAGACCGATAAGGATGTAAACATCCTTGAATTTTAGAGTGACCTGGAACTTGATAACAAGAATGATTCAAATTCAGTTTAAAATTTTGATAATAGAAAAGGAAAATTTTATACCTAAACAAGAAGAATAAAACATCCTTAATTTTACCAAAATCAGTCATATTCAGCCATAATCATTTCTCTAGAAGAAATTCATGATATTTTTCATGGCTTAAAGACACTATAGGGAAAATCATTATTTTCATAGACATGAACCAAGGGGATAGATAATTCATTAAAGTTTTTTCATAAATCCAAATCTCTAAAGATTTTAATGGATAAAGTGATTTGGACTATGCTAGACCTACAATTTTTTCAAGAAAGTTCTTAGAATAATAAAAATTAATTCAATCAAATGGTTTTATGGTCTCATAATCTGATGTTGATATCCAAATACAAGATTATCAATTTGAATAATCTAATAAAATTTTGGTAGAATCAACAAGTTATTTCAATAACTTATCTTTAAACATGGATGAAAGAGTAATATTTTGGATGAGTTAAAATATTCTATTGATGAACAATCTGAGGAAGTTAATGTTTTGAAAAAGAATATTTGAGAAATGGATCTTTAGATAACCTGATCCCAATCTATTGAAGTTGAACTTTTTTTCATGGAATAGAATAAAATTTTATCTAAAAAATTCAAGATGTTAAGGAGTGTATAAGAGAAAGTTGATAATATGGAGAATTATATAAATCATTTCAAAATATGAAGGCCTTTGTTAAGACATTAATGAAGAAATAATGAATATTTTTATTTTTTAACTCTTATTTTTTTTTTGAGAAACATTCCAATAATTTGTTATGGATGTAATTCTATTTTCATCAAAATACTATTTTTCTTAATTTTTTCCAATTCTGATTGGTTTAATGTTCTTTCACATTTTCTATAGATAATTTTTTAAGAAATGTGATTTTTTTTTAAAAATTTCATGAAATATTGAATTTTATTCTCCATTCATTTTTTAAAATCACAAATGGGGATATTTTTATTCAAAGAGGGAGAAACTATTAAATGAGGATAAACTATTATCAATGGAGGATTTCTTTAAAAAGGGGGATAAAAATTAATAAATGTGTAATTTTATTTAAGGGAGATAATATCATCCTTTGGGGGAGATATTATCCCAAGGGGGGAGTTCATCATATTCAATATCTTATACTCTATCATATTCATAAGATTTATAAACTTAGTGTGGTTACAGTTTAAATATTATCTCAAAATATGAATTTGTTAAAGGAAATGAGCTCTATGTTTTTTTAGTTTATTTTTTCATTTATGTGTTAGGGTTTCAGCTTTCAAAAAAGTTGGATATTGTTGATTCAAGATATATACTTCTTATTTTACCATTTCATTAGTTTTGAAAATCACAACCATCATCTTAAAACACATTTATTATATTTTTATTTCCCAAATGTTTTAGAATTTTTTTTAAAACATAATCATTTAAAATTCATAAAATAATTTCTAAAGTATTACAACTATAAACATATATTTATTCATTATGATAATCAAAATTACTAAGATTTTGATACAACATACATAACATAAAACATATCAGGAGATATAATTTGGTCATATATATCCTGAATGGCCCGAAGACCTTCTTTTTTTTAATTTTGTCTTATATATCATAATGAAAATTGTATTCATCCTTAGACTCATTGTGGTACCAATAAAATTGGACTGAATGACATTACGATAATCATATTGACAACTTTAAGGTAATCCATCATATTGACTTAGGTTTATAATTAGAATTTGGATGATTAATTTCTATTGTAAGGAAAAAATCTTAAATTATAATGGCATTATCCAATGTGATGTCATAATTTCATTTATGAAAAATAATTATGATCTATCAATATCTTTGTGTCCAATGTCATTGCAACAAAATGAAAAAAATATGATCGTTGGGAGATGATCACACCATGACTCACAGTTTTATTTTACCCTTACACCAATGTGTAAAACTAATTCTTTTTAAAAATAAAAATTATAAAAAATTTAAAATTACCATTCCATTCAATTATTAAATTTTTATCAATATGAAAAAGGTATATGTTTGATAATTTCATTATAGGAGGAGGTGATTTGGATGATCTAGAATGAAGTGGACAGATAATGGGCCAAACTACAATGAATCCCTTGAACACTTGTCTGTTTTTTTCATGTTCCATGAAATCCATTATGTAAAATTGTATTATATTTTTTTTCCAATCCAAAACTGTGTTTCTTACAACCCATCTCAAGACACCCAATCCCAATTCATTCATCTATTGACCTAAACCAACTAATCTATCTACAGAACCGAATTTGTTGGAAGTTAGAAGTTTTGTTCAATATTCTAACTATATCTACCATAAAAAATGTATAATTTCCACCAAATTTTACTTGGGGATATTCTATATGTCTATAAAAAACACTTATATTTTTCCAATGTTGATATAATTATATTTACTAACTGAAAACTGAGACACAAGTGGTAACTAAAAAAATGGGTTCCCAAAACCACTTCCCATTTTGGCATTAAAAGGGAACCATGGAAACGCCATTTGAATGTTTATCCAAGGAGTGAAGTGCTGACATTTTTTATTTCTAGACGATTCCTCTCATCTCATTTTAGGTTTTAGAGCTCCCTATCCTCATAGGGAAAGCTTAAATGAAAAAGTATATCCACCTGAGTTTCCTCCTCTCGAAATTTTGATAAACAGTGGAATTTCATTATGAGGGATCTACACACATGTAAAAGGAGTTTTAATGATTATTTTATCAATTGGTTTTGAGTAATTTGGATATTAAACCATTTCAATCCTTGTATCATACATTATTAAATATTTTAATTCTTTTTTGGATGCATGTTATTGATATGATCTTAATTTCTAATTGATCAGTGGGAGGTTTTGAGTGATTGACTTGTGTTGTTCGGATTTGACAACATAATAATACATTCCTTACCCAATTTCATGGGATTAAAATATTATCTGAAATCTCTTATTCTATGCATAATTTATGAACCTTATAAATATGATTTTTATTTCATGGTTTGGTTTATTAATCATTGATATTAAATATTAGGAATTAATCGTAATTCCAATTAATTTCAACCAAATTATTACTCCAAGCATGAGTGAATTTATAAGAAAAATGAACATTAAATGTGTTTATTAATATACATAATACCCATTTATATTATATTTTGTAAAATAATATTGGGTTTTCAACTATAAAACTCTTTAAATTAAGTTATTTTCTTAAAATTGTTTTCCAAACCATCCCCTCTTTTACTGATTTTTATTAAAAATGCACACTATAAACACATAATGCTCCTTGGGAGAAAACCTATGGAATACCATATTCTATAAAAGGATCTTTATATCATAATCAATATCTTGTTTCATGAAATAAAATTCAAAATTTGACACTATTTTCAGGAAGCAATTTGTTTTTTGGAGTGCAATTTTTATAAAAACATTGTATATTTTGTTGATATTTGTATGCTTATTTTCTAAATTTATTTTTGGTCTATTTATAATATCTTCATTCCTTGTGCTTGAAGTGATATTTTTCGGTGGAACTACTTCCATTTGAACACAAATTGGAGAGGATCATGCATCATTGACACCAAGAATCAACGAATGATCCCTTGAAGGAGGACGCACGGAACATCAACAGTCATCCTAATCATTGTTCTTCATCAAAAACCAACATCTATATAGAAATAAATTTTCTTAATATGGTTGAAAATTACAAAAAATTAGATGATCTAACCTCACTTGATGTATTGATTTGTGCCTCATATATTCAAATAAAAGGTGAGGCATCCAATTTGGAACCTAATTCCCATTTAATTCAATTCTAACAAAGATTAGATGTACTTTATTTAGAATTCCCACATAATCACTTAAAATAATTTCATATTGTGTATTATACATTAAAACCTTATAATATGGATGAAAAAAAAGTAATGGTTAGGGAATTCTGATTTTCATTATAAGACATTGTAAAATATTGATTATATTATGTTAATTTCCAAATTATAGGCTGGGAGAAAATAAAACACCTTTTTCATGAAAAATATTTCCTATCCTATCAAACTACAATAATAAAGAATGTAATTTGTGTTATAATAAAATCATGATGGTAAACACTTCATGAATATTCAGAAATATTTTAGAGGTTTTGATCAAGCTACCCACACCACCAAATAAGTTTTCAACAATTAATAAAACATTTTAATGAAGGATTATTTGCTATTGATCAAAACATGATTGATGATGATGTATTTTGTGTTCTATTTTAATAAAACCCAACTATTACAAGGACCCTCATTAAGAACATGGTATAGAACTCTCAATAATTTAGTTCAAGTCCCAGTGTACCCATTCTAGGTGTCTATGAGGTGAAAAGTTCCGAGTTTGAGAATAAGGTGGACATGAAGTTTGAAGAGGTAAGTACCCCTATCTGAAAAAAATTTGTTTCCCAAGGGAAATCCCAATCTCATCCTCCCAACCGTTGTGAATTCTATTCTTCTAAAACCCACTATTCTTTCCAATTCCCTTAACTGAGAGAATCAAATGAGATCTTTGAAGAAATATTTCTTGGCCACCCCTATAACCAACCCATTATGCAAGAAAAATATTAAAAATACAACCATTGGTGGAAAGAAAACCAAGACTATAGGAAATCTATTTAACCAAGTGAGGTAGAGTAGTCATCCACCACCACCCTAAAATCCTCAACCAAAACAAAGGATTTTCCAAAACCCCTCTCCAAAACCAAATATTATCTAGTAAGACATGATGAAACAAATGTATGAAAATAATATTCAATTCTAAAAACCCACCCAAGAATCCATTCAGGACCAAAAAACCTATTTATTCCTACTCACCGACTCATTAAGATAAATTCAAAGTCCTGGGTTGAGTAAACTACCATATCAACCTCTATTCAACCATATAAATATGGTAAATGTTAGTTTCATTACTCTTTAGAGTATAATTCAACCAAAAATCAACATTACCCATCGATTAGATTCATCCACAAATAAAGAAACCACCATCCCAACCACTAAGAATGAGTCAAATGAGGAAAAACCTTTCCCTGAGAGAAGCCCAACCAAAGTAAACAGATTCTCATTTTGTGAAACACCAATACAAACCATTCCTCTTACATTAACCAAAATTACCACCCAACCAAGGGAAAAAATATACTGAACTTGATAAATAAATCATGGAGACATTTAAAATTTTCATTTTAACATTCTCTTGATTGACTCGATGAAGTAAATTACATGATATTCCAATTTTCAGAAAGATATGTGTACACACCTAAGGTGGATTCATGGTGATTAAAAGTTGATCTTGGGGAGGAATGTATCACCATTGATAGAGCCATCACTTCCCTCTAAATTCAAAATTCCTAGAACATTCTTGATTTGGTGCACCATAGGGGGAGTATTTGTTCCCAATGTTATTCTTAATTTTGGGGAAACTATAAATTTTATTCCCCACTCTATTTTACCCTCATTATATGTTGGGTAATTTAAGAGCATGTTAATTTTTGATCAATTGGAAAACTGAAGTACTCTGCACTCCACTGGTGTGTTAGAGGATTTTCTTGTGAGTGGAAAATTTTACTTTTCCCTTGTGATTTTTATATGCTTATAATTGAATATGATAGGATTAATTGACATTCCTTGATTATATTGGGGAGGGCATTCTTGAAAACAACCAGAAATGTAATTATTTCCCATAATGGTACATTATATATATATTTTTGTGGTGTAATTATCCACTTCAAAATATTTGATTCCATGAAGCACCCCTCAGAAGAGAATTCCTCACTTTCAGTTAATTTTATTGATGTACTCCCTTACCATGAAAAAACTTCTTTCATTTACAATGATCCAATTTTTTAGTTTTCATCATTAATAGAAATTCTAGGTAATGAATCATGCATTGAATATTTTAGCAGTCAGGAAAAATGTCATGCATGTTTGTTAATTGATTTTTTATTAAGCATTAAAGATCTCATGACCATCGATGATACTACTGAGCTTTTAAAATATTATTCCTCATATGAGGATGTTTACATTGGGAAGTTAGATAAGATCAGTGAAATATCAGTTTCACATTTACTCTCCTCATTCAAAAATCCACCTGAATTGGAACATAAACCACTACCACATAATTTGATACAGTAATATCTTGAGAATGGAAAAAAGTCACCTATAATCATTTCTATTCCACTCTCACTATGGAATTAATTGTAACTGTTTGGACTTTTTAGGGAGAAGAAAAGGAATTTGTATTAAAAAATTATAACATTACTAGTATTATCCCACCAATTTGAATACAAAATATATTATTAAATTATTAGACTAAATTAGTGAGGCAGGCACAACATCGACTGAAACCAAAACCCCTAGATGTTGTTAAAAAAGAGGTAAAAAACTATTGACTACGGGAATAATTTACTTGATCTATGATATCTAATGGGTTATTCCATTTTAGTTAGTTACCAAGAAATATAATCTAAAGATAATCAAAAATGAAAAAAATGAATCGATTTCAAACCATGCATAGAATAGTTAGTGTTTCTATATGGATTATCGCCAACTAGACTAACACACTAGGAACTACCATTTATCGTTACTGTTCACTAACCAGATGATAGAAAGGCTAGTGGGGAAGTCTCGTTACTATTTTTGTGATGGGTATTATGAATTCATTTAGATCCATATTTCCATAGAGGATCAACAATAGACAACCATCTCTTACCCCATTAACACATTTCATATAGGAGGATTCCATTTGGTCTGTGCAATTCTCCAGATACTTTCTAGTGATGCATGGTTAGTATTTTTTTGGATTACCTTTAAAATTTAATGGAAGTATATATGGATGATTTCACTCTTTATAGATCATATTTTGATGAATGTATGAGAATTCATGGTTCAATCCTACATCGTTGTATTGAAAATAATCTCATATTAAATTATGAGAAATTCTATTTCATGGAATTATAAGTTATAGTACTTGGACATGTCATTTTTTGGTATAGTATCACAATATATAAAACAAATATGGATTTCATTTCTTCCTTTCCATTACCCAAAAATGTGCAGGATGTGTGGTTTTTTTAAGTCATGATGGATTTTATCATTTTTTAATTCATGAATTTAGTAAGAATTATCTCCCACTCTTATTCTTACTCCAATAACAAAATGAATTTATGTTTGATAAAAAATGTTTAAATCTTTTTAAAAATTGGAATGGAGTCTCACATAACCCCTTGTAATCCAACCTCTTTGGTGGGATTTAACATTTTATCTCATGGGTGATGACTCTAGATATGCAGTTTGGGATGTTATATCACAATGGGTTGATTGAGCTCCACATGTAATTGCCTATGACTCACACACACTAGACCCTGCCAAAGAAAAATACCCCACAAATGAAAAATAATTCCCTTTCTATTGATTTTCCCTTACATAAATTTAGGTTATAAAACATATGGTGTTGGGTGATTAGGTTATCAACAAATAAAACCCTCCCCTCTGTCTTTAATAAACTAGAATCCAAACAATGTATCATTCACTGGATGTTTCTACTTTATATATGCAATTTATAAATGTTTTATAAAAATGAGAAGATACTGTGGTGGATTTCAATATTAATAGGATTCTAAAATCCTCAAACATTGACTCATCCCCTTGTATTCCCATAAATGACATGTTTCCTATTGAGAAAGTGTAATGAGTGTAAAATGTTATTCCTTGGTATGAATAAATAGTAAATTATTTTTTAGCATCATGTATTACTACATTTTTCAACAAAAACCAAGATGACCATCTAAAACACGACTCTTGTTGGTACATTTGGGTTGACCACTACCTTTGGCTCACATATAGTGATCATGTCCTCAATAATTGTGTTCCTGATAGAAAGATTCATCCTATCCTTAGGTTCTCCCACACTCTTTCTTGTGGGGTCCACTTTGGTTCCTAATGGACTGCTCGCAAGGTTCTCAATTAGGGTCTCTTTTGGAAAAAATTAGTTTAGGATTCCCAAGAATTCGATAAATCTTTTCCTTGTTTCCAAATAATAAGGAATGTATTTAATAGAAATGAAATTAAAAGCCTTTATCTTTCATGATGTTTTTGGTGTTTTGGTAATTGACATTATGGGGTCATTTCCCAATTCATTTGGAAGATTTTATATTGTTATAGCAGCTGATTACATGTCAAAATGGTTAGAGGCATGATCCACAAGGACATATTATTACAATACAGTTGTGGAAGTTTTTTGAACAAAAATTATTTGTAGGTTTTGATTTCATATATTCATCATGAGTAACCATGGTTCTCATCTATGCAACTAAACTATGAAATCACTTTTCTATCAGTATGGTCTTGGGCATCAAGTGTCTACGGCATGTCACTAACAAATAAATAGTCATACTGATGTGTTGAGTAGAGAGTTAAAACAAATTCTTGAAAAAAATAAAGCCAATAGAAATTATTTGGGTCTTAGTATCGATTATTCATTATGGTATTACCATACCACCTTCAAAACTCTCATTGGCATGTCATTGTATTGGCTAGTTTTTTATAGAGTTTTTACCTCCCTTTTGAGATATAACATTGATCCTATTCGGATATTAAACAATTAAATTGTAATCTTTATAGTGCATGTGATCAAAATATGTTACATATTTAGGAGCTAGAAGAAATGAGAACTCCTCTATTTATTAAGAGATAACCAAGGCTTACCATAACCACCTCATCCTTCAACGTCAATTCTATATTAGGCTGATGTTACTTATTTTCAATGCAAGGATGAAGTTTCACCCTGGAAAGATTCGTTCCCACTATTTTTTCCCATAAAATGTTACTAATATTTATCCATTTTGTGTTGTTCTGGTTAAAAATTAAAAACAAAACAAACCTTCACTGTCAATGGGAAGTGATTGAAGCACTTTTATAAAGTCATTCCAGAGTCCGTGTTGGAGGAACTCAATGCTTGAGAAGGATCCTACTAATGAAATCCACCAGGATTTATCCTTCCTTCCCACATTTTCTTTTCTTATAGTGAGGACACTACACACTCTAGGTGTGGAGGATGGGTATATTCATGAGTTAGTTATGAATTTTCTTCATCTTTCTCCATTTTCTATTTTTCTCTTATTTAATTTTTTTACCTTCCCCCAATATTTCTTTGGTATATTCCTAGATTAGTTATGATTTTTCATCACATTTTCTTTTTTTCTCTTTATTACTTATCATATTGTATTTTTACCTCTCCCCTTCCCCCCTAAATTTTTGTACTAGAATGTTCATTTTTTATATTTTTGATTCCCATATAATCCCGTAAATTATTGAAAATGTATGATAAATTTCCTTATTTCATGTTGGTTTAACATTTACAAAATGATTTACTAATAGAAGATGTGTTTTGGAAATAATTTAAAATTTTTGAGTGAATTTTTCTTGAAAATTGGTAATTTTTCTATGATATTAATGATTGTATCACTTTGAAACCACTAAGAAGAATTGTTCCCTTTGAGTGAGTAGTTATTGAAAAATTATGTCACTTAATTTTTCAACACATCTTTACACCCAACCATTAAGTGTGAAGTTTTCCAACTCAATAGAAGGTGAATATATGTTAGGTTAATATTTATCAAACTTCCAAAAAGATTTTCATATATGCTTGTTCCTTATACAATCTTCTTCATTACTGTACCTGATTAACTTATATGCATGTACATATTATCCGACTATTTTATATCCACAAAAACTAAAAATATACAATAAAAACAAAAAAAATATGGGTTCTATCTTATTCAGGTAAAAACCCATTTTTCCTTGAACTTTGATCTTGTTATAAATATTACAATTAGTGTCTTGAAGATAACAAACTAATTCTGAGAGATGACTTTGATATTTTTTCCAAGGGAAATTTTTGAAAAAATGATAACAAAAATAGTAATAATAAATGATGGGATTGATGAAATGTAAAACATATGGCGATATCTAGGTTTATAGCTTATGATTTGAATTTAGATAATGGTTAACTGAGTGGGTCTTGAAATTTGATTGCAAAAGGTGTAGGGAAGGTTCGATGGATAGAATCATTTAAGAAGAATTTTTAAAAAAAACCTATATTGACTTCATAGAAAGTGGGAAGAATAACATGAAATGGTTTTCACACATACATGTGGAGAAATAGTAACATTTTTAAATTTTTAATTATTTTCTTATATTGGTATCATACATCTTTAATAATTTCATTCTTATACAATTTATGATACATCTTTTTCTATGATCACTGAGAATAACTCCGTGGTGTGGTTTTTACCTTGATCACACTGCTTTAAATAATTAATGTTTTATGGAATATTATATATTCATGAAGTTTGGAATATCCCCATTCATATATTTTAGTTTTCTTTCCTAGTAGTGCAAATTTTTAAGTGTGCGGGTGAGATCGTACCGCATGTCACTGTTTTATTCCACCCTGACACCATTGTGTTAAACTTGTTTTGTATTCCTAATTAAAAATAATAACAAATTAAAATTACCATTTGATTAAATTATTTATTTTTTCACTGTTAAAAATGAAATTGTTTACTTTTTTTGATAATTTCATTATAGGAGGAGGTGATTTGCAATATCCAAAATGGAGTTGAAGAAAAATGAGCCAGAATATATGAAATCCCATAAAAACTTGTCCATTATTTTCATGTTCTGTGAAATTCATGCATTAAAATGGTATTAAATTTTGTGACATGATACAAAATATCTTGGGATACAACTCATTATTGGAATCCCAATCCGAATTCATCCATCTAGAGGCCCAAATGAACTGATCTATCTACGGAACTGAATCTACATAACGTCAAATGTTTGGCCTGCTATTCTGAAAATGTCTCTAATTAAAGATGTCTAATGGCCACCAAATTTGAAAAGGTGATATTTTGGATTCTAGAAAACAAATATTATCATATTATCACTTTATATAATTCCATTTACCAATCAAAAACCAAGACAGAATTGCTTTTTCTGAAAACTGGGTGCCAGGAACCACTTCTCATTTTGGATATAAAAGGGAACCATCGGAACTTTGTTTACAATTTAAACCAAGGAGTTTAGTGTTTGAATTTTAGAGTTTCATATGAGTTTTATAATCCCATTTGAATTTATAGAGATCCTTATCTTTTTAGGTAGAGTTGAAATGAATAAGAATATCCACCCAAGTTTCCTCCACCTCTCGATGTTGGGATAAATAGTGGGAGTACATTGTGAGGGAGTTACACACATGTCAAGAGAGTTTAGATTCATATATTAGCTTCTATTTTGGATTAATTTTGGGGTTAAAAAATTTAATTCCATTTATCTTACATTGTTTCATATTTTAATTCTTTTTTTGATTCATGTGATTGATAAGATCTTAATTTCTAACTAATCAATGTGAGGTTTTGAGTGCATGGATTTTTTTGTTCTAATTGGAAAACACAATAATCCTTTTCTTACCTGATTTATGGATATTTAAATCTAAAGTGGAATATATTATTCCATTGATATGTCATGGACCTTCGAAATATGATTTCTATGTCAATGTTTGGTTCTTCAATCAATGATTTAAAAGGTTATAAATTAATCGAGATTATAATTAATTTCAACCAAATAATTACTCCTAATCTGAATGAATCTATAAGAACCACGAACATTAAATGTGTGTATTGAAATAAAAAATACCCCTTTAACACATATTTTTGAAAATAAAATTTGTTTAAAAACCATTAATCTCTTTACATTATGTTATTTTCTTAGAAATATTTTCAAAACCACCCCATATTTTAGTACTTTGTTTTAAAAATGAACACTCTAAACACTTTAATTCTCTTTGAGAGATAACCTAGGTTCTACCCTATTCTATAAAATAATATTTAAATCAAAATAAATTTTATGTTTCTTGAAAACTTTGTTATTAGATAAATATAACCATTTGTTAGATGCATATAAATACTCGGTCATTTGATGAATTTGGAGCTGGTCAATTACATTCGCTCTCAAATTTTCATAATAATAGTGTGAATGGATAATTCATAATATTTATATTTATTTAGAGAGCAGTTGTTAAAAATTAAACCTTATCAGGTTGTCCCCTTAAGAAATTTTTATAATTTTTTCCTTGTCCGATCATTGTAAGGGTTGAGGGATTCCTGGTATAGGAAGGCATAGAATCGGATCTTCAAATTGAGGGATCATGGTTATAGTAAGACATAGGTGATTAATGTGTCGAGGGCATCTGGGGATATAAAGACAGATAAACCAAGATCATAATATAGATATCTTAACTTGGTATGGAAGTACATACTTACTATAAGTATAAAAGAGTGGATAACTTTAGTTTGGGTTATAGATTACCTTTCTCTTAAGGTTAAAATAGTTCGTTAATTTTAAAATATTGTAAGTAATTCTTACATTTTTTTAGATATTGTATTAATTTTTTATTTTAAATGTTTGATTTCCACTTCATGTAATATAAATTCGATCATTGTATTAAGAAAAATACACTGATAAATTGGATCTATAGTGATTATGATATTTTCACTCTAATATAATAGGACTTATCTTGTTCCTATTATGTGTCTTTGTTAATCAGATTGAGGGTTGAGGGTTGAGTCTGATAACCTTACCTAAAGAGTCATGTTCATTGTTTAGATTAATTATTTTAAACTATGTTTTCTAAAACTATAATTTACCCCCCCCCCCCCCTATATGTTATCCATTTAAGCTAATTATTATTATCCTAATCAGTATTAAATATATATTGGTCCATGAAATACCCAAACCCTAGTAACCAAGAGTCAATTGTTACATAATTACATTGGAATAATAAATAAGGAATCACATACCATAGTACTAAATACTTAAATAGTTTTTGAAAACTATATACATACTTGAATCTTAAATTATAACTAAAAATATAAAATAAAACATAGTAACTCCGTTGAAAATAACATTTTTCTCCAAGCATAACCCCGAATATCAGTCATAATAGACTTATTATCATCTTAGGGAAAATGAAACATAAGAAATGGGTTAGCTCATATGTCTAATAAGAGTATTCAAACAATGTAATATATCATAAATAATCATAAATAATTATACCATGTTACATAACTAAAAAACATTCCATTAAACAAATAACATGTGTATAAAATGGAAGGAAAAAATGTAAATCAAATAATTCCATGATAACATGAGATAGAACTTGTCCATGGATATCCAAACTAATAAAATAATAACATGGTAACTAATAACTAAGCTCATGATGAGAGAATTAATAATGTGGAACCTCATAAAAATACATGCAATCCTTCATCCAATACATCATTCATAAATTGGTAAGGTATCGGCCAATACCCAAACTATTTTGTCTTATGGGACTAACTGTTGCATCAAGGGGCTATAGAGGTCCCCGGCCATCACTTTTTATGTTCAATGAAACCCTCACATGAATGGTGTGGAACATAATCAACATATACATTCATATTGAATCCAGTACATGAAAGTTTAATAACTTCCCAAATAAATAAACATAATCATAAACCATCCAAAGTAATATGATGAATGGTATCAAAATAGTACATTTACAATCAAATTATTCATAATCAATTTAATAAAATGAGTTAGGTGGTATCATAAGAGTTCAAACTAAATGAAATATAATATTAAACAATGAATGTTTTCATGGAGGAAAATACTTTACTAAGATCATTGAAAAATTCTTGAGGAAAATACGCATTTTTACTTTGAAATATATTATGTTTACAACAATTTGAAATTTTAAAAGAAAACATTTTCTTTGAAAATAAGCTTGAAAATATTTAATGTAAGTTTCAAAAAATTATGTTTTGATGATTATTGGATAACCCACTCATATTGTATAAGTTAAAAAATTATACTTTCTGTATTTTTTTTAAAAAAAGTCATAAAGCACCTTGTCTTGAAAACCCCAAAAAATTCATTTCTAAACATTTTTAAAAAATTAAAACATGGGTAAAAATGGATTTAAATATCCATAGGATAATATTGATTTTTTTTAAAATACCCTTACAGAACATGGTCATGGAAGAAAAATATTCCTCAGTGGAGACTTAAGCATAATCAATCTTGAATAATGACGAGATTGTGAAATAACCCTTACCTTTGGTCTGATTTCATCTATACATGTCAAAACTCATGTATAGTAGTTTTTGACATATTATTATCTTACAAAATAATCATATTAATATTTTTTTTATTTCATATATAATCCCCTTATATAATTTTACCACTCGTTTATTAGTAATATTTTATTTATTTCAATGTTTCGTGTGTTAATTTCTTTATTTTCTCATTATTAATTTTTATTGAGAGTCTTGGTTCTCTTGAATATAATATATTTACAACATCTCATAAAAATAATGTAATAAATATAATACTTAGTTATTAAATTAATTTTTATAACCATTCTTGAATATTGAACACAGAAATAGAATTTCATCACATTGAGTCGATGTTAAGTCGTATATACGCAGAAGCGATGATATAATTTTTAAATGGTTGAAAGGCTAAGGAAATTTATGGTATATAAAATTTGTAGAATCATAATCATGTCATAATTATCATATATATCCATTATTTACATCATTATAACTATCCAAGTAATGTGGTGATGAAAAATGAATTGCACGGCTATGTGGAGGCAGTAAGTTGTGTGTACGCTGATGCAGTGATTTTAATTTTCATAGGCTGGATAAAAAGTATAATATGGTTGTTTCATAATAGTAATAACATATCAAAATATATTTTATAATGGAGTTATTATTTTAGTATGAAAATAACACATGAAGAGTAAGTAGAAGAATAAATGAACTTGGATGAGTTAGTAAAAATGATTACCTCTTCATCGGTATACTTCCTTTAAATCTCTTCTTAAGAGATATGAGGTTGGTATTTTTGGAATAAAAGGACCTAAAGAACCTATATATGTATGCTGGTAAGATAAATGGATAGGGTTTTTTAGATATATACTGCTCAATGCAGTGTCAAGAAGTGAGGGAGGAGGTTCTATTTTATAACTGATGTGAGGGAAACTTTTTGAAACTCCCAAAATATTAATTTAATATAAATTGATTTTCAATTAAAATTGGATAAAAAGTTCTATATTTAGAATATAATATTATTATGAGTAGGAAACATCTCATACAATAAATTTTATACATGTTTAGGTCACATTCATACCCTTTTCATTTAGTTTTAATCCTTATTTAACCTCTCTAACTCTTATAGTGACAACATGGAGTTTATACATTAGGGGTCAATATTTTTTTGATATCTTTAATGCCTACTTTGAAATTATTCATTACTTTTACTTGAATGAAATATAAAGACAAAAAGATAAATTTTAAGGAAATCTTTTAGTATATTCTTAATATGTCATGTTTATCTGTAAAATTCGTGGATGAGATTAATAATTGTTGAATACTAGAAAGTGAGAACCATCAAGTCCACAAAGGAAGAAATACTTGAATATGGGTATTATTTTCCCCACTAAATAAAAGGAAACAAAAGGTGACTGAGACTCATGAATCTCATATTCCTATAAGTGATACTCAATCCCATAACTATAATATGGTCATGTGAAGGAACCATACACAGTGAAAAGTCTGTAGATGGTCTAGTGAATCCCCTATGTATAAACCATTATACTCTTCTAATGGTGCTTTGGACAACCAGTGGTCATGAAGAGGAAACTGAATAAACTTCCCTAGGATGTGTGGCATCTCAACTGGAGAGAAACTAAAAACCAATCTTAAAATAATTTATAAATAGGGGAAAATATCCAAAATTTGGGTGCCTATTATGCTTGTAAAACTCACATTATGGATAACTAATAAGAGGAATTTTTTCCTCGACAACATTTAAATGAACTCACGAGAACCCCATACCTTATTAAAATAAAATAAATGAAATTAATGGTGATGACGTGGGGGCTACATGTAGTTAATGAAGACTTGTGGAATACCCATGGTAGTCTTCAAGACAACTCATTCACAGGGCAATGTACCCACCTCAACTCAAGAAAGACATTTTTCTTGCTATCCTCATCACACGATGGGCCTCGGGTGTGCCTAGATTCCCACACACTCCCCGTTTGTCTCTCTAAGGAAAAATGGTTGGTAAATTCCATTAAATGATCACACAAATCTACATGACATTTATTGGTCACATGATAAATCACTGAGAGGTGGGGTATTTTTCTTTGAGAATACTCATGCAGCCTCACTAACTCCCCAAATTTGTAAAATAAACAAAGGAAATAAAAAATAGAGGATACAAGAGCATTTCAGGGTCATAAAACACTTGTGGTGCGCTAATGAAGTCTACGTCATGGTCTTGCTAAACTCTATGAAACATAAGCTTAATCCGACGAAGGACCCATGAGAATCCATCATTGTCTCATGAAAATTTCCAGGAAAGTAATTCAAGGTCACACAAAGGCCTTCTAAAGGAGTCTTGATCTTTTGAAAGCCCTTAAACATTTCAATATGATAATATGGATGTCTTTTCTGCATGCCTTCATAATTCAAAAATTCCCCATTAATTATAAATAATCTAATAAAGGAGGCATTGATTGGAGGAACTCATGATCATAGAATGTCAGATGATGCCCTTGTATTGATCCATGGAAGAGACTCGTAATGATGTGTGATGTTCAATCTCTCCTCCATATCAATCCTGCATTTGCATGACACGTGATGAAAAAACTGGATATTTATCGGGGTGGTTAGGACTATAAATGCCTTACCCCAACACAAAAAATTCACTAGTACATATCAGGACTATGATGAAGACTCTCTACAAATGGAAAAACTCTGAGAACATTATGCTAGCACTAGAGTCGATTTCTTGGAGTGGATGGTCTTGTGACAATCATGTTTCTTGTTAGGTAATATACCGAAGAATATATAAAGTGATCATGTACCATTCATAAATCACTTCACATGATCACTTTTGGATCAAACAAAGGACTTCTGATAGGACATACAAGGAACATCCCACACATCTAAGAGATCATACAATACTTAAAATAAACTAACATTGAATAAATCTACATCATTTCCAAATGAAAGGATAGAACCAAGAATAATGGTGGGTGAAATATGTGAATCATATTCACACTGACCCTCATTCAGTTTATGTATCCCCCTTATGAAATGAAATAGCACCAGGACATGTTGCCTCGATCTCATAACACTTCATCCATATACTATTCAGGTCATGTGAAGTCCTATAGAAATTTTGATGCAAATCATATGGTTCCCTCTGAGCATTCCACCCAAGACTCACAAATCCCTCAAGGTCTATTGTTCAAATCTCATGATACCCCTCATACATGGGGCATGACTCATATAATGACACCCACTCTTGTTAGGGGAGTCTTTCTATAGCACCCAAGCATCTTATCTAGCTCTCTTGTTTCCCTCCCATCAAGCCAAATAGGCCTCATGATTCCCACTAGACGTGTCAAAAAAGACATGTGACACCCTATAAAACATGCCACATCGACTCTCACAATTCCCTTTATATATGTCATCCATAACCTGCGATGAAACCTAGGAAAGTCAAATGGATCATGCGACACCTTCTAAACATGTCGTCCAGGTTATGTGATATCTATAAGGACCAGCCATCCAATTCATACAATTTCCTCTGAAAAACTTATCCTTTATCATGAGACAAACCTAAAATATTCCATCAAGATTATGTGATGTCATCCAAACAATTCAACTGGATTATAAAATTTTCTTCATTTATATCTTACAGATACTCTCTGAAATTTCAAGTAGAAAATCAAGGCATGTTGAATAGACAATCAATGCATGTCAGGAAATAAAGCATGCCAATAAAAAGGGTATCCTAGGGGTTGATAAATTTTTCCACCCTCGGTGTGCAAGCCCCAACCAAAGGGAAACATCAATGTATAAGCTCTGATTATTGTAGGGAAATTTTTGTGTGTGATCCTTAATATATTGAACTACTAGTACTCTAGTTCTTTCCATAACCAGGATACGTAAGATGCTTGTCCAAGGCCAGATCTCTATATTAACTATAAAAAGGGTTTTCTAATTACATAATTTTTGCATTCATAAGCAGTGATATTGATCATTTTCCATCTCTTGTTTCTCATAATGACTATGGATCATGTGGGATTAGAGGAATGTAATGACCATATAACTTATATTACAGTCCTTATAAAGGGAAGGGAAACATGAGAGAGTACAACTCAATCATTATAGGAAAATTGAAGTGTGTAAGCCCCAACTGTTAAAGGAAAAATTCAGTGTTTAAGCATATATAGTTATAGAGAAACCCTAGAATGTAATCCCCAATATACCAAACTATGAGGAATCTAATTATTTATATAACCAGGATATGCAGGATGCCTCTTTGAGGTCCGAGCTCCATATTAACCATCCAAAGGAAATTCTAAGTACATAAGTCCCACATCCATAAACAGTGAGACTAATCATTTTCCATCACTTGTTTCCCACACTGAGTATGGATCATGTGGGATTAGGGAACTGTAATGATAATATCAATTGCATGATAAGCCTTTATAAAGGAAAGGGAAACATTAGAGTGTAATACTGAATCATTATATGGAAATGCATGTATGTAAACCACATTCCACTAAACTATGAGAACTCGAATTCCTTCAATAAATAAGATTTGTAGGATTCCTTCCTAATGCCTAAGCTCAAATAAAATATCTATTTTGATGTAAGACTCTTGTCTCTAAAATTTAAACCATCATGACCAAATTATTCCAAGGGGATGATCAATCTAACTCATCCCTCGGTGGGATGAGAAATCAATTGAACTATGATGACTCTGATTCTGCCATAATCATTATATGTAGGATTCATTCCTAAGTATTGAGTACCATATTAAGCATACCAAGATAAATCCCAACACAAAAGTCTGACATACTTATGCAATGATGGTAATCACTTTCTATCCCTCATTTCTCATGTCGGGAATAGGTCACATGGGATTATGGAGCTGCAATGAACACCTCATTAGAATCATGGATCTCCACTATCCAGGGAAATACTAGTATATAAGTTGGCATGATATAAACACCCTAAAATATATGTGCATCTACCTTGGGGATAGTTCCAATGGTGTTATCAAACTATGATAACTCTAATTGCTACCATAAATAGGACATGTAGGATGTCTCCAAGAGACTCGGTCTCAAATATTTTGTGTTGCAGTTCCCATTTGTATTCCCTCATGAGGTCAAACTGCATTTGGATTAACAAAAATTGTGGGGTTTGATTACTATAATAATTAGGATACATTGGATTATTTATAATAGCTTAATCCCCTCCATATAATCCCTTCATGGTATCCAAATTATCATGTACTGAGTTATACATCTTTATCACATAAGAATCTTCCCAGTACTTGGAAACAGATTAAGAACCTTGGATACATATTGATGGATTAAATAATGAGATCACATTTCCCTTTTTCATCAATAAAATTAAATTTCTTTGGAATATAAATATAATTTACCTATAACAATTTTGTTATGATTACTGATCATGTATCAGGACTAGGGAGAGATTTGATAGCATTTCATAAATCTATATGAGATTCCATGAGTAGGAAATAATTCCCCTAAAAATGGTGTAATGAGTCTGAACTACCATCCTCTTGACCAATTCAAGTCCCTAAGAGTCATTGGGTATAAAACCCCAATTGGACACCTTCCTTTTGAAAGTAAGTTTGTACCTTGTTATAGATAAGTGGACCATTGGGAGTTTCCCTTAATAATGAATGTGAACTGATGTTAATGATTGTGCATGAAATTATACCCCCCCACAATTAACCATTAGTCCCACACAAACCCTCCTTAGTGAGGATTTCCCTGGTCATCTCTTCACCATCAAAATATAAATGGTGAACCAAAAATGAATCTCTCTAATAAAAAATGATTAGGTTATTATCCATTAGGCCATTTATTGTTCCCACTGTATGCAAATAGAAATGGTGAACATGACATGAATTATTGAAATAAAAATGATTCAGTTTCAATCCCTTGGTCCTTTTCATTTTCACACTCTATGAAAACGTAAATGTTAAACCTTATGTTAATATCTAAAATAAAAAATGATTGGATTATTATCCATATGACCATTTCATTTGCATACTATATGCAAATAGAAATGGTGGATCTAATGGGAATCACTCAAAGGATAGAATAATCATGTGTCATTCCACTTTGTTTTTCACATCCCAAACCAACAAAGAATTAAGACTAGAATGGTATTACAGTTGATCCTATGTAACTAGTGTTCCCCTGATTAAATTTCATTATTCTTTTCACAATTATAAAAAAGTATAATTTCCAACAGGAACAAAAGTAAATTTCTATTAACCATTCATATCTAATTGAGAACATGATTCCTCTGATACTACGCTACTCAGTGAACTTGTCCATTATATATTATGTGACTATGTATTCTACTCTCATTGACAGCATCTTGATCTAAGATAATGTCTTCTTCATCCAATGATCGCTCTATTAAATCACCAATGGTTGAATCCACCATGGGTCATAAAACAATATCACCTTCTCGATAGCTCCAACATCTATTTGAAAACACCATGGTCAAAGATTACCACTGATATGGTATAAACTCGACATAGGAAGAAACCTATGAGATTGTATAAGAATGAAATATGATGACTCTGCTTCACCTAGGGAATGCTGCAATTAAGAAAGTGGTCCTCATTTACATAACCAACCTTTTTGGTAGAGTATCCCTAGAGCATGAAAACTGCCACCTTAAATTTATCGTGAAGGTGGACCATGAATCAAAATATGGCTCTCATCCTATTCTAGGGCCACCTGGGGGGGCCTCTTAACCACCATTTCCAACATCATCCCATAGGTACCCACCACTCACCTGTTGATGGTTCCACCCAACACACATCCACCTATGACACCCATGAATGGTAAATAAGGATGTCTCATCGGGTGAGGAAGGCATTGCATATCCATGAGAGGGCTCATATCCCCCACTCCATCTGACAATTCATGCCAAAATATTTTTATAGAAACCAGTAAGTAGGATCATATTCCAGGTCACTCGGAATAATCCTATATGAATATTCCCATAGAAGGCATGGAGGAGGCTCATATTTCTACCTCCATGAATGAAGTTAATTGGCATATTTCATTAGAATAAAGAGGAAAGAAGTGGGATCATATCCCTAATTCAATAGAATACATATTCCAGTGGATAATGGGGACATAAAATGTATAGGATTATATCCCTAGACACACATTGATAAAATGATAATATATTTTATCAACAGCTGAAGAACTACACTGGTATATTCTGAAAATGTTGCAGATAAATAGACATGTGAATATTCTTATCCCTAAATCCAAGATATCTCAAAACATTGATCATCGTGAACAAGTGTCTACAATAGAGAAAGCACACATTCTTACTCCCAACTAGGAGGATTATCTACATATTCCCATAAATGATGAGGCATCTAATCAGGCTCATATTCATGTTCCAAACAGGGTCACTAGGTGAGAGCGGCACACGCCTTGGGATAAGGAAACATGCATGTAGAAGAAGTGTGGTATCATATTCCAATGGCCCAGTATCAGCTTGCATCCCTGTTCTTGCTAGGGCTCACCAAGAGAGAGGGGAATATGCCAGTAATAGGGTCATATTCCTATTTAAGAAGTCCAACTATATACTCCATCAGCCAAGAATCGGGCATATATCCTCGTTGTGGTTAGGGATAATCTTGTGAGAATAGAATAAGACTTGGTATAGGATAATATTCCTATTAGTGAATCTCCATGGCATATTCCACTAGGACGTGAAATCTAGGCATATATTCCTACTTACTTCGGTCAATGTCTATGCCAATTTCATTCCATGGAAATACTGAAGGGGGGTCATATCCCTTCTCTCATGCTGGAGGTCCATTTTCTTATTCCAAAAAGGAATGAATATTCGGGGTAGGGTCATATTCTTGTTCAACTAGAGTTCACCAGGTGATAGTGGGATATGCCACAGGGTAGGTGCATATCTCTGCTAAGAAAAACCAATGGCATACCCCAATGGATCTTAATCGGGATCATACTCCTATTCGGACTGAGGCCACAAAGTTATAATGGAATGTGTCATGGGATATGATCATATTCCTTTCAATAATGAGAAAACTCATCAGAATATTCTATCAGTGGTTTCATACTCCCATAGTATCAGACAAGTATAAGAAAGTCTGGGCAACTGTCATACAATAGGCTCGTATCCCTACACAATTTTACAAGGAAATTTGGCATATGATGACCATGAAAAAACATGAACTTTATTTCTAATTTCCACAATTTGAGTGCCTTTGAGGTCATTCAATACACATTCTCATCAATGCAAGGGTTCACCAACTATTCCACTAAAGCATAAGACAATCCTTACAGTGGTGGTCCTCCTCATGGTTGTGTGGAGATTGATAATAGGAACTATACTCATCAAATCCACTATGGTCAACCCCCCCCCCCATGGAGATATCTACAACAGAAAAGGATATCCTCCCCTTCCTTGAAACCTCTATAGAGAGAAGTGTCCCAAACTATGGGGAATTCTTATAGATAAGTTATCCAATAATATGTTCAACGGTATACAGTTCCCCATCAACTTTGAACAACACTCCACTCCAATCAGCAGGTGAGTCTCAGAATAATCTTCTTTGGTCTGACCATATAGATGCATGTATGTATGATAAAGTGGAGGCTGACATTGACATATGGAGAGATTTATCTAGAAAATAACCCTCTATCATGTTTTGGCCTCTCTTCACTTCTGACTATGAGATCCCAGATGAGCTATAAAAGGAGTGCATGCCTTGGCGGTGCTAAAATATATTGGATTATCATCAACGAATAAAGGATTGTAAACTCACATATCTAGTATATGAGGGTCAACTTCAGACCATCAAAATACTATGTTTTCAGCTAGTCCTATCCACTATCTCCATGGATCAGGATCTGAAACCAGGAATGCACAATGAAAATCTACAACACGCTTATCACAATTGCATCACAAGACTTTTAAATTTTATCTATGAATCCATGTAATGCATCCACATTTTAGTATGGGGAATGTATGGAGTGTTACACTTTTACAAACCTATAGAATAGAATAACCCCTCATATAGGGTGTCCTGTAATGTTCTGAAGAAATTATGGGATTTTGTTACACTCAGTAAAGTTGGTCACTACAAGATCACTCCCCCACTTCAATGGTTCCTATAAATCACAAATAGAGTGAGTGTATATCCAAAAGGACATAAAACAAGGCCCCTCGGAGTGTAATGAATTCATTTTCTATATAAAGACCAAATTTTCATTCAACAAGACAACTTTCTCTATAGAATGATTCCCATCATTTGATTCCATTGCACACAGATCCTTTGTTATTATATCTACATTTCATAAAATATGGTGTATTATAAGTTTCTATACCATCCATCTATGAGAGGGCATAGTTCACCAATCTAGGGGAATATCTACCATCACCTCCACCTCTCATATCATTGATTCATGAGAGGATTTGGGACACATCAGCAATATCTACACAAAAACCCATGCCCACTAGGTTGGGGGACTTTATATCTCAATCACCATCCCCAGGTTCATCATCCCTATAGAGGGTCCGAGGGACATCCTTCGTGATTCTAGATCATCCGCACCCCACTAATCTGGGGGCATTTATAACTATATAGAATCATTATATCCTCAACAATAGGACCAGTAAATCCTAATTTTAGCCCTGAATAGACACCACCCCAATGTTATGGTGAGATTTTCATCATCATCATCACTATAAAAAGAATCAGTATTCTATAGGTTGGGAGGAAAAAATCAACCATCGACATCCAACCTATTCCTCCCGCCACAAGACAAACCTCTAAAGATTGGGGCCCATTTGGAAATCATGATATGAAACTCCCTCAATGTCACCATTCATAGACCATGATAGAAGTAGTGTACAAAAATGAAATCAGGTCTTACCAAGGTCACAAACCAAAATACCCTAGTATGGCCAAGGGTTTGAATAACAACCCTACAAAAGGAAGTATAGAATCAGTCTATCACATCGAAAGTAATGGAACAACTACCCTTTCTCTATATGCATCTATTAATGTCTTCATTGCCTCACGAAGGAAATTTTGGATCAAGACACAAATTCAGGGTTCAACAACATGGAATACATACCCAGGAGGAGGGTCATTTAGATTCACCAACTGAGGTTACACACACCCAGAACCGGAGAAGGCTCCAAAATTTGGAACCTCCAAAGAAAAGGTTTCCACCTCTTCACTGGAACACATCCAAAGAAATAGAGAATGTTTAGACTATATACCATTCACCACCCAAAATAATTGAGGTTCCTTTCATGGATAAATAGTTTTTACAATATGATAGTGAGATACAAACTCTCAGAATACTCAATGAGGATATACTCAGGGGAAATATTCCTGATGGCTAACGTCTTCATGTAGATAATAATATTATCCCTTACACATCCGATCTTCCAGAAAGGGACGTACATTAATGTTATATTGGATCCAGATCTAGGAAGTCAATCTACATAAATGAGGAATTCAAAAATGATTGTGACTTCCCTCCATTATAGCGACAACCTCTCCCTAATCTGTGAAACCATTCAGCCATAGGTAGAATTGAGGATTAGTAGAAGATAAAAATAGGGTTGCCTCATTGATCCTAAACTAATACTTTTAGATGTGAGGAGGATCAAAGATCAGTTCCCCTAGATATTATTAACTTCATCATGTCCCTAACAACTTTAATGGAAGCCATGCAAGGGTGACATGCACCTATTCATCCTAAGAAGAATCTATATCCTGAAGGGGGATATGATAATCCACCTCCACCCAATTTTAGAAATCATATCTTATACACTTTTACATTGTAGTAGATCCTAAAATGTGTCTTGAACACTTTATATTCTGATGTGGGCTGATGATTGGCCCTCATGATCAATAAGAGGCAACAGAGCTGAGGCTTTTTGTACAGACTCATATAGGGCCATCCTTTTTATGTTATAGCATCCTTCCAATATGATCTATTGTAGGATGGTAAGACCTTAGTTGCTTGTTCCTTAATCAGTTTATCTCAATGCTGAAGAAAATGATGATTGATAACTTGAATAATTACAATCAATGTGAGAAAAAGAGGTTGTATGACTTCATATCGAGATGGAAATGATTAAAATATTAAAATCAGCATCCCTATCATGCAGGTGAAACTATTTGAACTCTATAATGAAAATATTCGGGATGAGTTTTAGACCCCTATGATCCTAATGAATTATCTAGTTCAGATCCATGAGTTTGCATAAATGGAACAATGTCTTGAAGATTCTATTCATCTAACCTGATCAAAAACTTAACTCAAGCCTGTAGAATAGGGGAAAAGGCCAGGAAAAGAATAAATTACAGTTGTCACACTCAAGCCAGCAGCAGTGCCCATCCAAGAAACCAGGCTTGTCTCGAAACGCCCAATAACTCTTTTCAAGTTGCAAAAACCAAAAAATCACCCTCGTCCAGATACACAGAGAAATTCGGGTCTCTTGGGATTTGATGAACTAATGGATTAATCATACACTTTCTGAAATAAAAAAGTCACTGATTATTTCTTGGAACCCATAGAAAATAACCTTCTCACACTACTATATATTAGGAATCCCAGTGAGGTCAACATCACTGATCATCCCGAATACATCCCTTTCCATAGAAGGATGGTTCATAATATCCATAACTTATTGGTCATTAATGATTTCATTCAAGGATTGGTCAATTCTGGAGAGTTGGTGTTAATTAATTACTTATAGAAGGATAATTTCATCAAAAATACCCATTCAGAAGAGGAGGGTGATTGGAATAATGTTCCAGTATGGTGTACGTGAAAGTTCAAAAACTGTACGACTCGAAAAATAGTTGATCGAGCTCATGACACCATAAGAGAATAGCTAAAAACCCACAAATCCAAGGGGGGACATCAAATATGAATCATAAATGTGATCATGATATCCATAATTAGGAAGAAATACAAGAGGAGGAATCATATTCTTCTATAAAGCAATATCTGACTCTTGCAAACTTCTTCCCTGCAACATCCAAAGCATGATACCACCTCCCAAAATGGAATCCTCATCATATGATGAGCTTATATTGGGTTCTTTCAATGTGATACACTTTTAAAACCCCTTCTATAATGATGAGTATGCCTCGTAATATGAGTTCCCTGCATATAATTGGGTAATGGGAGGCCACATACATCAAAATTTAGGATATAGGGGATAGTGTGAATGTGGTAGAAGAAAATACTCCAGTCATGTCCCCATGGAGTATAAATATGTAGTTGCTACTAATGATAAAGTGATCCATGAGGCTCATAAGAAGCATGGATGTGTCTTAGAGCCCTCCAATGATCTTCTGCATCCATTTTTCTTGCATGACCTCCTAGTGGGTGTTCAATTATACAATCCACCTTTTAAATGGTTAAGGGTGGAATGACTCATGTCGCTGTTAGCTGATGCTCCCTCAACTTCTACATAGGAATTAGAGTCATCACACTCTAATTCCTTGGATCTTGAACCACATTCCTAGAAGCAACCCCAAATTAGTAAGTGAAGACCTATGGAACAAAATTATGACATTCAGAAATAGATAGTGGTTGTCCCAACCAAGAACATAGTTCATGATGCACTCTATCATTCAAAAGAACTCAGGTAGGTACTCTTTGAATCCCTCTACAACCCATATGAATTTGAGACATAATTCATTGCATCCATGATTCATCGAGTGAACACCGTGACCTCATAATGTTATGTCGACATCTTGTTAACTGATCAGGATCATGAAGATGTACTTCAAGGGAACATTGGGCCCCTTTATGTCTGGAGAATAATAAATAGTGTTGACGTCCAAAGGGCCATGTTTGATAATGGTTTCATGATCAACCTCCTCTTGGTTAAAACCCTACAATTTTTAGGATATAGAAAAGGGGATTTGTCTCACCCAAGGATGACCATTAATGGGTATGATAATCATGATTGAATACATATCTAGAAGACTAATTTCGAATCCTAGTTTGGGGATCTCACGTATGAAGTTGAGTTTATGGTAAGAAAGTAAGACACCGCATACAATGTCTTTCTTGGAAGACCCTGGATCCACAGCTACATGGTGGTAACTTCAACATCCCATAAATTTTTCAACTACTCCCTAAATTTAAAATTCAACATACTATATGGAGACATCTCCCCCTTTGAGATTTGCAGAGCTACATATGCTGAAGAATATTTATACAATAAGGGATGAAAATAGCCAATAATGGATTATGCCACATAAGATATAACACCAAATGGATTGGGGATATCCTCTCTAAATCCATAGAATATTCTTTAATGTGATTATGTTATCCTCATAAATATATTCAAGGTGTTATACTTGACCATATAGGTCCCAACCTGTTCTGTCCCTAGTGATAGTAAAAAAAATAAGGTCTGACATCTCTCTGCAACAACTCAGGTTGTAGGGGATGATAATGTCCCTTCTCATGGCCTCCCTCATGCTGATATTGGTGGGGAAGACACCATATTTACATATTAATCTAATAATTTCTCCACATACGTAGAAATATAATGGAAAGAGGATGACCATTGGAACGACTCTCCCACATTCGAGGAAGGTATCTCCACCATTATCAATGAGCTCATAAAGATATGTCTTGGGATAGAAGAAGACCCATGACCAAATTTTCTTAGTTCTTCCATGCCCCCCAAATATCAAGATATGTATATCACATTTTTGAAGAATCATTGATATGTATTCTCTTGGAACTACATAGAAATTCTCAGACTGAATCTAGTTGTGGCTACACACCATCTCAGACTACCCGATGAGCATTGAGGCATCAAGTTGGTAGCTAGTATGATTCCCCACCCTCATTAAACCAATGTAGATATGGAATTAGAAAATTTAAGAAAATATAAATTTTTCTGAGAATTAAAATACCCCATATTTCTTTCCAAAATTGTCCCAATCAAGAAAAATAATGGATCGATTATGATCTCCATTGATTTTGGGGACCTAAATTGACATTTCCCAAATGATGATTTTCCATTTACAATCACATAACTCTTTATCATTACAAATACTATCTTCCAACTTCATTACATCATGGATATATATTTAGGGTACAATAAAATAAAGATAGACCCAAAATATAAGGAATCGACGACCTTCAAATCACCTCATAGGATCTTCTATTATGAGGTTATGCCTTTTGGGATAAAGAACACTAGAGATACATATCAATGCACCATGAATCATATATTTAAGCCATTTTTGTGAAATTTAGTCGAATTTTATATCGATGACCTGGTGGTCATATCCCAAAAGTGATGTGATCACTTCATGAATCATAAAATAGTCTTCGATATGATTCAGAGGCACAGTCTGAAGATGAATCCACTGAAATGCACATTCATGGTGACATCAAAGAAGTTCCTTGGATTTTGGTATGTTACCATGCCATCATGGTTGACCTGGAGAAGACCATTACTATATTAGAAATTTCACCCAAAATAAATCTCAAGGAACTAATGGGCCATATGGGACCCTCACATTCATTCAACGATTTATTGTCAATATGGATAGAAAATATCTCCCCTTTACCAGGATAATGAAGAAGGGAATCTCATATAAATGATATGTTGATTTCAATGAATCCTTTGAATGTCTCAAGTTGTATCTCTTTCACCAACTGATCATGATTCCCTCATTGGAAGGGAGGACACTCGTCTTATATGTGGCCTCTATGGAATTCTCACTAGGCACCCTCACATAAAAAATGATTCTAGGAGTGAGAATAGTATCTACTAACTCAACTAGACTATGAAAGTTAATGAGACCTAACACACTGATGTTGAGAAGAACTTCCTTTTATTCAACTTTATTGTGAAAAATCAGAGGCATTACATACATCACCATGAAGTTTGTCTGGTCTCTCGTATAGACCCGCTCAAGTGCATCCTTGGTCGCCTTATGCTAACTGGTTGCCTAGCAAGATTGTTGTTCATTCTATAGAAATACGACATTCATTTCATATCATAGAAGTTAGTGAAAGGGAAAGACCAGACCAATTTCTTCATAGCACATCCTACCGAAAAAAATACACCGGTGGATTCCGAGCATCTAGAAGTGGAGGTCCTATATGCCCCTGACACTCCTCGTACATGGAAGATGTATTTTGATGGAGTCTCCCGATGTCCTATTTGAAAAAGGATGGAAAACATGAAACTAAATCAGGTTGGTCTAGGAATATAATTTCTCTCTCCAGACAAATAAGGTTTTCCCTAGTATTTATCACTTTCTAAAGGCTGCAAAAATAATGAGGCAAAATACCCAGTCCCCAATATTGGATTGAAGATATCTCTACAGCTGCACATAGCCTAGCTGAATATATAAGGGGATTCAAAACTAGTAATAATGAAAATTAATCTGGAATATGGCATCAAAAAAGGAAGAATTGTCCCCTCTCACTGGCTATGTCAGGGGACTAATGATAGAGTTCCCTTTAGAGCCCACAATGCATCATGTTCCCTGATCACAGAATGCTCGCACCGATGCAATGGAAAATGCAGCCACCATCCTAGCTAACCCTAATCTAGAGAAAGCAATATTCCATATAAAAAATAGAATAATGGTCTTGATGATCATCATATGTTATATAGAAGAAATCAGTCTGTTCAACACAACCCTTTAGTGTGATTATCCAATGACCATCCATGTATGGATGGATCCTATAATTAGTTATCATTAAAACAAGTCTCTCCCAACAAATAAAACCCGAAGGGAACAAGTTTAGTGTAATGTGGTAAATTTTAACCTACGAGATGGAATAAATGAGAAAAAAGTACTCTAAAAGTGATGATTTTATGTAATCATCATCAGATTCATAGAATAAGGATGGCTTCTTTCCATCATGGAAGAATTACATATAGGATCATGTGGCACCCATCAATCAAGGACCAGAATCTCCCATCAGATCAGAAGGTTGGGATATTACTAGAAAACCAAGATACACTATTGTGTGAAATTGACCCAAAAATTCCATTCCTTCCAAATACATTAAAACTTCATCCATCAACCCCTGTAATTGCTACATACAGCTAAATATTCTTGGCCATTTTCTATCAGGGAGATGGATGTCATGGGGCCATATCCTCCAGCCACAGCCAAGAAGTTAACATACCTGATTAATTATACCAACTTCTATTCCAAATGTGTAGAGTCAATACCAATCAAGGAGTTCAGAATGAAGAACATCATCATCTTCATAAGTCCCTATACCTGTACTCAATTCGGTGTCACCCAGATAATATTGACGGTCAACAACACCAAATTCTATTCTATAGAGTTGAAGAAACTATAACAAGAGTACAATATCGAGTCTAATCACTAATCCTACTACCATGTATTTTCAAATGGATTGATATAGGCCTCCAATAAGAATCTAACTAATATACTCCAAAACATGGTGAATAAGGATAAGAAGTCCTACCTAGACAAGCTCCACCATGCTTAAGGGGACTACTATACCACCACGCAAACTACTTCTCAAGAAATGTTATACTCATTAGTGTGTGGGAGTGAGGTAGAGTTTCCCATATACTATTAAAAAACACGGTTTATCCAGAACTAGGTCTTTAACAGTGCTAGCTAAAACTTCTGTTAAAGGCCCCCTTTTTCACTGCTAAAAAACCACTGTTAAAGGGGGTCATTAACACCATTTTTTAAACACTGTTAAATGGGGTCTTTACCAGTGATCAAAAAAATGATGTTGAAGAGGACCTTTATCATCAATTTTTTACAAGTGATGATATTGGCCCACCATTTATAATTGATTTTAAAAAAATCAGTGATAAACAGGTTCTCTTAACATTTCTTGTAAAAAAGCATTGTTTAAGGGGGGGTCTTTATCAGCATCTCTTTAGAAGCACTGATAAAGACCCCCCCCCCATTATCATCACTTTTTAGTAGCACCGAGGAAGGTATACTTAAAAAATATTTTATTAAGAATAATATATTAATTTATAAATATATTTTTATTGATATAAATATAATATATAATTTTTAAAATATGTTTTATTTAAGGTAAATAGGCAGTTACACTTAATATATAAGATATTTTTTGAAAATGGATTATAAAATAATTAAAAGGTATTTTTAATTAAAAAATTTTCCTATTATTACTGACTAATAGTCCTTTAATATTAATTTGAAGATAAAAAAATCAAAATATTAATAAAAGATCTAATATAAGTTGAAAACCATCCAATGGCCCGAAGGCCTTAAATTTTTTATTATTATTACTTAAAAGAAACATAAACCTCCTTTTAAGGGATGAAGGGGGTAACCCAAGACATCATCGACTTAAAACATTTCACAACCTGAAGGTCTAGCGAGACAAACCAAACTGACACATGAAGCTACCCATCCCCAGAAAATGAACATGGAATATCACTCCACCATTGCAAGGCTTAACAGCAAGCAAGTGTCCTGTGTCAAAGCACGGGCCCGACCTGATGACTGATGGCATACCCTCTCAACATCCAAATCTGAAAAACACTGTAACAATGAAGATCAGCTCTAGAACCTTCTCTGGGTCCTGATCTACGGGTCGAGTCCGGGTGCATCACCATACCAACAGACCTCGCAGGAAGAACCATTCTCCTTTCCGAAATGACCATTCCAAGTGCCACCATCAAAGGTCATCCTAGACCAACAATGTTTCCCTCCTCAAACACTCCAGCCACCATAGTCACATAATCCCGGAAGACAAAACAACATGGTTTAGTGACAAAGTCATTCCATCTTCGATGGAGAGGTACATTGTTCAAATCAACACAGGCACGCATAAGGCTGGAAATTTGTAAACCATTGATTAAAGGTGGTGGGATAAAAATTGATAACAAAGGGGGGGTAAATCACTGGTAAAGGGGTCGTGGAATCGTTGATAAAGGGGTTCGGTATCATACAATTATGAAAAAATATAATCTTACCCCCTTTAATAGTGATTCCTTTTTCAGTGATAAAAAAGAATTGTTAAAGGCCCCCTTCAACAACACTAAAAAAGCATTTTTAAAGGAGCCTTTTAACCATGATTTTTTTGGCACTGTTAAAGGGGACCATTAATAGTGCTTTTTAGTGCTGATAAAAATTTCAGGATTTGAACCACACTCATATTGTCAATACTTTTTTAGTATTGATAAAGGCATATTCTAGAGCAATTAGAGGCCTATATTGTAGTAGTGATAGAAGTCCATCAGCCTTCACTCTGAATATCCATTTCAAATTGCTCTCAGATGATAAGTAATATTAGAAGTGGTTGGATGATTTACAGTTTATTGATGAGAACATGTTGCGTACATTACACAACCTTAAGGTAAAATAGAATCAAATTGCATGATCCCTTAATAAAAAGGTTTTCCTCCATTCATTACTCCAAGTAGAATTGGTGTTGGTACTCATAACCCCAATGATACCAAGAAATAAGACTTAAAAGTTGGAACCAAATGGGAAGGACCTTATTTCATACATAAGTTCTATCACAACAGAGCTTAATCATTGGCCATAATAGATGAGGAGCATGTTACACCCCCCACCCATGAAAGGTTTCTCAAAAAATACTTCGCATATCTATCATCACATGGGAAACCACATAAGTGTAGTTCCAATATATTTGTTCTATTTACATGACATTGATATGTTCAAATTTTTCTCTGTTACATGAAATTAAACTGTCTGAATTTTTCCTAGTTACATCACGTTAAACTATAAAAAAAATTTCTTGTTAAATGAAGCTAAACTATAAAAGTTCATCCTAGTTACATGATATTAAACTGTTCATGTTTTCTTTGTTACAAGACTTTAAATTCAACAATCATGTCTTTAATGTAAGGCTTTAAACTATACAGATAATTTCCTTTCCATATGACATTAAATTTCATAGGTTTTCAAGAACAATTTATGGTTTGTTTATCATTTTCAATGAGATACATAAGGAGTCCACAATCATATATCTTGGTCTATCTACCATATGATTCAATATAACTATGTCATATCCCTAATTTCCTCTTCATAGTGAGAGGAACCCTTTTCAATCCTTTTTTTATACCAAGCATAGCTCACATGAGCATAAGAGTTTCCATAATGGATTACCCACACAAACAAGGCACAAAAGCTTATGACAGGATCATTATGGTCTTGGGTGAAAGACCATAAAATTCATACCATGAGTCGTCATTTCAGAACATTAAACTACACGGTTGATGTCCCTAGAAAGATATAGAACTGCACATTCTTGTGGACCTCACCTGAGAGGACCGTCATTTTAAGTGTTAGTCTCCAAAAAGACCTTCATTCCAGAAATATATTTGACTTGATTCTAGACATCACATTTTATGTAGTGACACCCAGATCTTAAACTTTGGTTCTAGTCACAACTAATATAAAAATTTCCCCTCTCTGCATTTAGGCCAGACTTGTGTAGGAAGGTCATTCTCTAGGAACTACATATTGCTTGATTTTACTTTTCATGAGGTATGTAGTGATTCCAAGACTTACAATCTTGGGCATAGCTGTAGCATTTCCATTATTCCATGTTATCTCATCTTTATCCATGTTTCATGACATTAAACTTCATGGGATTTCAAGAACTACTAATGAATTCATTTTTATTTCCATAGGATATGTAGTGACACCCATATTCTCATCATTGGGTCCATCCACAACTCCCATCTCACATAAAGAATCCCATGTACTTTTTGCATGATGGTAAAATATATGTTTCTTCAAGAAATATGTGTTTCGTGATTATTTTCCTCATAGGATACATAGTGACATCCAAATCTCCAATCCTGGACCAAACATCAAAAATCAATGGAAACAATGCCCACCTCTAGGAACAGCCTAGACCCATAGAATATTCCCTATTTAATAACTACATGTAGATTGAATCCTATAATCACAAGATACATAGTGATGTATATATCCCCAATAATGGTACCAATAGTGAGAATAAATAATAAATTCACACCAAAATTCATAGGTAACTAGGTCGTACAAACTTATTCTACATACATATGAGTTAGATCTATGCATGGTCTGCTTAAACATATAATATGAATCACATATTTTGTTTCACTTTGGTTCCCATGACCTCACTACATGACATTAAGTTGTGAAGAATTTTATTCTTACCACATGACCATAAACTACAAGGCAAATTTTCTTACCGCATGACAATAAACTACATGAAACATGTCCTTACCGCCTAAAAATAAACTACGGGGAACACATCCTTACTGCTTGATGTTAAACTGCATGAAATTATGTCCATACCATATTACATTAAACTATAATGTGGAAACCCTGATCACGTGACATCAAAAATACACAACAAAAAATTCCTTACCAAATGATAACAAACTACACAGAACATTTCCTTACCGCTTGATGATAAACTACATGGAAAACATCTCCACTACATGATGATAAATTCTACAGGCTATCACCCATTTTTCGTCCCCTATCAATGGACCATATGATCTTTACCATGGTCAACTAGAATACAGGTTACTTCCATAATCATTTAAATCACCTAAATCCATAAGCCACACTTCATGCATCAGGTGATTCAGTTTTCTGAAAACCTTCCCCGACCCTTGTAAAGGATACCTAGCTTCAAGGGACCCATTTCTTGAGTATACATGTATGCATATGGCTCATGCATATGCATCTATGGTTATCAAAAAAATGTGTAACTCTTTAAAAAGGTAATTCTAATCATTATGATCTTTAACATCATTGTGGTAGAACTCAACACATCAGTGTGTCTGAACTACTCCTAGTATTATTATCCCATATCGTTACTCATGACCTGAGAACCTTGATCCATGATTAACAACATTTTCACCTCTAACTTGAGAGGATAGTTGGGTATTGTTAATACTAGGTATCCTTATTGGTATCTTATGTATAATCTGCTGATATTAGGTCTATATGCATCACAACCTTAAACAACCTACACTATTGGTCAAAGTTGTACAACCATAAACTATAGAATATAAAAGTATAAATTGAAAGTCTTTAAACCACTAATGTAAGAGACACAAAATATGTTAGGTCGAAAACATAAATTTTGAAGACTGAGAAAAATTAAATTCTTCACTCCTGAAACACTTCATTCATAGAGTTTACAAAAATTACAGTGCAAACAAATAAGGCCCAAAGTTCATGGTGTCTAATTTGTATCCCTATTAAAATACAAGCTATGATCACTAGACCCCCTAGTTTGGGGAAAATTTAGAGTAATTATTTTTAAAATTTCCTCATGGAGAGAATAAGTTCACTAGGTGGTGAAAATACATTTATCATGCTTGAACCCTATTTTGATATTACACATTACAAAAAACACAGTTCATGATTTGGGGTGCCTCAAATCACAATAATATTTTGTGGCCCATGAATAGGACACCAGACTTTAAGGGACCATTTTATTCACTATGTGTGTATGTATATGGCTCTTTCATATGTTCCTATGGTCGTCAACCAAATGTGTCACTCCACAAAAAGGGATTTTGATCCTTATGAGCCTTGACATCATTGTGGTAGAACTTAAAACCATAGTGTGTCTGAACTACTCCTTGTATGATTCTACCATATCATCCTCCTTATCCGATCACTTTGGAATATGATTTAAAGTCCCCAAACCAAACTATTCAAATGTATTTGATACCCTCAATGTTATGTCACCATGTTTCATACCCTTTATCAAGGATAGAATGAAACACTCCATCCTTGAAACTTTTATGGCCCACACCTCATTATTAAAAACAATAGGGAATAGGTATTGAGCATCACAATAAAGAATTAAACTATCCTATGGTTCTAGAACCCTTCCTAGATAGCTTTCTTCTCACACCCATCCTTATAATCTAGACGTTTGAGTCTTCAAAAACAATTCATGGCCCTTAGAAAGGAGTGGAGATAATTTTTTTTCTTAACCATGCTACTAATTTATAAGGGCCTTAAAACACCAACTAAAGGCATATACTCCATGAAAAAATAGGGATCCATTCCTTATGAGCCCTAGAAACACTGTGATAGAACCTAGAACCTCCAAATGTCATGGGACATACCCATTATGTCTTCCTGATTTCATATTCGCACACTTAGACTATCAGGTTATGACTGACAACAGCCATATTTCAACTATCCAGAGAGACCATGTATCCCTAGTATTTCATCCTAGAACCAATATTACCTCTATAAATATTCTATGTCCCTTGGAAAAGATACCCATCTTTAGGATACCCTTTTATTAACAATGCATGTATGACTATGTCTCCTGCATATGCACCTCTGGGAATCAACCAAATTTTTCACTCTGAAAAATGGATTTATGATCATTGTGAGCCCTTGCAACACCATAGTAGAACCCATAACATCATCGTGTTTTGGTTCATTCATGTCCCATTTTCACAATATTCCAAAATCATCGATCAGGTCTAAGGAAACAGATCATAAACTAAACCAATAAAAGGTTTGAGCTAAAATACAATAAACAAAAGCAATAGATGGTCCAATCTAAAATAAACTAAACTAAATCAATATATGGTCCGAGCTAAAAGACCCTAAACTAAAGAGATAGAGGGTATGAGTTAAAATACCTTAAACTACAACACAATAGCAATTTATCCAGCAAGATATTGTAAGGCCAATCATATGGCCTTATCAAAAATAAAGCTACGCTCTCCAAGCTTATCGGCTTCAGAAAAAAGATAGAGCACTCTCCCCTAGTACATGTTTTTTACCCAATTGTCCTTCTGAATATTAGGTGATCTTAAGATAACTGGAGTATATTTATTAAAAAAGAACCTCATGTGGTTTTTCATTCATGAGTGCTTCTCAAAAATTATTTTTTATGATTTAAATACTCAAATACACACATTTAGGTTTACTTAATATTATGAAGAGGATGGATTGTGTTGATGATTAAAATAATATTGGAGAAATGAAATGTTATATACACCATTAATAAAATAAAACTAGATAACCCATATAAATTTTAGAAAACCTATTCATTGATACCATGAAAAAGAAATAATCTTCACATATAAGAGTCTCCCATACAAATATAAGATCTAAATCTAGATTAAAATATTATGATTCCATCACACCTTATGATCATATGAATCCTTATGTTCTGCAAGTCTCTGATCCAGGGATGTAATAGATTGTAATAGTTTATCACATACTCAGATTCTACCTCCAAACCCTATTACAACTCCTCCTCTCATGCAATGGAATCGAGAATATATTTATCTGCTACATAGAGAATTTCTTCCTGCTCTGATATGGTATTCCCTAATATTTGAAGTTAATATTAGAATCGGGATAGTTATTCTTAAATATGGATAGATTACGACTAAAGAATGTAGGTTTCAATCTTCCTGGCATTGACTACAACTCGATAAGTAGCCACCTCCACTACATGGAAGGAAGCTTCATTTATTGTTTTATCCCAATTCTTCTTCACTGAGGAGAAAACCTAAACAACTAGTAGCCTCAATTCAATGAGAATATTTTGTTCCCTCGTAGATATCACTTCCTTCACCAAGGAGTGAAGAGTGGAATAGTAAAAAACCCCATAACCAAGGGTGGGAAATAAGAATCGAAGATGACCCAATTAGTCCTTGAGCTCATCCAATGGGGTTTACAATGATAAAATATTGACCTCCCTATACATTTTTCACCGCATCTACTGATAAAGTGATGCAGACCTAAGGTCTTTTTCTGGATTTATCATGGGAACAAGGATATATTCTTGGACTAGATCACTATGAGAAAATCTTGTTCCCATAGTCTTTAATCATGAGGGAAGAGAATCAACCTCTTCTTTGGTAGATTCAATCAGAGGAATCCCCAAGAGAGCAGGTACTAGAGCCCCCTAACTATGGGGTGAAGGCACTATAGTGAATGGGTATAGGGATTTATCAATTACAAGATGATTTATACGGTATCACCATATAATCGGAGAATATGACTGAGGTTAGCAATATACCTTTATCATTTGTGTTAGTGTCCACATCCACAACCTCAACCCCATCCTCGAGTGAGGAGGCAATTTCTTCCTATGACGAATGACATTGTGGAACCTCTAGTTCATTTCTTAAATATGTGGTTCATTCACAACTCTTGAGGACTATAGGAACCAAAGGTAATATTAAGAAATATTGAACAATTAAAAAATTCAAGTTTTAAAGAAGTTTTCACCTTCTCCAAAACTCACTTCCATCAAGGATAATGTGGTAGAAGAGTATCTATCTATGTTAACATCCTCCAAATGTAAGTACACCCACACTAGGTCAAATGGTACAATTTCTGAAATTCCTCTAGTAGGCAACATGCACAATTTAACATGCACCTCATCCACCTTCACTTCTTGATGGGTCAGTCCCAATAGCAATGGGTCTTCCAAAGCAACCAAATGATTTCCTACATCCTTATAAGTAGATACATTCTCTTCCAAATGAGATCGAGGGGGACCTCATATTTTTTGAAAAATCAGAATGTGTTTCCAGATTAATACTAGAATATAGATGTGTAGAATACGACACATAAGTTATGATTTCGGAGGCGAAGGTCCTGACAGTGTATATTTCTTCCTTTTCTTCTTCTTTGATTCCAATGAGGGCCTCTTAAAGGTGATGGAGTTGAAACTATTTCTTTAGAATTAGATATATCTACCCTTATTTGAGCCTATCGACCAGAGGAATCTTCATCATTAGTCCCCCGGTCACCAGAAAATTTATCTCACATTGTCGTACCATGGGGAGTATAATTAGGGGATGGTAGTTTCAGACAATATTCATCAGCCTCCCAATTTTCTGACACGTAAAGGACTTAAATAAAGTTTCCATGGCACGATGACTCTATAAAAAAATATTTTTCATCCTGGAATCACCACTTCCTTAGTAATAAGATAATCCTATTCATGGAGAAAAATCCGATGCATTCCTCAAAAAACCATTTGGTGGAAGAGTGAGGATAAAATATTTACCCTTAAAGCTCACCAAATCCATTTCAAGGTCAATGAACTCCTTAGTATGGTCTTCAAAGGTGATACCAAGTGGTGCAGTGATATAGTACAAACCATCTAAAAACACCTCTGCTTGGCACAAAATACCCTAGAGCTAGGCCTCTAAGTTATAAGCCTTCCAAGACACCCCCCGACGAGATGGGATTGGGAAAAAATAACTATGGTGCAGTCTCTCCCTTTGGAACTACATTTTTTGTAGTCATATTAGTATTTTCATCTTTCAGTAATGGTAAGAATCTTATTTCCTTGCGAGGGTATTTCGGGGCTGTCATCCCTCTAAGAGCCAGTTGCTTTCCAGGACTAGGATTGTGCTCTATGGCTAGTGGTTTAGAGGCCTCACTGACCAATTGTAATAATTTCACACTAGGATATGATTGAATCAAACCACAACATAACCACAAGATAAACCAATAACATCATTATGGGTAGGAAGTTGTATCTCAACACCAGTCCCTTCTCTAGTAAAAATCAACCAAAATTGTCAAGATACCATCAGGTGCTCCTCATATATGACATTAACAGAGTGATGGAGACATTATTAGACACAAAATAATTGGTGTAAAAATAGACATGGTCCATACCACTCACAAATGACGTCCATTCTAATACAGGTGGAAAGAAAACCATTGCGATGTGATAACACATAAGCCCCTTCCTCAAGGCTACCCTCACCATTGTCAACAATATCTCTTTTCAGCACTAGTTCATATGTTCTCTAATAGAAACAGTCATAATAGCTCACATAATCCCTAACTTATTGATCTTTTAGTGTAATTATTCTTACCCCATTGATGTAGTGCAAGTACGGTATAAAGTGGGCATTCGGGATACCCCGGATGTTCAAATATAGATTACCTCCCAAGTGAGCCCCTACCCAATCCCAAAATACATGGAAATGCCCCACAATCATATAAGGTTATTTTACCTTATAAACATGGTACAAAAGGTGAAATAGTTTTCCCAAATTAGGGATATCTAGTGAGATACTCTCCCTCCTTTGATGGAGGTTTCCATTGTGAAAGTGGAGACTCTAGAACCGCGTTTTTTCATTATGGGGAGTAATTACCCACTTTGTTACATAGAGAGAAAACCACATAGCTGGATAGACCAATCAACAATACGAACTACTTCTCATCCTCATTATCAAAACTTCCCTTCTTCAACAATGGGCTTGTAAGAACCTGGTTCAATATGGTTATCCTTTATGATCCTGGACTATGGTTTTTTGGCCTCTAGCTCAGAGTCAGCCTTCTTACTAATGCATTACACCTATTTATTAAACGGGATATGCACTCTAGGATGTGTCTCCTTTGAAAGGGCCATATGAACCATCTTAATTAGATCTCAATTTAAAGTATGATTCTTTATTACATCATCCCAAGAAGATCGTGGAGGAAATCACTTGTCGTACATCCCACATAATAAAGGTGAACCAAATATCTTCCCTATATCCCAATGGTTGATTCCTAGATTACCATGAATGAGATGGAGAGTGTTCACATCTAGAATAAAATGGCTAAATAGCTCCCTCATCAGACCCTTATAATAATAAGTAGATGCATGCGATATCAAGATGGCCTCATACAATCTGATCTTCTTTAAATCCAAGGAAAATTCAGAAGCAATATATTGAACCCAAAATGTAACAACCCAAACATTTATAAATAAATACTCTTTCTTTTTATGTCTTATGGATATAGAAAACACATGCACTATTTTTTATTATTATTATTTTTGGTATGAAATGAATGTTAAGTATCATTATCATTGATAATATACTCGTTGAATAGTGATCAAACAACTAATATAAATATAAGGTTTTTAAAAAAAATAATTTCCACATAGGCAAAGGAGAGGATGGCCTCATCCAATAGACTCAGGTCATACGAATATCATTTTTTTAAGCTTGGAAAGGAGGTAGCGTCACTAGGCTTTTCTCTTGACCAATCCCAAGATGATCTTTTAAATTTTAATCTTGAATGGAATCACTTATGAGAGAATTTCAAGTAAATAGAGATTACCACTCGGGCGAAGTTATCTGATCTGCCCCAAGAGTTGGTCACCATCACACACTTTACCCTTAGGACTTATGTGCAGGTTATAAGTTCTTATGTAATAAGTTATTATTTTCTTATTATGCAATCCATTTTTATTTATAAAGGTATTATTAAATCAACTCCTTTATTAGAATAGTCTTTCTTAAAAAATATTAAATTTGATAAATTGAGTTTTTTGGTAAAAATTGTAATTTTGAGAAATATATAAATTATTATTTTAAAATAAGGTTTTTTATTAATAATATTATAAAACAATTCTTATAAATTATTAATATATAATTTCATTATCTATAAATTATTCGATAATCAGTTTCATAAGATTTATAATTTTTATTTGATAATAGATAAAGTGTATTTTTTTCAAGAATTTATTTTATCAAATTAATAAATTTTTGAAATAATTTTTATTTTAATAAAATTTTCTAATCAAATTAATTTTATGAATAATAAATTATTATATAATTTTTATGAAGTCAATTTTAATTTTTATTAAGGTTTGAAATCTATTTTTGTCAAAGCCCGTGAATTTTAAATAAATGTAGGTTTTCAATTTAAAAGTGAAAATTAAAATATTTACAAAATTATTTAGATAAAATTAATATTATATTCTAAATCGGGACTTCAAAATTTTCCAATAGTGAATTTTTCATAATTTTTTCAGAGAGTTGAATTTTTGGGTAAAAATTAAATACTACATAAATAAAATGTGTTTTATGAATTAATAATGACCCAAAAATGATTTATTACATACTATAACAGGTATTATTGACCCAATATATGTTTCCCCATTAAAATAATGTGATTTTATATTTTTATTATTTCTTTTATAAATCCTTAGTGAATCCTCCAAAATGTATAATAAATTTTATGATTTTAAATTGATTTCCTTGAGAGTGTGACTCACCTCCACATAAACCAGGATAATATTTTAATTTATTCGTCCATAGTCTTCATAAAATAATGTTTTCAAATCCTCTATGGAAAAAACCATGGGAAAAAAACCATGTTAAGGTCTATGGTTTTGAATATTTAATTATATAGATTCCAAAACCTATGTTTGTGAAATATTAAAGAAATCCCCTCCCATTTCCTATATAAACCCATCCAATATCCCACTTATCTTCACGAAATATCCTTGTATCATGTATATAATTTGTCCTCCCCTCTCTATAATCCCTCCAAGGCTCCCCACACTCTCAAGAATCCCCTATTCAAGATTTTTTTGTCACACATCCAAGTAAGGGATTCCTTCCTTTCTCATTTTTGTCTAAGATTTATTTATGTTGTTATAACATTTTTTTTTTCAATTAAAAATATTGGGGTATGATTTCACACCTCTCCCATATATCCCTCCTTAAGTTTTAATGATGAGAGACCCCTTCATCTCTCATTAATTCCTTTTTTGTACACCTGTTACCATTCTAAAATTCTATAATGGATTTCTCTCTTCTTATTTCCATTCAAGCATTTCTTACATTTTATGTATCTAAATTTCATTTATTATGTTGGGATATTATGTTACATGATACCCTCACTGAAATTTATTGTATAAAACATTGGATACCATTTCTCTCTCATGAAACTGATTTATTAATTTCCATATGACGTCGTTATGTGGCCAAAATTGCATCGCGGTTTTCCAAGCCAAAATCATCATGTAGTGAATACCATACAAATTTATCTATCAAGGGTATTCAAATTTATGAACATATACTTATTTAATGGTACTCACATGTATGTATTCCAAACTCTTTTATCCTGGAATAAATGAGTATGTTGAATGAATCCATGTTATATGATCTATGGGTCACACTTAAGCATGAGATTGAAATGACTATGAAGGGTGCACCTTGAAAGTGATCCAATGAATTGGGTAAGGTTTAGTATCAAGATATGTCTTGTTATGATAGGGTTTTACCTAATTACTTTTATTAAAGTTTTCCACCATGTTTTAATAGGGGGTTACTTGATCCCTTTATGTTAATGATGTAATGTTTTAAGTTGTTGTCACATTACGATGTTATGATAATCATGCTATATCATGCCTTTATGTTAATGTTTCCATTGTGATCCATTGATATACCTATTTCATAACATTTATTTCATGTTATTACTTGTTTAATCCCTTAATGGGCTTTATATCTCACACTTCTATTATGTATTTCCTCAGGTTATCCCATAAGATTCTAAGTATGAAGGAATGTTTTGGTCATGTAAAAGAAGTTTTCAATAATGATGTTGTATTTTATGTCTTAAGTTGTCATGTAATGTTCCTAAGCCCAAAATACACTAGAACTATTGACCTTCTGGGTTTTATTAAGTTAAATTTTATGTAATAAATAATTTTTAAATGTGTATTAATGCCCAGGGTTGTTATAGTTGGTATCAGATGATAGGTTTAGTTATTTTTGGGATTAGGGTTATAAAACTCTAGTGAAGACCTTAGGGATAAGGCTGAGTATAAGAAACTAATCCTAAAATTTGGTTACTATATAGTAAGTGCTTTATCAGTAAAATACATCCCTATCTAGAAACGAACATATAAGGGTGGATCTGGCACATATGTATCAAGGGGTAAAACTCGAAAACACTACTTTGAACAAGACTCGATTGGGAACTAGTACTCGTCAATGGGCCTTTCTGCACTCTTGGTTAGAAACTCCTAGGGGGTATGCTTTGGTAAATTCATAATCACAATATTAAACATCATTAAGGGAGAAAAAATCCCATAAGAATATACGTTATGAAATAGTTCATGGATAACTTAGATTGATTCCTATAAATTAATAAGTTAAGGAGATAAATTTAATTTATAAGTTATCAAAAATTCTCATTGGATTCTCATTTATGTGTTCAATAGTTTAAAATAATTACCCCTATTTTCCCTTTTATTCTATTCAATGTCTGATAATAATAGGACTTAGGATAACAACCAATCTGATGATCAATGTGATGAATATTCTAGTGAGATGCCCAATCTGATGGGAGTGGGAATCGAACATATTGTCATGATACTCTCTCAGTTAAATCAAGTTTTGAATAGAACCGTGGGTAAATAGAAACATTAAACCCCCCACCCCCCCAAGAAAGAACTAGTCTCAATCGATATATTCATTAGACAAAAGGCCTCCTACTTTCAATGGATCATATGATCCCTCAATCGTCGAACAATGGATCAAATACCTTGATAAGATCTTCTCCATCATTAAATGATTCGAGCAAGAGAAGTTCCTTCTATCTTATTATCATATTGAGGGTGAAGATGATCAATGGTGGACATTGATAAAAAATACAAAGCCTGAGGAAGTGATTGAGGTGTTGGAAATGAATGATTTTTGAAGAAAAAAATTCGATAAATATTTTCTCCTTCGTCTTAAGATGGAAAGAGATTTCCTTGCACTCAAGCCAATGAAAGATGAATCAGTTAGGGAGTAAAAGGAATACATTATTATACTTTCATGATACACCTCTGGTTTTGTTGTTACCCCCAAAATTCAAGGATGACCACTTCTTTGGTGGGATAAAATCTTGACTATGAAAATCCCTGGTGATCCGTGACTTTGAAATATATTAGGAGATAGTCTGATGCTCCCTCAATGTCAAGATGGAGATCCAAGAATCTCAAACGTATCATGGGGATAAAAATTGGAATGTTGAATTTAATTTTTGTTGTCCAATGGAAAAAATCAACATTGCTAAGAGATTCCAGTATCCCACTTTACAAATGTGTGGAAAGAAACACCCTAAAAATTTTCTGAAGGGGATGAGGAAATGCTTTAGGTGCTAAAGAGAAGGGGACCTGGATAATGATTTCCAATAGGAGAAACCCACCATTGTAGAATAGGAAATTAATTCTCTATTAAAACCTCATTTAATTGTTCATTTCTACAACTACAATGAACTAAGGCACTTTGCAAATCAGTGCCCTAAGACAAAGGTAATTTGAGGCAACTGAAAACCTCCAAGGCAGCAATGGTGAGCTTTTTCCATTAATATCACCGAAGTGAATCCTGAAAAAGAATTGGTGATAGGTACTCTAGTTATTAATTAAAGAATAATGAACATGTTTTCTATTCTAGTTATATTCATGATTTTATATCTCGAATGTTTAGTAGAACAATACAAACACCACAACAAATCATGGAAGTAAAGATGTTGGTGAGAATGTAAAATAGGTAAATTATTGCATCCCATGAATATAACTCCCCCTATCACAATTTGTGGATTTAAATTCTTGGTAAACCTGTTCATACTCCCTCTAGTGGATTTTGATGCAATTCATGGCATGTATTAGCTTTCCCTATATAGAGCCAACCTAAATTATTGTGAGAGGGAAATCACTCTTCATATGGGGAATTGACCCCTGATTCTGTACAAGTTTAAGTAGGAGGATGAATCCTCATTTGAACCATCATCTAGAGCATGGATATTTCATCCCTATGAACATGAATATCTTTCTCAGATGATTGATTCTAAGTAAGGAACCATCCTTGATGACATGACTACTGTGAGGGAATTCACTGATGTGTTTCCAGAGGAATTTCCTGATCCTCCTCCTATAAGAGATGTTGAATTCTAGTTGATCTTATACATAGGGAATTTATAATCCCAAGACTTGGTATATAATGGCTATTATGGAGCTTTAGGAGCTAAAGAAACATCTACAGGATAATCTGGATAAAGGGTTTATATGCCCAATTGCTTCACCCTGGGGTGCACCAGTCCTATTTGTCAAGAAGAAGGATGGGTCAATGCGCCTTTTCATTGATTATAATGATCTCAAAAAATCACAATAAAGAAAAACTATCTTTTTCAAGGAATTTATGACTTTTTTGATCAGCTATATGGAGCACAATACTTCTCCAAGGTGGATCTGTGGTCGGGATATTACCAAGTAAGGGTGGAGAAGGAGGATATCCCCAAGAATACTTTTCGTACAAGGTATGGGCATTATGAATTCATAGAAATTCCTTTAAGACTCACTAATACTACAAAAAAACTTCTTGGATGTGATGAATATAGTATTTAGATATTACGTTGAAAAATTTTAATAGTATTTATAGATGATATTCTTATATACTCCAAAACTAAGGAGGACCATGAAGAGAATATAAGCATTGTACTAGAGACCTTACAAAAGGATAAGATCTATGAAAATTATATCAAGTGTGAGTTTTTGTTGAAGTTAATCTCATTATTTGGTCATATCATCACAAGAAATGGGATATCTATGGATCCTTCCATGAAAAATTCAATTAAGGGATGGATGAGGCTAACATCTATGACTGATATCCATAGCTTCCTAGGGTTAGCTTGATATAATCGCTAATTTGTTAGAAATTTGTAACAATTTTAAAAAACTATTACCAAGCTAACTCATACGGGAGTCAAGTTTTTAGGAATATATGAATGTGAAGAAAGATTCATGGAGGTGAAAATAGTCTTATCACTACCCCTATTCTCACACTACCCACAAGTAGGGAGCTTTTCATAATCTTCAGTGATGCTTCAAAGAAGGGAATGGGGTATGTGTTGATGTAGAATGACTAAGTCATTTACTATACCTCAAGGCAGTTGAAAATTCATAAGAAAACTATCCAATGCATGATCTGGAGTTGGAATCTATGATCTTTGTGTTGAAAATATGGCGGCAATATCTTTTTGGGGAAAAGATTGAAATATTTACAGATGATAAAAGTCTCAAATATATATTCACATAGAAAGATATGAACATGAAACAAAAAATATGGTTAGAGTTCATCAAGGATTACAACTCCTCAATTCACTACCACCCGAAGAAATAAAACAAGGTGGTGGATTCTCTAAGTAGAAATAAACCAAAAATTCTATCATTGATGAGAATTGAAAAGGATACAATCTTTATAGATTTGATGAAGATGGACATGGGAATCATAAATGAGAGAACATCGTCAATACTTTCACAAATGATTGCTTAAAAATATCTTTTGGAAATTCTAAAGGATGTTCAAAAAGATGATGTGGGAATTCAAAAGAAATTGGAAACTATTAGAAAATGGGAGTATTCAGAGTTCAATGTTAATGAAGAATTAATTTTGAGATTTGGGTCAGGACTATGTTTTCCATAAAATCCTGAGTTAAAGAAAAAAAAATTAGATGATTCACATAGTTTGAGTTTATCCATTATCCTAGGAAATGCAAAGATGTATCGGGATCTCTGAGAGCAGTATTGGTGGGATAATAAGAAGAAGGAGATCTCTGAATATACATAAAAGTTCCTGGTATGTTAGTAAGTAAAGGCTGGGAGGTATAAGTAAAAGGGGATGATGCAACCATTACCCATACTGACATGGAAATGGGAGAACATCACCATAGACTTTTCCACTAGACTTATGAAGGCATCCAAATGAAGAAAAGATATATGGGTTGTTTTGGATCATCTTACAAAGACTAAACACTTAATTAAATTAGATAGGATTTCTAATTGGATCAACTTTCATAGATATACATTAAAAAAGTGGTAAGGCTACATGGTGTACCACTATCGATTGTATCTGATCAAGATCCAAGATTCACCTCTATGTTCTGGAAGAGTCTCCAACACGCTCTGAATACTGAGTTGAACTTCAGTACAACTTATCATCCTCAAACTGATGGCCAATCTGAGTGGACAATCCAAGAACTTGAGGATATGTCGAGAGCATGCTCAATGGACTTCAAATTAGGATGAGATCAACATCTTCCTCTGGTTGAGTTCTCGTACAATAATAGTTTCCATTCAAGAATACAAAAGGATCCATTTATAGGAAGAGGTGAAGAACACTAACATGTTTGGATGAAGTTGGGTAGAAAAAACTTCTAGGACTAGAAATGGTTGAAGAAATGTTAGAGAAGGTTAAGACCATCCAGCAGCACAACAATGATTCTCAGAGTCGACAAAAGATTTATGCTAACAACAGTCGATGAGACCTAGATTTTGATGTTGGAGATATGGTATTCATATGCATATCATAATGGAATAAGGTTATGAGATTTTAGAAGAATGGAAAGCTTAATCCAAGGTACATTTTCCCTGTTGAGATCCCTGATCATATTGGAGTAGTGGATTATTGACTTGCACTCCCACAAAACCTGTATCAAGTACATGATGTATTCCATGTATCACTCTTGATGAAGTATATACTTGAACAATCGCATGCACTCAATCCAGAGATGGTAAAACTAGAGAATTACCATTCCTATGAAGATAATCCATTGAAGATCTTAGATCATAGGGAAAAATTTCTATGAAATAAGACAATTCCCCTCGTCCAAGTGTTGTGGAGAAACCACAAGATAGAAGAAGCATTATGGGAACTGGGGGAAGTGATGAGGCAGAGTTTCCATAATCTTTTTTAGTGTGGGAAAATGAAATTTTGAGGGTGAAATTTCTTAAGGGGGAATTTTATAATGAAATTAAAATTTTTGAATAAAATTCCCTTTCTATTATTGTCTTATGGATATAGAAAATACCTGCACACTTTTTTTATTATTATTATTTCGTTTAAATGACTGTTAAGTATCATTACCATTGATAATATATCCACTGAAAAGTGATCAAATGACTGATATAAATATAAGTTTTCTTTAAAAAAAATATTTTCAACATAGAAAAAGGAGATAATGGCCACATCTATTAGACTCAGTTCATACAAAGCTCATTTTTTGGAGCTCAGAAAGGAGGTAGTGTCATTGGGCTTCACTCTTGACCAAGCCCAAGCTAAGATTCAACATGTTAATCTTGAATGGAATCACCTATTGTATATGATAAACTTAATAGAGATTACCACCTGGGTGATGTTATCTGAGCCGCCCCAAGATTCTATCACCATCAGACACCTTACCCTTAGGTCTTATATGGGTGTAATAAGTTATTATATAATAAGGTATTAGTTAATTACTGGGTAATCCATTTTTATAAAAAGTAGTATTCTATCAAATCTTTTATTAGAATAGTCTTTCTTAAAAAATGATAAATTTGATAAATTTATTTTTCGGGTTAAAATTGTAATTTTGAGAAATATATACATTATTATTTTAAAATAAAGTTTTTTATTAATAATATAAATTAAATAAATCTTACAAATTATGATTATATCATTTATTTATCTATAAATGATTTGGTAATCAGTTTGGTAAGAGTTATATTTTTTATATGATAAAAGAGAAAGTGTATTTTTAAAAGAATTTATTATAAGAAATTAATGAATTTTTGAAATAATTAATATTTTAATAAAATATTATCATCAAATTATTTTGTGAGTAAACAATTAGTATAAAATTTTTAGGAAGTCAAATGTTATTTTTATTAAGGTTTGAAAACTCTTTTTTTCAAAAACCCATGAATTTTCAATAAATTTTGGTTTTCATTTTAAAAGTGAAAATTAAAATATTTATAAAATTATTTAGATAAAATTTATATTAAAATTTAAATACTGTATAAATAAAATATGTGTTTTATGACATCAAAATGACCCCAAAATTATTTAATACATACTATAATGTTTATTCTCTCCCAAATATATGTTTTACAATTAAAAGGATGTGATTTTAGATTTTTTTACTTATTTTATAAAGCCTTAGTAAATCCTCCAAAATGTATAATATATTTTATGATTTTAAATTCATTTCCTTGACAGTGTGACTCAACTCCACATAAGAAAGGGAGATATTTTAATGTCTTCAGCCCCTGTACTTGTAAAAAAAAATTCCACTCTTCTATGGAAAAATCATGAGAGAACCCCATGGTAAGGTTTGTGTTTTTGAATATTTAATTATATAGATTCCAAAACCTATGTTTGTGAAATATTAAAGAATTCCCCTCCCATTTCCTATATCAACCCACTGAATATCCCACTTCTCTTTACTAAAAATCCTTAGATCACGTCTTTACTCTATCCTTCCTTTTCTATAATCCCCCCTAATGATACCCAATCTCTCAAGAAGCCCCTCTTCAGGCTTTTGAAGTCACACATCCAAGTAAGGGATTCCTTCATTTATCATTTTTCCCATGTTTCTTTATGTTGTTATACCCTTTTATTTTCAATTAAAAATGTTGTGGGTATGATTTTACACCTCCTTCATACTTCCCTCCCTATTTTTTAATTATGATATAACCCCTTTTATCTCATTTATTCCTTCTTTGTATGACCATTATCATGCCAAAATTCTGTAAGGGATTTCTCTCTTCTTATTTCCATTCAAGCATTTCTTCTATATTATGTATCTAAATTCCATTTCATATTTTGGGATATTATATTCCACGATCCCCTTAAAACCTATTTCTTTTATAAATTATGAGATACCTATTTCTCTCTCATCATCCTAATTTAGGAATTTCTATATGACGTCGTTATGCGGCCAAAATCACACTGCGATTTTCCAAGCCAAAATCATCGTGTAGTGAATACCATAACCATTTGTCTATAAAATTTATTCACCTTTATATACATATACTTATTTAATGGTAATTACATGTATGTATTCTACATTCTTTGATCGTGTAATAAATGATGATGTTTTATGAATCCATGTTATATGATCTATTTGGAACACTTAATCATGAGATTGAAATGATTATGAATGGTGTGCCCTAATGGTGCTCCAATGCATTGGGTAATGTTTTGTATCATTATACATCATGTTGGGACATGGGTTTACCTGATTCCTTTTAGGAAATTTCCCACCATGTTGGGATAGGGTTTTACCTAATTCCATTATGTTAATGATGCAGTGTTTTAATTTGTTTCCACATTACCATGTTATGATAATACTGTTATATCCTGACTTTATGTTCATGTTTCTATTATGCCCTATTGATATACCTATTTCCTAACATGTATTGTATTATTCATGTTATGCCTTTTTTACTACCTTACAGGGATTTATAGATCACTCTTTTCTTATGTATGTCCTCAGGTTATCCCATGTGATGCTAATTACAAAGGAATGTTGTGGTCATGTAAAAGAAGTTTTTAATAAAGTTTTTGAATTCATAAGTTGTCATGTAAGGTTTCTAAGCCCGAAAGAGAATATATATTTCGATCTTATGGGTTCTATTAAGTGAAAATTTATTTAATAAATCATGTTTAAATGTGTAATAAAGACCAGAGATGTTATACAAAAGGGACATCACAAGTATAGTCTAAAACTACCTCATGATCAGGAGTCCTAGTTAGAACCCCGCCTAAATTTTTGATTGGAGAATGACATTTTTATTATTTTGAGATACATATAAACATCCTCATTAGGTTTGTGATAATCCCCATAAAAGTCTGTGCACATGAATATTTGTATGTGTTCATCTTTATAGTCCCATTAGGAGATGAAGTAGCCTCAGAAGCTATGTTCACCCAGAAGGTTTTATGGGTCCTCTGAATCCAAGAAGAGGGTATAAATGATGACTTCAGTGGAGGAATACGAGCATCATCCGTAATATAAAACCCATAAAGGGTTAAGAAATATGAAATGGGATAGTCTGTGAATTTTAATGCCACCAATGTTATCAGGATCATTTGGTATGACCCAAAATAATGGTGTAAAGTATTATTTGTGCTCACCACTATAGCATCATGATTTTCTACCGATTCCTTCAAATAGTTCTTCGAAATCTTGTGGGAATATTAATAAGAACCATAATCCATCTAATTAAGAGTAAGTGGTATATTTAAGACATAAAATATAAAACATTTTCAAAGTAAATACATGATAAAACTAGAGCATCATGCGTATTTCTTGAACCGGAAAAGGATTTTTGAATTAAAAAAGGAGGTCAAAAATTACTTGACCCCCATAGGTATCATCAGAAATATAATTACTATAGGGCATTAGGAAAATGCATGAACCCTTGGAGACTTGTGATCATGTGACCTGAACATGGTATTGTGAATTACATGATAATCAATTGATCATATGATCAAGATTGTAGACCCCATGGAAACCAAAATAAAATATCAACCCTCATGAATTAAGTTAAAAAATAGTTACATAAGTATAGTTCTTTTATGGTTAAATAGAGCACCTGAGAAAAACTGGTATTGCGGAATAGTTCTCAAAAAAGTTGGCTCACAGTGGGATCTCATGACCGGGTCTTGTGGAAGAGTCTTATGAAAAATTAATGTAATAGAATCAAGGTGAGATAAATCTAAAAGATGATTAGCTGGTGGATGAAGTCTCCCTATGATCCCCTATATATAGTTAATTTCATAGAACACCAAGTGTTTCCCGAAAGACCAAGCATCTCCCCAGACACTGATTTGTGAAAGTGCTAAAGACTTAGGTGTAAATTTACTTTCCTCATAACGGAGCACTTTTTCCCATGGTAAACTTTCTTGTGCGGGGGGGGGGGGGGGGGGGGGGTGGAATTTGATGGTTCCCTCAAAAAATCACTAATATATCCTCAAAAGAATAAATACCTGAATATGGGTATTGTTTTCCCCACAAAAGAAAATGAGGAAGAGGGTGGTCCAGACTCATGAATTTCTTAATCCTGTAAGAGATATGTGATCATGTGACCATCATGGGTCACAAAAAGTCACCTTGCATAGATAATATCTTGAAAATAGTCTCATAGAACCCCTATTGACAAGCCCTTCGACTCTTGGGATGGAGATCCAAACAACCAGTGGTTACGCAGTGGTAACCGAATAAAAACCCCCATGCAACACAGCTTGTCCACAGGTGAGCTCCTGAAAACCCATCTGAAATTCCTTCATAAATATGATTAAAATATCCTAAAGGAAGGAGCCTCTTACAATTGTAAAAATCACACGGAAGATCAATAATAGGGAGAATTTTTATCCTCAACAACATTGAAATGATCTCATGAGAACCTCGAGCCTCTGTAAAATAAAATAAAGGAAATAAAAGGGGAGGATTTGGGAGCCACTCATGGTTGAAAAAAACGTGGAACTCAACCTTGGTAGTCTGAAAGACACCACAAGCACCCACCAACGTACTTTCTTCCTATCACAAAATCCCTACATTTTTCCTTCCCCATCACAAAAAGAGCCTCAAGTGTCTCAAGGTGACCTCACACTCCCCCTTTGTCTCCCTAAGGACAAAAATTTGTGTTTTTTTATAATGTGCTCACTCATCTCCATGGGACCTTTATTGTTCACATGAATCATCACCAAGAGGTTGGGTATTTTTCTTGTAAAAAACTAATGAAACCTCACGAACTCTCATCCTTTGTAAAATAAATGAAAGTAAATAAAAAACAAGAGTTGGTGAGAGCCTCTTGAGGTCTTAAAATGATTTCGACGTGATAAAGATGTCTACAACAACATCTTTTGAAACTCCTGGAAAAGTATACTTGATCCCACAAATACCCCTCAAAAATCCATCCTGGTATCACAAAATTTCCCAGGAAAGTCACCTAAGATCACGTGAAAGACTTATAGAGGCACCTTGATCTCACTAAATCCATTAGACAATTCAATATGACAATATGGAAGTCTTTTGTAATGCCCACAGGATTCAACGAGTCCACATTAATTTTCAATAATGCAATAAAAGAGGCGTTGATGGGAGGGACTCGTGGTCGCTGAAAATCGGGCTCCATCCTTAGAGAGAACCGTGATAGAGAGTCGTAAACAAGCATGACAATTAATCCCTCCTCCACCTCCATACTGGATTCATCTGATATATGTCCCACAAACTGGTGAATTATTGGGATTTTGTGGCCTATAAATCTCCAAACCTATCATGAAAAATGCACTGCTAACTATAACGACCCAAAGGACGATTCTCTACATATGGACGAACTCTCGGAACCTTGTGTCGGTGCTAGTTCAGATGACCCTATGATGAGAATGTTTCTCATCCAGTTCGATACAAGTGAAAAACCAGAGTAATCATGTGCCATGCATAAATAACTTCACATGCTCATTCATAGATAATGTGAAGTACTTATGATAGGATACATGAGGAACATTCTGCACATCTGCAAGATTATGAAAGACTTAAAATAAACTTACTGGGAATAAATATAAGGAGTTTTTAATATAAAGGCTAGAACCTAGAATAAAGGTGGAAGATTTAAGCAAAGAACATGCATTTTGACCCTCATTTTCTTCACATGGCCCACAAAAGACACTCAATGGCATGAAGAAATGTATCCTACATCTCATGACACTCTTATGGTATACTATTCGTGTCAGGTAAAGTTATCCAGACATGTCAAATAAAGTCACCTGGTTCCCTCCAATCATGCCACCTGAGTCTCACAAAACGCTTTGAGTTTTGAATTCAAGACTCAAAATGACCTTCAGACATGTTTTTTATCACATATAATGACACATGAACATGTTAGTTGTGTCTATCACCTGAGCATGTTTCCTATCTCATGAAGCACCCGAGAATGTCAAATGGCACTCATGATGCCCTCCTGGTATGCCAACTAGGCCTCGAAATTCCCTACGTACATTCATCTATGACATGATAGACCCTATGAGACATGTTACATCAACTCCCATGATGACATCAATGTGTGTCAGCTAAATCTTACGATGAAACATGGGAATGTCAGCTCGATCATGCAACACCACCTAGACATGTTGGCCAGGTCATGCGATGGATCCCAAGACCAACCATTTAGGTCTTACGATGTCCTCTGGACATGTCATCACTGATATTGTGACAACCCTTTTATATTCCATATGGATTATGTGAAGTCCCACAGACAAGTCAAATGAATCATATAATTTTCTTTGGGCATGTCAGGCAGAAACTCTCCAACATGCCAAGCATGCAATCAAGGCATGCCGAGTGGAAAATCAAAACATGTAAGGAAATAAATAAAGACATGTCAAAAGGGGAATCCTAGGGATTGATAACTTTTTACACCATCAGTGTGTAATCCCTGGCCAAAGGGAAACATTGGTGTGTATGATCCAATATCTATAGGGAAACATTATTTTATAATCCCAAATTGTTATAGGGAAACATTAGTGTGTGATCCACAATATACTAAACCACAAGGACACTGATTCATTCCATAACCAAGATATATAGGATTCCTCTCCTTTAACAAATCTCAATACTAACCATCCAAAGTGTTGTCTTAGTACATAAGTCTCGCATTTATAATCAGTGAGACTAATCATTTTATATCCCATGCTTCTGACACCAAGAATGGATCACATGGGCTAGGGAACTACAATGATCATATAAACTTCATGAAAATCCTATAAAAATCCAAGGAAAATGTCATAATTTAATCCCTATTCATTATAGTAAAACTTCAGTGTGTAATCCTAAATTTCTATAGGGAAACGTCAGTGTGTAATCCCCAATAATTATAGGGAAGCACTGGTGTATAATCCCTAATATAATGAACTATGAAGACCCTGATTCATTCCATAACCAGGATATGTAGGATGCTTATCCAAGCTCAGAGCTCCATAGTAACTATCCATAGGGATTTATTATTATGTAATTCCCACATACATTAGGATTGAGACTGATCATTTTTCATACCTTGTTTCTCACACCGAGTATGGCTCACATGGTCTTAGAGAATTGGAATGATCATATCACTTGCATGATAAGAATTTACATAGGCAGGGGCAATGTCAGAGTGTAAGCCTCGTTCATCAAAGGGAAATATCATTATGTAAGCCTTAATCTACTGAACTATGATAACTCTAATTACTTCACTAAGTATGGTACAAAACATTCCTTTCTATAGTCGAATCTCAAGTCAAATATCCCTTTTTATGTAAGCCACATTTCTCTATCATTTCATTCATTGAGACACAATCATTCTAATGGTCCGATCACTCTACCTCATCCCTCAGTGGGATCAGAAATCAAATGAACTATGATGACTCTAATTCCTACCATAATTAGGATACATAAGACTACTTCCTATGTCTCGAGCTCCATAATAAACATCCTAAGGTATTTTCTATCACACAACTCTAACATCCATATACAATGACACTAATCACTTACTTTCCCTCATTTCTCACACCAACCATATATTAGATGGGCTTAGGGTGGTGAAATGAACACCTCATTGGAATCATGAATCTACACCATCAAGGGAAATCCCAATATGTAATTCCCATTGTAAGGATAGTATAAACAACCTCACACATATAGAAATCTACCTTGGGGATAGTTCTAAGATCATGATCAAACTATGATAACTCTGATTCCTTCTATTACCAAGATATGTGGGATGTCTCCATGAGGTTTGAGCTCAAACAATCTAGTGTCTCATTTCCTATACATATGTCTTATCCGCATGATGTTAAACTACATGAGTTTAAAAACTATGTGGTTTTTGATTATGTTAATAACCAGGATATGTAGTAAGCCTCACAATGGATCAATCTCCTCCTTGGAGTGTCAACTGCCTCCCTGCATGGTAAAAAACTATAAGGTACTTGGTTATACTACTTCAGTACATAAGAAGCTACCCATTACATAGAAATGAATGAAGAACCATAGATAAATAGATATGGATTCAATAATGATATCCCCATTCCCTTATTCATCAATGAAATTCTCCTTCTTTTTTATATTAAGTGAATTAACCTAAAATAATTTTGTTAGGGTAACTGGTATTATTTCAGTATTAGGAATAGATTCTTAAACAAAACAAAAATCTATAAGAGAGTCTGGGAGTAGGTAACAATTCTCTTCAAAAGAGTGTGATGTTCCCAACCTCACAACATCTCTAATAATGTGAGTCCCTAAGAATCATTCGGTCTGAAACTCTAATTCTCCATCTTCCTTTGGAAAGTATTTATTTACCCAGTTATGGATAAGGAAATCATTGGGATTTTTTGTTAAGAATAACAGAGTCCAAATGTTAATAATTATGAAGAAATCAAACCCCCCCCAAAATTTACCATCAAGCCCATCTGAACTAACCTCAACATGTATTTTCCCAATCTTCTCTTCCCCATCAAAACAATTAACAGAAATTATTTTTATTTCAATATTTTTAATCTCATTTATTTGATTTTCCCATCAATTAAATAATTATTTCATCAGTATTGGGAAAGAATATTAGGTAATTATTTCTTCACTAAAATTTAAAAATTAATTAACATCATGAAAATAACTCCTTTAAATTCCAAAATACTACTTAGAGTAAAAGATATCTTCTGGAAGAAACTATATTAAAAAGGATACAGTTATTAGAATCATGATTGTGACATCTTTGAATTTTCTTTTGATAAAATATTATAAAGTTCATAATCACTTCCTAATGGAAAAAATGGTCATATATCTGAACCATTACAGATTATGTAGAAGAATAATTCTTTCAATAAAATGGGTGCATGTTTTAGGGTTATTTTATAGTTCTTGTCATAATATTTTTACCCTTAATTACCTGATTTACCATTTACCATGGTTACAAAAATTACTATGGTTACTTTTTATTTTGATTAATAATAAATGGGACTATTTACCAAATTTTTACCTCCTGATTCCAAATATGGAATCCATTTCATCAATTTCAATATCTATAAGTGGAAAAAGTTAATTTCAAAATAAGTGTGAAAAACACGGTAGAAATCGCATTTTAGAAAATTCATTTTTTTTAAATAAGACTAGATTTATTCTTATCCTATGCATAGTAAAAATATTATATGAATATTGGAACATTTGATTGATGATATAATATATACATTTCCTTAATACCATTCAACAATATCCATTGATTCAATTTATTATGATATAACTATAGCTCTCACAAAGAATATTTTTTCAGATAAATACTCCCTTAATAATTAGTGTTATTATTACTACTATTGTTTCTAATCAATTGATAAACATAAATTTTTATTCTATAAATTTATACACCATATTTGAAATTCTTTTATTTCTATTTATTCCATAAATAATAATGGATAGGATGTGATGGTCACATAATAATATATTGTGGTCCTTTTGAAATTAGATGTGTGTGCAACCTCATTTATTTCAAGAGATTAAATTTATTAAAAAAACATAAATTCCATATAATAATGATTTGATACCTTGTTCCCACCATCAAAAATAATTCCTTAAAATTTAAAGGATGTCACCTCATTAATATATTTGGGTATTTATTCATCATTATTTCCTCATGTTCTCATGTTGTCTATTTTATTTTATTATTTTTTCCAAAGTTACTTTAGTAGCCAAGTCTTTGGATTACACAACACTTGTTATATAGTGTCTAGAACTTTGATAGGGTCTTAATAGTGATATAAATTAGCTTCCAATTCTATTTCTTCATATGTTAGAACATGCATTGGGTCTGGCATGTACTCCCTTAACAAAAATATATGGAACATATCGTGTCCTTTAGAAAGAGTAGGTGTAATTGTAAAAGGGTAATATATAACTCCAATTATCTCTAGGATTTTAAAAGGTATGATATACTTGGGGATCAACTTCCCTTTCCCGACAAATCTTATAACACACTTACATCAAGATACCTTCAAGAAAACAAGATCCCCCACTTCAAATTCCAAATCATTTTTCTCATTATTATCATATCTATTTTTCCTACATTGAGATTATGGGATATGGGTTTGAATATAATTTTACTTTTTCATTGTTTTATCCAAGGTTAATGGTACTACAATATTGATTTCAAAAACTTTATCTAAACAAGTTCTTGTACAAAATATATTTATATAAAATACTTCATATGGTTCTGTTTCAATACATGAATGAAATCTGTTATAGAAAAATTCTACCAAAGTTAAATACTGATCCCATGTGCCTTGAATTTCTAGTGGGAAGGATATAAACATTTATTAGAAAGTTTGGATTTTCCTTTCTTACTAACTGTCAGTTTGATGGTTATAAGAAGTGCTCAAATAAAGCACGGTTTCAAGAGTTGTATAAATACTTTTCAATAATATTGATGTAAATCTTGGATCGTGATCAGACACAATTGAAATAGGTGCACCATGAAGTCTTACAAATTCATTAATATAGAGTTATACAGGTCTCTCTAGGGAAATATCATCCCTTGTAGCAGGGGAATGTGTATATTTGGTATGTCAATCAACAATTACCCATACTAGATCATTATTTCTTGGAGTATATGGAAATCCAATGAAAAATAACATAGTAATGTTATCACATTTTCATGTAAGAATGTGTAGAGGTTTCATGAATCCTGTAGGATGTTTTCCATATTCCTTCACCTATTGAGAAACCAAACACCTTGATAGATAATCAATAATTGTCTGCTTTATATTATGCCACCAAAAATGTTTCTTCAAAGCCCTATACATCTTGGTTCTACCAGGGTGTATAGAGAAATTCAATCTATAACCATTATCCAATAATTCCATTTTTATCTAAGGTATAGGGGAAACACAAATCCTCTTTATAGAACATGAAATTATAAATTCATATATAATGTATGACAATTTACTATCTTCTACATATTTAGTATCTTTCTTTTAAAAAATTTCATTATCTAACTGAGAATATTTTTTATTTTCCAATAAATATGTTTTAACAACCCATTAATAGAGAAGTGATGTTTTTCTTTCCCTAATAATTTACATATCTATCTTTAGTATATCCATGAATATAAGATCCATGTAAATATTCATTTTGTTCAAAAAACAATGATACTTCCTACTAAAAGAAGGTTCTTATTTGTTTGATTTATTAGATGGTAGTGTGTTGAACAATCATAATCCTAGAGTTATAGAGACAACACATTTTCATCAGGTTATGTTTCTTTTGTGAGAAATTATAGTTCAAACTCTTGTAATCTATATATATCTCACATCATTCACCAAAGAGGGAGTTTCTCCATATATTTATAGAAAAGAGTATAGTTTCTAACTCAAGATGATGAGCTGGATAGTTTGGTTCATGGGTTTTGAACTACTTTGATGCATAGACAATAAATTTATGATTCCTCATGAGGACACATCCAATTCCCTTCCTCAATCAATCACTATAAATAAAAAAATCACCATTTCCCAATTGTAGAGTCAATATGGGATAATTCACCAATCTCATATTAAATTATTCAAAAAAATATTCACATTCTATTGTCTAAATAAAAAAATTCCACTATAATAGTGAGCTTGGTTAATAGGTTATATAATAATATTTTTTAACAAATAATTTATTGTAACCTACTAATAAAATCAAACTATGTAAATTGGTTATCATTGTTGGTGCATTCCATTATTAGACTAACTTGGTCTTCATGTAATCAACTAAGAGTCCATCCTTGGAGTCAATATGGACAAGAAAAGACACTTTTTTGATTCAGAATTCACATTTTCTAAATTTCTCAAATAAACTTTTTCTTCTAAGATTCTTAAGAACAATTTACAATTGTTTCTCATTGTCCACATTGTCCTTGGAGTATACCAAGATATCATTAATAAATACCACAACAAAATAGTCGGATATTCCTTGAATACTCTATTCAATATTTCCATAAAATCAGAGGGTGTATTAGTAAATCCATATGGAATTACTATAAACTCGTAATGTTCATACCTTTTTTGGAACACTATATTTATAATATATTCCTTATATACATTCAATTAATGATATACATAATGAAGATCAATCTTTGAAAAATATTGAGCTCTATAAAGTTTGCCAAATAATTCATCAATGCGAGGTAGAGGATACATGTTCTTTATAATAATAGATATAGTTTACATATAATCAATGTGAATACTCGTAGATCTGTCTGTATTCTTTATAAAAATAATAGGGTCTCCCCACAGTGAAACACTAAGGGTATAAATCCCTTACCACTCAAATTCTCTTATTTCTACTTCAACTCTATTAACTCCATCGTGACCATTATATAAGGGTTCTTTGATATTGGTCTTCCATCAAGGATTAAATCAATAGAAAACTAAACTTCCTACTCAGGTGGATATTTAGTTAATTTCCATAAAAATGCATCAAATTATTCCTATAAAATAGGTATATTCTCAATTTGAATATTAACTTTTTCATTAGTAGATTTTTTCTTCTCTTCTTCTCTAAGAACCTCATTTAGAAGAGATAGAATAGGTGGATCTATATATGTTTCACTTGATGAATTCTCCCCTCTAAGGATATCAAAATATATATATTTATCAGGAATCATAAATTATTTCTCTTTGTAATAAAATTTTTCTTTATATTTTGAAATCCAATCCATTCCAAGGATTATATAAAAATGCACCAATGGTATGATAATAATATCATAAAATATATCTCAATTATGCATCATAATAGGAATCACTTGACTCACCTTTGTTATAATGAAATTTCATCTTTAATGTTTCACTAAAAAATACATTCTTAAGTAAAATGGAAAATATATAATTTTCTTGGAAAACTGGGATGATATAAAATAATGGGATAATACAGAATCAAAAACAATAATTAAAATAATTTTAGGATATTATTAAAGTACCTTCCACCACATCATTAGTAACTTCAACTTTAGTTTTTATGACTGATAAGCTTATCATTTCTCCCTTATCCATTTCAAAAAAAGTTTCTTTGTCATCTAGGACATTCAAGTGCATAGAATCCCATATTCTAATAACTAAAGCATTCACATTTCTGACTACTTTATTTCCCATGAAATCATGGACCTGGTGGAAATTTTATCCACACTTGTAAAAAAATCATGTTCCCAATAGGCATGTCTCGTGATTTTTCTTTCAAAATTTATTTCAATTTGAAAATATACTATTAAAATATTCCCTTTTTCCTTATTTCCATTTACAGAGTCATAAAAATTCATCTTTTTATCTTTCTTCCCTTCAAATCCATAAGACCTGGAAAATTCCTTATCCATCATTATGAAACATGATACTATTTCCATGTATGATCAAAATTCTTGGGAGACTAGTTCTCTTCAAATAATTGGATTAAGTACATAAAATAAATTATTAATACTATTTTTTGGAATATGTGTGCAGCTTGTGTAATCTAATTATAACCTTATAATGTTAGAATCAAAATTTCAATCATTATCATCCTTTTTTTCTCTCAGACATAAGAAATTTCTCACTATATCCCCGCAATGTTCGTGAGGGAAATATTTTTCCAAAAAAACTTCCTTAAACTCTTTACATTCCTTGTTTTATATTTCCTACAACTCCTTACAATTTTGAATAAATAAACACCATTGTTCTTCATCTCTAGAAGGACGATCAATTAACATGAAAACCTTCTCTCGTTCATTACATCACAAAGTAAGAGATATCGTATCTAAAGACCATGTCAATTTTTTAGATACAAAAGGATTTGTGGTCCCATTTAATGATAGAGTTTGTTGTACAATTAATTAGTCTAAAATTTTTACATTGCATTGTGCATTGGAATGATCCAAGCGAGTAATTTTATTTCTCATAACTTGATTCATTTGTCCTGGTATAGTTTAAAGTTATTCAGTTCTAGTGACAACTCTATCACCAAAATCATTATCATTTCTAGGAGGTATATCCCAACATGGATTTCATGTATTGATAGGGTTTCCATTCCCTAGACTGGGTACCATTCCTAACAATTTCATACACTGTATTAGATTATGTAATATAATGTGTATTTTCAAAATAGTAAATCACATTACATGTACTGAAAATTTATGTATAACTAATTTCAAAATAATAATCTTAGTTTCTTTGGTAATATTCTTAAATTCCATTATAGGGTTTCATTTACCTAATCTATGTTTTTATAAATATATTTTCAAATATTTGTATTAAATAGTATCTGATACTAACTATAAAGACCCTAACTTCCATAACAAAAATTTGATGGTTACTTAATTACATTGGGATAATAAACATAGAATCACATCCTGAGGGATCAAATATTTTTATAGTTTAAAAAACTAGATAAATAATTGAATCTTATATTTCAATTGAAAATATAAAATACAACATATTAACTCCATGTAAAATAGAATTATTCTCCTAGAATAACCCTGTATATCAGTCATAATATACTTCTTATCATCCTATGTGAAAATGAAAAATAATAATGGGGTAATCTAAGATGCTTAGTAAGGGTATTAATAGACTTTAATATGTCATAAATAAGAAAAACTAATTATTTAAAGGTAAATAACTAAGAAAAATGACATTAAAAAAATAAATTGAGCAAAATATGGAGAGAATAATCGTTAATCAAATAATGACATAATAACATGGCTTGAAACTTATCCATGGATATAAAAAATAATTATCTAATCACATGGTAACCAATAAGTAATATCACAATGATGGATTTCATAATTCATTACATCAAAACCATACCTTCAAGTCTTCCTCTAAGACATCATATATAAATGGGCAAGGCCTCAACCAATACCCAAACTAGTTTGTCTCATGAGACCTACCGATAAATAGAGGGGATATGGTATGAATTTCTCATCGCTTACTAAGTCCAATTCATTTTTTCATATGAATGATTTGAAGCATAATAAATATATAAATTTATACTAAATATTTAATATGAAATGTTAATAACTTTCCCTAATCAATTAAAATAATCATAAACCATCCAATGTAATATAATGAATGGTATCTAAATAGTATATTCCCAATCAACCTCATTATAAACCATTAAATAAAATATGTATGTTATATCATTATATTTAAACCTAAATGAAATACATGATTCCAAAACATATTTCTTCTTGTTGTAAAATACATTAATAACATCATAATTCTTGAGGAAATTCCATTTTTACATTTAAATCATGTATGATTAAAAGGATGCGTAATTTGAAAAGAAAAAGTTTTCTTCGAAAATTATCTAGTAAACTTTTAAAGGACGCTTAAAAAAATTAAGTAATCATGATAGTGGGAAAATATTATCATTCCATATAAGTGAAAAAAACCTTCCTTACATGTTTGTTTTGAAAAAGTCATAAAGCACCTGGTTTGGAAAATGATAAAAATATTCCTTTAAAGTCTTTTTGAAAAAATTAAAACAAGGGTAAAATGGATTTAAATATCCATAAGACTATATTAAAAACATTTTTTGTAATATATTTAGAAATCATGGACATGGAAGATAAATATTCACCATTTGAGACATAAATATAAACAATCCTGAATAATAATGAGATTGCGAAATAAACTTTACCTTAGGTATGATTTCCTTTGTACATGTAAAAACCTCTTGTATAGAAGTTTTATACATAATTTAAAGTTATAATAATTTTATATTATTATTTATGATATCATATATAACCCCTTTATTACATTTTACCACTCTTTTATTAATAATATTTTTTTTATTTCACTCTTTCGGGAGTTAATTTCCTTGTTTTCTTATTCTTCTTTTGTCTTCAATGTCCTGGTTCTCTTTTATATAATATAGAACAATATTATCCCAAAAAATATAAATGTAATTAAAGTAATATTTAATCATTAATCTATATTTTTTGAACCACTCATTAATGTTTAACAAAGAAAAAAAATCAAAACACTTCGTAGTGACAGTAAGTTGTTCGTACGCGCGAGCGATAGTATGATTTTTAAATTTTAGAATGGGTAATAAAGTGGATGGTATATTAATTTTATAGAATAAATACCATTTAATAATTATCATATATATATATACCCATTATTTCTATCATTATAACCATCAAAGTCAAGTAGTGATGAAAAATAAAGTACACTATCACGTGGAGATGACAAGTCATACGTCTTGTGTGTGGCGCTTTCGTTTTTGATAAGATAGATAAAAGATAGAATATGTTTTTTTCAAAATCATAATAGAATCTTGGTATATGTATGATATTTTATTTATTATTTAATAATTTAAACAACACATTAAAAGGAATTATAACAAGAAATTAACTTTAATGAGTTGGTAAAAATGATTACCTCTTCTTTAGCAGACTTCCTTTAGATCTCTTCTTAAGGGATATAGGGTTGGACTTTTTAGAATACCAGTACCAATATAATTTGTATAATGATTTTAGGAATAGAAATTGGTAGGTTATGTTCAGTAAATAGGGCTCAAAGTTGTGTGATATATTGAGGGAGGTGGTGCCCTTTTATAATTGTGGTGAGGGGAAATTTTGGAAACTCTCAAAATATTAAATTAATATAAATATATTTTCAATTAAAAATGTCTCCAAAGTTATTTATTTTTAAAAGAATATGAGTATGGGTTTAAAAAATTACATCCAATAATTCTTACACAATTTTATTTCACTTTATTACCCTTATCGTTTAGTTTTAACCGCTGTTTATCTTTTTTAACTCTTACCATGAAAACCTGGATTTTACAATTTAAAGGTCAATATTGATACTATAAAATGAAAAAAGTCTCATAAATGGGACTTGGTTGATATATTAAACCATTACATAATATTATATAATAAATTATGATTTTTTGGAATTTTAAATCATTTAATAAAATGTTATTCTTTTATAATATCATTAATGTCAATTTTGACATTGTTCATTACTTCAAACTAAAAAAATCAATACAACAGGATATTTTTTAACCAAATATTTTAGTACATCACTTATACATCAAAGTTATATATAAAGTTTTTGTATGCCATCAATTATCCCAAATTATATTTTTAATAATATTTTTGATATCATTTATTTGATTTTTCAATTAATTAAATAATTATTGCATTAGTATTGTGAAACATTTAAGGTAATTATTTATTCTCTAAATATTAAAAAAATTAAAATGATTAATATAATTAAATTATCTTAAGAAATACTATTTATAATATGATATATCTTCTAGATAACACCATATTAAAAATTTTATATTTATTAAAATCATGGATGTGACATCATTGACTTTTCTTTAAATAAAATATTATAATGGTCATAATCACTTCGTAATGGAAATAAATGGTCATATATATGAATCTTCATTTATTATGCATGAAAATTATTTCTCCAATAAAATTGGGGAAAGTTTGTGGGTTATTTTATAGTTTTTATCATATTATTTTTACCATCAATTACATGATTTTCCCTTTACCATAGTAAAAGAAATTACTATGGTCACTATTCTTTTTGACCAAAAAATAAGAGTCATATTTACTAAATTTATAAATTAAGATTAAAAATATGGAATAAATTTTATAAAATTCAACACCTATAAGTTTTAAAAAATAATTTTAAAATATGTTCACATAACGTGATTAAAATCATATTTCAGAAAATGTTATTTTTAAGAATAAAACTGGATATATTATTATCCAATGAATAGTAAAATTATTATGTGAATGTTAAAAAACATTATTAAAGATATAGTATATAAATTTCATTAAATTTATTCACCAGTAGTAACTAATTCAATTTATTAGTATATAACTATAGCACTTAAAAAATTGTTTTTAAAGCAATAATTCTATTTTTATTACGATTATTATTATTTTTATTTCTAATCAATTGATAACCAAATAATTTTATTCTATAAATGTATAAACCATATTTAAATTTATTTAGTCCTATTTATTCTAGTCAAATTAATGGCTAGGTTATAATGGTCACATAATAATAGATCACAGTCATTTTGTACTCGAAGTTGTGTGTAACACAATCTATTTGAAGAGATTAAACTTATGTGTAAGGATACATACCATAAAATCTTGGTTTGTTAAAATATAATAAAAAATATGTATTTGGAGTATATTTATTATGAGAAAAAATGAATATGGTAGAAACATAGTACATTTCATCATAAACATAAGTCAATGATCACTGCTAATACAACATAAAATTATATGCTAGGCCTGTTACCTATACACCACAAATATTATCTCATGAGATATAGGAATTACCCAATAGATTATGGATGATATACAATTTCACCCTCCCCAATCACATTAAAATATATAATTCATATGTGTGCCACATAGACATGAAACATACATAAATAATAACCATGAAACAATCCCATGAGAATAAATTAGGATACATAATTATGTCAAAAATGATTAGTCGAATAGTGAATCATGAAGATACCCAAAAATAGGAAGGGAATATATCATATTTGATGCTCAGAGATCAAAATAAATATATAATAAGATATTTTAGTCCAATAATTATTGAATAAAATTTGATAAAAAACATAATATGAATTTTGAAAAAATAGAAAGATACTGAAAATTATTGTCTTGTAATCTTCATAGGGTTTTACATAATGATAAAATAGAATGATAAATTTAATGGCATGCATATCCCCAAAAAAACGAAGAAAAATAAGTATAGATGGAATAAATGAAGAAATAGGGAATGGTAGAAAAAATAAGTGAGTGATATTCATAGTTATAAATAACATATCACTAGATCATAGTAATTTTAAGAAACAAGTGAATATGACAAAAACATAATAAATTTCATTATGAACATAAGTCAAGGATCACTACCAAGAAAACATAACATTGTTTTCTAGGCTTATTGCTTATACATCACACATAGTGTCACATGAGATATAAGAATTACCCAAAATATTGGGGAGGAAATATAATTTCACCCTCTCCCATCATATTATAACATATAATATATATGTGTTCCCTAAAATTAAGAAACATACATCAATAAGAAACCGGAAAAATACCCAATGGGAATTAAATAGGTTATATAATTATGTCAAAATGCATAGTCAAATGGTGAATTATACAGATGCCAAAAAAATAAGAACATAATATATCATATGGGATGATGAAAGATCAATATATACATATAATAAAATATTTTATACCAATAATGAGAGAATAAAATATATTACAAAACTAATAAGTATTTAGGATAAAGAGAAAGAAATTTGAAAATCTTATCTTGTATGCTTCATATGGTTGGATATAAAGAAATGACAGAAAGGGAAATTTAAGGTAATACATAACCCATAAAAATATTGAAAAGGAATTATATAATGCATATAGAAAGAACATGAGAATGGTATAAATTGGAAGATAGTGAGAGATGTATACTGATAGAGAACATATTATCAATAAGTAGAATTATTGATAAATATTGGTTACTTCAAGTCCCAACTTTCATTAAATGGCCCACTAAAAAAGTTCCACAAGTTGGTTGACCACTAAGAGGGTGTTGAATCGGTGGTATTCTTTTATGAATTATTTACCTTTTAAATTCAACTTCCTGAGCTGATTAAATTTCTCAACACACTCAATGATTTTCCATAGTCCTCACCTCAGGTACAATAAATAAATAAAAGATACTAAAACATAATATTTATAAGGTTTTTTCTGAATTCCTACTCATTTTAATGTTTTTTATAATCCCCATAATGGATTCTCAACTATAGTAACAAATTGTTTACAACTAAGGGTAGTCAAGTCCTATCAACATAGATTCCATTTTATTCCCTTCAATAATTTCCTCCCAAAACCTAATCCACTATTTTGACATAGCTTCCAGAATGAACTATAAGAAACATATTTTTTCAAACATTAAAATGCAACAAATAAATATTTTCACCCTTTAATGATAGTTCGCCTCTATGATAAGATGGATCAACAAGTATTCATCCATATAACCACTAATAACATTATCTAGAAGCAATAGTGCTTAGAACTGCTAATCTTAAAACTCATTTAGAAAATGGATGATTATAATCTAACTTAGGATTGGGTGACATAGCGTTTTGGTCACCACCCCAATCTCAGATTGCTCCAAAATGGGTTTGTTCATAGAATAGTAAACACCCAATAGTTCCTATATCCATAATGGTCTGCAAAACCACTTTATATGTGATGGTGGTACGTGTGGTTCCATACCAATAGAACTTTGGAACTCACAGTGGTTGGGAGGATGGGAGGATGGGAGGATGAGCTCATAACACCATGTAGAGGGAATTATTTCATAATCTAGGGATCTCTTATAGATCTAACTCATGTTCGTGAATCTTTCCCATATCCCAATACAGGACTACATACCCTAATATTTTATAATTTTTGGATGACTAACAATGTGAGTATCAGTACATATCAATGGTATCCCATTTAAGTGAACATATATATGTATCATAGGTTCTCTCGTGATGAAACCTTCTTTAGGTATCATTGGTTCTCCATCTTGTTACACATTATTACTTGGTGATGCTGTTTCAGAATTTTCTATGTCTCAAATCCATATTGGTATTCAATTTAGATTCTATTTACATTTTAAAAGGTGATAAGTTTTCATGGTATCATGATCATTCACATTACGGGGATTAGTATTTATATCCTTGTGAAAGGAATTAAAACACACATATTTTGGTGCCATTTAACAGGACACATATTACCTTTTATGGTCATGAGATGAGGGGTAATCCATACAGTTTAACATCATGTGTTATGAATGACTAGGATAAATATTCCTAGAAATGGTTGGTGTGGGAATTTTTCATGAGTGACCCTTTCAGTTTTCCCTTATTGGGTGTTTTGAATAATGTTGATGAGTTGATATCATAAGGAGCTTGATCATTCACATTAAGGATGTTGTTGTGTAGTTTAACATCATCTAACTAGGATTTCTCTGGGGACATTTTTATGTGGTAAATGGGGATTTATACTTAGAGAGTTGTCATACTTATCTCATGAAAATGGTAATCAAAGTCTATAAATTTTTCATTTATAGGATTCAATATCTAAAAAGATGAGATAATAATTGTTTGAACTATATTTATACTTATGAGGATACATTGATATGTTTAATTGAGAGTATGAACCTTTTATGCAAATAAAGATACATTTTGGAATTACAACTAAGTAATATTATCCGAATAGGATTATTTTTATTATGATAATGTAATTATAGTTGTAAATCCCTATTCCCACATGATTCATGCTCTATGTGAGAAACAAGTTCTAGCAGAAGATCAAAAATATTGCATTTTAGTGTAATATTGAATTTATATGGGGATTATACACATAGTCTTCCCTCAGATAAGTATGATCATGAGTCATGTGGTGAATATAGCCCCATGAGTGAAGGCATGATCTTTTACAAGCAGTGTTTTAATGTGAAATCTATAAGGGAGCATTATGGTCCTCACGATGAATATATCCACATGGAAATTTTGACGGAAATATATTAGATATGGACCTTTGTCCATAATAATGAATCATATATAACTTGATTGTAATAGTAATCATAGTTCTTGTAGTTCATATGTCATGTAGTTTGAAATCATACAATAAGGATGTTAAACAAGAAGTTTAACATCATATAGTGAGGATGATAACCATGTAGTTTAATTATGTATGATATGTTTTTTGAATTCCATTTTGGATAGAGTAATGTGAAAATTGGATGGCATGTACGTGTAAACAATTACGGTCTCCATGGGGAATATAGCCACATGAAAGGACATAATGTGAATATATATATATGTGTGTCTGTGTGTGTGTGTGTGTGAGGTAATTCTAGTATTTCATATGGGGATTAGGCTAGGAAAAGGTTTCCTATATATCTTACTTAAAACAGGAATCGGAGTATTTGTAGTTCATAGTTCCTCACCCACTTGTGGGTATGGAAAAAAGGTTAAAATCATGGGGATTATTTCACTAGATGTAATGAGTCATTATAATATTAGTGAATTTAATCAAGGTTTATGCCCATTAGGGTTATAGACTTGTGGGAATAGAAGACAATATGGTTTGTGAGGCTCAAGTGGAACCCTTGTGAGTTGAGAGGTCCCATGAGGGTTATTGGGTAAATAGATCATGTAAAGAAGTTGGGGTCCTAATATTTCATGAATAAAGGGGGTAACAACATCATGGAATAGGAACCAGGTTAGCTTACTACATGATGCCATTTCAGGACCTCAAGATCTTCAAGTGATCACATGAGCATTGATTCATCAATAGATCACATAATCAAATGGTCTTCCTGAGAAAATATCTTTCAGTAGTGGTCATGCAGCCTAACCATGCATGAATGGATCACGTTTTTAACAAATATTCACCCATCCTTATTGAATCCCTTCAAATTTACTCAATGAATTTTTAAAGGGGGACGCATTGAATTCACATGATTCCCCTTAATTATTTTTTGATTGTATCTCTATGTATCAATATACACTGGTGAGTATGATTATATTACTAGAGTATATTTTAGAAATAATCCCCTATATATATTCCACTTTTCAGTGTAGTTTTTCTATCTTCATGAACTAAGGTGGTATAATATTATATTCATATGTCATACTGGGATCATGCGCTACGTGTAATCAATTAGTATTCCATCAATGATGTACGATGTTGTGTTACATGAAAAATATGATCTCAAATTAGGACTTTGATAAATAGCCTCACCCTAGATCCAATCTCATGATTCTTTAATTTTGGGTGAGTTCATTCATGTGGATTTTCATTCCAAAAATAATAGAGAATGTCAGACCCTTCCATTATGTACAACCTTGTTTTCCTGATCCATATGGGGTTATGTGATTACATGTGTCCAAGAGGTGTCTTATGATTAACATTAGCCATGAGAAGTCCCCATCATGGAAAACCTCACCTTTTCACCAATTTCTTGATCCAGTTGGTTTTCTATGTTCATGTTCCTTTCAAAAAAACATGAAAAAATGATCATGATAACGTTATTTCATTGATATCTACCTTAACCCATCCTAGTGTCATCATGTGATAATGATGTGGTTATGTGATCATGTTTCTCTTTGAGGGTTACATGATTAACATTACCCAATCACATGACCCATAAGTGGTCATGAAATCTAGGAATAAAGTATTCCTTCTCTTACAGACTCCTTTTTACAACATGGTACCCATATTTTTGGTATTTTAACAAAAAAAAAATTAATTTCTTGTAGTGGGTGAAACAAATGTACCCCATCAAAAAATAAGTCTATGAGAAGAAGGTAGGACTCATTTATAAGGATTTAAATTATTACATTTGTACCTTTGTATTTCATATGTATTTTGGTCTTCCATGTGACCCTTGGTACTCTGTATAGTTCGCCAATAAATAGTAGAATAAGGATTGGCCTCCCCAGTTGAAAATAAAACTTTCAAATATCTCTAATTTTGTTCCATTCACATGATTTCATCACTTATTACACCTCACATTATCAATATGTGTGACTATACTGCATTACATCGTCACATAATCCTAATTACATAAACTAATCATGTAACCTAACCTCTTAATAAGTCAATTATAATTTCCTTAGACCATATATCATATGTATTATATATATTATTATTATCATGGGATCTTTTAATCATTATGTGACTGCATAATAACTTATGTATTGTGCAATCAAATGACCCTATTATGGTCACACGATCGTGTGACTTTATATAGGTCTTGTTCTTTACATGATGTGGCCCAAGTCATGCACTACTTCAAATTAAAGACCCTTTTTAATAAAAAAAATATTTCTTATTCAATATTAATTTTACCTTTATTTATCACATATACCTTCAAGAATATATTCTGAGGATGTTGTGGCTTTTCGAGCTTCCATGTTCAAAAGTGTTGAAGTGTATTATCACATAGTTGTTCAATACACTCAAAAATATCTTACAATATTGATGGAGAAAAAATTCTTGGAGTACTAATTCACTAATTGGTTTCCCATATATGAATTAGGTCTTCAAAATGATGTTTTTATCTCAATACCTTGGGTAGGGATAGAGCCTCCCTCATAGATTTCCATGAATTACAATAAATTCGGGGTGAACATTTGTTATGTGGGTCACTTAATCTTTAGAGAAGACAACTTTGATGGTTTGGTTATGACTCCAATAATAATGTATTTTTAAGGGGGTTGGCACAAGTATGAGACTAAGACCCATGTCTATGGATCAGTAATGGAAATTTTAATGTTTATTATTATTTTTGGGTGGTTATCTAGATGGAATGTCCAATCTCATGCAGTTTTGGGATAGATAGGGGTTGTCCCTTTTGGGTGCATCATGAAACCATTGATTTTATTGTTGAGATAAGGATGATAGGGTTTTATGAAGCTATCCAGGTGTCCTAAAACCTTTGTTATTTCAATTAATGTCTGATGTAAGACCTAGATGGCAGATGGATTTCAATCAAGAAGTAGTTTCTTCTAATGCATGGTGAGGTCGACATTAGTTTATGGGACAAGGAGATGAAATATAGTGAACCAACATTAAGAGATATGTTGGATTAATTTCTCTATCCCCAATATTCTATTGATGCTATATAATGGACTCCACATATTTTAAAAGAATTGAATAACCTAGCCAAGGTGGCCCTTTGGAAGAACCTATATCCAGGGTTTGACTTCCCTTTCAATAATTTTATTGAGTTATTCATCAATAATACTAAAAAAACTTCTATTAAAGAGTCCCAAGTCCTTATCATCATAATAAATTAATGGGGTTGTGTTTTATTACTATATGATGATTGTATAGGGTTAATTATATGACTTGGGATAGTCAATCACCTCTTAGGACCATTACCATGTCCATATAGTCAGCTTCCTAATGATGTAACAAAGTTAGTGATTACTCTCAATTTCAGAGAATAGTTGAGTGGGGGTCTCCACTTTCATGATTAAGGTGGATATGGTAGGTAATAGTCATATCAAAATGGTTGTTATATTATTTTACAATTTATACTACCAACATTTCTACATATATAGGGAAAGACCCCATACTTGGTATTTCTCACGTTCCAAGTGTTTTGGGGTTGGGTGGGGGACCACATGGAAAATTATGAGTTATTTAGTACTCAAAACATTAAATGTTCCTGGTTTATTAAATTCCTATAGAGTGTTATCATTTTTAAGTCCACCACATTTAATAACTGAGAGATTAAGAGTAGATTGAACTAGAAAAATTAGTCTTTTGTGCCATATATTGTGGTGGCTAGCACCATTATCAGCAATGGAAAGGGTCATAATAAATCATGATCATATCTTATTGAAATCAATGAGGGTTTATTATCCATCTAAATAAATATCATGATATTTTGTAATTAATATGTATTGTGACACTATGTGTGGCAGTTATAGTGCATTCAAATGAAATTACACACTCCTCCCAAAATCCATTTAGAAAGGCATCCCTTAGTGGATTCTTAATTTTGGATGATTTATAGCAGATAAGATATCCAATTTTAGGTGGCCTACTCTTGGGATATCATGGTTTTTTCTCTCACTAAATCTTATACCTACGCTTAGGTTTGGTCATAATAAACTTTTAGTTGGCTCCATTTGTGATGAAGACCACAGATTCGCCAATGGTGGTCAAATGTGATTTTGTGGGGGATCTGATGGCACCAATTATTCATATTTTTTATAATAAATAATCTTCCAGTATACCCAAGACTCTATGTATTCCATGGATCAAAATTAGTTTCTTAGAATCACCTCATTCATTGATATGGGCACTGACAGACTCAATAACAATTAGTTGGATTCCCATGAGTGATGTTCCAGTTAGTGGGGTTTCTGTCGTAGTTTGTATGGTTTTTTCTATTTCAATCCAATAATGTGATGACTATAGGAATAATAAAACATCCACTAATGCCTATATAGTTTTTTTCATGATGAAATAGATATGGATTGATTGAGGAATGTGATTGCTTCTGAAGGCATCTCTAATGAACAAAAACATGTTGAACATGAAACACTAATCTTAAACCTTGATGTAGTGATGAATTATACCACATTTTATGTAAAATATGAACCCCTAGTGTGGTATATGATTATTCACAACATAATGGTATCTAATGAATATAAAGGATACTGGCATGGCTCTAATGAAGAGGAAATATATGTTTTATCATCGCCCTCTTTTATGATTTTATATTATTAGAGCTATGGTGATCCATTTCCTTTGGATATTGAAGTTTTTTAGAGAGATTAACTCACCACTTTACTCCCATGTGTACTATCCAAGTGATGCGGTGCTCTAAGATAGTTTTTATGGAAACTAGGAGACCTATGGTTAGGGATCACATAGTCAGTTGGAGCTCATAGAGGTGGTGGGTGTTGATCTGAATGCAACACCATTTTTCCTCCATTAGTGCCACCTTCGACTCCCTAAGAGGTAGTATATTCTTAATTTTTTCTGTATAGAGAACTAAGTAGATAAATTGAAAAATGTCAAAAAATAACCTTCCCTAGAATCAAAAACTGAATTTGTTAATTTGTATTCATTTTTTCCATTATATTTATTGAGTAGAATGTTCAAAAATATTTCACTGTATAGGTTCTCATAAATTCCCTTCAGGGAAGTTAATGTCTATGGATGAGGGATATGTACCTTCTATCCCTCCAGTAAAGTCTGACACATTTGATGTGTTTTGAAGAGAGGAAAAAAAATCTGGTGTTCGAACAATGCTAGACTAGGTATCCAATGTTGATGATCTAGTGCTCATTTCCTTCATCCTACCATATGTGATCATGCACCAAGAAGAACCTAATATATATTGACGTTCTTCTACTTTTCTAGCTGGGATGGAGGTGTCACCATGTGAGGGTAAGAAAATCCTCTAAAATTGAATACACTATCATTTTTTACCATGTTGTGTAACTTCCATTTTTACATGAAACCCCTTTAAGGTGATGAATAAAATGAATCGATAAAAAATAAATTTTTATACTCCAAAAAGTCACATATAAAGGAATAAATTACTATCACCCCTCAATTTGTGGTTGAGTAAAAATTGGTTACTAATTTCTAGGATAACAATGGTATGTTATAATTATTATCAATTGAAAAAAAAATATTTATGATAAATAACAAAACATTATGATTTAACTACAAAAAATACAGCTCTAGGATAAGAGTTCTATAATTCCTCTACTTTAGGGTCTTATACACTGGAATTAAACAATTCACAATACTTTCCTATGTCAAGCCTCTCAATCTATGTAAGTATAAGTCACTCTCTTAGTGACATAGTTATAGGGTATATCTCTGTTCCATGTCTTAGCCAGGGTCATGACATAGAGTACTCATAATTTCAATAAAAACTAAGGTGGAAAGTGTGAGGGTATATCTAGATCTTGTTCACATAGGGCCCCTTTAAAGATATCATTGTATTTATTGGTCTAACTTGGTTAAATGTAAACTACCCTAAGAAATATTGGGTTTAATTATCAATAACTCCATGCCTAGTTGAAAGAGATTGTTGGAATGAGGGAGAACAAGAGGTTCCTTGAACTGAGAATATTAGTAGTGAAGGCCTCATATTTAGAAAATACATGTAAAAATAAGTCTATATGATAATCCACCCAATGAGAAAATATAATAAAGACTCGCTAAAATATGTTCAATGATGGGATGGATGAAACTGACATACATCAACAAGAGTTATACGTCATACAATACATACTGAATGTTGAATTGAAAATGGTTTGAGAACAACATAGGATCGTCAATATGGTATAAAATGATTGAATAAATGATATTACTAGGGAGTTGTCACTACAAAAATTGGAAAATGTGTAAACTATATAAGTAGAAAACTACACCTATCCATAATCTCCCTTGAATAAAAGATAGAATAACTAATGGAGTCTCCTGAGAAGATGTTGTTGTTATTTTTTACTTTTAATAGCCTCCTTTTATTTCGGGGATTATAGGAGAGGATCTCAGTTATAGATAATCCTCCCACCTTCGACATTATCTATAAATATAATTCGTTGAATTCAATTTTCTGATGTTGAGCCTTTATTCCTTTTTTTCATGGTACCTTTATGACCTAACATTTTCTAAATCATGAAAACAAAATATGATCCCCCATAATGTTAAACCAACATGAAACTAAATTTTAACATTTTAGCCATAATGAATTCCTCATGTTCATGGCCTGTGGGAATTCATTGGTATAAATACTATAATTTATAGACTAAAACTAGTCAATTCAATATAATGATGGATTTTTTAGTTCAAAGGGGTGAATTTGGTGAGTACTTTATAGAGAGGGAGTGATCTAACTTTTTCATTTCCCATAGGCTTACTAAGAATATCTAGAATTTTTTGGGCCTATCTAATAGGCCCCACAAGATTTATGTATCCTTTTTTTACTACCCTTAAATTTTCATAAGTATCATATGAAGAGGGATTAGTGGGAATGAACTCTACTTTAACATAGGCCTTCCTTTATTAGGTTTTGACATAAATGAAATTTATTTTTACTTATCGTTTCTTTATGTTTACAGAATCATGAAAGGCATGTGTCTAGAAAGTAGAGGCTCAAATTTTTCACATACTACCATTTGTAGGTATTCAATAATGATAGTATTGTGTCCCTTTCTATATGAATTATGATTTCATGAAAGGTAGAACAATAATTTCATAATGTTTATGGTGAAGAATATTTGACCCAAAAAAACTCACATCTAATACCATATGTCATAGAATATTTTTTTATAATTTATGTTCATATATCTTTGACCATGTGTTTCTATAGTTTAATTTCATATAGCTTGGACCCAATTTTGATGTAGTTTAAGGTCATGTTACTTTGACCATTTTTTGTTGTAGTTTAATGTCATATGTCTTGGACCATATGTTGTTATAATTTAAGTTCATATATCATGGACCCTATGTTTAGAGTAAAATACTATGTCTTCAATGCTAAACCATAGAAAAGGGAAATATTTTCTCATAGATATTAAATTAGGGTGATGATATGGGGTAGACCTACTAGGGATACTCATTAACCACACTGGGGTGATGAGGTCAATTATAATATTTTCATTTCTCAAAGGGATCATAGGACACTCTTTGTAAGAAAAATATACCTTCGATTGATAGGAATAAATCTTTATATGAAAGATACAATATGGTATTTCATGTAGAGTAAAGAAGAGATTCCTATGAAGTCAGGTACACTACTTACCATGGGATGTAAAATATTTTTTGAAGATTTAAATACTTGAGGTGTGATTTTGGTCACATAGGATGAATATTCAAGAAGAGTTATAGAAAACTACATTTTCACTTCAAAGATTAATATTTGAGATTATTTTTAGCACCCTATATCCTTTCATTAATAATGGGTATGGTATATGAAAATATAATTTCAAGGATGTCGGATCCACTTTGATAGATGTATTATGGGTTGTGTAAATCATAACCCAAGGATATTGAACCAATGATGATGAGATGATATAAACATGTTAGGAATGCTCAAAAATTAATCTGGGTTGATGAAATCTATTGAAATGTTGTTAGGGGTCGTAGGGATTAGAGGTCCTTTTAAGGTAAATATTCCTCTGTTGGATAGTCTAAAAGCTCATATGTATATCCAACTCATGCATAGTCAAGTAGAGGGTTCCCAAGATGTTGGAAATTCCTATTTATAAGGAATATTAAATGTTTTAAAAGGTTAAAACACTTAAACAATTAAGTATGTTATGGAAAAAAGTTTATCAAAATGGAGTTCAAGAACCTCAAGGATATCTTAAATGGAAGGGGTGATTAAAACCACTCATGAATAGATGGTCACTTATCAGTATATACTATATTAAAAATGGGGTTCTTAAATTAATGTTCATCAAGATTTTATAATATATAATGTGGTTTAAGGTCATGTTATGAGGATCACCAAAAGGTTTTATATTTAGGTACCACGTCCCTTCTTAGATAATGGGTACGTATATAGCAATGTAACATCAAGGAGGTTAGATCCAATTAAATAGTTGGATTATGAGTTAGAAAAATCAATAATCAAGGAGTTTTAAATGAGGATAATGAGATAAGATTATCATAAAGGGTATTATTTTCAATCACCCTAAGGTGATGAGCTCCTCTACATTGCTTTAGGGATCATAGAGATCAAAGGACATTTTTACAAGGCAATGATGCCTCGGGTTGACATGAGTGGGTATCATATGAAACTGTTGGGGGATTATAGGGATATTCCAGAAGAGTGGCCCCTTAAAGTTGATATTACTCTTTTATAGAGTAAATGAATGGTTTTAAGATGTTTAAACACTTTATAAGTGAAGTTAAGTGTGTAGAAATTCAATCCAAAGAGGGTTATATCACCTTAAAAATTGTGACATTTTTTTCTAAACACATTATCAAGGTGAATAGATTTTATATATCAATGGTAAAAATTATTCATGGTCTAAAAGACTCAATTGAGTTCAAATTAGATTTTTCTAGGCTCATTAGGTAGACCATATGAGATTTTAACCTTTTTTCTCTCTAACATTTTCCATGTATCTGGAGATAAAGAGCTTAGTGAGGGGAGACTTGGATTTTTCTCATGAATTCCATTATATGGTTTAAATCTAAAATGTTTTTTGTCTATTTCACTAGTATTTTAGTATCTATTGATTTAAACCATTAAGATATAGAGTTTGATTCTATACAAATTTAACCTGAGTGCATACAATTTAAGGGCAAGATGTGTAATGTGCTGACCAAACAGGAAGGTGTTACCCAACAACACATCTTGGATTCCATGGGACTACAATACTCCAATAACATTTTTAATGGGAGATGAGGATGTATAAAATCATGAATCAGGGTTCTTTGATCATGAGTAATGGTATGGGACAAACATATAAATGGTAATTATGAATCACCCTAAGGTTTTAGACTCCATTATCATGTTTTCAAGGATCATGATGATTATAGGAATGTTTTAGAGGAAAATATGCCTATGTAAGATAGTTCAGAGGCTCGTATATAGATTTAACTCATGTATAGTCAATAATTGGGGTCCCTTTTAGCTAAATACTATCCTTTACAAGGGATATAGAGGCATATAAATCCTTCTTTAATCATGATTAGTACATTTTATTCCTTTGATAAGGAGTGATGTTGGATGATGGTCTTTCATTAAATAAGGACACAACTTTTATTCAGTTTAATATAATATTATAAGGACTAAATTGCTCTATATTTTTGGGTCACCATATGAGGACCTTGTTTTATATAGTTTAATATCATAAATCTAGGGTGAGATGCATGGGGAATTTTTATCCTTATAAAGGGTTGTGTATAAATATCCACATCCCAAGGGTCCTTACATAGAAACAACTCATACATAATAATTCCATACATTGATTAGAATCTTATGTATGAAAAAAAGTGTTTATTATTAAACATTCCCTGTTATATTTACTGTCTTGCAATGTGTAAAAAAAATTCCTCTCATATTTATTCATGGTACCCCTAGATACACTGAATAGGGTGACCAAACAGGATCTCTAAACCCATGTTAGTTATGATCGACGTGATAACCAAGATTTTATCAAATAATATACCATTATGTGTTTCCTAATGGGGAATGAAAAAAGAGGGAATGGAAATATAGGTAGAACGTTACCAAATTTTCATGGATCTGATTAATTCATGAGGAAAAAACAACTCATTTAGTGCTGCAAAGTAACTAGACCCATTGTGGGTGGGTGATTTCATTAGAAAACAAGATGAATTAGAGACATTGTAAATTTATATGTCTCGGCCCATCTGGGTTTTTCCATTCACCCTATAAAGACAAGGATCAGTACATGTATTTATTTTTCAAAAAAATAATCATGCATAGATCATGTTTGTATATAGAGGGAAATTAGGTTTTTTTCTTGTTTTTTTATAGGCCTAGGATAAGAGAACCTAACATAAATATGCATCCAATAATAATATTAATCAATCCATGTTTACTTATTATATATAACCCTATATATATCAAACTCTTTTGTATTGATATGTGAATTTTTATCAAGTCATACACAATATTGGTGATTCTTCCTTTACATGGATTTAGGTTATGTGAAGGAATAATAATTGACCCATACCTTAGTGAAATAGCATAAAGGTAGTGGAATATCATAGTAATGTTGCAAACACTAAGTTCATAGAGGAATTTTCAGAATTTATGTCTAGGAATAGGATTTAATATATAGGTATCACTATGAATATTTTATATATAATAATAAATCCATATGTAGTTCTTGAAAAGAATGTTCCCGAATAGGTCTGGATCATTTTTAGCGGGGATGAAAAGGGGATTCTCCTCAACATTTGGCTCTTTAGAGAGGAGATCAAAGAAAAAAAATCAAGTTGAAAGTGGGTATCATAATACATTGTTTTCTACAGATGATATACATTGTCGAATAGATCATGTTCCAACCTCTGGTATATATCAAATGCATATATAGGTAATAAAAAAAGGTATCATTATTTTATGTATTTCAAATAGGCCTAGGATGAAGATTCTAGGATTCACTTGAGGGGGAATCTTCACAACCTTGAAACCAAATAGGGGTGACTACTTTTGATATTGACCAAGCATCGGAGATGTTTATGATAGTGATGAACCTATAGCTAAGGCCATGACAATATAAAAATGTGTCTATGTATCATGATTGTTTATGAATTAGACTATTAATATTTATTATAAATAAATCCCCCACACAAACATGACTCTTGTGTATGGGGTATTTTTATCATTGTAATTGTGACTAGTATATAGACCCTCACATTTATTAATATTCTAAATTAACAAGAATAGATCCATAAGTTATCAAAAAGAAAGTCCCCTTGCACATATCTGACTCATATACATTAAAAGGTGATTTTTCTTAAACATATCTCCATGAACAATAAAATTCAATTCAACATCTCCTATATAGATCTAACTCATATAAATGTGGGAAAATGTTCACATTTTTTATTAATAGGATGATGGTCGAATCCATGGGATAATATCTATGCATTACTATATATCCCATAGTGATGAGAATCATGTATGCATGTTATTATTTTAAATAATAATTCATTTTATAGATCTGGATCATATATGATATATAGGTGGAATTAATTCTCTGATTCATAGTCTGACCATAAACTAATTCCTTCTAAATGGATTGAACACTCATGTAGGGGGAATAGAACACAAGGAATAAGACACCATGATTAGTTTATATTCAAGAAATATATAATTTCACTTCATAGTTTATCAACATGTGGTGGGGATGGTTACCATGTATTTTAAATTCATACATTGAGGAAGTGCATGATATGTAGTTAAAAGGATTTCAATGTTTAATATTTATTGTTCTCACTTCATTCTGATCCATAAGAGAAGTGTAAGGCCCTTGTCTCTATGATGAGTAAGTAAAAATACAACATAAAGGAGTGAATGGTTAAATAGTGAGACATGTTGAGGATTTTAAACTAGAATAAAAAATGGGGGAAACTTATTATATATTGTTGGATAGACCTATATTTTATGCCTAGACATCTCTACTTATTCCAAGATAATGGGAATCAGTCCATGAATAGTTATTTGGTGTAAAATTCCTTATACTGATTGATATTGAATGTGTGTAGATTTAATTGTTTTACATGGTTCTGGATACCATGGGATATCCCACTCTATGTAGTTTAAGGTATTATAGGATGAACCATATGTCATGAAGTTTATTTTAACACAATAATAAAATAGATTATAAAATGTTTAATGTCCTTATAATATGACATATATGTTCTGGTGGAAATCATACATAGTATTTTATAATAATATTTCAATAGTGTGATGGGTGATTCATTCCACGCCCATTGTGCCTAAGGAGTGGGATCCATTTGAATAGGCCTTATTTATCTAAATACATCGTTCCTATTTTGGTTCTAACTTTATAGGTTTATCTCCTGGTATAAATACGGGTATGATAACCAATAAAAACTTTTCCAGAGAGAATGAATGGAGGCAGACCTTCTTATTGAAGGCTTGCATGACATAGTTCTACTAGACTTCCATGTTTTGCAATGTATACAACCTCTTCTCATCCAGTTATTCTAGATCATCAATTTTATTTTGTGATCTTTCATATTTTGAGAGTTATCCACATATATATATATTCAAACTGAGGGTAATTAGTGTTTAATGTAAAACATTTTCTCTATTCCATTGATAATAAAATATGGGTTCCCTTATGTGGAAGTCCAAATTATGGTACAATAAGCCCATAGGGAATGAAGAATTTTTTCTATTCAAGATTTATGGCCCATATCTATCATTTTGTGGACTATATTTCATGGAGTCTTATTTAAAGCCTCTATTACCTCTTTTCCACTATATGATAACAAGACAAATGGTTAGACTTAATGTTTTACTCATGGTATAGCCTTTTCAACTTGGAAGAATAGAATTTGGTGTCATTGTCTATCAATATTGTTTGAGGGACAGGAAATTTGGTGATGATATTGGACCTCACAATGTTGACGATGTTATTCATCCCAAATTCCTTGAGGTTTATGGTCTCATCCCATTTGTAGAAGAAGTTAGCTGATGTAATAATTTACTTGAACATCTTGACTATACCAGGGGATATTACCCCATGACATCCAACAACCATTTTAGAATTTTTCAGAATTATTTGGAAATATTCAGTATATCTTTGAGGATAATGGATGAATTTTTCATCTATCTAATGGGAATAATACTTTTTGGTGAATTCTAAGAAGTCTTATAGCATTTTTGGATGAAATTAACCAAGACTACCAATCTCGTTGATAATATCCAATGATTTTTTAAATTAATAACTATGTTTGATAGCGTAAAAAACACGAAACCCCAAACATAAGAAAATTATTAAATATTATTATATAAATATTAATTTTATAAATTTCTATGTAGTAAAAAACTCACCCAGTCAAAGTACTATGGAAGAACCACAATTACAAAGAGGAAATATGGGAACCAGAAGATGCCATAAAGTATAAGTATCATCACCTATTTTTACCGTATTATGTACTATGAAATTTTGAGGGAAAATTTTATTTAGGTTAGAATAATGTAGTATCCCAATATTTTTAAAAGGAAAGAATACAATCGATAGCATACAAGACATTCAACACAAAGCTTAAAAGAACTATGAGATTTTATTATTTCAATATGACCATAATAACCTAGTAATTGAATCGGATGATATAAATAAGATTAATCACATTATTTTATATATATATATATAAAGGTATTAATAAATATATATGTATTGAATAATTCTCAGTAAATAAGGAGTCTATTTTTATAAAATTAATTTTCTTCTTGAAAAAATATGTTTTCTCCAAAAAATAGTTTTCATTTCCTTTTATGAGAGAGTATTTTAATTAATTTATAGACCATTTAGAAATTTTATTTTATAAAAAGGATATAATTTTTTAAATCAAAATATTAAAAAAAATTTAGGGTGAAATGTTTCGATTTTTATAAAATGATTGATTTCCCAAGGAATTGTGAGAACTAAATATTTTTGTTGAAAAATGTATTTTTGATCCAATAATTTATGAATTTACACTATTTTTAAAATGGTTTTAATGTAAAATTAGTTCCATTATATTATGAATAATACAATTAATTCCATTGAAATTAATTTTATGGTTGAATTTCATATAAAATATTTTTTATACTTAAAATGATTTTTTTTTTGGAAAAACTATTCTTCATTGCATTTTGCAGTATAATATCAAATTAACTCATATCAGTAATATTAATTGAATCTTGAAAAAAGAGTTTCCATATTTTGAATCAGGAGTTCCAAATTCTTTAAATACTTCCCTTTATTTTTTTAGTCATTATGAATAGTAATTGTAGTAAATAATTATCATCGTAGAAAGGGTACATCAGGTAATTAAGAATAAAAATAATATGATAAGGATTAAAAACGACTCAAATCATGAATTTATCCTATTTAATGAGTTTAGTTTGGCCTTGTACATCCATGTTTTTAAAATATGGCATTTTTCATTTATCCTTGATTTTGATGTATATATTATTTTAAGTAAACAGAAAGCAAAATATGTAACTCTATTACTTTTAATTTCTATATTATTTTTTTGAAAAGGATAAAGAAAACATATATTGTATTATTAATAATAAGTTTAAAAATAAAAATTTTTTTGTCATGTTAATTTATTTTAAATTTTTAAGGATTATATAATTATCTTAAATTCTTACGCAACGCCACCACAATATTCCCTCAATTAATAGAAAAATAAAATAAATTCTTTTAAAAATGTTAAAAGTAATATAATTTAAATGAATTTTTATTTACCATTATTTTTTAGATAAAAATATCATATTAAATAGGTATTGATAATATTCAAGTTTACATATTTTCATGTAGTTCCAAAGTAAAATTAAATGAATAGTTCTAAAAATGGAATTATTGTAATTTTATAATAAATAATATTTCATTAAATATTTTTGAATTCTTAAAAACATTATCTTTTTCCAAAGTTTTTGTATATATTTTAAAAAAACTAATATTCTCCATTTATGGACCAATTCTCCTTTCATACTAAATATATTGTCCCATAAAGAGTTAAAAAATCATTACCAGAGTAATCGTAGAAAATGATTAATGCAAGTTAAAACAAATGTATAAGGGTAAAAATAAAATCTAAACATTTTGAAAATTTATAATATGATATTATTTAGACACATAATCATTTTATATTTTAATTATGTCACTTTTGAGGATTTTTCAATGAAAATTATGTTATATTAATTTATTTATTTTTTAATTCCCAGAGTTCCACTACCCTCACATATAACAGGAACCTCCTCCATTATTTTATTTACACCTAAAAATTCTTATAGATTATAATTTTTCATCCCAAATCCCTTAAAAACATCCATATCCATGTTATAGAGGTCTTATTTTGGGTATAATATCATCCTTAAAGGGTTTAAGGTGTAAAGATAATGAAGTTTTTCGAAGAAGAGGTATAGTCTTTAACGGAATATTTTGGTTTTATTTATTCTTCTACAACCATAAAATATTATATGAACATCATTAAATATTAATAAAATTTCTTTCATGTTGATATTTTATTAAATTTATGTAGTCACCTACACCCCTCTCTACTTCCGTCAAATTGGAAATGAAATCATCATTAGTGTGTACAAAAGACTAATGCCTCACAAATTAATATAATTCATTTTCCATAGCTACCAATCACAGCTTATTATAATGATGTATTTACTAAATATATATGTTATTTATGATATTATTATAATTTTTTAATGTTTAATTATTATTTACGTTTCTTTTTCTCCACCCTACAAAAATGGAAGCAATGTCTATGTGTACATATGGCCTACTATCTCTAAAAATGGTGTAATTAAATTTTTTATCTATAATTTATGGATGACAATAAAACAATATATAATTAATATATATATTTTATGTTAATATCACTATAAAAATTTTGTTCATGATAGAACTATGATTAATGTATAAAGACTGAGACTGACATGCATGACAAACAAAGAAATTATCACCTGGAACATATATTTTAATAAATAATTTGTTGGGATCCTTATGTTTAATCATGTATTTAATGATCATAAATAATGTATCATGTTAAACATATCATAAATTATGTTTTTAGATTGTTGATTTCTTTATGGTTTAATGCCCACAACTCATGGTATCAACTCTCACAGGATCCTGATTCAGGATCTCCCAAATCATGTTGGAATACTGTAAACTATATTTGATCTTGTTATACTATGTTTTATTATACTACTACTTAAGTTTAATCCATTATGTTAATATTAATTCTTATGATAGTTTACAAATATTTGGATAAGTCTGAGAAACCATAAGTCTACCACCAGTTCTAGATTTTGGCAAAGTCCCTGACACTGTAACCCAAACACCGTGACTTAGACAACGTAACCCAGACACTATAACCCTAACACCATGGATCTGACACCATAACTAGTAATAGATTTCATAAATCATGTTACACTGGTTCCTTGATACCATCTCCAAGACATCGTAACAAGACATCGTTCATAGTTTTGACAAAGGACTAGACATCGTTACCTAAGACACTATGATCCTGACACCACATTTGTGCTACCTATTCCAGATCTCAATGCTACTATCGAACTTTGATTGTCTCACTATGTCCTTCTCACCACTCAAAGGAAAATAGGAAGACACCATTTCCATTGACACTATTTCAAGACATACTGTGACACCATTCCTTACTTTCTATCTTTTTTAAAAAAAAATTAATTTTAATGTTATTTCTAAAAGTTTTATTTGAGTTATTTAATGACACTAAAATAATTAATGTTTCTTTGTAGACATGTCACCTGACAGTAAGAGGTATTAGGTGGAGGGACAGTGCTTCCTATATGCTCCAAAACAATCACCCGAAATAAAAATAAAAATGTGAGACTACAAGAAAAAATGAGAATTTTAATGCATGCGAGGATATTAGAAAATTTATACTGAAGAACACACGAAGAAAAATCATATTTCAAAAATTCTGAATTGATTTAGATAATAACGTCTAAAATTATCACAATAGAAACCATAACAAGAACAATTGCTACCAATAACTTCACATCGAATTGTAAACCAGATCCTGAGACTTGAGATACTCTGTTTTCACAAGAGGACTCAAAATTCACATCTACTACATCATATGAGTTCAGAGCTACATAGAACAACACTCAGAGCATTTTTAACCCTTCGTAATCATATTTTCTCTGTTATGTACTGTTTTAATTACTTTTTGTACTATGTGTGTATCTGTATTAAAACACACATTGTCTCCTTTATTAAACTATAGGATACAAGATCTCCCCCACTAAAACATCTTTCTAAAAAAAAATTTACCCACGTGTAAATGTGGAAGAGGTCTTGTGTGACACAGTTGTTTGTTTTCCCACATAGAATAGTGAAAGAGTTCTTTTGACCTATGCAGTTCTGTATATACTTGTTAACCCTGATCTAGGTTTTGGATATAGTTTATTAAAATAAAATGCTTGGTGGCAGGTGATCGCTAGGTGGAGTGGATTAAGTATTGGCTTGAGACTAAACCACTTGTTTTATCCGCTGTGTTTTTAAATTTAGTCTTTCTCTATTTTAATTAATGTTTCAGAAAACTAAATTTCACATTGATAGTTAGTCTTGGATAGTAGTTATAACTATTTTTCCTTATTAGAGTAGTTTCAAAACTTATATCAATATCCTATATTGTTATAACTGAGAATTATTAAATCTTATGAGAAGCTATTTGAATAGTCAAACAATTATAATTTTATTACCTTGATTAACCACCCTATTTTATTTTATACTGGTAAAATCTTTTAAATATACCTTTTTAATATAAATTTTTATAGGAACTCAATTTACCCACCCCCATCTTGAGTGTCATACTCCGACCAACATTTTTTATTAGAGGATTTTTTTTAAACCCCTATTTTTCAAAATTTTAAATCTATTTAACATATTTGTCAACTGTGATTTTAGTTGTGTTTTAAAGATCCGAAAATTTATGTCGGTTGTAAATTTTTATTTCATTAACATAAAATATTATAAACTTTATTCTCTAAGTACGGATAATAGATTTCAATGTGTTTCTACCAACATACCTCCATTATTTAATGGAACCCATTATGCATAGTGGAAAATTAAAATGAATATGCACTTTGAAAGTATGGGTTTTGAGATTTGGTCTTCAATTATAGATGAATATAATATCCCTTATAATGATATTAACACTTGGGTTGAACCAACTATGGCTTCTTATAATAATAATTTTGAATCCATGAATTACTTATACTGTTCTTTAGGAGAGGAAGAGTTTATCTGAATTTTTGCATGTAAAAAAACCATGAAATTTGGGATACTTTATCTATTTCACAAGAATGAACCTCTAGTGTTAAGGAAATGAGACATATCACATATACTATCAAATATCATAACCTTAAGATGAAGACTAATGATCCTATTTAGGATATGTATCTCAGGTTTAATGAGATTGTGAAAAAAATGATCTCACTAGGAAGAGATTTTACAACCAAGGAGAAAATCATTAGAATACTCATATTCTTACCAGATAGATGGAGAGGGACTTATGTCTCAATTAAGGAATCTTATGATATTAGAAATATGCCAGTTAAGGAGGTTATAGGAAAGTTTATGATGTATGAGGAATAATTAAAATTCAATAAAGAAGAGGGGGATGAAACCAAAAGTAAATATGTGGCATTTAATATTACTACCTCTAAACACAAAAAAAAGGAGAAATTACAATCCACAATAGAAATTTCATGTAGTGAACAATCCTCACTAGACAGTGATAATGAAATGGATCAATTGTCTTGACAATTTAAGATGTTATATAAAATAATGAAATTTTTCAGAAAGCCTAACTTCAAAGGAATATATGATCACAAGGGAAACTGTAAGAAGGATTGTAAAATATGTGAAAAATATGATGAAATATTCCACTATGAATAAAAAATAAAATAGACATCTAAAGGATGATTTTCCCAAGATAAAATATAAGATAAAATATGATGACAAACATAGAAAGTATAAAATGATATAAAGAAAACATGGAGTGCTTTTGAGGACAATTCAAGTGACTCTAAGTCTTCACATGATGAGAATTCTGAAAAATCCAATATTTGTTTTATGACAAACACATCTGAGGTAACCCTTGTGCCTCTAGTAAAAAATTCCAATTATTCTGGAGATGAATTTGATTCTAAAAAATATGACTACTGAAGAATTTTTTGAATATTGTAATATTCTTGAAGACACTTGTAATGAGATAAAAGATAAATGAAAATATTTGAGAAAACAACATGCCTTAACTACTACTGTCAAATATGAACTTTATATAGAGAAAGAGACAAATGTTCAATTACTCAAAGAGAACAATGAAATCAAGTTATCTAATGTGAAATTAAAAAAAGACTTAGAAAAATATACCAATAGAAAAATAATCTTATATAGATACATGGTAAAACAATCCCTAGATACACTACTGGTATAGGATTCCAACCTGGGAAAAGAAATCTCACCAAAAACAAGTTTGTAACTAAATCTAGAAAATCTGTTTTCCTACCCAAAAATAAAAATTCTGCTGCTAGTTCCAGTTCAAGAAAATATTTTACTGCCTCTAGTTTTTCTAGACCAAATAGTATATATTTTTCAAATATTTTATGTAATGCGTATAGGAAACCTATGAATCACATGTTGGTTCCTAAAGCACTTATTAATAATGTCACTAGACCCAAACAAATTTGGGAACCAAAATATGTTTTTATTTGATTATTTTGTAGGAATTCTCTTTGAAGAGATCTGGTAAAAACTTAGGGTACTATGAAAGTGGATGTTCAAGACACATGACGGGAGATTACTCTTACTTCAATAATTTAATTTTGATTTATGGTGAGCATGTTACTTTTAGTGGAAATTCCAAAAGGAAAATAATTATCTTAGGCCGAATTAGTAACTCTAACTCAGTTTTAATTTCTAAAGTACTTTTTTTTGATGGATTGGAATATAATCTACTTAGTATTTCACAACTACGTGATGATTTATTTCATGTTAAATTCTAAAATGATGCTTGTAATGTTTTCAAATTGAAAAATTAACTAATATTCTTTTCTTTTAGAAATGAAAATGTTTATAATGTTAACGTAGATTCTTTAGTTTCTCAAAGTGTTTCTTTATTAAGTGTATTTCACAAAGAGTCTTTTCATTTTCATAGAAGGATAGCACAACACAATATACACTCCCTTAGAAATTTTACTAGAAAATGTTTATTCAAGGACCAACCCAAACATGATTTTCCACATGAAAAAGTTTGTAATCCTTGTCAAAAGAGAAAACATCACAAAATATATTTCAAACCAAAGAAATAATTTTCAACTTATCAACCTCTTGAGTTGGTTCACATGGATTTGTTTGTACCATCTAGAGTTTATAGTTTAAATTAGAATAATTATGTTTATGTTATTGTATATGACTACTCTAGGTATACATGGAACTTCTTTTTGTATCACAAAAGTGAATCTTCATCTCATTTTACCAAGTATTCTAGGACTATAGAAAATATAAGTGGACTCAAAATAAAATCACTAAGAAGTGACCATGGTTGTGACTTTAAAAATAAAGAGTTTGAATTTTTTTTCCTTAGAAAATGGCTATAGTCATAACTTCTCTCCCCCTAGAACACCTCAACAAAATGGTGCTATAGAAAGAAGAAATATAACCTTATAAGAAATTTCTAGAACCATGCTTAGTGAGTATGACATAACTATTTATTTTTTGGCTGAAGATATCAATACAACATGCTACCTTATTAACTGACTATTAATCAGACCCATTCTTAAAAGAACGCCTATTGATTTGTGAAATAATAAAAAACCCAAGGTTAATTCCTTCAATGTTTTGGTTGTAAAGTTTATATTCTTAATACTAAGGATAATATTGATAAGTTTACATCCAAACATGATGAAGAAATTTTTCTAGGATATCCAATCTCTATTAAAGCCCATAGAGTCTTTAACAGAAGAACAAAATGTGTGGAAGAATATGTATATATCAAATTTGATGAAACATATCCACATGAACCTAAGACCTCTTTATAAAATATTCAGGATGATATATCATATCTAGACATTAATGATAAATCATCGGACCATCTTAAAAAGGAATTAGTTAAAACTTATGGTTCTATAAATTCTCTTGATTCAATCCATAATGAACCTGAACCTGTTGAAGAACCTATAATTACTAGCCTTTCTTTTTCTAGAGTTGTAAGAACTATTAAGAACCATACTTTAGATGAAATAGTTGGATATTTAGAAAAAGTAACACAAACTATAGATTATATAAGAAATCATGTTGAACATCAAACCTTATTATGACAACTTAAAACTAAAAACATCAATAATGCTATCAATGATTAATTTTGGGTAAGGATATGCAAGAGAAGAAAAATCAGTTTGAAAGGAATAATGTTTGGAAACTTGTGGATAGAACCAAAGACACATTTATCATAGGCACTAAATGGGTGTTCAAAAACAAAGTAGATAAAGCTGGTAACATAGTTATAAACAAATCTGGATTGGTTTCACATTGTTATATTTAAGAAGAAGGAATTCCCTATTAAGAAACTCTTCCACCAATTACTAGACTTAAATCAATTGGAATATTTCTTGCATATGCATCACATCTAAATTTCAAACTATATAAAATGGATTTCAAGAGTGTATTTTTAAATGGTTATATATTTGAATATGTTTTTGTTGAACAACCCCCTAATTTTACAAACCCTCACTTTCCAAATCATGTTTTTAAATTAAAAAAAAATCTTTATACGGTTTAAATCAAGCTCCAAGATCTTGGTATGATAGATTAAGTAATTTTATTATTTCCAAATGTATTAAAAAAGGTATAGCTGATCCTACTCTTTTTATAAAATGAATTTGTAGTAATTTTTTAGTTTTTCAAATATATGTTGTTGATATTATTTTTAGATCTTCAAGGAAATATTTATGTACTGTTTTTTAAAAGGTGATGAAAAATGAATTTTAAATGAGTTTAATGGGTGAGATAAAATTATTTCTTGGATTTAAATGTAAATATACTAAATATCATCTAAAACATTTTGTCTTGGAAATTACTAAAAGTAGTGATACTTCAATGAGTACTACATATAAGTTAGATCTTAATGTAAATGGTAAATCTATTGATCAAACCACCAATAAAGGAATGATTAAATGTTTACTCTACTTAACTTCTAGTTGGCCTGATATTATGTTTAGTGTTTTAATGTGTTTACATTTTCAAGAAAACCGAAAAGAGTATCATTTAAATGTTGTTAAATGTATTTTCAAATACCTCAAACATACAACCAATTTTGGACTATTTTATCCTAAAGGATAATCATTTGACTTATTTATCTTTCCAGGTGCTCATTTTTGGGGTTGTAAGTTAGATAGACTAAGATCCTATGGAACATGTAACCTTTTAGGAAATTCTCTAGTATCATGGTGCGGTAAGAAACAAAATTTTGTTGCATTATCTACTTCAAAAGCTGAATACATATCTTCTTATAGTTTTTGTGCACAAAGTTTTTAGATGAAACAAACATTACTAGACTAGAGATATAAATTCATACATGTACCTGTAAATTGTGACAATACAAGTGCTATTAACATTTCAAATAATCTTGTTCCAGGTTCTAAAACAAATCTTATTGATGTAAGGAACCACTTTTGGAGAGATCATTATTAGAAAGGTGATACCAATTTGAAATTAATTAGTAATGAACATCAGCTTGTTGATCTATTAACTAATCCATTAAATTCTGAAAGAAAAAATTACATCATACATGGGTTAGGAATGATAAGACTTAAGTGAATAGTTTAATGTTTCATAACTTACGGTTTCACAATTCACATTTTTTCATGTTATTGTCTTTCAGTTGCTATCTCACACTTAAAGTCTCTTAGTTATTTCCTCTCAGTTACTGTATCAAGATTGTTTTCTCAATAATATGGTCACAACGTTTGGAGTCACACTGTAATGATGACAATGTGATGACCTGTTCTAGTCTCACCATAATGACTCAGATTTCTATTTTAATAATTTTATGTTCCATATCATTGTATCGATTATTTTATGATTTTTATGCCATGTTTTTTAGTTTGTGATGTTTAAAATCCCTAAATTATAAGAACACAATATCTTTAAATCCTCACTTTACTCGAGCTCTCTTCTATTGAAACTGAAACACTTATCTCACAAACTGTTATCCCTGTAATGACCCGAAATTTTTAAATAAATTTTGTTCCCTAATTTTATGTGTTATTGTTATACTCAACAAAAATGTTTTATTTGATAAACATGATGATCATTAAAATGAGATCAGTGGGTTTTGACTATTATATAACCATCGGTCAACATGACCGCTGTGAACAAAATGTTTTGATTATTGTCTCTAAATATAAGTAATCTTGGTTAATTATTATAGAAAGAAGATTCGATGGCCTCACCTAGTAGTCTTGGACCGATCGAAGCCCATCTAACAGAGCTTGGGAAGGAGGTAGCACCACTGGGCTTTGCTCTGGATCAAATCCAAGCCGAACTTCATCATGTGAAGCTGGAACGAAATCGCCTTCGTGAGAAGTTCAAACTGATAGAAATTACTACTCGGGAAATGTTGACTGAGCCGCCCCAAGCTTCTATCACCCTAGCACACCTTACTCTTAGGTCCTATGCTGGTATTATAAGGGGTTATGTAACGAGACCGTAACTACCTTGTGTAATCCTTGTTTTAAATAAAAATTGGGATTTCTTCTTATGATGAAGTTTATGAATTTTGAAATGACCGGATAAATATAGTATGCATATTTTTGATGAATTTTAGAAAAAGGATATTTTAAATATGTTTATGTAAACCCTAAATAATTAAAAATGTGTAATGATTTTCAAAAAATGGTCTTCTACAATTATGTTCAGTACTAAATTTAGAGTCTAATAAGATCAACTTGATTTTTGATGAATAGTAAATTATGAATAGTGATTTTATGATTAGGATTAGTAATATGACCAAATGGATTAGTAATCTCACTTAAAGAAAGTTTTAAAATAATCTAGGCACCTTGATTAAGTAATGTGATTCAATAAAATAGTTAAATAACAGTTTCATTAATTATTATTCAAGTATTAGTTTTTTCGGGTGAATAGTGTTTTTTAATTAAAAATTTAATTAAAAATAATTAGAAAATTATTTTTATAAAAATGACTTTATTTTTGAACTCAGAGCATCGATATTATGTTATGGTAAATTTTGGGGTTTTTTCTGAAAAAAATGAATTTTCGATGAATAGTGTTTTTATTTAAAAATTAAATTAAAAATATTTAGAAAATTATTTTTATAAAATTGATTTCATTTTTGAAATCAGAGCATTGATATTTGGTTAATGTGAAATTTTGGGATTTTTCTGAGAAAGTTGAATTTTCAGTGAATAGTAAAAATACAGTTTTAGGGTTTCGGTATGTTTAATGACATCATAACGGTGTCATGATGATGTCATGAGATCTTTTGAGGGTTGGCCGGACAAGGGTGATGAATTATTGTTTTGGGGGCCCCATGTGGCCTAACTCCATGATAAATGACAAGGGAGAGCACATGGGTTTGAGAAAAGCCCATGTGAGGTGTCCCTTGGCCATTAATGCCTTGTCCCCTCACTTTCCCTATAAATACCAAGCCCTCCTCTCATCCATTCGACTCCCCACTCATTCCCAACGAATTTCTGGTCTCATTACCTCCCAAGGAGTCCTCCCAAGGTGCCCCCAAGCCCTCATGGTCCCAACCTTTGAGGTTTAAGAGTTACATTTTAAGGTAAGGGATCCGACCTCTCTCTTTCTTTTCAAGTAATCTCTTTTATGTCTTTTCTTTTATACTCCATGTTCTTATGTTTGAGGATGTTATTTTATATTCATCCTACTGCCTATTTCATGTTCATATGATGAGAGACCCCCCTTTCTCTCATCAATTCGTTTTAAGAATGTTTAAGTGGCGCCGTTAGGCTGCCGAATTTTTAAGGGATTCTTTCACCTTCCTCGTTTTCAATTTCTATTTTCATTCAAGCCTTTCATGTTTCTTTGTATTATGTTGGGGCATGATCTCTAAATTTATCATACTGATCTTCTATGATCATATGATGAGAGACCCCATTTTATCTCTTCAATTCAATTTTTTTGAAGTTTTATGTGGCGTCGTTAGGCTGCCGAATTTTTTTTAAGGGATTCTCTCACCCTTCTCTTTTTCAAAGTTCTACTTTCATGTCAAGTCTTTCAAGTTAATTTCTATTATGTTGGGGTATGATCTCTATATCTATCATACTGGACTCTTATGTTCATATGATGAGAGACCCCATTTGATCTCTTCAATTCAGTATTTTGATGTTTTAAGTGGCGTCGTTAGGCTGCTGAATTTTTAAGTGGTTCTTCACCCTTCTCGTTTTGAAGTTCTACTTTCATGTGAATTATTTCAAGTTCCTTTTTGTTATATTGGGGTATGATCTCTATATCTATCATACTGGACTCTTATTTTCATATGATTAGAGACCCCATTTGATCGCTTCAATTCAGTATTTTGAAGTTTTAAGTGGCGCTGTTAGGCTGCCGAATTTTTAAGTGGTTCTTCACCCTTCTCGTTTTGAAGATCTACTTTCATGTCAATTATTTCAAGTTCATTTTTGTTATGTTGGGGAATTATCTCTATATCTATCATACTGAACTCTTATTTTCACATGATGAGAGACCCTATTTGATCTTTTCAAATCGTTTTTGTTGAAGTTTAAGTAACGCCGTTAGGCTGTCGAACTTTCATAAGAGAAATCTAATTTTTGTCTTCCTTCCATGTTTTTCATTTCAAATGGTATGTCCTTGAAATTTCATTACCATGATCATGTATCCTTCTTATTCTGTCCATATACTGTTTTATGGGTCATTTATGAATGTTTGACTCATTTTCCCTCTCTTTTTAATGTCTTCTAAAACCTCATAACATAGCCGTTATGCTGCAGAATTTCCATCTCAAAATGTCTCTCTCTTTTTCTAAAGTTCTTTTATATTATTAAGTGAATACTCAAAGCTCTTTCTTCTAAAGGGGTATTCACATATATACCAAAATGTTCTATTTTAAATTCTGGGAATTACATACATGAGACCCACCTTCCTTTTCTGTGGGTTTTAAAGTGACGTAAAGATCATGTCTTTAAAGCAGTTTTTAAAACGTTATGATTATGAAATGAAACCCATTTATTTTATTCTATGTGGGTTATTTATGAAATGTTTGATGATGATATATGTGGCTCACATGATAATAAAGGCAAATTTAAGGGTGCGCCCTGATAGCGCTCCAATGCATTGGGTAATGATGTAACCACTAGAGATTACAATTTTAACGATGCCTTGGCGAAAAACCTTGGTAATTTTTAACGACACCTTGGTGATGGACCTTGGTGAAACGAAACGATTGTCAATATTAAATGTTGCAGCCACATCTTCAAGTTATGAAAAAGTTTTATTTTTATTATGATATTCCTCATGATTTCATTTTCATGCATTAAAGTTCTTTTCATGACTTTATTGATGTATCTCAAGTTCATATGTAAAATGTTTCACTTGTTTCCCTTGCTGGGCCTTCTGCTCACCCTTCCTTTTGATGTATGTCCCCAGGTTATGAGATGCAGTAATGAGCCTAGGGTGAACATGAGGAGAATCCTTTCAAGTGTTTAAGAAGAATGTTTTTTTTTTGTTTCATGTTTTATGTTCCTTGTTTCCAAGACACTAAACCTTAAAGATCCTCAGTTCCGTGTAATGGAATGAAAAGTTATGTTATAAAAAGACGGGATGCTATAGTTGGTATCAAAGGATGGTTTAGTTATTTGTGGAAATTAGGATATGAAAACTCTAGGAGGAACCCTATAGAAAAGTTTAATATAGGAAATCTTCCTGGTATTTTGGTGAGTATTGAGTAAGGGGTTGCCAAGCAAATACATCCCTGTCTGGATACGAGCAGGTAGGGGTGGCTCTGGCACAGATGTACATAGGGGTAAAACCCGAAAACACCGCTTTGAGCTAGACTCGAACGGGAACTGGTACACGACAACGGGCCTTGCTGCACTCTTGGTTACGACACTCCCGGGGGATATGCTTTGGTAAATTCATAAGCTTGGTATGAACCATTGTTAAAGGAACAAAGATAAAATAAAATAAAGGTTCACATAAGAATATATGATCATTCATAACCTAGATGGGAACCTAGGAGATCACAAGTTAGGGTATACCTTTCATATACAAGTTATCCTTATATGCTTTCAGTTCCTTTTCATGATTATTAGCTAAGTACTTAAGCCCCTAATTATGCTTTCTCTTCTTAGTTAATGGTGGGAAATGGAAGAACATGTTCCGACAACCAATGTGATAGGAAATGCGACGATTTTCGTATTAATATGACAGGGATGATTAGGGGATTAAAATATGATTATTATTTTGGAAGACGTTCATTATTTTGGGAACCATATTTGATCGAGGTAAATAGATTACTACGGTATTTTCATTGAGGAGTAAGGTTGACTTATATTTTGAAGAATCGATGAATTTAAGGTGAACTTATAGTAATTTAGGTTACTTATGGGAATGACTAACCTATCTTGGGTAAAATATGTTTAGGTTAGCTACTTTTTTATAAGATGTTAGGAGTGGTTGATGTTGTCTGGAGATGAACAATGAAGTTTTTTTGGAAGACTATGTTATCAAATCCTTATTGTATTTGGGTTTCAATCTTAGTTTTGTTTGTTTTGAGGAATTTTAAGGACCGTTATTTATGGAATGGTCTATGATGAACTTTGGGTAGTACCATGTAACTTTGATGATTTAAAAGTAGTTTCCATTCTTATGGGATTCTTTCTTTTTGAAGAGTTGTTTTACCTTAACCTTTCTGTTTTTGGGATAATGTTTAAAGATAGAAGAAATAGATAGTTAATCTTTTGTAGATTATGTGATTCTATAGAAGATGATTCTTGTGCTTTTATGAGACCAAGTGTTTTTTAATTCTCATCATTTGGAGAAAAGATTAGTGTTGGTAGGGACTTGTTAAAGGATGAAACTCTACTTGAAGGTAGGTATATTTTCTTATGTTTTTGTTCTATGTAGTAAATGAAATCCTCAAAATTATGAAAAGAAACGTAAAACAAAAATGTTGTTGGTTTACGTTTCCTACTAGGTAATCAAAGACCGTTTACACACATCATAAGTTTGGGATTTTCTCATGGTTAACTTTCTCCTAATCATGTTCTCTATCACTCTCCCTCAGAACTTGACCCTTTGTTTTTTCCTCCATGTCCATGTTTTCCTACATGGAACCCTAGTGTGGGTTAACTCGGGTGACCATTGTACTTCCCTTTCTTTATTTTAAAGTAATAGTTTTACTGACTCCTTTTTCGATGTGGGACTTTCAATGAAATTTCAAAACCCAATTTTAAAATTGCGAGGACGCAATTTCTTAAGGGGGAAGATTGTAACGACCCGAAATTTTTAAATAAATTTTGTTCCCTAATTTTATGTGTTATTGTTATACTCAACAAAAATGTTTTATTTGATAAACATGATGATAATTAAAATGAGATCAGTGGGTTTTGACTATTATATAACCATCGGTCAACATGACCGCTGTGAACAAAATGTTTTGATTATTGTCTCTAAATATAAGTAATCTTGGTTAATTATTATAGAAAGAAGATTCGATAGCCTCACCTAGTAGTCTTGGACCGATCGAAGCCCATCTAACAGAGCTTGGGAAAGAGGTAGCACCACTGGGCTTTGCTCTGGATCAAATCCAAGCCGAACTTCATCATGTGAAGCTGGAACGAAATCGCCTTCGTGAGAAGTTCAAACTGATAGAAATTACTACTCGGGAAATGTTGACTGAGCCGCCCCAAGCTTCTATCACCCTAGCACACCTTACTCTTAGGTCCTATGCTGGTATTATAAGGGGTTATGTAACGAGACCGTAACTACCTTGTGTAATCCTTGTTTTAAATAAAAATTGGGATTTCTTCTTATAATGAAGTTTATGAATTTTGAAATGACCGGATAAATATAGTATGCATATTTTTGATGAATTTTAGAAAAAGGATATTTTAAATATGTTTATGTAAACCCTAAATAATTAAAAATGTGTAATGATTTTCAAAAAATGGTCTTCTACAATTATGTTCAGTACTAAATTTAGAGTCTAATAAGATCAACTTGATTTTTGATGAATAGTAAATTATGAATAGTGATTTTATGATTAGGATTAGTAATATGACCAAATGGATTAGTAATCTCACTTAAAGAAAGTTTTAAAATAATCTAGGCACCTTGATTAAGTAATGTGATTCAATAAAATAGTTAAATAACAGTTTCATTAATTATTATTCAAGTATTAGTTTTTTCGGGTGAATAGTGTTTTTTAATTAAAAATTTAATTAAAAATAATTAGAAAATTATTTTTATAAAAATGACTTTATTTTTGAACTCAGAGCATCGATATTATGTTATGGTAAATTTTGGGGTTTTTTCTGAAAAAAATGAATTTTCGATGAATAGTGTTTTTATTTAAAAATTAAATTAAAAATATTTAGAAAATTATTTTTATAAAATGGATTTCATTTTTGAAATCAGAGCATTGATATTTGGTTAATGTGAAATTTTGGGATTTTTCTGAGAAAGTTGAATTTTCAGTGAATAGTAAAAATACAGTTTTAGGGTTTCGGTATGTTTAATGACATCATAACGGTGTCATGATGATGTCATGAGATCTTTTGAGGGTTGGCCGGACAAGGGTGATGAATTATTGTTTTGGGGGCCCCATGTGGCCTAACTCCATGATAAATGACAAGGGAGAGCACATGGGTTTGAGAAAAGCCCATGTGAGGTGTCCCTTGGCCATTAATGCCTTGTCCCCTCACTTTCCCTATAAATACCAAGCCCTCCTCTCATCCATTCGACTCCCCACTCATTCCCAATGAATTTCTGGTCTCATTAACTCCCAAGGAGTCCTCCCAAGGTGCCCCCAAGCCCTCATGGTCCCAACCTTTGAGGTTTAAGAGTTACATTTTAAGGTAAGGGATCCGACCTCTCTCTTTCTTTTCAAGTAATCTCTTTTATGTCTTTTCTTTTATACTCCATGTTCTTATGTTGGAGGATGTTCTTTTATATTCATCCTACTGCCTATTTCATGTTCATATGATGAGAGACCCCCCTTGCTCTCATCAATTCGTTTTAAGAATGTTTAAGTGGCGCCGTTAGGCTGCCGAATTTTTAAGGGATTCTTTCACCTTCCTCGTTTTCAATTTCTATTTTCATTCAAGCCTTTCATGTTTCTTTGTATTATGTTGGGGCATGATCTCTAAATTTATCATACTGATCTTTTATGATCATATGATGAGAGACCCCATTTTATCTCTTCAATTCAATTTTTTTGAAGTTTTATGTGGCGTCGTTAGGCTGCCGAATTTTTTTTAAGGGATTCTCTCACCCTTCTCTTTTTCAAAGTTCTACTTTCATGTCAAGTCTTTCAAGTTAATTTCTATTATTTTGGGGTATGATCTCTATATCTATCATACTGGACTCTTATGTTCATATGATGAGAGACCCCATTTGATCTCTTCAATTCAGTATTTTGATGTTTTAAGGGGTGCCGTTAGGCTGCTGAATTTTTAAGTGGTTCTTCACCCTTCTCGTTTTGAAGTTCTACTTTCATGTGAATTATTTCAAGTTCCTTTTTGTTATATTGGGGTATGATCTCTATATCAATCATACTGGACTCTTATTTTCATATGATGAGAGACCCCATTTGATCGCTTCAATTCAGTATTTTGAAGTTTTAAGTGGCGCTGTTAGGCTGCCGAATTTTTAAGTGGTTCTTCACCCTTCTCGTTTTGAAGATCTACTTTCATGTCAATTCTTTCAAGTTCATTTTTGTTATGTTGGGGAATTATTTCTATATCTATCATACTGAACTCTTATTTTCACATGATGAGAGACCCTATTTGATCTTTTCAAATCGTTTTTGTTGAAGTTTAAGTAACGCTGTTAGGCTGTCGAACTTTCATAAGAGAAATCTAATTTTTGTCTTCCTTCCATGTTTTTCATTTCAAATGGTATGTCCTTGAAATTTCATTACCATGATCATGTATCCTTCTTATTCTGTCCATATACTGTTTTATGGGTCATTTATGAATGTTTGACTCATTTTCCCTCTCTTTTTAATGTCTTCTAAAACCTCATAACATAGCCGTTATGCTGCAGAATTTCCATCTCAAAATGTCTCTCTCTTTTTCTAAAGTTCTTTTATATTATTAAGTGAATACTCAAAGCTCTTTCTTCTAAAGGGGTATTCACATATATACCAAAATGTTCTATTTTAAATTCTGGGATTTACATACATGAGACCCACCTTCCTTTTCTGTGGGTTTTAAAGTGACGTAAAGATCATGTCTTTAAAGCAGTTTTTAAAACGTTATGATTATGAAATGAAACCCATTTATTTTATTCTATGTGGGTTATTTATCAAATGTTTGATGATGATATATGTGGCTCACATGATAATAAAGGCAAATTTAAGGGTGCGCCCTGATAGCGCTCCAATGCATTGGGTAATGATGTAACCACTAGAGATTACAATTTTAACGATGCCTTGGCGAAAAACCTTGGTAATTTTTAACGACACCTTGGGGATGGACCTTGGTGAAACGAAACGATTGTCAATATTAAATGTTGCAGCCACATCTTCAAATATGAAAAAGTTTTATTTTTATTATGATATGCCTCATGATTTCATTTTCATGCATTAAAGTTCTTTTCATGACTTTATTGATGTATCTCAAGTTCATATGTAAAATGTTTCACTTGTTTCCCTTGCTGGGCCTTCTGCTCACCCTTCCTTTTGATGTATGTCCCCAAGTTATGAGATGTAGTAATGAGCCTAGGGTGAACATGAGGAGAAGCCTTTCAAGTGTTTAAGAAGAATGTTTTTTTTTGTTTCATGTTTTATGTTCCTTGTTTCCAAGACACTAAACCTTAAAGATCCTCAGTTCCGTGTAATGGAATGAAAAGTTATGTTATAAAAAGACGGGATGCTATAATCCCTCTTTCATCCTTTCACCTTTCTCAAACCCACTTTGGATGCACCAAATTAAGTTACCATCTTCATCAACTCTATAGAAGTGCATATCTCATAAAAAAGTGAAAATGGAATCGAAAGTAATGCCTGAGAGATCGATGAATCCAATCCTTGCTAATAGAACAATAGTACCAAAAAAGGATGTTTTTCCAAAGTGGTCGCTGACAAGTAATTCACTCATTTTGAAAGTACATAATGAACAGGGATGGTTGTACTAGATTACAAATGAGAAAATCCTGATTTATTGAAGTTTTTTTCTCAGTTTTACGAGAATGTTCAGTTTTCATTCAATACTGAAGATTAATTTTTAGTATGAAGATGGATTAATGTTCAAAGGTGTACCTTTTCTTAGAGGTTATGGGATGACTGCCTAGGGATATCTCATGAAGTAATATTTTAGGATTACCAAATATTTACTCCTCCTCCTTGTGATTTTTTTATCTTAGAAGTGGCCCTAGGAACTTTGACTAGAAATAATATGAAAATAAGGGAAATTGTAGCAGAGTTGGATGGTGAGACAAGAATGTTGTTTAAGTTTATTCAAAATATTATTCTTCCAAGGAAAGGATATTTTTATACCCTTAAGTATCAAGACGTATTCTTGATACATCTTATGAATAATGGGAACAAGATCAATTTGTGTAATTATATTATACTTCACATGTGTAAAATGATCAAGAAAACTTCTAAATCTAAATCTCTATTTTATTCAAGATTTGTTTCTACAATGTTATCTTCCAAAGGAGTAGTTGTCCCAAATGAGTATTTTATTGAATATTATGAGTTTATTATCTCTAAGGATATAATCATAAGAATGAAAATTATCTTGAATCCTTGGAAAAATTCTTGGGTGTAGTAAAATAAAAGATAGTATGAAAAGTTTAATCTAATTGAAAATCCTTCAAGACCAAAAAAAAAATCGGACCCTTGTATGGAACAAGATAAAGTTTTTGAATATTTAGATGAATAATAAGAAGATTCAGTAGATGCACATAAGGAAGGAACTGTATTAGATAAGGAATATAGTGGCCTATCTTTTCCACAAAATGTAATTTCTGAAGAGATAGTTTCTAGAAAAATTGCTTCTAAAAAAGGACCAGCTACTGGTGTAGAAGAACAGGTTGTTCATGAGGAACATTTATCAAAGATTTCTGTTGAAAAATAGTATGATGTAGAAGAATAACCTACCTGTGATGAAAAGTCTGTTATTGTGGAATAGTCATAAGTGCAAGATAAACATGAAATTTTCCTATATCTTGGGGAAAGAATAGAATAGGGTTTTCAGCTATCCAGAAAATAGATGGGTGAGCTTAATAGAGATAAAAATTTGGAAATGGGTCAATAGACTGAATCTCTTGGTCCGAGAAGAGATGTATGTATTTAGGGGTAGAAACACCCCAGTTTAGAAAGTGTTCAAGTTCTCAATCTTATTGACCAAAGATCTATGGTTACCTGGTATAATTTTCCTAGCTATTTTGATATGGCCAATACCTAAGAGGTCCTAGTTAAAGGTATAGATATTTCTTGTACGTTTCAATTGAAACTAGTTTCTTCTCTTGAAAGATCCTCTAATAAAGAGCATGAACTTGTTTCAGCACCTGTTCTTGAACCTACATAAGAATCTTCTGATTCTGTGAGTCATAGTAATCTGAAAACTTTTTGTGATACCTTGTTAGCTGTATTTGAAAAGATCATGAAGTCACAAACTACCCCAGTGACTAATATTAGTGAAAGAGATATTTCCATGCTGTTAGAGAAAATCATATGGTATATTTAAATGAAAATGTTTCATGAAATTCAAGAATTCAGAATTGAAAATATATTGTTGAGTGATGAGGTGAAGTCTCTCAGATCTATGGTTGAAGATATGAAAAAAGCGTTTCAAACTTCACAATATCGTGCTACTCATCCAGATGAGGATGTTAGTGATAAAATCCCATGGAAATTTGTATCTCTATTTCAACCAAATTGGACTTCAATATATGACAAAGTGGATGATAGAAATATTAATATAGAAAATGAGATGTGTGATCTGGTCATTAGACTTAAAAAGATGGATGATTAATATAAGGGATGTTTACAAAAATTTCTAAATCAATTTAAGTCTATCACTTCAGCTCTTATAGCTTCAAATTCCTCTGGATAGCCATCTCAACCTATGGATAGTGACCTGATCAGAACTGTTGTTAAAGAAGATATTTATTCATTATTCAGTGGTATTGATAAGGAAAGTTTATCTTATGTGATCAAGAATAGTGATCGATTACTTGATTTAGTGAGGATAAATTCAAATGTTTCCAATGATGATCTGGAAGAAATTACTAAGAAAGTGGATTTCTAATTCAACAGAATTTACTCTATGCATGATCTAGAAAATAATTTCATGTACCTTATAGATAATTTGAAAATTACTCCTGTCACTTAAGACTTTCAGACTCAAGTTCAAAAGTTGAACGAATTCACTCCTATATTTGATAAGTTCCTGGATAATGAATATGAATTTGAGAAGGTAATGCATTATGGAGGTGATATCATCACTGGTAAGTTGTTGAAGCCCTATCTCCATGTGAAATGTATTTCCATTGGGGTGGCTATAACTTCCTCTTTATAGCCTGGTTCAATCCCTTCCTCCTCCACTGCCTTTTCTCCTACTACCATGTCTGTATCTCTGGCTTTGAACCAGATCAGACCTGTCATTCTTGAGAAATACTTACCTACATCATCCACCAAACCATCTCTTTCTACTTATTTTTTTGAAGGAGTGCCTCTTTCTTCTCTCTGAGTTGGACCTATCCCTTCTTCAACCTCTATATCTACTCCTGTGGATCTCTCTACCAAGGAAAAACCAAAGGCTGTTGGTGCAGAAGAGAAGTAAAGAATGTATTTTTTATAGGGATGTCTTGTATTTTGTTTTTTTCTTGTAAGGTATTCTATCTTTATGTCCAATTAAATGTGCACTGTTGTTCTCTATTGTATTACTTACCATCATTCCATGTTTATTTTCATTTTCTTATTCTCTTTTTGATACTCAAAAAAGGGGGTGAACTAAGAAAAAACTTTTATGGAAAAATAATTTTCATGGGAGAAGAACAATTATCATACAGCTTATCATCTATATGATCAATATATTTTCATTATTAAAATATATGGATTATAAATTCCATGATTTATAATCATTAAAAAGGGGGATATTGTTGGGATCCACATGTTTAATCATGTTTTTAATGCTCACAAATCGTGTATCAAGGTTAAAATATCACAAATCATGTTTGGAGATTGTTGATTTCCTTATGGTTTAATGCCCACAACTTGTGGTCTAAACTCTCACAAGATCTTAATTTAGAATCTACCAAATAATATTTGAATCTTGTGAAATATGTTTGACCTTTATCTATTATTTTTTATTATAATAATTATTAATTGAAATCCATTATATGAATATTATTTCTTAAGACAGTTTATAGATATTTAGCTATGTCTTAGAAACTGTAAATCTACCATTGGTTTTGGATTTTAGCAAAGTCCTTAACACCTTAACCCAGACACCATGACTTAGACACCGTAACAAAAACACTGTAACCCTAACCTCATGACTCAAACTCTGTACCTCTAACACCGTAACCATCTCTAGATTTCATAAAGAATATAACACTAGTTCCTTGCTACCATCTCCAAGACATCGTAACAAGACACCATTCAGAGTTTTAACAAAGGACAAGACCCCGTTACCTGAGACACCATGATCCTGACACTATATGTGTGTTATCAATTATAGATATCAATACAACTATAGAACAGTGACTCTCTCACAGTGTCTGTCTCACCACTCAAAGGCAGAGGGGAAGACACCATTTCCAATGAAATTGTTTCAAGACATACTGTAACAGCGTTCCTTACTTTCTAACTTTTTTTAATTTAATTTAAAATATATTTCTAAGATCCATATTTGATTCATTTAATGACACTGAAATAATTAATTTTTCTTTGTAGACAAGTCACCAAACAGTATGAGGTACAAGTTGTAGACATCATTTTTTTTTGGCTCAAATACATGCACCTGAAATTAAAATAAAAGTTTGGTACTAGAAGAAAAAAATGAGAAGTTGAATGCATGCAAGGATAATATAACATATATACTAAAGAACACAAAAAGAACACTTGGATTTAAAAAAGGTTGAACTGTTGTATATCAGAACCTATAACATTCTCATAGTAGAAACCCTAAGAAGAACAAGAGCTTCAAAGAACTTCACATCGAATCAGAAACTAGAGTCTGAGACACACGATACTCTGTTTTCCCAAGAGGACTCAAAATTCACATATGCTACATCCTATGAGTCCATAGATGCATCGAACAACACTCAGAGCATTTCTAACCCTTTATCGTCATTTTTTATATGTTCTTTAATGTTTTTATTACTTTTCAAGTAGTGTGTGTCTGTGTATTGAAACACACATTGTCTCCCGCATTAAACTGGAGGATTCAATATATCCTCACTTAAACATCATTCTGTAATTTGTTTAACCCACGTGTAACTTTGGAAGATGTCATATGTGAACTGGTTCTTTTTTTTCCCATGTAAAACTTTGGAAGAGGTAATGTGACCTAGATTTTCTTGTGTACTGTTGTTAACCTCGATCTAGGGTGTGGATCAATTTTATTAATATAAACTGCTTGGTGGTAGGTAATCACCGAGTGGAGTGGATTAGGTCTTGGGTTGTGACTGAACCACTTGTATTATCTGCTCTGTTTCTAAATTTAGTATTTATCTATTTTAATTCTTGTTTCGTAGAATTAAATTTTACTTTGATAGTTAGTTTTGGATTGCATTTATACGTTTTTTCCTTATTAGAGTAGTTTCGAAAGTTGTGTCAATATTTTATATTTTTATAACTAGGAATTAATCAATCTTAAGAGAAGTTATATGAACAGTAAAACAATTATAATTTTATTACCTTGATTGATTGGACTATTTTATTTTAAATTGGGAAAATATTTTAAATAAAATTTTTCACAGAAAATTTTATTGGAAATCACACTACAGCAGAACTGCCGTTTAGTGGCGGTTTTTATAAACCGCCACCAAATAAGGCATCGGTAATCTATTAGCGGTGGTTATTTGCGTTTCCCGGAGGTTTTAGGAAAGTGTCTTAGTTGTATCATTTGGCGGAGGTTTTTCTTAATTTAGCGCCGGTTTTACGAGCCGTCGGTATCCCTTTATTCACGGCAGTTATAACCGCCGCGAATAAACTAAAATCCAGCCGGCATAAAATCACCGCTAAAGCCATCAGAACTGCCATGGGTTGAGGCAGTCGATGCGACTATTTAGCGGCGGTTATAACCACCGCTAAAGGTAAATTAAAATTCACGTTTATCAGAGGTTTAAACCTCCGCCAATTATGATTTAGCGGTGGTTTAAACCGCCGCTAAAAACTGCCCAGAAACAAAAATATATATTTTCTATTTCTACTGCACCACTTCCCTGAAAAAAAAAATCAAACCAGAAATGAGGGTTGATGATACTAGTCATGTGGAAGATCATTCCATGAATGAACCAAATTTGAATGGTATAAGATAATTGAGAAATCAACATTCATGATGATGGGTTTGATGAAAGGAGGAATCAAGTTTGGAAATGTTATGTGATTTTCATGAATATGGATGGTTACATGATGTGAAAGGGTTTTTTAATGTTTAGCTATTTATTAAAGGTTATAGATTTGTGAAACTCGGTTCCCCAGCCTTGGGGTAATGCCTTAGTTCCTATAGGACATGTTTCGTGAATGAAAAATGTCCCACAAAACCATAAGAAGTGTAAGGGGTTTTACCAATATCACAAATATCATCAACCATTCTGAGAGTTATCACAAAAAAGGTGTTGATTTTCAAGAGCTCAAGGGTGGTTGTTCATGAAAGATAACTACATATAGGGGTCAATCATCTGTTTTCCTCATGATGGTTTAAGTTTAAAAAAATCAGATCTTCTAAAAAAACATCAATGTTTTAATTCCATTAAATGTCAAATGATGTTAGGTATTTATATGTGATTTTGAGGTGATAAGATACTTTTAATGAATGTTACCACCTATGAGGTACGTTTCATGAATGATGGAGACCTTCACAAGTAGACATACATTGTGAAATGGTTGTCATTATTTATGTGTGTCATCTTTTATGATGCCTTATATACCATCATGTAGAACCATTTTGTGTGTGAAGGTTTAGTCCTTCATGAATCCTTATGTCGATTTCGATCCATATTTGTCATGGATTTACCTTAATATTTCAATTTATTCCATAATATCTCCAGTAATGAGTGAGTTATTTGATGTCAAATAATTTCTCCCTCATAATGAGAGTTGATGAAGGAGAGGAACTGCTAAAAACTGGAAATATGGGCCTCCTGCTCATGAAACTCTTCTCTGGCCTAGGCTTATAAATAGGAAGGTGGGTTTTGAGGGGGATACTAACCTTTCAGGTATGATTCTTTTTACCTATCTTTTCAAATATGACATGAATTTTACACATTGATAATATTTTTATCCTTAGTGCTTATGATACATTACTCTTACCTGACTTCTAATTCCATGAGAGAAACTTCATGATACCTGGACCATTCATGTGGATACCTTCATGAATAAGAACCTTTTTTTTAAGATTCAAAGAACTTCAAGAATTTCATTTAAGGTATTGAGACTGTTGTTTCTAGGTGAAGTGAGATAAATGAGAATAGTATTCTTAGGGATAGATACCAGGATGCATTAGATAATTACACACTAAAAATCCATTCTTAGACTCACCAATTAAACCCAAAAAAGTTCACCCCAAATAACTTGATGTCTAGAAAACAACAAGTACAACATTAAACCTCAATGATCAATAGTAATATAAATTATTATATTCTAGTTTCTAAAAAATTTCTTTTTACTACCATCTTTAAAAAATTATCTTATTATAATGGTCGAGAGTTTCTTAAATGATAAAAACAAGAAGTAATCCATATCATCAATTATCAATCAATAAGATTCAATGCATTGTAATATCATGAAAATCCATAAAGTACAAGTGACTCACTTTTTCTTTCTAATTTACTCTTAACTAGTTTACTATCTTTATTTAGTTTTTTCTTCTTTAAAGAGTGTTCCCCCATGTTCCCATTCCTCATAACAATAAGTAATAAAGTAGTCATAACCAAACACATATAAAAATAATAATATAGGACCCTTAGAAAAGTTCTTAGTAGGTTAGTCAAACAATTTATTCCTAAAGATAGAAGATAAGTTTAGAAATATTCTACCTCACCAAAGTGTCCACAACACTATCCCCATCATCACTATGAAATGACCCAATTTTTTCAACACATCAACAATGGTTTTAACTCCTAATCATCCAAAATATCGACTACCAATTCAAACACAGGCCTAAATAGAATGATGTATACCACACTTGAGAAATCAAGACATAAAAAGAAACATCAGAAATCAATAAAATGCATAAAAGGAAAATGATAAATCAAGTAAATTTTAGGACATGAAAATGTGTGGTGGCAACTATGTGCCACAAATGTTACATCTACAAACCAACTATTTCCATATTACACATCAACAAAACAACTACTCAGGGTCCGATGATGCATCGTCACCCTCTCCACCTTCATTTCCACTTTGTGATGTCACCTATAATAACATTATATTGAAAATTAAATACGGTTACATATTTATATTAAAACTTAAAACCAATGAATGTTATCAAACTAAATGATTTTGATTTTCTGTGATTTATCTACATACCACCAATCGATGCACTCCCACCGGGGGCATATCTGCTCATTTACTGACATATTTCAGTCAACTCTTTCTGCAATGCAGATATCTGATCCCCCTGCTGGTGAACTGTGTTTCGTAAAGCAACAATCTCTTTCTTAGCATCTCTGGGTATGGGATGACTAAATTCAGGAGTAGATGCAGCAGCTATCCCCGGTGGCCTGCTAAAAACCTCAGATGGAACGGGTCCCAAACCCATCCTGTGCACTCTCCCAAGATGCTGATTCCCAATGACTTTAGCAACTGGGTAATCCTGGAAGATAGAGTAGAAATGCCGAGGATTGGCATCCCATAGTTCTTTAATTTTGACCTATAAATCAAATATCAATATATATTAACACAATAAAAACTGATAATAAGTTATTATGATAAAAAATTCACTTCATACCCCAACTTCTTTAGCAGTCTCATTAACAAAACATCCATATGATGTATTGAATGTCATGTCCTTTTCATATACATGTATAAATGTAAAATGAGTATAATATAATAATATATATATTTCAATACCATCCGCTTCTGATCCCGATGCCTATGAACAAACACTTTCCACTGCTCTTTTGGTACCCCACTGGGTAGCTTCTCATACATTTGCAGCACGATCAAAAAAGCATCATTGAAATCACACTATAATCTCCATTTAAAATCTTTCGACTTCTTACCTAGATTTTTCAACGTCCACTTCTGTGCTATCACATTAGCAACGGTAAAGTGTAAGAACATCTGTATACAGAAATTCATTTTGAACATATTAGTAACATGACATTCAATTAAACCATAATGTAATAAATTTACCTTGATTTGAGAATCAAACACTTCATTTTTTCACCTTGGAGGCATATATCTCCAATCGTCATATGAAATGGGAATGGAAATGGGCTCGGCTGCCAGCTAGCCTAGAATCTGGCCAAGTAACCCCGCAGCATCATCCGTAGGGACCCCGTAAGAATAAAATGGCATAACAATCTTCTCTCCATTCAGATTCCAAACATCTGAACTTTTTATGTTTTTCTCCACGATTGCATTTTTGTCATCTTCAATGAGAAAAAAATTAGTATAAACAAAATACAATAAATTTATTTAATTAAAATTTGTACCTATGACAGTGACACTTCAGTATGACCAGGATGAACTGGAAGGGGCACGTCACTGCCCCACTGCTAAGGCTTCTAAATGGGGATTCGACAACTCACCCTCTACTGGGACATCAAAAGATGGTGTGAGAGATGGTGCAAGGGGAGATGGTGCAGGGGTGTCGATAGCTGGAGTCTCAGATGTCGTGGGGAGGGATCTAGATGGATCGTCATCTGTCGCTGAACTGGATGAAATAATGTACCACTTCTTCCTTGGAATTTCTGTCATTTAATCAAATAAAATTATGTTCAGAATATATATTTCAAAAAAATTATGCAGAAAAAAAATAAAAAATAAAATAGATGGAGTACTAACAGACAAAATATATATAAAAATGATAATGAATGACTACAGAAATGAAACAAGTGGTTGCTAAATAAATAAATAAGTGTACATACAATCATTTTCCCCTAAAATCATGTCGGTTTCCTGCTCCATTGCTTCATCCACTTCATTCATCCTTGCTAGACTAATATTTTCAATATCATGATGGACAAATAATTCTGCTTCCTATTGCTGATTAAATTCAATTTCAGAGGTCAAATTTTCCACTTCATCACCCATATCATAAAAATATATTTGTATTACGTGAGAAACTACACTCCACCCTTCATCGGCAACATTATTCACATAATATACCATTTTTTCTTGTGATGCTAAGATATATGGATCATGCAGTTCACGATCACCAACATCCATCAAGCGAAAGAAGTTCACAGAAGTAAATTGCAAGGAATCTCTTTTAACACCTCTGATAATATCGACCCATTTGTATTTGAATAAAACAACCAAAAAATGTTCGTGGTAGTTTAATTGAATAATATCATGTATCTTTCCATAGTATTCCACTTCATCAAATGCAAATATACAACTATTCTGTGTTCTCAAATCCACTTCTCGATCAACTGTACGAAATCTAAATCCATTCACATTATAAGCGTCAAACTTTAGAACTTATTTTAGAGGACCTCTAGCAAGAAACTTCAAATCTTCTGACACCTCTGCTCGAGTATCAGTATTCATGATCTAAAAAAATAAATATACTTTATTAGATTTACAAAATGTATGTGTCAAACTAATATTCGTATTTATTGCAATATTTATGAACTTACACAATGTGCAAACCATTCTAAAAGCTCTTTATTAACTGCTTTTGTTATATCTTTCTCATTTCGTGTTCGGCCTCTCATTTTTATCTTTGTTTGTATCCTAAACTTTTCAATAAATGGATCTGCAATTTCACTATTCAGCAGCACATATCTATGTGCCTGTAATAATTCCAATTCAGTCAGTGTCGCATTTGAAGTCCTCCCAACTGATCGGCCAATAGCAGGAAATATTTTGGATTCCTGATGTATTTAAGATTGAGTTGATGTGTTGTCAACACGTCCAACTCGATTAAATCTTGTCTCAATATCATCCAAGTATCGAGAAAAAAAGGTAAGACACTTCTCAGCCACATATCCTTCAGCAATTGAGCCTTCTGGTTTAGCTTTATTTCTCACGTATGATTTCAAATGCCCAAGATATCTGTGAAATAAAATAAACATAATTATGCATTTAATTAAGTACCAAAAATTTTTTACATAACTGGAAAACATATAAATAAAGTACCTATCAATTGGATACATCCATCGATAATGAATGGGGCCTCCTAATTTAGCTTCCTCAACCAAATACACAGTTAAATGCATCATTAGAGTAAAAAAGGAAGGAGGAAAGATCATATCCATTGCGCAAAGGGTCAATACAAACCTCTCTTGGAGGTTGTCAAGCATAAATGGATGTAGATATTTCTCACATAGTTTTCTGAAAAATGTGCAGAACTGGAGTACAACAGCAGTAATTTTTTCAGGTAATAATGTACGCAGTGCCAATGGTAGTAACTGTTGTAACAAAATATGTGAATCGTGGATTTTCAATCCATGTAACTTATGGTTCTTTAAGTCAACACACCTCGAGATGTTACTTGAATACCCATCGGATACCTTAACATTCTTTAACATTTTAAAGAATGTATATTTATCCCTATTTTTCATTGCAAAAATTGTCGGAGGATACTTTTCATTATCATATTGCCATAGATCATATTTTATGTTCATTGCTTATAAGTCTTTGCGAGCATTGAGATGATCTTTCGACTTTCCATGCTTATTAAGCAATGTGAAAATAAAATTGTCGCATACATTCTTCTCAATATGATTTACATCAAGATTATGGCGCAACAAATTAAATTCCCAATACGGAAGTTTGAAGAATATACTTTTTTTCTTCCATTGTTGCGTTCTGGTTTCGCTTGACGATGCACTTCGGACCCGTTTTCCGCTATCATTCAAATGATGAACCTTCCCAAATTCTGTTTCAACATTTTCAAGTTGTTTCAATATTTCAAAACCATTTAACAACTTTGGAGGTGGTCTAAGATCAATGGAACCATTAAATTTTGATCTGTTCAGCCGAAATCTATGATATGCATCGAGAAATATTCGATGACACAAGAAGCACCATTTTCTACTCTAAGGTAGCCGTTTGGTCTCAAAATCAAAGTTACAAACGAGACAAGCCAAACCCATGTAAGTGTTCCAACCAGATAAATTCCCAAGCCCAGGGAAGTCACTAATGGTCCACATTAAAGCATCATGTATTTGGAACATTGTTTTAGAAGAAGCATCAAATGTCTCAACACCGTTGCTTTATAACTCCTGCAATTCGTCAATCAAAGGCTGCAAGTATACATCAATATCATTTCCAGGCATTTGTTTTCTAGTAATAATCATCGAAAGGATAAAAGATGTTTGTTTCATACACATCCACGGAGTCAGATTATAAGGGATCAAAACAACTGGCCAAATGCTATAATTGGTACTCAAAGTCCAAAATGGGTTGAATCCATCGGCAGCCAATCCCAATCGAATATTCCTAGGATCAGCTGAGAAATCGAGATGTAATGAATCAAATGTCTTACACGATTGGGAATCTCGTGGATGTCTCATTAACCCATCATTGTTATTATCTACAGAATGCCACTTCATGTGTTCGGCGGTTTTCGATGACATGAATAATCTTTGAAATCGAGGCTTCAAATGAAAGTAATGAAAAACCTTTGAAGGTGTTCTCCTTTTCTTCTTCTCCATGAAATTATGTTCATTTAGACTTCCAACATCACCCTTTTCCTGCCATCTAGAAGAAGAACATTTCTTGCAATTCTGTCTACTTGAATCCTCTCCCCAATAAAGCATACAATCATTGGGACACACATGTATTTTTGTATAATTCAGACCAATCTTGTTAACAACTTTTTTCATATCATAAAAAGATTCTAAGATTTTTTATTCAGGAAATGCATCACGAATCAATTCCAATATAATGGACATTGCCTTATTTATAATTCCACATAGACATTTAATATGGTACAACTTCAGCAGAAATTAAGGCTTTGAATATTTCAAACACCCACTATACAAATCTTGGTTTTCATCATCAACTAAATCATGAAACGCATTTTCCTCAGTGAAGTTTCCTCTTACATTTGGCTCCACAGAATCAATAGGAGGATCCAATGATATGTTACAATCTGTATATGTCTGTGTTACACTATCAAAAACATCACTTGTCACATTGAAATTTGTAACACCCTCTTCTGGTTGTTCTGATATGTTTTGATGCTGATAGTGGTGTCTTGCAGTGTCGAATGCATCATTTATTAGGTTTTGCATTTAATTTTCCATTGTTGATAAACTTGGGACCTCATTCTGTGGATTAACATCAGTTCTCAATCTTTCTGTAACGTTCTATTCTCCATGCCAAATCCAACACAAATATTGAGCAGGGAATTACTTCAGTATTAAATGTTCATAAACCACATCTCTCTTCAACCATGTTCTAAATTTACATTTAGGACATGGAAATTTTATTCTCCCTTCAACGGATCGATTAGAAATTGAAAAATCTAAAAACTCATTCAAACCCTTAACATACTGAGGTGTGTTCCTTGGTAATGTGATCCATCTTTTATCCATGTATATCACAATGTGCCTACACAAAAAATAAGGAATTTCATAAAATAGCATTAAAACAATCAATAAATATATTCAAAGAACCTCTACTAAACAACCGCCGCTAAATAGCGGTTTTGTTTTAGTGACATCATATATTCCAAATAGAAAATCCAGTATCACCCATCCTTATATCATACGCCCATGCTCAAAATAGACATTTTCAATAACAATGAAACAACTAGAAAAATTAAAATGCAGTAAGAATAATAAAAAACTCATGAACCATACCATCACATAAAATAAATATAAATTAATCGAGTACATTATATAACATGATAACCAACATAATAAAAAGGCTGGATAGGCTGAAACCTAAACATCCCCAAAAATAAAACCAAACCTAGAACACTATCAACCATGTATGTGTAACCCTAGTCACCACTCAAAGGAATGCTCCCAGACTCAAGCCTAATGAAATTCATACCTTCCAAAATAAAAATAGTCCATTGACCCCCCCCCCCTCTCAAACAAACTCGTTCTCCCTTTCATCCCTCTCATTTGAAGGAACCCACATGACAAGTGATTATGAAAATGCCCATGTGGCCATTTAAAATTGTTTAAAGTGGTTAGTAATGTTTTTATTGAATTTATAATTCTATAACATAACTTTGTTGGTTTTATAATGGATTTCAAACCAATTATGTAAAACTACACAAAGGGAAGGATAATAAAACAACAATAGGTTGACCTTATTAGAAGAGATCCACTGCTCCCACATAATAATCATCACTACCTGAATATGATGGGTTTACCATAAGATGTGCATTTTTATTCCTCAAGCATAACCATTTAATTGCATCACTAACTAATGATGTCTAAATAGGTGGCATACATAGCCAATCATTCCATCAATGTGTTACATTTCAAGCACTGACACGTTTCTATTGTATACACCCCCCATGGTAATTCAAAATAAACATCAACCAATATCAAATGGTCCTCCCCAGTTGTGTTCCTTATACTCAGAAGGACACGCTAACCTACATGGAATAACACTTCACACCATAGGAGTTTCCTAGTCATCATTTGTTGAAAATGGATTGCATACTATGGAACACTCTACACAGATCATTGAACGCATGTTTTGGATGTGTCTAACACACTTTAACCATCATTATATTGAAGAGATAAAAACTATATTCTAAAATTCATTCTAGATTAGATTCAAATTTTAATGTACACACGACACTCCTCTAAGTTATATCAACATGTTCTATGACATAAAGTATATAAGCCAATAATAACAGATTGGTATATCAAATCACTTGATCATTTTTATGAAATCATCCAGATATTTGGAATAACATAGATTTTTTATTAACACCTGGGTATCTCAACCTCATAGATAAGTGGAGATTAAATCATAGATGATCAATGATTGAACTATTTCCACTGAATACATATGGTTTCATAATCAATTTTTGAAATGTGACGGTTACCACATGTATCAACATATAGTGCCCTGAGCTTTCAAAATCAAAATGGAAAATACTTTATACTATCCATTGTATTATCAGACCTATGAATCTTGGTATTCAATGGTCCATAAGAAATACTTGTGTAGAGTTGTACTATCCTGCATGACTATAAAGCATGCTAACGAACCCTTGAGTCATCCAACACTGATGACAGTAAAGAAGAATGGTCAAACAACCTTATATATGGTTTAACATTACCTAGGAATTTCAATCCGATAGAAACTAGTCGTTACATGATGAACATTCCTGAAAAAAGGGTCAAAATTTTTCATGACCACCTATCCTACCTAGGTGTCATTTTAGAAACTATGTGTTATAATTAAGACCAAATTTCACCTGAAATGCACCTCATGTCTGAAACTCCTTATAAAAATTTATCACAAATTTTAAGTTATAATGGAATAACCTACCTTTTGAAATCCCATTACAAAAACTTACAGCATCGACCCTATAAGGGGGTAATGCCTAAAAGTTCCCTAAGCTTAAGGTCTTATCATTTCGGTCCAAGCAATAGAAAAATAGGCCTACAGGTAATGATCGTAATCCCATTTCAAGGAAACTACTTAAGAAATGTTTAAACTACCATTACTCTAGGGTCAAATATAAGAACACCACATTAAGGATTTATTTGAGTCAATATATTTCATTACATTTGTTCTTGGAACATTTAAAGGCTAAATTTAAACATCAAGTTTAATGAATGTGTGAGTCCTCTTTGAGCCTCGTTTGTTATATTTTATAGTTATGGATTTTGACCCTATGGGGGGATGCTTTGTATTGACATGAATGATGTGCTGATTATGATTGTATGTGTGTTCGGGGCTCCAACAGGGGGGTTGTCGAGCTATGGGGGAGGGGTTGTCCAGCCGGGGGGGGCTGGGGGCTGTCCAGTCCAGGGGGTTGTCTAGTCCGGGGGGCTGTCTAGCCAAGGGGGAGGGGCTCCAGCAGGGGGGTGTTTTCTAGCCAGGGGGAGATGGGGGGATGTCCAGTCAGGGGGGGTTGTCCATCTAGGGGGGCTAGGGGGCTGTCCATCTGGGGGCTGGGGGATGTCCAACCAGGGGGAGATGGGGGCTATCCAGCCAGGGGGCTGGGGGCTGTCTAGCCAGGGGGGAAGGGCTCCAGCAGGGGGGGTTGTCTAGCCAGGGGGGGAGCTAGGGGGATGTCCAGCCAGGGGTTGGGCTCCAACAGGGGTGTTGTCTATCCAGGGGGAGCTGGGAAAAATAAATCATAATAAGGTTGATCTAAAATTCTCATAAAAGGTAAACATTTGAATTAAAAATAAAATATTATTAGTGAGTATAAAATATTATATGAATATGATGACATAATCAGAGTGCATGAGAATAAAATTGTAATATTTATAACCATGAAAACCTAGGTCCTAAAACATGAAATCGTGGTGTAAAGATTTCAAGAAAGGTGATATACATAAGAATCAATAATCTTGAGCCAAGTGAAATCAATCTTGATCAAAGGAAACATTTATCACAATATATATCATAATGAAATATTATTTATATCCTAGAAAATTTCCATCAAAGAACCCATATAGAACCCTTACAATTAGAATAACCATATAGCAGACTTCGAAAAGTATTATCCATATAAAATAATCATTACCTAATCCATTACAGTGCAACCAAGGAGCAGTCATCGTATAACCTATAATTGGCTCACCCAGATCTATATGGGAACACCCATGATCATGAATAATATACATATACCATTAAATAATAATTTATATAGATCATTCATGGAATGATAAACACAATGAAACAACCATTATTGTTTCCAAAACATTATTAACCCATGAAAGATAAATGGGTTACTTGAAAATTTCTTTGAGAGTCCTCTGGTTTGAATTGAAAAAAACCAACCTTAGGGTTTCGTATAGGTCGCCGGGGAAGCAGCGTAACCGGGGTCGCCGGGGTCGTGGGGGGTTGGGGTGACCGAGGTCGCAGGGTCACCGGGGTCGTCGGGTCGCCGGGGGAAGTGGGGGCCGGGGTCGCAGGGGAAGCGGGGGGGCGGGGGAAATGTGAGGAGGGTCGGGGTGGGGGAAGGGCCGGCTGTAAAAAAACTAGGGTTTTGCGGCGGTTTATTACAAACCGTCGTGAAGACTTTTTTGAAATAGGTTTATCGGCGGTTCTAAGACCCGCCTCTAAATAGCGGAGGTGTTGTAGTGTCAATTCACCCCCTCTTGAGTGTCCTAATCCGACCAACATAATTGTTGATAAACAAGATGTAAGATGATATAACATTATAATATATAGTGTTATATATATGACTATTTTTTGTAATAAATTTATAATTAATATATATTTATTATGCATTTTTTAATTCATATGATGAAGTACAAGACTTATGGTAAGATATCTCTCTAAACCACCCATTTTCTTCGAGTTATGACCATTCTCTCTCTAAATCACTTTTTATCTAACTTTTATGTTATGGATTACTTATAAATTTTATATATATATATATATATATAAAAATTACACATATATCCATATCAATATCCCTTCACTTGATGGGGTAATACATTCCATAAGTTCATTTTTCAAAATCCCTCTTTAAATCAAACCGAATTGAGGGGAACTTTTCTATACCTAAATACTTTTATATAACACCCATTTCATGTTTTAATTATAAAATGAACACATTATTTTGAGACATATTTTTATGTACTCATATATGAACATCAATAACATTTAATTATTTCATATATTTGGAATAGTTATGTAATTTAGTTTAATTATGATAAGAGGAAATATTATTCAACCCATTTATTTACATGGGTAATTATTATGATTAAATATTATGATTGACTTACCTTTGTAGAGAACATAATCATTAACATTATATGATGTGTTTTACCAGATAGTTCTTCAATTAAATGGGTAAAATTATTGTCTCGTAAGAGTTTATTTGTGGGATTAGGGATTAAACATATTCTCTAATGGGACTCTATCCACCATGTGATGTCATCTTAGTAGTTTTCCTCCACTTATTCTTATGTCATGTTTTGTGTTGGTACCAAATTTCCTATATTTATATGATTCATATGATTCTATTTTCATTTTGTTTTTCTCCGATATTATTACTCATGAATGTTCTCCTTTATGATATCATATTATACCATTGACTCACATGTTATGATTATTTATCATGTTTATTCCCTTAATAGAATTTTTAGTTTACCCCTTTTTGTGTATGTATTCACCAGGTTATCCCAAGAAATTTTAGGATCTAAAGTGGATTTATGAGAGAAGATTAAAATAAAGGCATTTTATTTTCATGTTGATGTTTTATTTAACTAGTCTTCCAAAAATACTATGATTTCCAATCCTTGTTTTTTATATTATGGTTATCTATGATAAAAATCATGTAATAATATGTGTCAAAAGGCTTGGGTAGATAAATGGTTGGAGATCCTGGTTCATGAATTTTTTGAACTATAAGAACCTACATGGACTTCATTTATTATGGTAAGGGTATCTCCTTCATCAATGCATTTGATGAGGAATCTATTGAATCCCCATTTATAGAGAACTTGTTATTCATTCAGCGTATCATGATGGGTGATGTTTTCTTCTTAGAGTAGGATTCATACCTTTTTAGATCGGTCTAACGGGCTGAATTTTTTTTGAGGTATTCCATTATGTGACTCATCCATAAAATATTAGATTTCAACTCATCATACACCACAGAATCATTGGACTGATTGATCTTCTCCATGTTACATATAATTACCAGACAGAACACCCTATAGTGTGTGATTTAAAAAACTGTATCATTCTGGCTAGGATCATTCATGGGTGTGACTATATTATCCATTTCATCAATATATCCATTCTATTAATTGGGGTATTATTCATCACTAGATCAAAAAATAATTCTTCCATCAGTCCCCTCACATAGAAAATGAGTGGGGATAACTCATCCTTCATGAAGGAATATTCACCGTTGATCAACATAATCACAACATCTAAATCACCATTAACATTAAGATCGGTTATCTATAGATTTAGGTATATCTCCAAACCTACAATAATATCTTGGTACTCCACCTCATTGTTGGAGAAACCGTTAGATAATAGGATGTAATTGGGTGGGATTTCCTTATATGGTGAGACAAGACAATACAGAATCCAACTCAATTGAACTTTTTGATTAAAATTATCTTATTAGTAGGACATTGAGAGGATCTATAAAAATAAATCTTCCATATTTAGGGACTATAATTGGAATTGAAAACCTTTTTTCTAGAAGTTCAATGTTGATGTTATTTCATTTTGGTGTAGGATGCACTATGAGGAAATTATATGGATATTTCCCTCTAATTTCTTTATATGATATGGACTAGATATCATTTTATTAAATTTTGACTACCCATTATGAAAATTTTCATATCAGTGTAGGGAGATTGAGGATATAATTAATTGGGTCTATATGAGATACCAAGTGTACTTTTTGGTGATACAAGTAATACATCAACTTTTGTACTACAAAAATGATTCCAAGGAAGTTCTTCTGGATATCGGAAAATCATGTATTAATTTATATATTTATTCAATTGAAATAGTAGATATTGTTTTCATTTCTTGAATTGTTTTTATAAGAGATATGGGTTCCAAATGATCACTCCACCATGACCACATATATGATGATTGGATTCCCTTATACAAGTAGAATTATGTATAGTGAGTGTAGAAGATATTTTATGAGGTTCTCAAAGGATTTTTGAAAAAGTTTTTCCCACTTATAGGTGACTCCATTCTTCATAAACTTGGGGAAGGTTATATTTTTTGGACTAGTTTATATGTGGAACACCAAATATAATAAAGGATTCCTTGAAGCTCTATAATCTATTTTAGGTTTTGAGGATGTGACATTTAAAATATCAGAATGGTATTCTCAATGTGAAATTAAATACTGTGGTGGATTTCTATACATCCCAAGAACACTCTTAACGTTTCCTAAGAGGAAAAATTAATATGGTTTTTATTCAAGTTGTTATATTACAATTTACTTAAGATTATTTCAAGATTTATGATATTTTCATAGCTCTATTGTTATTTAACAACGAGGTTATTGAAAAATCATTCTTTGATTCTTCTTATGAAGGTATTGAAGATGTGATGAATATTGAATTAGTAATTGGTTCATGAATTATTCATGATAAAAGGAATTAACTTCTATCCAGATATTCCCTGATGTTCTCTGAATTTAGTGGCTTCCTCATCATCAATAAACATCTTGATCAGGTCGTACCCTGAGTGCCTGCTTATAAAGGAACATGATTATTCAGTAGTTCTATGATTGGAATTGGGAAATCATCCCTCAGACAATGGATATTTTTATCCCTAAAATAAATGTATACCCTGATCATTCTGTTATTCTTCCAAATGGGGATGATGTTGAAAATCCATTTTGAGCATTGCACCTATTGGATGAAGATTTATTTGATATGCTTATCAACATCAGATGCCACCCTAGAAGCATGTGAGGGATACATTCTCATAACCACATTCTTGAAACCTCTATGGTTGTTTGAAGGTCCCAAGTGATGGGTTGGAACTTCTGAATCTAGCTTGGGTATTTATATATAGTTTTAGGTGATCACAAAATAGTGCTTCTTCAAGAAGTAGATATACATGTCCTAATCTTATGGAGGCATGGAAGTGATGATCAATATTTTTCATGGGTTTTCTTTTTCTCCCATATTTACCTTATTTATCTCTTCATTGGTCGTGGGGATTTTTTACTCATATGATAGAGCCCTCATCCTCTTCCTCTATCTTGGTTCTAATGTAAGTGTCCTTAGGAAATATATACGAGGCCACGTCATCTTTGAATCTGATAAGGTGTGAAAGGATTCTAAGATAAATATTGATATATTAAATTTCAAGTAATTACCTAGTATAATTTTAAAGATCTCCCAATGATGTAGAAATATTTTCTGATCAATATTAGGCATTGATCTGGCTATATTTTAGGGGGCCTACTACCTCGATGATGGGTCGTATATACTCTTTTCTAAGTAATATTTATGAGCTTTCAGGGATGGTTCCCAAGCCATTGGGAATGAAAACCCGCATTCCACCATCTATCATTTTATGTTTTCCTTACCTCTTGTATAAACATGTCTTATCATACTAGGATTTACATTATTCTAAATGAGTGTTATCAATGCACAATATGCCAAATTTTTCACTGATAGGGGATTTCAACCATTTATGGAATGTTGATGGAATTGTTACATGGTTTTGAAGTCAAAGCCTCTAGAGTAAGACATTGTATGTTTCACTCTACTATAAAATCATGAACTCAAAATTATACACTGGGTCCATGAATTTTAATTTGAGGTCAACCATTATTAGGGTATTTTTCTAAATTTTTTCATACCCTTGAATGGTCATATTCATGGGAGATACACCATCCTCACATTATCCTAAACATTATAGATTATAGAATATGTTGAAATTAATAATGGAACCATTATCCACTAGATCCCATAGAATTTTGAAATTGTTGAGACTTCCAAAAAAGTTCATGGTTTTGATATTTACCTAAATATATTCTTCTTGATCTTTCTCTATTAAAAGGATTGTGGAAATACATTCTTTTGAATTTGTTTTTTCTCAACAGACCTCAGTTATAAAAAGTACTTTCTAGGACTCACGAGGGATCTGGAGAGCCTTAAAAAATCACCTAACTATGTTCTTTTTAAATATGGGGAGAATATAGGATTAATATATTTTATATAATAGTTTCCTTCTATTTCAAAATAACATATTTCTACACCAGAAGTTTTTACTACTCAATATGGGGTTTCTCCTTGGAATGTTCCTTAGGTTTTGAAGTTATATACATAGATATAGTTGGAATATTAAAATGATGGATGAACACATGTTACAAATATATTAGGCAGAATTAGTCAACCCACTCATCTGGGATTTTCATATAGTTTCACACCCACCAAACGATTGTCCAAAATAATTAGGTTTGGATGACTTGGGTAAGACTATAAGGTGTCTCCATGTTTCTTCTAGGACTAATAAATAACTAGACAATGAATATAATTTGTTTAAATGGATAGTTTAGGAGTGTGTCCTTGATATTGTGATCATACAAGACTATATCTTCTTATGATCCATCAACCTCTCTTACTATTTCCTTTGGCTCTATTGTTAGGTATGGGGAACTCAAGTTCACATGAATACTCATCATTGGATAAAAGTTCACCTAATTGAATGATACTAACATGAATTAATAGAAACACTTAGCCCGACGAGGATTCCTTTTTGTAGGGTGGATTGCATGCTTTAAATGAAAATAGAATTAAATCCATTATAGTCATAGCAACTTTAAGAGTCAGATAAGAATGTTATTTCTATTCCATATTCTTCTTCTGATTTTTATTTCTACCTCCATACTATGAGTTTGATGGTTATATGGTTTATGAGGAGATAGAGCCTCAATTGGATTATGGAGTTATTATATAACAATTGTGAAATCCTGATAAACTATATTTTGGGGAATTCATTCTTTGAACTTCTATTCATGACTAGATGGAAGTTATTTTCATTCACTTACTTTTCATAATTTAGTGTCGGAAACATTGTCCACTTATACTTGGGTTTTTACCTACATCACTTATCTATAACCAATCATTCTATTGGTGATGTATTTAGTGACAAATCAACCTTTAATAGTATGAACCAACCTTTAATGAATAGGTTAATAATCATGATGGTCACTAAGGTCTACATTTCCTAGTTTCATAGTCTTAGGTAAATTAAGGATATTTTTTCCATAGATGCGAGGAAATAACTAGGAACCTATTCACTATGGAAGAAATAGTCTTTTTCTTCTATTACTTAAATCATGGTTCTCCTAAATATATTTTTCCTCTAGTTAGGAGATTTTTCTTATTTATTCCACTCAGTGGGGTGCAATGAGTAATGTGGTGCCTGGCTAGGTGCTCTAGTAAGAACTGACATTTTCTAGAGTCTGACAGAAGAAGTTTCTACCTTGAAATAAATTTTTTCATTACGTCATGGGCATGGGCATATATTTGGCCTTGGTTTGTTGAATGACATATTCTATACACTCAGTCATTTTTTTTAAACTATCGAAACCCAACCGGGTATTTCAATGAGATTAGTGGTTTCTACAATTCATCACATAGATTTTCTACAAAATTTTATATAAATTTATCATGTGGGAGATTTATATTGAGTGAGTATATTGGGTTTTTCAATCTAGAAATTATGTTGGTGGCCCTTTTATTTTCATTTTTTTAGGTCATAAGGTCAATGATCATCATATTACTTAGCATGGAGATGAATTGATTGATAAATTGATGATGAAGGTCTTCCTAGTCTGAGATAGATCTTACTGGGTGGCCACTACACTAGATGAAAGCAGGATCTATCAGATTTTTCACAAAGAACCTTAGATTTTCTTCCTCCTACTATTCTCATGGGCCCATCATGGATCCACATGAGAATAATAAGTTTGATATATACTACATAGGATACCCTTAGGTTATGAAAGTTTGATAAAATAGGATTGTAGAAATTAGGTGAAGGTAGAGTGGCATCCACTCTTTTGGGATATGGAGCCCCCTTGGGATATATGAGGGAAAGTCTCCCCTCTAAGAACTACATTCAATCGGTGTGGGACTTCATGCTATTGAGGAGATCGTGAGGTACAACTGTCTAAACCACCTCCTAATCCAATGCAGTGGGCTAGAATTCATGTGATCAACCTGTATTCATTGATTGATGATTTTCATTTCATGCTAGGACTAGATAATTATCTAGGTATAGTGAGGTTATTTTAATAATGATGGAAAGTGTTAAGCTTCCTCAATTATTTTATTCAGATTTTTTAGATATATAGATATATGAAAAATACGATTTTTTGATTCCATCCATGTGGGTAGATTAACCCACTCCTGTTGGATGCGGGGAGAGGTGTTCACTTCATCTTTGAGATAATACCTGGTGTGAATATTTCCACTGATAAATATGTTAATAAGTCATTGGTGATTTGATTTCATGGCCTGATTTTTTTCCAACATTAGTTTTATAGAAGGTACTTTAGGATTTCTTTTTAGAGAGTGTAATGTGGCAATGTATTTCACTTTATCCTTGAGGGAGTAGCATTGATAGGGTGAAAAATAATCATTTTGTGATGCCATGTTTTGGTTCCTTGACTAATTTTTAGTGAGTTATTCCTCAACCTATATATCAATGTAAATTTTATCTCAGTGTATTATTTTTTAGTAAGTCACTCTATATCTACATCTCAATCTAGATCATCTATCACAATGATATTGATGATGTTCATGGAGTCATGCCAGGTAGCAAGAATTGTATCATCATTATTTGAGTAAGAGAAAGTCCACACTACATTGCATCCCCTTCAATAATTAAATCAAGGTCTTCTCATCAATACTTCAACTCAATGGTCTATTTTAGAATAGAACCTTTATGGGGGTTTATTTTTCATTTTGGATGTTCCTATGTTTTGTTTTTTGAATATTGACCCTGAGGGAATCCCTAACCACCCTCATCAAATAATCAACAAATGACAGGGGCATGTCACATGTCACATGGTGGTAGGAGCAGCTTGGGGCTAGTTGTTTATAACTACTTCCCATCCTATAGAAGACTAATCTCTTGAATATGATGGAAATAATTACACTAACCCTTAGGGATAGGATTGATATGTGTTTGGAACTATTAATTCCTAAATCTATTAGGGATTTTATGACTCTTTAAAAGATGGTTGAGGGACAATTTCCTCCTTCCCTATGGGATCGCGATTGATTTGGATCCACTACTGATTTCTTAAGGACCCTACTTGGAATTGATGACTCTAGGGTTAGAGGTGATAGTAAAATGAAATCATCCCTACAAGCTTGGGTTTCTCTAAAATAAAAACTATGGAATATTCTTTTTCAATATTCTTAATTTTAACATTTTCAATCATGCATGAGGTGGTTGTAATTCCTTCTCAAAATATGAGTTGCTTAGAATTGGGAGTTGTATAATAAACCAAGGATTTTGATCCCTTATATGAGGTGTACTATTATTCTGTTGATAATTATAACTTAAGAGACTATCTGTGGACAACTTGTTTTTCTCCTGGTGCTTTTGTGACTTAGATACAGGAATATTTTGTTGGATTGACCAAATGGAGCGTGCATTGTTCAGACCTGTGACCTATCTTGGAATTATGAAACTATTAGATGTCATCTCTAGGAGACTATGATAACCTAGGGATGGTGTGAAGTTCAATTATCTATATCCACCAAAATCCTTAAATTTGTACATATTATGAGGCTTTAATGATTTTTTTGGAGGGATTCCATGTTGTGGAAGCAAGAATGCCATAAACTCTCACAATTATTTTTTGAACTAAGATCCCAAGCCACAAAGAAAGTGGTACGGTCTATCTATAAGTATATTATATTAATGTTTTTAAGATTATCCTCATATCCCTGATAAAGGATATTCCAAATAATTAGAAATTGAATGGTTTCCCCTAGTTTCATTCATAGGTAAATCATGTATTCCTCTCTTATATCATTTGGGATATCATAGATGGAATTGGTGATAGTATAAAACATAAACAAGAGGTTATTATTGAAAAACTCTTTAAATGTATCCATGAAATCTTCTTCCTCTTCAGATTTATATTATATTACTTGGTTAGATAAAATTGTTCACCTTTCTGCAGATGATGACTCATGACCTGTAGGAGGAATGGATGGTGTTCATCACTCTGGGTTTCATGCTAACCAGGGTAAGGTGTTATTGTTGATTAATGGGGTACCATATATTATTGATCCCTTTTGTTCAAGAACATATCTATATGATGTTTCCTTCAAAAGAGAAGGATTTTGTTGACTGTGTGAGATATCACCTTAGGAGGTTGTGCACATTGGATGTTAGGGATTGGATCCCCATAATCTACCTCAATGTTACTGTGAGGAGGACTATCATAGTAATTAAGACCTTTGACTTTGGATAATGATTTGAATGATACTTGTGATTATATATATATATATATATATATATATATATTATATATAGATTAAAGGATACTAGAATTAAGCATGGTAAGAATATGAGCCTCACCCTATGTCATGGGTGGAATACACCGACTATTCATTTGTGATCGAGTAGGGATTCTTTTGTATAGAGGTTGTCAGAATATGTCGATAGATTTCTTTTTTCTGGAATAGGTTCTTGTTACTAGGAATTTATTGGGATATACAAACAACATTGTGGATTTTTGGAAGGAGTATGAGACTGCCTTTAGGTGGAGCCAAAATATTTCATTCATCCTTGGTTGAACCTTGAATATGGGCCCAGTTAGAATGTTTATTCCCTACTATAATATACCAATGGACCTTGGTAATTGGTGAATTAATATGGTATCCTCTTATATGTCTTATGAGGGATGTCGATATAGTCCTTCATCAACAAGAGATAAAATATGGAAAAATTATTATTATTTAAAGTTTCACATCATGTTCTCTATTTTAATTTAGGTAGGATATGTAAAAAAATGGTATGATGTGTGGTTAACCCATTTAAGTTTTTATAATATTAAAAGATTAAAATTGGTTTCACCATTTTTGAATTGAATCAATATAGGTTTTCCCAATGTTTGGGTCGATGCTCCTATCATTGACGATTTCCAATGACATTTTTTCATCGAACCATAAACACTCAATGGTTCCAACATACATAATTAGCTATGATCCTACTTTCCAAAAGCATATATTTGTTTGGTTTCAATGACAATATTTCTTATGAACATCCATTGGTTGAGAGGATGGGATTTTATTCTCATCATACCCTATTAGAGGGATTATTTCTTACTCTAGGACTCTTTAATATATTTAAGTCATGTTCATGAATCTTTCCCATATCTTGATGAGGGACTAGTTACCCTAAAATTTAATTTTTAGTGGATGATTGTATATGTGAGTATTTATACATATCATAGGTATCCCATTAACATGGAAATCTATATGTATCATAGGATATCTATTTAATTCATATTTTATATGTGTCATAGGTTCTCAATCTTGTCACCCATTATTACTCAGTGATGCTGTATTGGGTATTTTTTTTAAATCAATAAAACTAGGAACTAAATAGTTTATTACCATTTACAAAGGAAATAGTTTTTATTTCATTGATATCAAGTGTATAAATTGGATTCCTACGTGTACTTATGAAAGGAATCAAAACTCACATATTATGGTTCAATTTAAAGGACATGTTGTACCTTTAAAGTTCATCCGATGAGGACCAATCTATATAGTTTAATATCATGTGGTATAGAAATCTAGGAAAAATATTTCTATAAATGGTTGGTGTGGGATTCATGTGTGACAAACACTTTTTTGTTGGCCTTGTAGGGAGTGTGGTTTGATAAGTATGAATTAATATTACAAGTATGGTCCTAAGAAATGGACCCACTGGGGGTATAGCCTTGTGTGGATGGTAAGATTTCATGTTTAGTATGATCCCATTGAGATAGATCTATATTGGGTATATGGAATGATGAGGGTGATGTTAATAGACCCAAACGAATGTATCCCTTCGAGTGGGATCATGGTTCGATTGGGAATATGGCCTAATATAATATGATCCATATGGATTATGAACCAGATGGATGAGATATCCAAACTCAAAAGAGTATATCTAGGTGAGTGGAGGATTTAAATGAACTAATTAGGAATATGGATTCATGAGTATGAACATGGAAGTTTGATTATTTTTCTTTTTAACCTCAAGGATGTGTCCAACATACCATATCAAGACAAAGATCAAATCTCATGTAATTTTAATAACATAGTTTAAGGATTTATGACTGGACTATACCATGTAGTTTTACATCATGTAGTTAGGAAGTAGTAATTTAGATTAACATCATGTGGCTAGGATGTCTATAGTGACACTTTTATGTGAATAATGGGACTTGATCCTAGGATAATCTTCCTATATATCCCTTGAAAATAGGAACCAGATTCCATGTAGTTTTTATTTTATTAGGATATGGGTCTTAATGATGTGAAAATGGAGGTTTTAATGGGGTTTATTCCTATGAGTATTACCTAAGATATTTTATTGGTTTTATGGACCTTTTATGGAGAGGAATATACAGTCAAGATTTACACCAATGGTGGATCCCCATAATGGGGGTATTTTGTTATTTTAATTTCATGATCTTTTTATATCTTTGAGACTATGTGGGTCATTATTGATGTAATAAATAAGAGATAATAAAATATTAGAAACATTACATGTGAGAACAATTTTGAATCTGTATGAGTCTTACATAATGAGGATTCCAATAAATAAATATAACCATGAGTCGGGTGGGAAATATAGCCCCATTAGAGATAGAGTGAGCTTTTTTAAGGAGTATTTCAATTTGAAAGTTATATAAGAGCATTATGTTATTCAAGTAGAATATGTCCATGAGGAAAAACTGATTTAAATATATTAGATATGGGGATTGTTCCTTAAAAAGTAGTCCTATGTGTCATGATTATAATATGAATCAAAGTCGTTGTAGTTTATATGTAATGTGATTTGATTTCATATGACAAGGATGATAACCATTTTGTTTAACAACATACAACAAGGATGATAACCATGCAATTTAAAGTCATATAGTAATGACATAAATTTCCAAAAGTGATATAAGTATCATGGTAATTGTATGAAATATGAAATACATTATAGTATCACATTAGAATATATCCATGTGGGATATATTATATGAAGAATATATATAGTGTAATTCTGGTATTTATATGGGGCACGTGTCTTGAAATGGATTCCTATATATCCTACTTATAACAAGAATCTGAGTTCATGTAGTTGATTTGTACCTCTGAAATTGGAAGTTAAGGAAATATGGTTCAAATAATGGCCATTAATTCCCTAAAGTCTAGGATTCTTGGTAATATTAAGTACATACCCTGATGTAGATTACCATGAGAGATATAGCCTTATAGGAGGATGAGAAAATATAAACACGGTGGTTTGAGTGGTACATTTGGATCTAATTGGTCACAAGAGGGTCATTAGTTCATAATATTTAATAAAGGAGTTGGGTTAATGCAATCCCAATAAGGAAATAGGGTTATAAGATCATGTAACCATCAACTGGTCAGGTGATCAGGTGATGGAGTTAAAGGTCCAAAAGATCATTACATGATCATGTGACTAGTGTGTCATCAAGAGATCATGTAATTTAAGGGTTTCCATGTGTCCATCTCTTACTTCATTGTTCACTCAGTCATACCATGCATGAATGGTTCATGTTTTTAAAAAAGGTCATCCATTCATTTAAAATACCTTCTATATTACTCACTAAATTTTTTAAATGAGATTATTTAAAGTTGTTTGATTCTTCCTATCCTTTTATTGATCATCTCTTCATGTTTATGTATCCACTGGTGTGCCAAATTATGCTTCCATGGGGTTATAGGTGATTCCCCTCTCTATCTACATAGATTCACAAGGTGGTTGTTCCAAATACATAGACTAATGATATGGATGTTTTTTTCATAAGTCAGCCTGGGCTCATCCACAACATGTGATTAAGCCTTGTGTCGCTAATGGTATCCTCTTGTGTGTCACATGGTAAATAAAGATTAAAAAGAGGTTCATCATGGGAAGCCTCACCCTGGAGTATATCTTATGAAACTATAAACATGGATAATCTCATGACTCTAGAGGGTTTTCCCATAAAGAACAAAAACAATGAGACCCTTCCTCTATGAAAATATTTGGTTGTTTGATCCATATGGGGTTACATGATCATGTGTGTCCAATAGAAATCGCATGATAAATAATGACTATAATAATTCCTAATCATGGATGAGATCACATTTCCACTAGTCTCATGATTCGTTTGGTCTTAAAAAATAAACTTTCTCTAGGAAATCGTATAAAGAACATTGAACATTAGAATGACCCTTCAAAAACACACACCTCCACCCATCCTATTAGAATCATGTGAGTGGGATGGGGTAATGCAATTGCATGTCCCTAGGTCACTTGACCCGATCTGAGGACGCTTAAGGGTTCATGAAATCTTGAAAATATTTATTATGTCTCTTCTAATTGCATTTTTACTAAATGTCACCCATATTTTGGATATTTTCACTACTTTATTTTTCCAATGTTTTTCTAGAGGGAATCAACAATGATATGAGATATCCTTATTTTTAATACTTGAGAATCGGTTCTTCTTCAATAGTGAATGCTCTCCTAGCTTCAAACTCTTCTCCCTATTTGATAATAGAAGTTATCTGGCACTCATAGTATTTATCAATATTTATAATTTATTGAAATAAATTTATTTGATACATGTACCTCATATTTATACTCAAAAACAAATATATATTGAATTATATTATCTAAAATAAAAATATAGAAGTTTCTTGATTCTTTTTGATAGGTAATATTCATATTCAAAACTAGAGGAAATTTCTCCATTTATAATTATCATCAAAAATTCAATAAAATATTATTCACTATCTCCATTTTAATCTTCTGGATACTTGGACTTCATTATTTAATGTGATATATAAATATCATGATCTCAAGAACTCCTCAAATATCAGTACTTTTAAATACCTGATGTACTTAGGATCTCAAATATTTTTCTTCACATAGTTGGAAACAATCACAACCTTATTTATATACCAAAATTAGATCTTCAAATCAATCAATATGAATCTTGTTAGTTATCACATGAAGTATTTTAATTATTGAAACTTCATCATTATTTTGAATCATTATCAATAATTATATATTATATATCATGCAATGGTTTTGGTCGTCGCTCAAACTCATTAAGATCATACATAGTTGAGATTCATCCAACATGAATCCAGTCTGAATTCATGCTTGTTCATCTCATTAATACCATCAATGAAATACTTATTCATTCATCGAAACCCCCCTAATAGTCTCGGTCTTGTATCCTTGAGCTTCACACATTCTCATTCTTGGAAATTATCATGATAATTTATTTTGATAATGATATATAAATCCATGAATAATTGAAAACAAGCATCTAATGATACAATCTTCTAGTAAATCTAATTCTGGAAGTCTCACCCAGTATATAAGGATATAATCCATTATGTCATTATCAATAACCTGTATGAAAACCATATTTTTATTGAATTCCTCTAATATATTTACTTAATCAATAGGAAAAAATTCTCTTACATTGGCCCAAACTTCTATGTGGATCATGAATTTAGATACCCCTCATCATTCAACAATGTGTCTTTTCATACATCATTAGAATTTTTACTATGATTCAAAACTGGCTATGTGCATCTACATACCTAGCCTAAACTCCTTACGTATATTTTCTTCTATATGTTATATCCTCTTATGTGTTATAAAACTTTGTTAATGTTACCAAATTTTCATGGAATCACATCAGAATCTATTAGGATGATCCTAATAACTTCTCAACACCACAAAAAAATCACATTCAACTTCATAATCCTTATCCAAAAGTCTATTTATAGAGTCTTAGGTACTCTATAAGTTATAGATGATTTCTCTCCACTTCAAGAAATCCTTCTTCTTTTAGAATTTAGTCTCTTATATCCTTACAATCACATTTTTGACAGTGCTTCTACATCCACAAACACTTTTCATAATATCCAAGAAGACCATCACATCAATTATCATATATAAAATGAATGATTACCTATACCATTCAATATGAAAACAATTTCTTCAAATAATTTCCCTAAATGGATGATCAATCAAGACATATAATTCCAACACAAGAATATATAACAATACTATAAGGATCATCAGTAGCTCATTAATACATTTTGACAGTCTCTCTTATGGAATACTAATACAATTAATGAAATTGGCACAACAATATCCCCCATCACATTTATTGGTAATATCTTCATATGGTTTTTTCAATACATTAATATGTGAGATTCGATTTCTTCTCATTATTATCATTTAAATTTAAAGGAATAGTGTAAGAGTCTGCTCATGCCACTGTTCTTCTTCCTTTCAAGGCACTCAGATTTTCATCCCCTTTTTTTCAAATGTTATTGAAAAATTATACCACATGGTTCTCCTAGAAAACATCCTTTAGTTTACATTCTCTAATTTTATGTGGTTTATCCCATTGTATAAAACCATAATGATTCAACCATGTTTTTATATGTTTTTAAAAATGACCATTCATGTAGTACGATTCTTAAAAATTTATCATTTCTCAAATAGGGGATGTATAAAATGGATTTAATGCTGAAATATGTTGTACCATTCACACATCTCAGAAAACACATAAAAAATTTCAAGTGGAATGAATGAAACTTTCCCTTTGTTTCATTTTTTATCAACCAACACTTACCCTTATTAATTATATTGTATGATGGCACAAGAAAGGGTTGTAAATGTGGTACTCATACCTCATTATACACAATTTATGGGTCTATATAGATTTTATAGAATATAAATAATTATATTTCTTATGAATTATTGGAATGTCCATAAATTGTTCCCCCCTCAAGGGATACCTTCAATTTCCTTCTCTTAATGGTAGTTCAAAACCTCCATGACAATTCATTTTCTTGTTGTCTAATAAATGAAAAACTAATGATTTACTTTTAATTATTTTGTATAACACTCATTTAACTCCTTTAATTGCCTACATGTTAGATCACAAATAAACTAGAATAGGGAATAAAGAGAGACCGATTTGATAATTTATATGTATCATTCAACATAAATATTTTCTCTCAAATTTATCTTCTTCTTTCCAAGGTCATCACTTTTCATTTGTATTTCTTGAAATACTTCATTTTGTGAAATAGTTTTATTCAATTTATAATTTATGTAAGATCTATTTTATTATAGTTTATTCATCCTATTTTTATTTTGTTCTCAGATTTGTATGATAGTAATCCAATATTTTAAACCATATCTATATTTCTCGCATCATTTACACAACTTTCTTATAATTTAAAAGTTACCACCTATAAATGATCCTCACAAACTTTCATCGCATCTTCATAAATCACTTTATTCCCTTTCAACTTATCATTATCTTGAGTTTTATTTTTTTTAGACAATTTTAGTTGTTCTATTCATACAACGTGATATTCCTTCTTTTTTTGATCAACTTTATTATGCTTCTCTTATACCTTATCCTTGTGAATTTCATTACATTTTTCATCAAAAGTAACTTACCTTGAAAACAAGTTCATTAACACTTCATCCTTGTGACCTTTCAATCCATATCTATCCCAAAAATAATTTAAATAGCCAAAAAAAATTGTGGATAGATTTTTTTGATTTTCTCATCATGGATTTTGTCCTCTTTTATTATTGTTTTTAAATCATAAGAACCCCCTTGACACTTTATTATTCATTATTAATGAAATAATAAACCAATAGTAGTAAGTTGTGGGTTTATACCTTCCACTGCAAAAATAATATCTTCCAAACTATAATCTTACATCTTTATAGCATGTTACTCTAGAGTAATATTAGGGTTTTCTTCCTTCAAATTGATCCTTTTACCCAGGGGATGTTGATTTCTTGGTATATTTTCTCATTTATTTGATTTAAAGGATTTCCTCTCATTATTTTTTGTTTAAACCACATAAAGTTTATTTTTAACACCTTAAATATTATAAATGACATGATTTTGTTTAATTTGGTTAGGTGTAGATTTATTTATTCCATAAAACCTTCCTTATCAATATCTTGAGAATATTCTCCCTTAATGTTCATCGATTCACTGAAGTATTATTTATCCAAATTTAACACATGATAACCATTGATATATATGTATTGTGACTCAAACAACACCTCCAATTTAGAAACTAAATTTTCTTCATGATTACACACAATTTTTCTTTGTTCTGCTATTTTTATTTTTAGTATTGCAATCTCATTAACATATGATACTTTCTACTTGATCAGATACATTTTTTCATCAACCACCTTATATTTTTTCTTTAAGTGATTTTTTATTTTATTTCTTGAGCTATATAATCTGCTCAAGGAATTATTATTACTTTCCTTTTTATCTCCCACAAATGTTCTGTCCTTTCTTCTCTATCATCATCACTTATTGATGAATCAAATCCTATTTCAACTTGAGAAAGTAATTTTTCTTCATTATAAGATGAACAACTCTAGTTTCCTTGATCCTTATTTCTCATTAGATTTTTTTATTTTTTTAATAAAATCCTTTTTATTTTTAATATTTCTCTATTTGTTTCTCATCCACATCATTTTATTCATATTCCTTAGCTACTTCTTAGGAATATAAAATTTCAATATGAACAATGCCATCACAATTATAATATATCCTAAATTTCTCACCCTTCACTTTCCATTCTTAAATCTCATTGATAAAAGTTACATGTTTTTTTGATATCAACATCAGATTATTTATCATATGAATTTATTTTTTTATCATCTTCACCATCTTTTAATTTCCATTTTCTCATGGTTTCAAAGGCTATTTAATTTTTTGGATTTATTTATACAAATATGAACCTTCCTCATTTCATATGTTATGATGATTTTTTGATGTTCATATATGAACATATATTCCCTATCCACTAAATTTAAAACCTTGGGATTAAATCTATTTGGTAAATTTCTAATAAGATTCTTCATAATGATTGATTCCTCTATCATCTCATGAAATCCTCAAATAGTGCTGACAATTTCAATTACCTATGTGAAATAAGAATCTATGTTCTCATCATATTTTATTTTTATATCTTCAATCCCACTCCTCAAAACTTTTAATTTGGTTTCCTTGACTTTGATATTACATTAAAAAAATTCATTAATTAATTTCCCAAATTTCATTGGTAATCTAGAGACCCCTGACTTCAGTAGACACATTCTCTGATATTTACATCAAGACAGATTTTGTTTCTTCTACATCCACCCCAGTATTCTACATATTAGTATGAATCATGGGATAATCTTCAAAGATGTTTGGAAAAAATGTTATATTATTATATATGGTTTTTAATAATCCTTAAATGTGTTAGGTAAGCATCATATTCTCTTAACTATGGTATTTTATACCATTGATCATTTGTTTACCTATCTTGTTAATATAATTTTGAATCTATATTTCTGAAGAATAAATATTCCTCAATAATTTGAGGGAACCTTACTTTTATACCACATAAAGTTCCCTAGGACTATTAAACACTGAGAAAGGGGGTTGAATCATCGGCCTTATTTAATGAATTATTTACCTCTTAAATTAAACCTATTGAGCTAAATAATTTTCCCAATAAACTCAACCATTTTCCATAGTTATCACCTCATATTAAATAAATAAATGGAATATATTAATACACTATATTTATAGAGTTAATCCTAAAGTCTGACTCAATTCCATGTTTGTTATGCTCCCCAATATAGATTCTCTAGTATGTTCACCAATTATTTTCCAGCAAGGATAGTTAATTCCAATCAACACAGAGTCTAATGTATCCACTTTAATACTTTCCTCGCAACACAAAATCTAATGTGTTCACACGAATTCTTAAATTCACTGGTAGAAACATCACTTCAAAAAAATAAGAGCCACTAAAAAAACAATTTCACCTCTTGATGGTTTTCCTCATCCATGAATAGAGGGATCGGCACATCATCACATGTATAACATTAAATAACATCAAAATCAACCAATAGTGATTAACACTACTAATCTCAAGACTTATTATTACCTTGGATAATTTGATTCCCCTTTTTATTAATTCTTTAGTAGAATTTCTTCTTCTCAAAGGAATGATCTTCCAACTTTAGGTCCTTCTCTCTCTTCGATAATGGAGATCATTAGGATCTCAAAAATTTTATCAAGGATTATAATTCCTAGACATACATATCATTGATAAATGAAATACATATTTATACTCACAAAAAAAATATATCTACAATTATGTTCTTTTACTCAAAATATATATGTTCTATGACTCATACTGGTAGTTAATATTTGTATTCAAAACTATAGTATATTTCTTCATTTTTAATTCTCATCAAAACCGTAATAAAATATGATTCAATATCTTTATTCTAATAACTTGGATACTTGGTGATCATTATTTCACATGATATATAAATATGAAAATCCTATAAACTTATAAAATCATGTTATTTTAAAATACCCAAAATACCCAGTATATTATATTTTATTATTTAGAAAGTCGTTAATAAATTAGATTTCATTTAAATACCTAAAATATATCTTCATCTCAATCACCATGAATTTTTATATTTTTCTCACACAGTATTTAAATTTCCATAACTCCATATTTATTTTTCATCATCAACACTCATCATACATTTTTTTAAATGGTGGTGTTCTAGTCAAAGACCCAAATACTAAATTTATTGAAAAAATTTATAGAAAAAAATTAAATGAGTCTGAAAGATGGATTTTTTTGTAGTCCAATCATAAATTGAAATTAAGTAAAAAGGTATATCATTTAGTAAAGTGATGTCATGGGTGAACCTTATATTATTGAGTCTATATGAAATCTTGTTCACTTCATGATAAGTATTAGTGAAAATATGGTTGGTGCCCATGAGAGAATGTAGACAATCCATACAACATGAAGTAAGTTTCCATGCAATTTTTACCACTCCATTCCATATATATTGCACAATGGTTGTTGAATATCTTTTGATCCAGATGTTGTTCCATACAAGATTATTTGAAAAAGATATAGTGTGAATCACACTTATAACTTTAGATTCCAGAGAAGAGGTGACACTACAGCTGCCATAGAAGCATCCTAGAGTCTTCCCATAGTGGTTGTTGTAGATAGCACCACATCCCGAGGGTCTCTGGATGCCTTTAGAACCTCCATTAACAATACATTTGATCCATCCTAGAGGATAATCTTTCCAGAATACTTCAAAATTATTTCTATTTTGGGGATAAATGTCTATCACCCCAAGCCATCAGAGAATCCCAAGGTCTCTAACAGTATTGCTGCAAAGATCCTTTTAAATCAACGTAGCTTCCCAAATGGAAATTAAGATTATCATTTTACAATAATTAAGAATAAATGAGTAATTTTTATGAATATAAACATTTCTATCATATCAGATCTCATGGAGTATCTCAACTATAGCTGTTATTAATAGATTCTTGGTTTTTTAGGAGTCAGTCATATCCACACAATGATGAAGTTGAGAGTTGATAGAGTCATAAAGTAACCATATACACTCAAAAATACAAAGGAAATAATTCCAAAGGGTAGTGGTCATAGAACAACAAAGAAACAAGTGATTAATATCTTTTCAATGTTGGTGGAAAAAATAAAATTTAGAGAAAAGTTGAATCCCAAATGATTGAAGGTAGGTGTCAGTTGGGACCCTTTTGTGTGAAATATTCCAAAAAAGAGTGAATCTCGATGGATTTAACCATACTTTATTAAAAATATATCCAACTCAAATTATTTTCATATTTTTTAAAAATATGATCATTAATTTTTTTTTGAGTCAAGCATGCCATTATGAGAAGGTTCCCAAATTAAAAAACCACCAGTGGTGGAAAAGGGATAATCATCAATGGCTTGCTTAATATTGTTAGGTAAGTTAGTGTTTTGAGATCTTGACATACCCTTAATGGTATTATTATCATGTTCATGAGATTGAGTGGGGGAAACCATAGAAATGAGAGGGCCACCAGTCTAGTTGGAAAGCTAGAATTTCAAGGTAGAGTCATTGCTCAGCATCCATATACAGTTAGACATGATGTTGGAAAAGGCATTCCAAATGGATGGCCAGATGGATGAGCTCATATAATTTATCTTTCCTTTCTTTAAATTATCACGAAACCAATTTTTATGTGGAGGAAGATTTATTATGAAGAAGATTCCAAGTGGATCTATCTTGTAAGGCGTCGTTAAATATTTTTACATTATTGATGTTGAGTCCACCTTTTTCCAAAGTCTTGCAATAGGTGGACCAGGGAATGGTTACCAACATCCTTTCAAGAGTGATCCCACTCAACACAAAGGTATTGATGGAAACATTTATTCTCTTTAAGATACCAACATACCATTTATAAACCATTAGGTAATAGACCATTTTGGAAACAATCTTAGACTTGAATAGACATATCCTACCAGCCATGGAGAGGGATTTACCTTTCCATGAGGAGAGTTGGTGGGTAATTTGTTCAAAAATGGTAGAAAAATTACATGAATTGGGTTAGCCCAAAAAAATTGGAGCACCAAAATAGGTGAAATGGAGAGACCCTTTCTTAATTTCTAAAACATTGATAATATTGGTTTTTCTGTTGGAAGGAAATCTATTCAAAAAAAAGATTTAGGATTTTCTCTAAATGATGGTTTTTCTAGAAACATATTCATAGTACGAGAGGGAACTTTTGAGGTTATTGATATTTCTCTTGTCACCTTGTAAAAAAGGATGATGTCTTTATCATATAAGAGATGTGTGGGGGAATTCAAATTCTTGGAAGCATGAATCGGTTTAAGATTCTTTTGATCCACTAGTTTAGTGAGTAATCTTCTTAAGTAGTCCTCAGAAAATTGAGAGAATAATAGTGGAGAGGGGGTCGCCTTGTATGAAACCTTTAGAACATTTAAAGTTACCCCAAGTAGAGGCATTAACAAGGATATAGATGAAGGCTGAATTGAAAAGTTTTTTAATTCTATTGATGAAAGAGTCATTAAGTACAAATCCCCTTAGAACTTTCAAAATAAAACTCTAATCCATGGTATCAAAAGCTTTTTGAATTTCAAGTTTTATGGCTACATTCCCACCACTACTAGTTCTATTCAAAAGGTTGGTGCATTTTGAGGAAATACAAATACAATATTAGATGAAACTTCCTTTAAAAAAACAAATTGATTCCAAGAAAAACTTTTGTTGATAATATAAGAGAGTCTATTTGCCTGAAGCTTGGTAATGATATAATAAGGAGAATTGATAAGGGATATAGGTCTAAATAGGTGAAGCTCATCAGTATTATCCACTTTAGGGATTATGGTGAGGAATTGGGAGTTCATCCCATGAGGGAGCATTCCCATAGAAATAAAGGTCCTGATTAATCTACAAATATCATCTTAGATCACATCCCAAAATTGCTGATAAAAACCATTATGGAAACCATCATGTCCTAGGGAACTGTCAGGATTTAATCTAAAGATCATGTATCTAATCTCATGGTCAAGAGGGATGCTATTAAGAAAGGATTTATCCTCTTAATTCACCATAATCGGAATGACATCCAGAAAAAGGTTTTTATTAATGTCATTCCTGTGGAAAATATTGTCAAAAAAATATACACCATGATTAGAAATACCTTCTTCAGTATCATTGACGTTTCCCTATCCCTTAGGAAGGAAATATGCAAGCACACTTTCCTGGATCTTTTAAGGGAGTTATAGAATTTAGTATTTCAATCACCATTAGTGAGCCATTTATTTTTGAGTGTTTTATTTCTAATGTTATCCTTGATGTTGTGTTGAGAAACAATTTTAGAAGAAATATCAATTTCATGTTGAAGGTTATAAGAAAAATTATAAATAGTGGTGGTATTCTGAATTTAGGAATGTTTCTATTCCAAAAAAGGGATGTCATTTTCCATTTTTTTAGATTTAGATCTACACCAATCCTTAAGAACTGACATTCTATTTTTTGAATTTAAAGGAACAGGTGAAATAATCATTGCAATTGTTCCTAGAAGACCATGAATTTTTTATAATTTTAGCACAATATGGGTTGAAGGCCAAGCGATGTTAAATATGAAATGTAAAATAGGATTGACGATATTGTATGAGAAGTTGACAGGGATAGGATTATGGTCAGATGTAATTTTATTAAGGGTGATTCTAGAGATGGTGTCCCATTTATTAAGAGCTAGAACAACAGTGAAAAATATATCTAATTTTCTAGAAACCAACCTATTGTAATGTTGTCTATACCATGTAAATTTGGCACCAGTGAGTTTAATTTCTATAATATTGTTATCCTATATAGAGGCATTAAATTCCCTTAAATAAAGAGTAGAGTGTGAAGGACCATTTTCTCACCTGGGGAAAGGATGGAATTATAGCCTCCTACAAAAACCAAGGATCATGAATTCTTTTACTAATATGGGAGAGTTCCTGTTGAAGGGGTATCTTATTATGGTATCTATTTTTAGAACATATAAAATTAGGGAAAATATTTGTGTGCTCAATGATAAATTCGCTGATAAAATATTGTTTGCAAACACTAAAAATATTAACATTCTATAAAGAAGAGTGAGAAAAGATCCAAAGAGTTTCAATAGATGAGTAGTTTTTATATGATCCTAAAAAAGTAAATCCAAACTGGAAAAGATGAAAAATTCGAGATGAAAAATAGATTTTTGGTCAATATACAGCAAAAACTTAAAGATTATGTGCATTGATAAATCTTTTTATGATAGTAATGGTGTCAGGGTTTTCTATACCCTAATAATTCCAAGAAAAAATATTCATTAAAACCTGTTCTTGGGGTTGGAACCCCCCCCCCCCTTTTTCTTATTCTTATAGCCCTTCTTTCTGGATGATCTTCTAGGAGTTTTATCCTTGGTCAGACAGGTTTCTTTTACCTGCTTGCTCATACGAAAAATAGGGAGAATTTTTGCAATACCTGCACTAACTTCCAAATACATTGGGTCACCCTTTTTTTATGGAGAAATGATTTGACTATTTCATTCAGTCAATGGATTCTCCTTTCAGATAGATAGTTCAGTATTTAACATAGGAACATCAGTAGATAGAATGTAGTGTGTGCTCTTTGTGTCATCTATAGATAAAACCTACTGCTTTCAATTATCAATACCTAAATTTAGGTTGCTGGAAGTGCAGAAAACATCAAGAGTAGTAGAACTGAAGTCCTTATCAGACTGCTTATTGCTAATAGGTTGTGTAACAACCAATTTGATGTTGTTATTTTCAATATCATGAGATATAGGGGTGTATTTATACATTCATCATGGAAAATATTGTCAATGAGTGTGTTCTGTTCCACACTCACTGTGAGCTATGGGACAGTATAACTGTAGTCCTGATCAAACTGCCTATTGCTAATAGTTTCTTGAACAAAATAATTGATGTTAGTAATTATAATATTGAGAGATTCAGTGTTTGGGTTTTTGAATTCATCGTTGATATTAGTGTCAACTAGTGTGTTCTATTAGTCACTTAGTGTGAGCCTTGGGAGTTCAACATTCAGTTCAATAAAATCCTCAGTGGGGTGCACTAGAGTATGATATTTACACTCCTTCTCTTTAGGAGGAATACTTGAATTATCAATATCCTTTTTTAAATTTCTAGGGGAGCTCACGTGTGACTCTGAAGTCATATCTTTAGGCTCAGTTTGGGCCTTTTTAGAACCTCCTTGATAATTTCATCAATTTCCTCAATTATACATTACTCTTCAATTTCATTTTTATCTTATTCAACTAGAGCATTCCATGTTTTTCCTACATCAATCCCTATGGGATTTAAGCTCTTGGATTTGATAAAAAAAATAATTATTATTCCTCATGGGTTCAGTTTTATCTAAGGTAGGACCTTTCTGTTTCTTTTTCTTTTTGGTCTATGTCCATTCAGTGCCATTTGGTTGGGAGGCCTGTTTGTGCACCATCCTACAATTTGGTATTGAGTGTCCTATGATTTTTAAATACTCACAGAATATAATATTTCTCTTATATTCAACCTTCAATTCAGTCCTATAATCAGTAACATTAAATTAAATGTTTTGTGGTAATTTAGATTCCAAATTAACTTCCACCATCACTCTAGAAAATAGCCCCAACTCTCCATTTAATGTTTTTTGATCTATCTTAAGAGGAGTGACACTACAAGATGATATTTCATTTAGAATTTTCTAGATCTTGAAAAACCAGTTGAGGTTATGCAATATAAACCAAACATGTTCCATAGTGTTCCTATGAGTTTTCGGGTTAAAGGAAAACTTCTATTCAGAGATAGGCAGTAAGCTAGGTTTGAGTTGAATATTACCTATCCTCCATACCATATATATCGTCCTATGAGGTAAGAAATATATGAAAACAACCCTTACCTAGAGTGATGAACATACAATTTGAATGTCTCCAACAGTGAGAAATACGAGTTTTAAGATCCATATACGACTAGGGTTTATCACCCATTAAGTAATTAATGTGACCCATAATTGAAAACTTACACATTTGGGTCTGCTGTTGAAGTATCTTGGGATCAACCTCTATAAGGAATCCTTCTTCATCTAGTTTTCTAAACATATGATGCTACGATGATGATGATTTGGGTAGATCTAATCCCTTCATAGCCTCGAGGAATCAGATTCCCTTAGATTTAATATTCAGTGCTTGGTCTGGAAAATCATTCGCAAGGGTTTTATCCTCCTTCATTTCTAGATAGCTGGAGTTGAAGGATCTATCCCATTCTAGATTAAAGGATTCCATGAAGCAATCTATTTAGAAACTAGAAACCTAAGCATCTCTGATTTCATTCAAATTAGGGATTTAACTTAGAATGTTCAGCGGGCTATTCTGAGAGACGCCTCACATCATGCTCCCCAAAGAACCTCTCTCCAACCCTCTTCATCAACCCCAACACTCACCATTCATGATATATCATGAAAAAAAATTGGTAATGGTTCAAACTCATCTAGATTATACATAGTTGAACATTATTCATCATGAAGAAAGTCTAAATTCATGAATTTCATATTATTTTTACCATCGATGCAAATATTTCTTATTCATAACCCCGCTCCCCACAATAGTCCTAGTCCTATATACTTAAGGTTAACACATTATAATTATTGGAAAGTTTAATGATCAATTAATTTGATCATGATGTATAAATTCATGAAGATCAACAAATGTGAATCTTCAGATATCATCTTTCATTATTTTGGATTCTGTAAGTCCCACATAGTACATAAGGAAATAGTCCCTACATCATTCTCAAACACCTATAAAAATCTCAAAAGTGTCTTGAATTATATTTCATGGTTTACTTCACCGATGCCAAAGAATTATCTTGTGATGTAACAAATACTAATGTGAATCTTGAATTAAAATACACAATAGAGATTTACTATGTGGATTTGAATAAGTTGTGGGAATTGTGGCCATGTTGGAGAATTAGTTACATGGATCTGCATACATGGACCAAACTCTATATGTAGATTTAATCTGTATATGACATCCTCTTATGTGGTTTAGGTACTTTGGAAATGTTTCTATATTATATTAGAATCATCTCTTAATATTTGAGGTTAATTCTATGACTTTCTAAACACATCCAACAACTAAAATACAACCTCATAATCATCTTCAATAAGCCTCTTCATAAAATCATGAATAATCACAAAGTTATAGACGATTTCCATAAATTCAAATAAATCCTTTTTATTTTAGAATATGGTCTCTAATATCCCAAAAACAATTCATTGATAGTTCTCCAACACTGAACACCACATTCCATGAACACCTTCAATATCAACATTTCAATCATCATATTTAATATAAGGGGTTATCTTTGAAATTTAATATGAAATAAACAAGTTTAACTAGGGGAACTAAATTGATGATCAAGAATGACATCTAATGAAAAATCATGAATCCATAATAATAATCCAATTATCATCATTAACTCCTCAACATATATTTACATCCAATATTATTAACAACTAATATAATTCATGTAATTGGAACAACACTAACAATCCAAATTTTTAAGTTACATTAATTAATTACTTACTTCCAAACATTTTTCAAAATTATTTCATCTCTATAATTAATTTTTTATCATTTTTAATTTCTTTATTAAATTAATATTTCTCATTTCAACTGTTTTTTAGGTTATTGAATTCATAGTTCCAAATCCCCTTTAATATAGTGGTAATCATCAAAGGATATTTTAAATGGTTCTATAAGCTTCAAATGTGTCAATGTATATTGTTCATGTATTTATAAAAGTGTTAAGGTTAAAAATCAGGAAATTGTAGGATTTTCAATGTAAAATTTTACCATGAAGTCATTTTTTAAGAATACCCCTAAAATGATTGGCTGAAAAATTAAACATCATCATTAACTTTGGTGGTTTAAAACCTCCACGGGTAATGTTTTTTATTATTTCAAATAAAGGGAAAAATATTTTGGTATTATAAAACAATTTTATTATATTGAAATTAATATTTTATTATTAATTTTAATTAACACATTCCACATAGAATGGGTAAGAGTATAATTTAAATGAGATGATATCGGTTTTGAAACTTGTACCTTTCTCCATCAGTCAGCTACCTTGATTAATTATAAATCCATTAGAGGAAAACAATTAATAGAATAGAGACTTATGAACATGGATAAGGGGGTGTAGATAAATATATGTGTAGTGAATTTCCAATGAGCTTGTACCCTAGTGGTACAGTCTCTTTCTTGGCATCCAAAAGATCCAGAATCAAATCCGAACAGGGGGTAAATTTCTGGGGGTACTGTAACAACACTGTAGTAGAGTATTGTAGCAGTATTGTAGTAGCAGTGGAACTGCAGCAGCGACGGTACTATAGTGGCGGAGGGACTATAGAAGGTACTGTAGTGGTGGTGGTACTGTAGCAGGTATTGTAGCAGCGCAATACTGTAGCAGTACTCTTCACCGAGGGGTCCTTTGGGCCAAAAAATGGGCTTTCAAGCATTGTATTCAGGCCACTTGGCCTTGGGCCTTCAGGCTATGTAATGGGTCTCCCTCCACTAAGTCTAAAGAGTTATTTTCTTTGATAATAAATTGTGGCTTCGTCCCCAACCTTTAAAAAAATATGTGTGTAGTGAATTAGAAAATGAAAGATTTTTGGAATTTTAGAGAAATAAGTAGTTGCGGGGTATTTGTATAACCAAGGTAGAGGGGTATTTTTGACTAAAGTATTCATTATTTTATTATTTAGGATCTAGTATATTATTAATGTTGGTTATTATGAGTTTTATTTATGTAGGGTTAATAAAATCAGTATTTTAAACATTTTAACACACCCAAAATTGATATGAATCTAGGAAATATTTTATAAAAAATAATCAAATATTTTTTTTGGTCAAATAAAATCAAACATTGTTTTTTAAAATTGATTTATAGGTTCTAAATTTTGTTTAATATTTTTAAATAAATTATTGTACTCGTTAAATATATTATAAAAAATAAAAACAAATTATAAATTTTTAATGCATATTTACATCATGCTGATGTCATACAACATATAGTTTTCGAATAAAAGATTTATTTTAAATATTTTACAATAAAATATCCTTCTTTTAGAAAAATACTAAGAAATTATTGTAGGATAATTTTATTATAAAGGCTCTAAAAAAGAAGTATATTTCTTAAAATTATGTTTCTAAATATTATAATTTTAGCATTCAAATAAATTCATATGACACCCGAAAAAATATTTATATCACCAATTAATTCTATTTATTTTTTTATAAGTGATCATATTTCAATATTTTTTATTTATTAACTATTATGTGATTGATAATTAATTATAATACATTGTTTAACCAAAAAATCTTTCGAATTTAGGAAATTTAATATTTAAATTTTATATAAAAATTATTATCTCACTAAATAAGTTAAAACCCTTATTAAAATTTATTCATATTAATTTAAGTTATATATTTTTAGAAATCGTTTTATAGATTTTTAATAATTATTTTTACTTATTTTAATCATTTTAAATATTATTTTATGTCATTTTACTACTTTGAATGGTTATGATACCATTTCAATTGAATATTAATTATTGTACTCACTATAAATGCTTTTTATTTTCCTTATTAATCTTTCATTCAAATTTTATCTTAGTAATTACATTTCCCTTATTAAATTAAAATCTTCTTTTTAATGGTTTTTTTTTATTTATTTTTTTCATGTCTTTTAAAATTCTAGGACACTATTATGCACCAAACATTAACATTCTAGTTATGTTATTTTTATGTGTTTCTCCCCGTTTTACTATTTTAAATTTTATGTACTACATTTTTAAATTTTATATAATTATTTGTATTGATGTAGTAAAATGATGCTTTGTTTTAAAATTTTGTGTATATAAATTGTTCTATATATATCACATAAATATAATAAACATATATTTAGATGATACAAGTTTTGTATCTAAAACCATTGGGTCATTTCATTGCTCCCTTTGACTAAGAATGGTCATTACTTTATTTGGATGTAGTAGTGTCAATAAAGATTTTATTGTTCAAAGGAAAAGATTACAATCACACCTATAATTAGTTTACAAGAGAAAGGTTTTATGTTTTATGTTTGATGTTTAATGAGATGATTTGAATCGCTACTTAGGTTGTGTATTAATTTCAAAGAGTGATATAATATCTTTTTATTATATGTTATTTCCACCCCCATGAATTTTTTTGAGTTTTGGTGGATATAAAAAATACCAAAACATAGGGGAAACTATCAACCAAGACTAAGTATTCTACTAGATCATTCCATTCATATTAAACTGAATGAAATTAATGAATAATTTCAAAACTTTTCCTTATTGATTTGAATTATCCATGATCCTCTACGTGAGATTTATTTCAATAAATAATAAGTTTATAATGGGATCATACCTGTTAGGATTTTCATATGATGACTGAATCACAAAACACTTATAAAGTATTCCCTCTATCTCATAGTTTTCTAAATTTGTAGACTGGTAGATAGAGAGAGATAACAATAGAGATTTATAATTGTTGAGAATTTTATGATTGGAATCAAATTCACTATCTCATGGTATTGGTAACCTTAAATATCACCGAAGATGTTCCCCAATACAAAAAATATTTCATAAATAGTTTAAATTAAAGGTGAATGTTACAAACCATTTCTAACTTATAACCATAAATAATGAAATTTTTATCTACATAAACATTTCATATTCGATCATTAATACTCCTCTAACATATCATTATATGATAATAAATTGATCATGATATATTAATGTATATGAGGAAGTCTTAACCATGTGTTATCATATAACACTACCACAAAATAGGGCAAGGGAAGCACTGCCCTTTATCAGCTCTAAACAGAAAGCGCTGATAAAGGGGTATGCCTTTATCAGTGCTAGTTAAAAGCGCTGATAAATCTAACCTTTCTCAGTGCTAAAATAAGCACTGATAAAGGTATTCCCTTTATCAGCGCGTTTTTTAGTGCTGATAAAAGGTAAAATTTATCAGCGCTTATTTTAGCACTGATAAACGTTTGTATTATTAATTTATATAAAATTATAATATTTATAATAAAAAATAATTATTTTTGTATATATTAACAATTATATACCAATATTTATAAAAATATACTCTTTATTGTTATAATTATTAATATATATATTTATATATTTATCTTATAAGCCATTTTAAATAAATATATAAGTATATAAATAAATTTTTAAATAAAAACCAATGGAACCTTTATCAGTTCTCGTTGAAAGCACTGATAAAGGTATGTTTTATCAGCGCTAAAATAAAAGTGCTGATAAAAAATACCTTTATCAGCGCTTTCAACGAGCGCTGAAAAAGGTTCCAGCTGTTTTTATTTATTAACCCTAACAGACCCTCCTCTCTCGCACACGGTCAAGCTTGTGCGGAAGCTTAACCAGGCCCCTCTTCCGCCGTGACCTATCCTCATCCTCCTCCTCATCCTCCTCCTCCTCCTCCTCCTCCTCCACCACCGCTGTTGGGTTTTCCTCCTCCACCGTGACCATCACTACCTCCGCCACCGCTAGGATTTCCTCCTCTACCGCGACCGCCACTGCCTCCGCTGCCACTGGTCAGGGTAGCAGTATTTTCCTTCTCTTGGGTTATTATATTCCTTTAGAGAGGCCTTCCTTTAAGTGATATCCTTGGGGAAGATTTGTGACCCTACCTAATGTGAGTGTTCTTGTATGAATCACATGACATTGATAGAGCTAACTAATTGGATTCTTAGAAAGGAATATGACTATGGACTTGTACCTTATGTTTTACTAAAAATTTCTAATGGATCCCTTCAAACCAAAATTTATTATGTTTATACCTTTTTATAGTTGTTGAGTTATGTCATCATCCTTCTTTAGGTTGGAGGGTAGCAGTAATGTGTGATTAATTCAAATATTCAATTAGGATATACTAGTTCTCCTTCAAGACATATGTGAGAATATGAATCCAATCCTATGTTTTTTTTTTGGGATATGCTAACATTCCTCTCGAAGGGGTGTGGGGATATAGGCCTGGTATCATATGGAAATTGGGATATGATGTTACCTTGCTTAGAATTTATGGAAGCATGAATATGGGCTTACCCCTATGAGATATTTGAGATATTTCGATTACCACTTTCTACTAATACTTCCAATATATGTTGACAAATATTTAATACATGGGTGGGGATATATGGTTGTTTTTATATTTCCTCCAAGTGGTATTGTTGGGATTCTATAAGTGCAATTGGATTATGAGGCTATTTTTTTGCAGTAGTGGGGATATATACCTACTCTTTCCCCTCATCCACTTTTATAAGAAACTAGTGGAATTTATGAATGGGAGTGGAAGTATTTGTATTCACCTTAATTTTTTCAATATGTACGGGTAGTCTCATTGAGTTTTAATAGGTATATGATCCTACTCACTAGATACCACGTGTTGTGTTGGAAAACTTACTATGGGGAAGTGGGGATATGAACCTTCTCCCTATGATCAATAGATCTTAATTCCAAGAGAGACCTCATAGCTTCTTGGATCTAAGAGATTAGGGAAGGGTTCTACATTGTAGTGACCTCAATAGGCTTCTAAGGTTTAGTGGTCACATGATGTTAGTGATAGTGGTGATTATTAGGAGCCCTATTGGGTGACCCCTGAACTAAGTTGAGTTCATGGATGACATATTGATCCACATTCCTAAGATAAAGAATATAATGATTATCATTCTATAGGGATATAATTTTGAATTAATTAATGGTGGTGGTAGGTGCCACTTGATTTATTATAGTTTCCCTATAATGGGGTGGGTTGTGAGGAATCAACACGTGAAGACCCTCATATGAAACTTCAAGAGTATGGACGGTACTATGTTAGTGGTACCACCTTACCATCATGTCATCCACCTAGTTTTGAGGTCTCCGAAAAGGTGATGTATTACTTTGGATCATGGGGTCATAGATTTGGTAGAAATTGAAGCATTAGAACATCTAGTGGATGAAGAGACCTTCAATTTCAATTGAATGGAGCTCATAAGGGGTACCTATATACAGAAACTACCAAAACAAGAATATTTATTAGTGAATTATTACAATTAAGTATATTAGATTAATCATTTTAACAATTAAAGTATTAATTTTATATTAAAATTTTTTGTTTACGTGGAAAACATGAAACATAATAGCCTGACATCCTAGGAACACCATTATATTCTCATTGAAGAATTCAAATTGGGTTCACTATTTTTTTGTATGTAACACACAAATAAAATGTCCTAACATGTGGGGAACCTAATTTATTTAGTTATTGAATAATTTCATGTTAGTTTCATCATTTTTGTTTCAAATCAAAACAACATAGCCCGATTCTAGGTTGTGATGGGGACTGAGTATGGTTGCACAATATTTGTGTCAGGTTATGATTCTTTTCTAGACAATTTTCAATGGGTTTATTCATATAACTAGAAACACCTAATGTCTCACACATCCATAAGTTAGGAAAGGAAAGGATGTGAATGATCTCATGAGGAATATGGATTCATGAGGATGGGTATGAAATATGAAGATAGGTTTAGAAATCAAGATGGAATATTACATATCCTATCGAAATAGGATTCAAAGTCCACATAGTTTAATGGAAATAGTTTAAGGTTGTTTGAAAACATTGTACCATGAAGTTTAAAGTCATGCGATTAGGATGTATGTGTCATGAATGGTGTGATAACAGAGGATTGATCAGGGCTTACTCATTTGGGATATACTATCTAGAATAAACTTGGGGATTATACCAAGTAAGGAGGACCTATTGGTAAGGTCTTACCCATTGTATGTTCATCTTTTATATTTTAAAAAGTCTGTTGAACTCGTTCTATCAGAGGTGGGTTCTATAATTTCTTGTTATCTTAAGGTTTGTTTAACCATGGTGTGGGTTGATTTCGGTTTTAGTGGGTTCTTGGTGTCTGTGGGATGTGGTAAATGGTTTACTCGGTTTTATATTATTTTATTCTCATGGGTTTCCCCTATTTTATTTTTTCTTTTCAGTTTGAAATCTCCTCTGTTGTGCGCCTCTCCTCTGCCACGAACGCACCTCTGTCGTGTTCTTAACGACACCTTCACAGTGATTTTTCTTCTGTTACTCATTGGTTTTCTCTTTTTATCATGTTATTATTGTTTTATATTGATGGTTACAATGTGAAATTTACGAGATAAACACCCCACTAAAAATCGTGGTCGTTGATGGTCCTTGTTTTCACACTAAATGAATTGCATGTTGGTTGGTTCTAGTTGAACATTTGAATATAAAAATTGGTAATTTGTGTATACTTTACTTATGAATGAACTCCCCAAGATGATAAAACTTCTGTGATAACCCTTGAATTAACAAACAAAATTGAATAAGGGATGCTTTGTAAAATCTAAAATTGTGTTTGTTTGGTTTGTATGGTGTTGCGATTGTGAGCACGATTGTGTTTTTGTATGGTGTTGTGGTTGTTGGCATGATTTATATTCCATTTGTTTTACATGTTTTAGTTCTTCCACTATTTAATATCAATCCAAACTTTACCCATTTCAATGGCACCGCCACTTTGTTACTAGTGCAATTCCATTGAATCTTAGTAAACCACTTCTAGAGGACTCTATGAGACACCTTATGGTGTGAAGATGATGTTTTTAAGATTCTATATATTTTTAAAATACATGGTATGTAGTCTTGTTAAATGGAACATGCTTCACCATACATGGATTTCATATAGATTTTAATGCCACACAACATTTATCTCCAAAATTTACACCACATGACTCATATTCTGACTCAAACTTGGAATAAGTTTCATTTTAAATGTTACATGTCATATGAACCTAGGTCACACACAATGTATCTCCAAGACATATAATTCAACATGAAACCAGTTACATGCCATGAAATAATGGTAGAACAATATGATATGTGTTTTACTTCACTCACACCATGTATAGATACCATAGAAACTTGACGTGTATAGACTATACACCCCTAGTGGTTATGTAAGGACTACACACCATGTATTCCACAAAAATGTGATGCATAGCCGGTGAGGTTACACAGTATGTATCTAAAGTACATGAATTTAGTTCAAGTTGTTCTATATGTCATGTATTTTCAAAGGCATCATGCGGTCTTTGTAAGACTAACATGGAATTAATTTGATATATGTAAGATTAAATCAGGTATCTTATCCATACAAGATGTTCATCCTACTGGACACACCATGTATATGGATTTCACATGAGTTTAGAAATTGTAGTATAAAAACCAACCTTAACTGAGAACCCTACACATTTTGTATCCATTGAAAAAATTGTGTGCTATGTTATTTACATTATTATTATTTATTTTTCACTTAGATGATAGTATTTCATATATGAGTAGCCCATTATAATTATCTTCACTCTTCTTGAGAGTTGACAATCAGAAAGTGAGATGTTTGGAGAAAATATGGAGTATGGTACTCCCCCATGTTTCGGTGAAGAGTCCTCCATGTATAGGTTTTAGGTACTCCATGGAGATATACAAAAGACAGGGAACAGTCCCCCGTATATAGATAGAGTTCAAGTACTTTCACATATTTTGGGCTGGGTTCCTCTATTTCATTGTAGAGGAATTTGTACCATGATTTTTTTATAAAACCCAAACAATGCTAATTGATTAATTAAAACATAATATTAGGCAAGTTCGAGATCGAACCCATAAAGATGATGAATATGAATAAATAATGGATGAATTCCAATCGATTGAAAAAAGAGTATGAAGATGGCATGAAAGAGTTTATCAAGTTTGTAGAAGATCACGCATGTGACCCTTCTCGAATCCTTTGTCCGTGTTTACGTTGTTGTTATTCAAGACAAATTAGTCTACAGGAGTTGGAAGAACACCTGATCTATCATGGAATAGATTGAAGTTATACATGTTGGAATAAACACGGGGAAAAACGAATGTAGGTAGTGGCTCGGATAACACAGCATTTTATGGATTATCTGATATGATTACAAGTGTGAACAGTGAATACGATCATATGGAGGGTGTGATTACAGATGTGAATGATGATGAAGATCGTATTGAGAAAATTACAAGGATAGTTGAATATGATCTTTGTGATTTCCCAAAACTGTTTGACAAGTTAAAGAGTTGTGCAAAAATGCCATTGTATGATGGTTGCACTAAATATACAGCATTGTCAGCCATACTAAAGCTGTATAATTTGAAAGCAGGCAATGGGTGTAGTGACGCCAGTTTTATGGAACTACTTTCTCTCTTGAATGACGTGCTCCCAAAAGATAATGAACTCCCAAACTGAACATATGATGCCAAAAGAATGTTACGATCGATGGGTATGATATCTGGAAGAATACACGCTTGCCCGAATGACTGTATATTGTTTTTCAAGGACCAAAAATCACTTAAATAATTCCCAAAGTGTGGTGCTTCTCTATATAATAAAGATGATTATAGTCCAATGAAATTTGTATGGTACTTTCCAATCATTCCAAGGTTTAGGCACCTATATGGAAGTGAGGAGACTGCAGGACAATTGACATGGCATGCAGATACAATAATTAAAGATGGGAAACTACGTCACCCGGCAGACTCTCCTCAGTGGAAGAAAATTGATCAAGAGTATCCTGAATTTGGAAATGATCCGAGAAACCTTCGTCTGGTGTTATCTACAAATGGGGTGAATGCTTTTGGTTTTCCAAGCAACAGTCACAGTACATGGCTAGTTATGTTGGTAAATTATAACTTACCACCATGGTTATGCCTGAAATGAAAATACATCATGTTATCTATGCTTATATTAGGCCCAAAACAACCGGGTAATGATATTGATGTTTATTTGGCCCCATTGATCGGGGATTTAAAAATATTGTGGGATTCAGGTGTTACGTTGTATGATGCTTACAAAAGTGAAGATTTCACTTTGAAATCCATATTGTACGGGATGATAAATGAATTTCCTTATTATGGAAATTTGTCAAGATATAACATTAAAGGAACTCAAGGGTGTCCCTTTTACGAACAAGGTACACATTCAATTAGGTTGAAACGTTCATCAGAAACTGTGTTTCTAGGACATCACATATTTTTTCCCTGATGGCATAGGTACCGATCTTGGACGACATCATTCGACGGAAGTTCAAAAGAACGTACAACACCACCTCCACTAACAGGTGATCAATTGTTTGAGAAAGTAAAATATTTGGACACTAATTTTGGTAAACTATTTTCAAAAAACCTTACGAAAACTGGTTGGAAAAAGAGATCAATTTCTTTTAAATTACCATACTAGAATTGTCTGTATGTCATACATTTTCTTGATGTTATGCATGTTGAAAAAACTCTATGTGATAGTGTCATTGTCACATTGCTAAATACACCCAGAAAAACAAATAATGGAATTAAGGATAGATTATACATGGTTGATATGGGAATACGAGAAGAGTTGGCACCAGTGAATGGTGAAAAACGAACATTTCTTCCTCCTGCTACTTACACTCTTTCCAGGAAGGAGAGATATCAGTTTTGAAACTTCTTAAATGATGTAAAGGTTTCAGAGGGGTATTCATCAAATATAAATAACATTGTTTAAATGATAGATTTAAAATTAAAGGGTCTGAAATCACATGATTACCATGTTTTGATACAAGATCTAATTCCTATAACTTTACGTTGCATTTTACCTAAGAATGTACACCATACATTAACGAAGCTCTGTTTCTTCTTCAAAGCTTATGCAGCAAAGTTATAGACCCGGCGAAATTGCCTACTATGGAAAGATAAATTTCCATCATATTATGTGAATTGGAAAATGTTCTTCCTTGGATGTACCCCATTGAACGATATATGAAAATTTTGAAAGGGTATGTCAAAAATTGAAGTTAGACAGAGGGTTGAATTGTAAAGAAATATATTGTTGAGGAAGCTATTTAATTTTGTACTGAATACCTGTCTGGTGTGGAAAATGTTGGCCTACCTAAATCTCATCACATTGAGTGGCTTGAGGGTGAAGGAATTTCTGAAAGAGAGGTTGTCACAATCAATATTACAGATCAGGAGTAGGCTCACCATTAAATTTTGCATAACAGTTTCGATGTTGACCCATATGTTTAAAGTAGCCAAGAAATTCTTAGGCATTTGAATCCATCTAGGGATGAAAAATAGATATCAGATACACATAATCGATAGTTTATAGGATGGTTTTGGGACCATATTTTTAAGTAGTTAGATGAAAATCCAGACTCAATTTCAGAACTACTTTGATGGCTAGACGGAGGATCAAGTGTGTATGTATTATCTTACAATGCTTATGCAGTTAATGGTTATACATTCTATACCAATGAAAATTATGAAGACAGTACCATGAAGAATAGTGGGGTTACACATGTGGCTGAGGCGATGCTTGTTTCCGGTGATAAGGACAGAAATTCAATTTTTTCGAATATGTTATACTTTGGCATCATCAAATAAATATGGGAGTTGGATTATACGAAAATCAAAGTTCCAATTTTTCAATGCAAGTGGGTCGATAATTAGAGTACTGTTAAAATAGATGAATTAGGATTCATGAAAGTTAATTTCAGTAAGGAAGGGGAGAAAGATGAACCATTTATAATGGCATCACAGGAAGTACAAGTATTTTATGTTCCAGACCCCACAAACCAAAATTGGTCAATTGTTATGTTATCGACCAAAACAACTAAAGGGTCATATGAAAGTTCAATGGAGGATAACCCTTTTATAGGTAATTCACAATCATTTCGCAGTGGTCCCAATGTAGACAGAATTTTATATGTCAGAGGAGACCACAATGAAGGGATTTACATAGTCTATAGAGGATTCAAATCCCTTCATCCTTTAACGAAAAAAAAGAGTACAATAATCAGGTTATTTTTTTATTGTAATATACATTGTGTTATGGTATGTTATTATCTATCTGTTGCTGCCTTTATGTAATCTTAATTAAATGTTAAACCACTTCTGTAGATAATGACTTCTGCACCTACTGATGCACCCAATCCCGAGCCACAAAAGGTCTCTCAACTAGCTGCTGGTGGTTTTAGTGCAGAGCAACAACAGGTTTCTCAATCAGCTGCTGGTGGTCCTAGTGCTGAGAAACAATAGGTTTCTCAACCTTTTGTTGATGGTCCCAATGTTGAGGTACAACATGTTTCTCAACCTATTGCTGCTGGTCCCATTGTCGATGCTAGTGCTCCGGAGGAACATATTGATGATACTTCTGAGGAAATGGTAGGAAATGAAACCCTGAAAGCGCAATAAAAACAAGATCATCATAGTTTGACATTGCTATCCAAAATCCTTAAGACAAATGAAAAATGAATCAAATTTGAGGTGGGATGGAATAAGAAATTCCAACATATAAACCCCAACAGAGCCATATTTAGTAGCTATATTAGAATCATCACTCGGCAACGCGTGCCGATTGATGTACAGTCATGGAACCATGTTGTCACCGGGCTGAAGACACTAATGTGGGAAGATATTACGGTAACATTATGATATCATTTTTTAATTTATTAAAATAAAATATCAAAACATTTACTTACTCTTCATCATCCATTGCAGAGTGAATTTATAGTAGATGTCTCGCACAAGAAATATGTATTAAGAGTTTCAGGAAGGATTCATAGAGGTTTCCACACAATTTTAATGAAATATCTTCTTAAAGATGCTGAAGGGAAAATCAAGCCGCACCCACCTCTTATTTATGCACACTTGATATCCCAAGGAGCGTGGGATGCGTTTAGCAATCGTCATGGGGAGAAGACTTTTCAAGTACGTTGTGTGGGGTAATATGTTGTTTGACGTTGCTTGTATTCAACACTTTGATTGAAAGTTTTTTATTTATGAAATAGAAACTTAGTGCTGAAAATAAAAAACATGCAACAGAACCAGCGTACCCTTACCGTAAAGAAAAGATGGGGTACGCTTCACTTGATAAAAAATTGGTACGTCTTCTAAATCTACCGTACTACTTTTATGTGATATAAAATAACACCAAAACCATGTTTCTCTATTTATATGCATATTGATGAATCGAAATCGAAATACAAATCCATCCCATGCCATGTTCTATGGAAGGAGGCTCGTGTAAATAAAGAGAGGATACTAATAGATGAAAACACACAAAAAGTGTGGGAAACATGTGTATGTATGACATAATATAAATTCGGTTTTCCTTAAATCGCTATTACATTAAAATGAATAATATTTTTCTATATTTTATATCTAACATAGTCATAAGAATCAACAACAACCGCACCAGATACAGACATACTTTCAGTAGCCTTGAAGCAGGTAGAACAATATGGTTGCACCAGAGGTGTGGGTTTTGGGGTAACACCCCAAACATATTTTCAAAAACAAAAACAATCGGAGGATCAAAATGAAAAAATGGAAAAGCTACAAGAAAATTTAGTTATTTTTCAAGAAGAATTACAATACCAGAGAAGGATGATAGCAACATTGATGGGGTAGAGGCAAAGAGAAGAAACAACTCAACAATAGCTCGTGCGTGACGATCCCACTCCACCCCCCACCAGCTTTGAGGCGAGCCATTCCCCTAAAAAAACCCTACTTAGTTGAGGTCATCAATGATTTAATAATTTTTTCTATGAAATTTGATTCACATAGACACTGATAACTTTTCTGTACTAATATTCTATAGGGTAAAAATGACTGTGATTTATATCTATCAACTCCCACCTATCGCCTTGTAGTGAGGGCTATGGTGTTCAATGCGCAGAACGACATGCTACACAACAGAAAGCTTCCAACAGATCATCTCAGAGTGTCAATTAACATAGATAATGATCCGAGTGCCGAGCTACCTATTCCAAATGATGATGATGACATTAATATGGTTGAACAAGTTGTTGGAACATTCAATGCATGGCCGAAAATTCTTGTAAAAAAACATGTCGACAAGAAGGTATCCATTTCCAATTTATTTTTCAAGCTGGACCTTTAACATTTAATGAAAAAATGTCATAACCGATGAATGTTATTACATAACGACAAAGAAAAGGGGGTGAAACGAAATATCAGCTCAAAACTATCTCAGGGATCAACCAACCGATTGAAATGTTCTACTGAGAGTGATTTCACCCCGCCTGTTCTATATCCACAGTTAATATCATTATAGGCTCATGTGGATACAAATTTGATAAATGGTAATGCTCACACAGCTGTTTTTGAAAAAAGAAATATGTACAGAGAGGAAACATCAGATTTCATTATTGCTGAAAATGTAAATGAAATCCTCAAGTATGAATGGCTAGGCACCTCAGCTATAAATGTATACATGAGGTATGCTTTCATGATTTGATTTTACAAAAGATGATATACTCTGATAATTATGACTAAGTACATTTTATATTTTTCGCGGGCATATATATGAAAAACGATTGAAGGTACTTCTCCATGAACAAAAATTTGGACTCGTTAGTCCTCACACCACCTCTTAAAAAGACAAAATAGATTCTAATAAAGAGGCTGCAATAATGTCATCCCTGCTCAAATCGTTTGAAAACAAAATTATGGATGACAAAATCTTTTTAATACCAACAATATAGGGGTAAAACTATACAATCTAATCATATCAACTACATTTTCATTTCTTTCTTTACTTATTCCTTTTTGTATTTTTAGTCAGCATTGGATGCTGATTTCAGTCAATTTGGATACTCGAAACATTTATTTTCTGGATTCAATGCATGAATATACAACAAACTGACCACGCATGATGGAATTTGTTAATTTGTAATACACTATATCCAACATTTTAAAACTAAAAATCTAGTTATATAATTTCTTTTATCTTTTAATGAGGATTATGTTATGATATGGTGGTGCATCAATATCGTCTAATGCATGGAATGAATCCAGGGCCTAAGGATAAGAACGCCTACAAGATCTAAAACTGGAAAACTATCCTGGTATATATAGTAATATTGCACTATCCAAACACATATCAAAACAAATTACTTATTTTTGTCGATGTTTCTACAGTGTCCAAAACAAACAAACGGATAAGACTATGGTTATTATGTTTGTAAATTTATGAAAGTGATAGTATTTCATCAACAAACTAGCATCCCTGATGAGGTATTTTTTAAAATAATTACGAGTTCATTTAAAATATTTATTAATCCTTTGTGTATTTATATTTTTTCAGTACTACCATGAGTGTCGCAAAAACTCATATTCAGAAGATGATATAGATGTGTTTAGAAACGAATGGGCAACATACCTGATGGAAGATTGTACACAAATAGGATGAAGGTGAATTCTTACTAATGTTATCCATATATGATCATTGACATATCCCTTGTTTACACTTATTTAGCATATATGATCACCCTTTATTATGTTTTATATCCTTAGGTTATGAAGAATGGTTTGAGAAATTATTTTTCTTTCTAGTAAATCATAACTCATTGGACTACACTGGTCGATAGTTTGGAAGCCGACCAATGCGTAGTCATTCAGTCCACTCATGAGCATCTTAAAAGATTGATGGAAACCAATATATTGGATTTTTAATTTTCTAATTTTAGTTTCTCTTATATGTGGGTGGGGGTGTCCAAGAGGGAGGGGGTGTCCAGAAGTGGGGGGTGTCTAGGAGGGGGTGTGTCCAAGAGGGAGGGGGTGTCCAGGTGTGAGGGTGTCTAGGAGGGGAGGGAGGGGGTGTGTCCAGGGGGGTGTACATGAGGGGAGGGAGGGGTGAGTCCATAAGGGAGGGGGTGTCCAGACAAAGATCCATTCAATTACATTCAATACTGATAATATACAATGGGCAGATCACTTATAGTGTAGCCTGAAGTGGGTCTGTAGTGAGGCATCAAAAGTTCCAACCAACCAAACCAATTCCAAGCCCATGTAAAGGCCCCAGAATTATATTCCAGTTCAATTTGAGGCCCAATATATCTTATTTAATGTCATAAAGACCCAACATATGCATCATTTACCTTTATCACATTAGATTTATGTGAAATTTTGTTCCTATTCCTCCAATATATTTTTTGTTTAGTGTTTTTCCTTGATTTGTTGAACTGTATCTCTTCAAAATATATATGATTTTATAATTCATATTATTGAATGATAGTGTATGATTAATATTTATTTCATTATCAAATAGATGATGAAAATATAATTGGATAAAGAATGTTATTAATGGGTATACACTAAAGAACTAGGAGGGATGGGGTGTCCAGGAGGGGAGGAGGGGCTATCTAGGAGGGGAGGGGGCTATCCAGGGGGGAGGGAGGGGGCAGTCCAAGGAAAAGGAGGGGGATGCAAGGGGAGGGAGGGGGGTTGTAGGTGGAGTGGTGGGAGGGAGGGGGCTGCAAGGGGAGGGGAGGGGGCTGCAAGGGGAGGGGAGGTAGGGGTTTTCTAGGAAGGAGGGGTGTCCAATATGGGAGGGGTTGTCTAGGAGAGGAGGGGGGCTTTCCAGGGAAAGGGAGGGCTGTAAGGGGAGGGAGGGGGTGTCGTCCCGGGGAGGGAGGGGTGCTCTCCAAGTAAATATGGACATGTAGGGGGTCTATAAGGGGAGGGGAGGGGGATGTCTAGGGGTATAGAGGGGGTTGTCTCGAGGAGGGGAGGGAGGGGGTTGTCCTGGAAGGAGGGGGTGTCCAGTAGGGGGGGATGTCCATGAGAGGAGGGGGGATGTCCAGGAGGTGGGAAGGGGGCTGTCCAGGGAAAGGGAGGGCTGCAAGGGGAGGGAGGGGGTGCCGTCCAGGGGAGGGAGGGAGGTGCTATCCAAGGAAATATGGACATTTAAAGGTTGTAACAAGTAACAATTGACATTTTATGAATTTATTATTTCATATTAATGTTTAATTTATTTCATTATTGTATTACTAACATAATATTTGTTTTCTTATATAGATGAAACCTTTTTCTTGAGTTCGAATGCTTTTTTCAGCAACTAATACCACGGAAGATGATTTTTTAGAGCGGATCATGGATGAAAAAAGGATGAAACATCAATATTTTTTAACTTTTTGTTGGATAACTATAATTGTAACCAAATTAAACATTGTTTGAAATGTATGTAGCAGTTTGTTGTTTTGTATTCATGATTTCAAGTATATATATATAGAATTTTTGTTCTTATGTGCTTTGTGTGTGGGTGTTGTTTCTGCTGTGTGTAGGTGTTGTCATGTGTCCAGGTGATGTGCAGGTGTTGTCCAGGTTCTGGGTTTGCACAGGCAATTTGGCCTTTATCAGCACAAATTAAGCGCTGATAAATGGATAATATATCAGCGCTTGCTTAGCGCTGATAAAGGTAGTATTTATCAGCGCTATTTTCAGCGCTGATATATTATCCATTTATCAGCGCTAAAAATAGTACTGATAAATACTACCTTTATCATCGCTAGGCAAGCGCTGATAAAGGCCCACCTTTATCAGGGCTTTTTTTAGCACTGATAAAGGTCCCCCTTTATCAGATCTATGTTTAGCTCTAAAAAAGGGGACCCCCCCCCCTTTATCTTCGCCGAGATTAACAGCACTTTTTTAGCACTATTAAAGGTGTTTTTTAGCACTATTATAAGCCCTATTTGTAGTAGTGTAACATGTAAATTGCCATGCATAACACTAGGATGTGGTGAAAATCCTTATGACATGGTCTATCCAAGAACAAACAATGATGTATTCTAAAACACAATTCCATGGTTTTTCATTTAATACATATTTCCATTAGTCTTATACTTCCACTAAAGCCTTATATAATTTGTGCACATTCACATTTTTCCACATCATATATAATAACTTCTGAAACCAAATCCTAAATAACTTCTTAAAATTTTCAAAAAATCATTTTGAAAAACCTATTATTTGGTTTTTCCATAAGTTACGTTATACATAACAACATGTGAAAATATGTCCATATATTCTTTCATAAGTCCTCCAAAACATCTTTGGGGAATCAGTCAATGTTCTGTTAAAGGACTTTGAGAAAAACATAATCCTCATTCAAAAAGTTATTAATTAATACCACATTGACCTTTGTAGTGTTGAAGATAATTATATATTTCATAATACCCAATTGTAATAAAATATTTTCCTTTAATAAAGAATCATTGTTACTCATGATATGATGGGATCTAACATGATATCTATAATACATATGTATATATATAAACATTTTTTCACTCATTTTATCATAGCCATGCATGAATAATAAAATAATATCTTTTTGTAAAACAATGAGTGACCATGGGATATAGAGTATGTCAATTAAATTTAACTAACCCGCACATTCATGATTCCATAAGTATATACCGACCACAAGGATGAACATTTATCATGTTATTCACATGACTAGATGAGTACATCACATGCCCCTTATCCAAATTTGTAAACACATTACATATACCTTATCTATGTATGTCTATAAAACTTTTTAGTGTATAAAAATTAAGGTCCCATATGTCATACTCAACATAAGAGAGTAAAACTCATATATTGGTTAAACCTCATGTGATAATATGATTACCAACATATTCAACCACCAAATTCTGCTTAGCATCAAGGATGATATAATAATGGTATCAAAGTATGATGGTTCTTATAATATATATATATTAAACCTTGAGTAAAAGGATCCAATATGAAACATGCATATATATTATACCAAATACATTATGTGTGAAACTTCATGTGGCATACATGACTAGACATCTTGTACGCAAAACTCATTTTGTATCTCATGATCATATTATGAACCTCTATATGAAATAATACCCATGTTATCCTATAAATTATATCGCAACCTATAATATCCCAGGATGAACATAAATTATGGATAACTCAAATTCATACTTTTATACATCAATTATCATTTCAATTTATTAGTTTATATAGCTGATATGAAGTAATGTTAAAGTGGATACTACCTTTTATATAACATAATACATTTTATATTATTAAAATGATTTTTGAATAATAAAAAACTATAAATATTTCTTTTGTAATGATATTACATAGGATAAATATCCAAATATGATTTTTGTACTTTTAAGGTTTTGTTAAACTCAATTTATCTCTATGTAATTCTTGCCACATCTCAATATTTCCATATAATAAAATATCCCTATAAACTCCTTTAATGAGTAACATCTATAAATAAATATTGTTTTAATAATAGTGAGACTATGAATTACATCCATAATGTTCAGAACTATAAATATATAGGAATAATATTCCTAATGTTCAACTCTATGAAATTTTATTCAAACTTCTTTACTTCAAAACAATAAATTTTATAAGGTTAATATCATTGTTTTTCTACTCAGAACTCCTTATAAGTTCATAATCATCCTCATAAATTATTTCCTTTAAAATTTTATTTAAGATTAATTTTTAAAAAAAAAATTACTCTTCACCTAAATATCATTCTTTACCAACACATCACAAACTCCTTCAGGATATAAAGTAACCTTCATTTCGAGCCAGACTGATATAATCATTTATTTTTTAAACACTGTGAGATGGGGGAGATTGGGAGTGAATCGCGGGGTGACACAGAGGAGATCTTGGCGAACCCTAACCCTAGTTGATTCTGTATGAGCTTGACAATGGCTGGATTTGACCCTCAATGGGAGCTCGCTCCTCAGGGAAATCCTACGCCTCAAGATGCTGAAACTCTGGAAGAAAATCCACGCAAACAAGAAATACCCACTCGTCAATATGTTGTCTCCTTCCGCGATGCGCTCAAGGGTCCGGATCCGAATTTCGGGAAAGAAAACAAGCCTCCTCTATTCAAAAAGCTTGATGATGGTGGCTTCTTTGTTGAGGCTGACCCAGACACACTACGACAAAGAGCTCAAATGTGAAAATTCTAGATTCTTGTTCATGTCTCCTATAATAGAGGTGATCATCTCTGGCCTATAATAGAGCTCAAATCCAAGATCTCTCATTGTTGGGGTTTGCTGAAATGGAAGATGGTGCCTATCGGTAAGGGATACTATCACATACTTCTTAACTCTCAAGAAGAACTCGATCAAGTATGGAGATCTAGAAACCTTCATCTCAAGCCTGGTTTGCTTAGAATATCTGATTGGGATGTCACTTTTAATCCACACTTGCACAGGAACTCAATTGCACAGATCTGGGTTAGACTCCATGAACTTCATTAGCTTTTTTGGAATCCCAAAATCTTAAATGATGTTGTTTAATGCATTGGAGTCCCTATTAAAATTGATTAAATGACTTTAAAAGTAGAATTAGGTTTTTATTCTAGATTCATGGTTGATTTAAACTTTGACTCAAAACTCCCTGATGTCATCAGTTTTGGTGCTCCTGATTACAAAACTGTTATTAGGCTTGAATATGAGAAAAAACCCCCATTTTTGCGAGGTTTGTAAAATCATAGGGAATAACCTTGAAAATTGTAGAGTGGTTAGAAAACAATTGTATCCCCAACTTTCTAATGACTGGAAGGAGGTTCGAAATAATAAAAAAGATAAAGCACAATCGAACATTCCTGAGACCACTAGGAAAAAACAGGAGGTTTGGGTCAAAAAAGACAACACTTTTGCATCATTAGAAAGTAAATATTGGGGTGATGCTGTGGAGGAGGAGGAATCCCTCCTCACTGATTCTAAATTGGATAATGATATTAAAAGTAAGGTCTTTGAGGTTTTACATGCTCATGATGTAAATGAAACAAATGTCAATAAGGCCACTCCATCTTCTGACCAGTCCTTGAACTCTCATGAATCTGTTTCATGTAAAACAGTCAGCAAAGAAATTGCTACCAAGATTAAGGAGGTTTATAATCCAGTCATCCCGGTTGATTCTAACAATAGTATTTCCTATCCCAAGGATGTAAACCTGGGAATCAAGAGCACTCTGGCTGAAAATGATCCTTATAAACTTGACAATGGCCTGGTAAGTGCTCTGAAACCCCAATATGTGACTGACTCACTTATTTTGGCTGGAACAGCACCTCTCACTACTTGTTCTTCTAAAGTTACCACTTTAGTTCCACTTCAAGGTAACAGTTCCAAGAATGTTGAAACAGGTACCCCTAACCGTCCTCTCCCTGTACCTTTTGGCACTAAATGCACAGACACTGAGAGGTCAAGGCAAACTGATACTGATAAATCTGTTTCTACTGAAATGGACAATACAATCACTATCTCCTTACAAAATGTTGTTACTGTCAATACTGATTCTCCTGCTATTGTTTTACAAACTATCACAGAGGAATATGCTACTCCTGTTATAGGAAATTATGCTCTTTCTGCTTTAAATAACTGTATTGTTTTATTACATGATTCTGCTTCTGATAAATCTATTTCCCCTGCCTTAGATAATAGATTTGATTCAAATCTGAATGTGTCTCACTGTATTTAACCTTCTAGTTCTATAGTCATCTTACACAAAACACTTAATAAATTAAATGCTCTACCCCTGGAAACCTCTGATCTCTCAGACCCTGCTCCCTCTAACCAGGTAGCAGCTTTGGAAGCTGCTCTAGACTTGGTTTTAGAACAGAATTCTGACATAATTTCATCACCTTTCCCAAACAGGGCTGACATTACATCTATTCATACAGAGGACAGTATCTTTCCTCCTCCATCACCTATTAATTATCCTACATCTGTGCAGATTTTAAACACTAGAGTAAGCAAGTATTCTCCTACTTACTCCAATGTTAATCATCTTGTCAAAAAACCTTAACAAACATCCCTCCAAGATGTTATAAGATCATAGAGAAATAAAGGTTCAGGAAAATAAAAAAAAAGGGGGTTCTAACCCAAAACGCAAGTAAAATTAATCTTATCTCTTAGAATTTCCAAGGTATCGCTAACTCTAGCACTTTAATTGTTATGAAAGGATTTTTTTCAACACATAAACCCAAAAAAGATTCTATTTGATAGCCTAAATTCAACTTCCCCTCAAATCCTTCGAACATATTCTCTCTTAATTAAAACTTTCTGGGATCTTGTAAAGATGGTCTCTCGGTTGACTCTATGTGGATTTTCTACCACACCTATTTACAAAACATTAATATCATCAAAAGTTTTGAGCAGCAATTGACTTGTGACTTCGTTTGGGAAGGCAAACATACTTTTTTCACAATGATATACGCCAATAATAGATACCAAGAAAGATTAACCCTTTGGAATGACCTCTCTGTTTTAGCTAACAACATTTATGACCTTTGGTTTGTAATGGGATACTTTAATTCCATTCTCAAATCCAGTGAGAAAATGGGTCCCTCTCACCTATCCATATCCTCAAGAGAGTTTAAGGCCTCTATGGATGATAGCAACCTTGTCGAAATCAACCTTACTAGTGAAAAATACACCTGGTATAGAAGGAATTATAATAAGATTGTATCTAGTAAATTGGACAGAGCCTTTGTGAATATGGAGACATTGGATAAATGGAACAATGTCTCTAGCATTACCCTCCCTAGACTAAACTCTGATCATCATCCTATTTTGGTCAGTTTTATTGATAACAACCGTAAACCTATCCTGCCTTTTAGATTCAAAAATGCTTGGTCCATGGATGATGATTGTGCTTCCTACATCAAAATTGTTTGGGATAATATGAACCATCAACATGATACCTTTGCATGTATCCTCTAACTTAAAACATTAAAAGCAATACCTCAAGGGATTATGTAGATCTAAAAATAAACAAATTGATGCTAACATTTCTTCTCAAGAAGAGGATCTGGTTCAACTGCAAACTCATAACACTAATTATGATTTTACATTTGATCCTCAAACTGAAATAAACATATCCTTAAAACATAACACTTTGCTCACTTTCAAATACAATATGCGTAAACAACTTTTTAAGACCAAATTGATCTCTGATGGGGACAGAAACACTAAATTCTATAACTCACTTCAAAGAGTTAGGAAATCCTCCCGACCTCTTGCTAAACTCTTACATAATGATCAAATCCTTTACTAAGAAGAATATATTTTCAACCATGTTGTTTCTTATTTCCATAACATCTTCAATGGTATGGATGTCAATATTGATCTTAAACCTGATATCATTCCTCTGATGGTTGACGAGAAGGACAATGACTCTCTTTTAAGCATCCCTCTAGATCATGAAATTAGATATACTATTTTTTCCCTCAAATATGATAGTTCTCCTGGACCAGATGGTTTTAATAATGGTTTCTATCAACATCATTGGGAGGTCATTCATTTGGAAATATACAAGCTTGTGAGGTTCTTCTTCACCAATGGTTATCTCCCCCATGGCCTTAATGCACAATTTCTTACTTTAATTCCCAAAACTAAAAATGACTCTGAGATTCACCAATTTCAAACTATTTCCCTAATATACACTATTTACAAAATCATTACCAAAATCATTGCTAATAGACTTACTCCTATATGTGAAAAAATTGTTTCTTGGAATCAATTTGGTTTCATAAAAGGTAGGTCTATTCAGGACTGCATTTGTCTTTCCTCTGAATTCACTAACAGTCTTAACAAAACCACGAGGGGTGGAAATGTTGCTATGAAACTCGATATTAGAAAAGCTTTCGACACCATTGATTGGAGTTTCATTTTTAAAGTCTTAAAATGTTTTGGATTCAATGATAACTTTGTCATGAGGATCCAAACCTTGTTTAAATCTGCTTCAATTTCCATTTTTGTTAATGGCACCCCCAAAGGATACATCAAATGCACTAAGGAATTCAGACAAGGAGACCCCCTCTCGGACATCCTCTTTGTTATTGTTGAGGATTACCTCAGCAGACTCATCACACAACTTGTTAATTAAAATAAAATGAAACCCATCCAGACTTCCAGAAATCTTAGGGTCCCTACCCACCTATTATATGCTGATAACATCATCTTGTTTTTACAATGGGATCAAAAGAATATTCAGGTTCTTAAAAACACTCTTTCTCATTATGAGGAGGTTTCAGGTCAAGCTATTTCTTGGAACAAATCACATATTTTCTTTGGAAAAAATTTATCCCCTCAAAGGAAAACTATTATCACTACTAACCTTTGGGTCAAAGAAGGTCTCTTCCCCTTCACCAATATATTGGTTCCTATCTTTTGGGGACGACCTAAATCCTCCTATTTCTCCAACATTGTTGATCAAATCATTAGTCATCTCTCTTCATGGAAATCCAAGTCCCTCTTCATGGCTAGTATAATTTGCCTTATCAAATCAACCATTGTCTCCAAGATGGTTTACTCTCTCATGATCTAGAGGTGGCCCATGAGCACCTTTAAAAAAATAAATTCTTACATCAAGAAATTCATTTGGATGAGAAACATTTTTGAAATGAAACTTGTCACCATCCCTTGGAAGACCTATTGAAAACCCTTAGATAAGGGGGGTTTTGGTATTAAAAATTTAAAATATTTCAGTGATTCCCTGCAGGATAAATTTACTTGGAAATTAATCAATAATAGCTCTAATGCTCTTGAAATTCTATATCACATATTTCAAAATAAACTTAAGAAAGGAAATCTTAATTATATCATCTCCTCGATTTGGCCCTCCATTAGGCACTCATTTCATAACATTATGGAAAACTCTAGATGGATGGTTAAGGGTGACTCCGACATAAATTTCTGGTTGGATAATTGGACTGTCACCCCTTTAATTTCCATTCTTCCTCCTAATTATACACCTAATAACACTTGCTACACCATAAAGGAGGTTTTTCAATCTCACAGGAATGACCTCCTTGACAATATTTCTCAAATCATTGACAACTACCCTTATACTATCTCTAATGGTTTCCTTGTCTGGGAGCCGGCCCCAAATGGCATTCTTGACTCAAAAAAATTCTATCAGCAGAATTTCCATGCCACTGAATCCAACTTTAAATGGTTAAAGAATTTTAACAAACCCTGGATCAAACCCACTAGACTGACTCTTATCTTGCGTATTGCCCACAACAGATTTCCCACTGAGGTCTGCCTTCAAACTTTTGGTATTCAACTTTCCTCTAGGTGTTATCTATGTAACCAACATCAAGAAGATACTAACCATATTTTCTTATCATGTGCTATGTCCTCTGCTTTATGGAATTATATCTTTGACATATTTAACTACATGTGGTTTATACCTGACTCAATCAGTTCTCTTTTAAACAAATGTGTTGGTTAGGATGCTTCTCAACAAATCAAAAACATCTTCCTCTCTTCCACTGTTGAGATCCTGCATGTGATCTGGTATGATAGAAATGATATCATTCATAATAAATGCTCATTAAATCTCAATGCAAGAAAATCCTGGATTCTCATTGTGGTCTGAGAGGCTGCTTCGATCCAAAAAGGCCATTGCAGCAATACTGTTGGAGACTGGGAGATACTGTGCAAAATCTGGGTCGATGGAATCTATCAACAACCCAAACGTAACTTTGAAGTATTCTGGAAGGCTCCTATGCCAGGATGGATCAAAGTGAACGTTGATGGTGCCTCAAAAGGCAACCCTGGGCCTACCGGCTGTAGGGTGATTTTCTGAGATTCTTTTGGCCAGTGTCATGGTTGTCTCTTTGAAAGATGTGGTATAGCTTCTTCATTAGAAGCGGAAATTATGGGTGTCATTCATGCCATCAATTTTTCCCGTCAAAAGGATGGAGAAAACTCTGGATTGAAAGTGACTCAACCACCATTGTTCAGGCAATCTGGAATGGGGTGACTCACATGGCCTGGCCCCTCACTACTCTTTGGATGAAATGTCTGAATTCTCTCCCGGAGAACGATTATATCACCACTCACACATTCCAGGAAGCAAACACTATTGTTGATGCTCTTGTGAATAAGGGAATTCATCAGGATATGATTTGGCTGGATGATCTTCCTTCTGATTTATTTCATCTTTTTGAAAAAGATTATAAAAAACTACCTATGTTTCGTCTCCTGTAACCCCTTTTCTTGTGTTATATTCAATAAATTGTGCTTTGGTCTTTGACCAAGGCACCATCTTCTTAAAAAAATTATTTGTTAAATATAGAACAAATATTTGTATAGATGTACTCTTAAAATGCTCTTTGAAATTATATTCTCTCCAGAATATCATACTAAGATACAAAAACTCATTTGTGTGAGAAATTATAATTTATTTCTTTTATTGAGAATACTTAATAAAAAAGATATTAATAATAATATCTTATACTATATTCAATTTTCTTTCAGAATAATATTCTTAAAAAATATTTTGTTGATTAAAATATTCCATTGAAAGGTGATTGAACTATTTTCCTTTTATTTAAATAAATAACTAGGATAAAAATATTTGTATCCTAAATAAAACCACTTAATCCTTATATCCTTTCCAATAATGTAAAGAATTGGAATAAATCATAAAAAATGTGTATGAAAAGAAGAATCTCATTTATTTTTAAATACTATTAGATATAATAAAACCACTTCTAATATAAGATGAAAAAATGTGATAATACACAATTTTTATTATGATCCAACTGAGAATTGAAGAAATAAACTACATTCATCTCCTCAAAAAGAAACATTTTCATCATCACCTGAATTTATACTTTAATCTCTACCTAAAAACTCTTCATCAATTTTAAACTCCAATAAATATTTATAATAATTTTTCAAAGAATAATTGGTACCATATGCACTTAAAAATCATTATATTTACTTATAAAAGAGTAATACATGATGTTGACTCTCTATATATATTTATAAATACTTTTTATATTTTGGAAAATTATATCTAATAGAAATGTCATCCCAATTTCTTAACAACACTTTTACGTTTCAATGAACAAAACTTAAAATTAAGACATCCAACATTTTTTTTTAAACATTTACCATTATTTAATTAACATAATACTTGAGTCTATATATCTAATTTAAATTTTCAATGGAAACTTTAAACATGCTACCTGAACTATAATGACTTGATGTTGTCATCATTGTAGACCTTCTTTATAAAGGATTGCAGTAATTGAGGTTTCTATCTAGTGACGCTTTGGAATGCACATTGGTTGATAGAAAGTGAGGTTAGGCTCACATAACCCTTTTTAGTGGGGGATTATTTCCTACTTCATGACTCTATTATTGATTTAATACATTACCATGAATCCTTCCCAATTCACATTACAGGATTGGTTACCACTATTTCGTTGATCTGATGTAAACTATCTGTTGATGTCAACATCTCTATATATCAGAGTTCCTTAATATTTCTATTACTAATAATTAATGTTAGGGATTAAATTAAAATATCTATCGCTCCAGAATTTTTTTCCATATAGAATGGTAATAGTTTTTTTGGTGTTGGTATCAGGATCATGAGGATATTCCCTTGTTTCCTTATGAATGAAATTAGAACCCATGTCCTTTGGTTCCACTTAACAAGACATGCCTTATCTTTCAAGGTCATGTGATAATAACCATGGATATGCCTTTTAAGCTTATGAATCCCTAACCAAGTGTAGTTCCCTTTAATTTCATTTGTCTAGGAAATAATTTGGGTAGTTTAAAGTCATATGGAAAGTACTATTAGGTGAAAGGTTCCTAGGAATGATTGTGTAGGACTTATGCCTGAGTATTCCTTTTTGGTTTATCATGTTTATTAGTAACCAAAAAATATAAGGTATGAACTATATCTAACTCATCAGAAGAGGAATTCCTAGTTCATCACTAGATAAGAATTATTTTTTATAAAATTTTTAGTATAAGAATTTTGTATTCTCATCACATTGGAGGTAGCTAGCTCAATTTGGGGTTTACACCAAATACGAGGCTCATATATGGGAACCAAGAGGATTATATCAACTCATGGTTTAATAGGAAACAAAGAGGTGACTCTCAACTCAAGTTGTGTAAGAGGAAATAGAGAGGAGTATCTTTACTCAAGGTACATATGAGTAATCAAAGAAGAGTATCTCAACTCAAGGTATGTGAGGAAACCAATAGGATTATATCAACTCAATGTATGTAAGAACACTGTTTCATCTTTCGATTGGTAGATAAGAGAGAAGGGATATTTTCGGTTTTTAGGATTGAACCTCATAGAAGCATCATACATATCAAAGTTATAGGGAATTAAAACCCACAAAGTTTGAGTTTAAAATTTTTTGGTCATTTGATATGACTGGTCTATCATGTTTAAAGTCACTTTGTAAGAGAATTTGATATAATGTTTAGATTCATACATCCAAGAATACTAGGTGATCCATGATTTTAGTTGTCGTTTTTTTAATCATTATTCTGAAATTGTAACCTAAAACCTCTAAGACAACACGATTCATGTTCATTGTGAAAAAATATATAATATAATATCAACCATATTACACAATAGTTCATAATAGGGGGATGAGCATGGCCTATGTAGGATCTTTCATGAGATACCCAACATAGTAAGTGAATCACGTGATGATTTTTTTTGGCATTAGACTTTAGAATAATACCATGAAGGGATCATGATTCATAAAAATGGAGAAAATATGAGACTGAGGGAGGATTATACATTAGGGATTCTATCTGAGGTAGATTTGTAGCGTACACCTAGTAGGAGGCCCATGAATAGTGAAACCAAGAAGAGTTTCTAAACTCATGATATTTGGGAATTTATTAGGAGTATGTAAACTCAAAGTCTTATCTATAATGAAGGTTTATGTTATAAGTATTGAAATTGAGAATTTGTCCAACCCAAGATAAAAAGTTCATGGTTCGACTTTGATTTTTTATGGGGATCTGTAATTAAAGTTAATGAACCAGGTCGAATGTTGGAGACCACTTCCCATCACTGATCTCAAGGGGGTATATGGGTGAAACCCACCATGGTATAGACCTATGGGGGTATCATGGATAAATTCCAATGAATATTTCCCCACATGTGAGGATATATAAAGGAATCCCCTAGAAGCGGAACCATGAAAAGAGATAACCAAAGAGACTCGACGAAGGGAGCACACAGAAAATGGTCTCACATAGGGAGTTCATAAAAGAGGATCTACAAGGGACCTCATATATATGGGTATCATGTAGATATTTTATAGAAAATGGTATTATAAAGTGAGTTCACAAATAGTGTTCTAATAAAACTTTTCTTTTGTGGGATGCCTTCATATGTGGTTCATGTAGTGGCTTTTGTGAATTCATTCCCACATACAAACATAATGATGGTAATTAATGAACTATCCATCATGAAGGGAAATTATGGATTTTCCCTCATGAAGGTACTTTATGACCTACCCCTTGAAAAGGGGCTTTGTGATTTGGCCCTCTTGGTGGCCCCTCATGAAATTATTTTTTCAGGGGAATTTTCTTATATACTTCAGAATTACCTATGGATTGCACCAATATTTGAAATTTTTTCCAACAAATACTCACCTTTATTCGGCTTACTCATAGGTAGTTATGGGGAATTTAAAGGTAGTGGTTGGTAACTACCATACCAAAATTCTTGGATATGTAAGGAATACATGGTCACATAGAGAGTACATAGGTGTTAAGAAAGAGGTGAATATGAAGAGGGTTCATGGTATTAATGGATGAACACCATCATTCTCAAATGATAAAGGTCCATGAATTAAGTCTATAGTGGGCATTAAATAAAATAATCAAGACACAAAAGTCAAGGGGTTTGTGAGGAAGATATAAGAACATAAAATATTTTCTACTAGGTATTCATGTGAGTGGAGTGTGTATTTCCACAAAAGATATGTGTGTTATGTGAATGAAACATATGGTCCATGAGTGAATCACATTGTCTTCAATAGAAGTTTGCAGCCCACAAAATAAACATTGGTCTATGAGAGAAGTGAGTGGTTCGTAAAAGAGACATTTGGTCTGTGAGATAAGTTCATGGTCTGTAAAAAAACATAAATTCTATGATATAATTTTGCAGTCTACACAAGAATCATGAATCTCATGAGAGAAATATAACAGAATTTTTCTATTGATATATTTTCTTCATGTTGAGATCAATTATAACTGGAATTCATCATAACTTTCGATATATATGTTCTTTATATCCCCAAATCCATTTAAATAGAAGATTTTTAAATTAAATACACCTATGTATATAAGGTTACCTCGTTTAAAGTGTTATCAATATACTAAAATATGACTATAAGGCCTTGAAAAATGGGTTTCAAGGTCTTGAAAAAATGTGTTTCTACAATGTATAGAATACATTGAATAATCCTAGTGGCAGGCTCTCCCCACCATTACATTTTATTGGGAAATTGTTTTTGAGTAATACCCATCCCTAGGTGTGTGATAAATCTTATAGCTCATATAAATCCTATTTTCTTATTCTTCAAGCATGAAAAAACATCTCTAAAAAACTCAAATGTTTTTTTATGAGTGAAGACTATTCTATGGATTATGTGGAAAAGTACATGGAATTAATTTATTGGTTCTAAAAAATTCTCCATCCTTTATAATTGGATTTATTAAAAATAAAAAGAATATGATTCTAAGATAAATGTGGGGAACTTTTCTACATTTCTGAACATTTAGTGGTATTCTACAACTGATTCACCAATGAGTGGTTTTTCTATAAAGATTTTTTAGACTCAATTATTTTGGGTTTCTAAAATGAATAATAATAATAATAAGGATTTTTATGTCTAAAATTAGTAATTGTAAAAAAAATTAGACAATCAAAAAATATAGTGAGTGTTAAATTTGTATCTAGAACCATCATAAAAGATCTAAATATCACTATATATATTATAAAAATAGGAATTAATCCATATATAGTTCATGATATTATATTCACATATATATAGCTCGTGATAATGATAGAATATATAGTGACATCTTGGTGAAGGACCATTAGAGAAAATTTGGACTAGATATATAGCTCACACTATAACAGCGGAACATTTTCATAATAGTATAGGTCCATGGATATAAGTGTAAATGTTTTTGATTTGTTATATAGATCTATTTATTTTTTTATAATATTATGTAATATAAAACAAAAAAATTTGATTTATTGAAGCGTAATGTAGGATGGACAATATTTCATGTAGTGTTAAGTCAAGAAACATAAACTATATACTATTAGAATAGAAGGGTTCTCTAACTTTTTCTTATGTTGATCCACATAGGGAGAATAACATGATTTATTATTCATCCAAATAGTGGTCTCTATAATATTTTTTCCTTTTAATATTTTCCCCTAAACTTTTTCTTATACCATTTATGGAGTGGTTTAACAGGTATAAACTCATCTGTTTCTCAGGCTATCATTTATGGGTTTTCAGCCCAATACATTTTGTTCCTTTTCTAATCATTTACCATTATCCTTTTTACTAATTCATGTGACATACATAATTAGTGAGAAGTTACATTACTTTTACTTAGGTATCCCATTATTGGCCTTCAACCTGATGAGTATTATTTCTTTATCCATTGGTAGGATAAGGTCCTATAAGTCATACTAAGGAAGTTTGATGTCTAATGTAAAATAGATTTGAACAAGTGTTGATAAAGTTTAAGGTCATATATATTTCATTAAAATATGTGGTGATATACCCATAAAAAAGGAATGTTTTACATGATGTGGATAGAATCCTAATTTTTCTATGGTAAACAGGCTCATAGGTGGAATACGTAGTTTAAGGTCAAAATGCTCAGGGAATATGTTGGTGATATTTTAGGTTGAATAAATTTTATCAAAAGGTGGATAAATCTACGTATAAATGTGAGAAAGGATAACTAAAAATGGATTAATACTAAGTTCCATCACATATCTAGATTAGTTCCCATAGTTTGAGGTCTTGTTTCTTGGAAAATCATGTCATGAGATTTAGGTTCACATGACGGCAACTATGTATCTAGTAGGCATATTCCAAGAAGAGTATCTCAACTCGAGTCTTTTGAATTTATAATAGAAGTATATCAACTAAATTCATATGGGTATTTATAGGATAAGCACATCCAAATATGAAAGGTAACAAGGAAATGATGGCGCACTATTTAATTGAAAGTGGGAATCATGTACTAAGGCCTAACATAAAGGGTATTAGAATACACGTGAGTAATTAGGTTGTGGAATGTGTAAATAACATAAAAATAATGTCCATAAAATTGATTAATAGAGATATTTAAGAGTTGTTTGACCATTAGTAATTGGGAAACTGATGTAGTATCATCAAGAAATATCATATTAAGATAAGGGGAAACTTTCCTCTCAAACAAAAACATCACCAAGGAGTTACTTCATAGGCTCACGTAAATTATATTATTCACAATCTAATGATGGGTTTGTATGGATTATTTAGTCCTTGTTACTAATATTTAAATGAATCTTATAACTAATAGGAATGAAATACTCATGGTTTTGGGATTCCCAAAGGATATTCTCTACTTAAATAATTGAGTTAGTAATAATTTGGATATCAAAGGTATGATGTAGGTTTATGGAGAAAGGGATATCCAAGAAGTGTTCAAGGAACCTAAAGGTTATTCCACTATGCATAGAACATGTTCTTAGGGTGAAGGGATAAAACATTAATTTCTTGATTACAAGATCACTTTAAGGGATAGTCTACTCAATAGGACGAAGTGGCCTTATTGTGAAAAAAAGTGTACCCATGACACAGTTTTAGCACACTTTAATAGAGTAAGGTAACTTTATTTAATTTTTATTAGAATAGAGGGAATTTCTAAAATATCATGAATTTTTTTTATCAATATATAGTGGTCCCTATAATATTTATTTATTTTTCATTTTTTTCTCTCTTAATTTTTCCTAAGCTGTGAAGGGGAGTGGCATAGCGAGTGGAGACCTGACTTTTTATCAGGCTTCTATTTACATGATTTCAACCTAACAAGGATTTATATCCCATTTGATTATCTATTTATTATCTTGAAATTTGGATTATGAAGGGATAGAGTTTATGTTATTATAATCTTGACCAACTATTTTTGGAATTTAAGGTCACACCACTTCGATCAAAATACAATGTAGTCTGCATAACCACCAAGGTTAGGTAAACCTGATGTGAATGATATCCTTATACTAATATAGACATCCATAGAGAAAATTTTACACAGTTTAAGTTCACGGTTATTAGACTCAAGATTGATATATAAGTTTATAGTTGGTCCTAGGATATGATATCCAAGTATCACTACATATCATGGGATAATAGGAATCGAGCTATACATTGTTCCTAAAAATGTATTCCCTACATAGAACTAGATCAAATCAAGGGAGGGAAATTTATATATATTATCTTGTTATGGGATCCATACCAGGATAAGCATCATATCTTATAACAAGGATGGGAGATCCGGGTTGCCTTCGGAATGGGGATATTCAACCCTATTGTAGATTCATGGGTATTGACCACATATGTGGTACCCATACTTGTAGCTACCTCTCATTTTAGGAATGTTTAATATAGGATGTAAAAGTTTATGAGATTTAATTTCATGCAGGGTAGACCATATGTAATAAAATTTAACTTCATCCAACAATGAATAAAATATCTTGTAGTTTAACGTTATATGGTAAGGACCTATATATTGGGGATTTTGTGTGGATCTTTCTTATCCAAAAGATGACATAAACTTATCTTAGTGCTTATAAAGGGAATGAAATACGATATAAATGGAGACATAAGAACAAAAATAGAGTTCTCAATTTCCTATACCATTAGAAGGTGTTTGGTTATGCTTATCAATAACAACTTCAAAGTACTTCACAAGTGTCGTGAAGGGATAAAAGTGGTTGATCACCTTGCCTCCTTGGTCGAGCCCAACTCCAACATCTACTGCGTCACGAATGTGGATCTCTTGAAACCGGAGGTTGTGGATATCATACGGGGGGATTCCCTTGGGTTACATTATTTCATACCTCCTTAGGCTTGTGCCATTTTTTCTTTGTCCCTAGGGTGCTTTCCTTTTTTCATCCTCCCCCCTTTTTATCTCTTAATAAATAAATAAATGATGATGAGGAGTGGGGAGTTGATTGGAACTTGTGGGTGGGCCTAGGATAGAAGATCTAGGTTCTACTATATATCTGATGTTATTGGAATCAATACACAATTAATTCTAATAAATTGTATATTTTTATATCATGATATTAGTAATCCATGAAATTAGGTTTGGTTAATATAACCATAATAATTGAATACCTAAGATAAAAAATGTCTCCTATGAATATCAAGTTATTATATAAGATACATGCACTATTTATCTAAATTTTATATAAAAAAACCCTTCTATGAATTTTAGGATCATGCAGGATAGACCACTCCAAATATTTTTATGTTTTTTTGGGATGGACCATTTAGTACATAGTTTAACATCATGTCATTAAGATGGATTGTCATGACAATTATTCGCATATGACTAGGAACATCAGGGATGATGTTTAAGGTTATAAATATTTGACCAAGTGTCATGTCATTTATGATCATGTGGGATAGATCTTCCTCACTAACCTTTTTTATACATAATAGAATAAAACATAGAGATATTTTAATTCCTTTTGAACATGGGGAAAAATTGAGGTAAATCATGTATTCAAATATCTAAATCAGAGATTATGGAATGACAACTTGTTGGATTAGTTAAATCATTAGTAGTATAGAAATTAGTGATGTTCCATCACTAAATAGTGTCAATATTTGAGGGGGTATTTTCCTCTAGGAAAAAAACTTCCCCAAGTGGTTTCTTCATGGGATCAAAGGTAACTATATTATTCTATATTAAATTGTGGGTCCATTTATATTAGTTACGTACCATGATTCAAATTTTTATTAATTTATAAACCAAAAATATTATTTCAATGTCTTATTATTTCTAGAGTATTACCTCTAATTACGGAATTGGTTTGGTGGTGACTCAAACATAAAAAGTTATAAAGTAAGTTAGGTTGAAGAGGGGATGTCAAAAATGTTTTGGAATATGTTGTGGATTCATTATTGTGTTCTGGACATGCTATTTTGGAAGGATGAATAAACCCTGATTAAAGAGGGGGGGAACTAAACATTAGAAGGAATTTTTTAAGGTATCAAGATGTAATGGGGGCATATTTTCAATTATCAAAATCATCAATTATCAAACTCCCCAAAATATTAGGGTCATATGGGATGGACAGTAAACCTTACAATTTATGGTCAGGTGGTAAAGACCTCATGTCATACAGTTTAATCTCATTTGATGAGGACTTAAGTTCTATTCAGTTTAAGTTCATATGATAAGGACTAATTTGTAAAGGTATTTGAGAAGATCTAAATCATATTTGAAACAAATATGTGACAATATTTTAATGATGGTTTGTCAAGGTACCCAATATGGATGATAGGAATCCCAAACTCTAGACTAGAACAAATACTTATAGGTAATTTCACACATAGTTCATAGTATATAGAGGAATTGAGCCTAATTAATTTTTACCATGAGTCATCTCAATAAATATAAAAGAGGTAATAAACCACAACCCCTAATCTTATGTCAGTCAAGCACGATGTGAGAAATAAGGGGTGATTTTGGAAATTACTTGTATTGTGCGAGAGTTCATAATAGTGAAGGATGGTCCAAGGTCCAAATGTTACATCAACCACTATAAGGTAAACCATATATATTATGGAACAAGTTGGATTTGACATGAATAGAAAAACTCACCCTACAAATGTGTAGAGATGAACAAATTTGTAATTTTTGGGGTGTTAAAACTCTTTTTGGATATGATTATTTCCCTACTTGAAAAATTTAAAATATGTAGTTACTTTTAAATGAAATGAACAAGTTCCCTAGATTGAGAGGAAAGGAATGCTATTTATTTTTTGTTAGGATGGAAGCATCATGGAGTTTATGTTTATAAATTGATGAACCATACCATGTGTTTTAATGTCATGAAGAATAGAATTTTTTATGCCCACATTAAATTACTAAGATCCTATGGACCATGAGTAAAATAAAAAGGAATCATAACAATGCCTGGAATAAGATTTTTGGCATCACTATGTACCCCATGGTATAAGATTTCTGGTCATAATTTACATGGAACGTGACTTTAGGATAGTTAAATGAAACCATAGCTATGGAATACCAAAAAAGGAAGAGATTATATATCGTATGAGCTCATGAACACTGGAGAATTTATTCTTTATTTCATTGGTTTGCAACTAAAATATTCTATGTTAGAAACTCTTATACATATTTATGTCATACATATGAGGGGGATTTTTTATTTCTCTATAAAATAAAGGATAATTATTGAGAGTGGTGATCCTATACTAATATGTTTCTTATGTGTAAAAATTGTCCTATATAGGGTGGGACACTATAATAAATTAATGTTCTTACAAGGCAAACCATATATTGTGAAGTTATGTAAATTTTGGCTAGGATGGTACATTTAAATGTTTAGTGTCATGTTGTTATGACTTATGATGTCATGAAGTTTAAGTTCATATGTCAAAGAAATTTCCCTATGTCATAACATCCAATGGTAAAAACATATTTGTGAAGTTTAACATCATGTGATAAGGATGTTGGTGATATTTATTTTAAGGTCATAAACATTTGACCAGTACCACATAAACTAATTTCATTTTTTGTGGATTTCTTCCTTATATATTTCATTAGGAATTATGTTTTACCATGCAAGTGAGAATGGATCAAATAAATGTTTCATGAGCCTCAATATTATACAACTATACCAAAACCTCATCAATCTTTTTCTAGATCCAATCCATGAAAATGTGTCATCATTAAATCATATAACACAAAATTCACTGGTTAGTGCAATAACTTCCATGATATTTATTGGTTTCCTAATCGAGTCTCTTGATCTTTGGGAGCTCAAGTATGTTATGTTCAAATGAAAAAATTAATTATTCCACCACATTATCCAGACTAAAGGAATAGACCTTGTTGTATCTATCAATGAGATATGGGTGACCCTAATTCCTTCGCACGCTTTTTTGTGCTATGCTGGGGTGTTCACATGGATGAAGTGGGAACATGGGTTTCATTATCTCCATAATTACATAAAATAGCTTTTTCTAAAGATAATATATAAAGAAAAAGAAACTTTTTATTGTGTACCCTAACAATTGACAATATAGGTGGTAATTTGGATGGTTGTTCAAATCTCCCTCCTTTTGTTTCTTGATCATTGGGATTTTAGTCAAATTATTTTACAAGGAAATGGAAAAAAAATTATGAACTTTCTTTGATTTTAAGTAATATTTCATGATTCACCTATCATTGAGATATGGGTGAATAAATGTATTCCTCTTTTCTCCTCATATGACTTGGTTGGCTTGGGTACATGATTGAATATGATATCTAAGTGGATTTTCCTTAATCTTGGTCATTTTTAGGGAAGATATTGTGGGTATAGAGGATTGGTACATTTATGGATCTATCACTATACTGGAGGGATCTGACTATCTTATAGATTGTGTATTTTAATGACCCAAACTGTTATAAATGAAGTTTCTCTTTGTGATTTTAATTCAATATCTTATTATGCAGTATGGTTATAGAAAACTCATGCACTTCCTTAGTTATTTCTTTGGATTTAAAATACCATTAAAAATATTACCATTGTTAACAGATCCATTAATAAGTTATCACATGATTAATATAAATATATTTCTTTAACAAATCTAATTGACATAGATAAAGGAAGTGATGGACTCATCCAGTAGGATTGTACCCTATGAAGCTCATTTATCAGATCTTCTGAGGGAGATGGAAAAATTGGTATTTTCCCTTGACCAAGCCCAAGAAGAGATCAAACAACTTAAGCATAAGTGAAACCATTTATGGGGTAATTTTAAAATCATCGAGATCACATCCCAAACCATGTTTGTCAAACGCCCCCATGAAAGTCTCACTATCGTGCACGTTACTCTTAGGGAATGCGCTGGTGTAATAAATGGATATGTACCAAGACCTTAATAATATGAATACGTATATTTTATATAATAATGAATTTGATTTCATTTTTATTGTTACATTATAAATGATTTCGATTTTGATTGGATTAAGCAAAAATTGTATTTTCAGGTAATATTAAAATTTAATTAAGGGATTTATTTTGATGAGTTAAAGGGTTTTTTGAATAAATATTATTTTAATAAAATTTTATTATTAAATGAGGTCTAATTATTATAAATTTTCATATAATTTTTATGAAGTAAATTTTAGTTTTTATAAGGGTTCAAAAACCATTATTGTCTAAAACCCAGCAGTTTTGAAATAAATGTTGAATCTTATTTTAAAAGTAAAAATGAACATATTTAAACTTTTATTTAGATAAAATGAATATTATTTTATTAATTAGAACATTTAAATTATACAATGGTGATTTTTTCATAATTTTCTAAAATAGCTTAATTTTCGTGTAAAAAATAAATATCGTATAAATATACTGTGTGTTTTATGACTTCATAATGACCCAAAATGATTTCATAAATACTATAATAGGTATCTTCTTCCAAATATATTTTTTCAAATTAAAATAATGTTATTTTCAGTTTATTTTATTAATTTTATTAATCCTTTATAAATACTCCAAAACATATATTGTATTTTATGATTTTAAATTCAATTCTTTAAAAATGTGACTCACCTCCACATAATAAAGGGTAATATTTTAATAATTTAGGAAATTTTCCTAATAAAATACTTAAAACCACTCCAATTTTTTTAGAAACCATGGGAAAAACTATGATAAGTATTTTATTTGGAAATAAATTTTTCTCATTGGTTGTGATCATCGCTTGAATAAACAAGACCTGAAACCCTCAAGATCATCCAAGCGTGTTCTAGAATCTTGATCAATCATCAGCCTATGAAATATAGGTTCTAGAATAGATAATTGGAGGCTCTTAGATGTTTTATGGATCATGGTAGATCAAGATAACGATCCATGAACTAGGTTTGGGAAATATTTGATTATCCCTTTACTTTATCTCTCCATGATTTCAGAGACAGGAGAGGAGATAGAATTCCTAAAAATGCATTTATCCCTCATTTTGGGTGTTAAAAATACATTTGAATTAGGATATAACTTCCTTAAATTTAATTTAGTTCTTTATTGATGATAAACCTTTAAAAATTCCAAATATTATTAAAACTATAACACCTAGAGATTTTATGAAATATTTTTTTTAAATAAATTTAATTTCTTCGGCAACTAATGTTACATGTAACATTGATATAATTTAAAGTGGTAGTGATAACAGAGCTACTAAATTGGTGTGTATGAATAAGAATAAAAAAAATATGAAATTATATGGTGTAAAATTGAATAAAATTTATTTATTGGTTGTCAATTGACTAGAAATGAAAATAAAAATCATTTGAAAGAAAAAGAAATGTTTTTCTCAAAAAACAATTTTTATGCACGCATTGTATTTTAATATTAATAAATTAATGTTCTAAATATTGGTGAATTATTTTATTGAAATTTATATATTATATTCAATCAATTGTGTTATTATTCATCTAATTGTTTTTCTAGACATAATATAATAATAAATATTTTTTAATGCCTCAAAACTATATTTTTCTAAAAAACATTTTTTTCAAGTTTTATATACTTATTTAGAAATAATTTTTTCCACTTTTAGGAAAAATATTTTAAAAAAAATACCTTTATATTTTAAATAAACATTCCAAAATTACCTTAGAGTGAATATTATATAATTTTTAGAAAAGATTGATTTTTTGATTAGCAGTGAAAAATAATAATTTTTATTAAAATGTGTCTTTTATATTAAAGATTTTAAAAAGTTATATTTTGTTAAAATATTGATTTAAAGGTTAAATTAGTTCACTGATATTATTATAAATCCAATGTATTTCATTTAAATCAATTTTATGTCCACTTTTTATATGAAAATGTTTTATACTTATGAAAGTGTTTTCTTCGGAAAATTTTGTTCTTCATATTTACGGGTTTAGTTTTAAAATGGAATTTTACAATTATATTGAATGAATTTGGTAAAATGGATTCCATATTTATAATTAGTATAATTAATATTAAATAATAAATTTATCTAAATTTCTGGTTATAATAAATAGTAAAAAAAGGGAAAATTCAATTACCATAGTTAAGGTTAAAACAGGTATATTGGGGGTTAAATCAAAAGATAATGGTATATTTGTTAATTATACTTCTATAAACACTATTTTAAGGACATATTTGGGCCTTATGTTGTCCTAAATTCTAAAATATATCGATTTATAAGAATTATTATTGGTAATTACTTTATCATTTAATATTCTTTTAAGAATTTTCCTTATTGCATCCCTCCCCCAATTATAAAAGGAAACATACTTTCCTATCCTATACATACTTTAAGATTCTTTTGGTTCAGTATATCCTAGACCAAACCACTTCTTTACTTCCCTATCCATTTCTTAAAGACCTATTCTTATTAGAAAGCACTATTAAGAGTGATTTTTGTGGTAACCTAAAGTTGTTTTCCCAAGAAGAGGTGTCATTCTTAACCGAGTATTTTTATTTTATTTATTCTTACACCTCATCCAAATATTATTCAACCATGCTGATATATTAACATCAGTATCTCCCATATACATATATTTTATTATGATAATATAATAACCTATATTCATCTCCTCTTCCATCAAATGGAAAATTATATTGGTGATCATGTGTACAGTTTGTTACTACCTCACTTACTGATGTAATTCGTTTTCTATAACCACCTCTCATGGAAAGATATAATAGTAAATTTAAAGTATATATATTTCATTTATGAAATAATTAAACTTCTGGAATTATAATATCTTATCCACCTTCTTACTTTCCAATCCATTTAAAAACTGTAACATCACGCATGTGTACGTGTGGACTATTGACTCCACAAAGCGTTGTGATGCAATTTTTGTTTTATTTTGACATGGATGGTAATAATGATATATTTAATGAATATATATATATGACATATATTATATAATGATTATTATATAAATTTTTATTTATATTTATCTATGTATTTTTTCATCTATTGGAAAATTTAAACAACATTCATGTGTATGTACAGCCTTCCATATCCAGGAATATAGTACTTCATTTTTCTATATCTACTTTTATGGATAACTCTAAATATGTATATAATGAATTAATATGATATTAATATCATGATTAAAATTCTAGAGATAATGGAACTGTAACACCCTATTTTTTTATGAATATATTTTTCTTTCAAATAAATTAAATTTCTTTTATAACTTTTTCTACAGACAACACCACCATAAACTTGCGCTACACATAATGTTGTGTTAGCTTATGTTACACACAATACCAATATTTAAAAAAACCATGAAATAATATTAATATTATTCAATAATTACTTCTATAAATTATCCTTTATACATAGTTTAATGAATAGAAATAACTAATTATTAAATATTTTGTAGAATTGTTTTATATAAATAAAACATATTGATAAAAAATATATTGTTTTTGGTAAAACGTTTTGTTTTTGAAAAATAATATTTTTTTCAAAAAAATGCTTTTTATTTATTTTTTTGAATAATAATAAAGTTATTCTTTGAAAATATTATAAAATTAATTTGAAAAAATAATATAATTTTTTAATTCATCATGTAAAAATTATCTTAGGGGGGTTTTTTGGGTTTTTAGAAAAAAATTAATTTTTTGACGAATAGGGAAAAATACTGAACTTTAATTGAAAACGTCCATATCATTAATTTATTTGTGAAGGTAAATAACATTTTCAATTGATTATAAAGTTAAATTATTTCAATTATAAATCCATTAATCCAATTTTGTATTTGGAATCAATTTCTTATTGTATTTTGATATAAAAACTTTATAAACTTTTGAATTTTTCTCTTTAAAAACTGGATTTCTCATAGTGTCTATGGGATTAATTTTAAATTAAATTTTTTCACTAATGTGAATTGAATTTATAAAATTTTATTCCATATTTTGAATAATAAGAATTTATATTATCTAATAAGGTCAAATTTATTACCAAAATTAATAGTGAATGCAGTAAAAATTAATTATCTTCGTTAAGGTAAAAATGGGTTCACTAGAAGGTTAACCTAAAATAATATGGTTAACAATTACCTATAAACTTTTCTAAAAAATAATTTCTAGACATATTTATACCCTTAAACCTATATGGTTTGTTAATGGTCTATTTTTTACCCTTATGGCATATGAAAAATGTACGAGCACTCAATTTCTTTCAAAAATACCAATTGTGTCCTCTCCCCCACTTATAATGGTATACTCTCTATCCTATCTTATTCACGCATTGAAACCAATTTTTTCGGCCAATACCTGGAAAAATAACTTCCCAACTTCACTCCCCTCATAATTTATGCCTTATTTTGGATATGAATACTACTAATAAGGCTTTTAGTGAAAACATGAGTAAGATACCTGAAGAAGAGGTAATGTTCATCAACGAGCATTTTTGTTTTTTTTATTCCACCACCCCATTAAATTGATATTATAAAATTATTATATAATAAAATTATTATATTCCATATACTTATATTTCTTTATTTTATGGTCATGACTTACAACAATCTCCACTTCTATCAAATGGGTTATGAAATCATCATTCGTTTGTACAACGGACTACCGCCTCGCGAACCGATGTCATTTATTTTTCCATTACCACCTATCAAGGATGGTTTTAATGGTTGATTTATTATTTAGTTATTTTATCTATGATTTTATTTTTATTATAGAATTTTAATATTATACATTCCTTCATACTCTTCATTTTGTGGGGATGGGACATTGTCGCACGTGTGTACGACCGATTATCATCTCCCATAGCGATGTAATTTGTTAATGATTTATATATAAGGTATTAAGGATGGGTTTAATCTAAATATTTGGTATATATGACGTTAAAATAATTATTTATTTATAATATATCATTTAATTTTTTTATTTTAATCTAAAATTCAAATGGAAACATCAGGCATGCGTACATACGTCATACTGTTTCCATAAAGGGTGTATTACACTTTCTATTACTAAAATTCATGAATTAATCTAAATAAATATACAATAAATAAATATGATATTTATATCATGGTTAAAATTCTATATATTATTAAACCATGATCAAATTAAGAGGAAAAAAAATCAAGACATATATAAAAAAATAAAGCAGTTATTTCCCAAAACGTAACATTAACATGGAATTGTTAATAAACGGGTAATGAATAGTGGTAAATAAATAATATATGTTGTTATGTATATTAATGTTTTCATATTATAGATATATAATAAACTTACATTTATCATACATTATTTTTTATCGAGTATGATGGAATTCAAGAAGTAATGAAAGGGGTTTTCGTCTCACATTTTACTGATGTGGAACACATGACATATTCACCCCTTATTTATTTAATGTGGTTTATATAATCACAATCAATATATTTTTTGATTATTTTCCTAAATATTATAGATTTTACATTTCCATTTTAGTATCCCTCTTTCATGGGGTTTACAGTTCAAAATATAACAAATCAGTAAGGGATTTTTGTATCATTTATCCTATTCTAATACATAGGCTATGTTATGAACCTATAATATTTTATGAGGTGTGTATAAATACCATTTAAAATTTAATATAATCAATTAATTTCTCATCATGTAATTTTAATGATTTATTTGATTTTGTCCTTTCATGGGGCTTATGATTCAAGGTTACCAAATTGGTAAGTGTTTAATCTTACAATCTCATTATTTATCGGGATTATTTATGGTTAGGTCTAAAATATTGATATCCTCTGATATACCTATCAATAATTATCATGAAATTTATTCCACATTTGCTATTAATGATATCATAAATTAATAAATCCATTTTCCCACTCTTTGGTACTTAAAATAATTAAGTAAATGTTATTTATAAAATATGAGATTATTTTTCTCTTTGGTTAGAAATCAGTTTTCTTCCAAAACCATGTTTTCTAAAAATATTTTTTTTAAAATGATTTATTATTCTTCAAATGATTTCTTAAATATATTTTTAACAATTTTTTAATATTAATATATTTTTTAAAAGAATCTTCATGTCATTTTCCAAACAATTCTTGTTTGGATTTTACTTAAAATTTGAAACAAATCATTATTTTAACATATACATAATGAATGGATGTTTGTAACTTCATAGAAAGTAATTAATTCAAAGATTCCTTTATAATCTTATTAAGTTATTTTCAAATAATTTATTCTAAAAAAGTCTAATATTCTAAAAATTGCTTTTCATAGAGAAAAGGATATTTTCTTCATAAAATGTTTTAAATATCCGATCAAAATATTTTTCTATCTTATATTTCATCCATTGATGTTACCTATGAATTACTGGGGATACAATCCAAGGATAACATTATTTTTATTTCTCTGAATGGTTTATTTTTATTATGTAATTATTTTTCTGAAACTTTTTTCTCTTCCATGGGTTATACCATGAGTAAATTATTATGAAACCCACTTCTTTTCATGGGTTATGCAATGATAAAAATATTATGAAACTTGTATATTTTCCAAAAATTATGATATGATGAAATTTTTATGATACCCATTTCATTTCATGGTTTATGATATAAGGAATTTATATTATCTTATGGAAGACATAAATATGGTTTTTATCATGAGATAGGTTGTACCTTTATCTCCCTCCAATGCATTGGGTAAAATTTTATATCTCATGAGATTGATGTGACTCAAGTGAGGAGTGAACTCAGTTTAGTAAAGGACATTGTCTACTATGATGATCTTGGGAGTGAACCTTGACTAGTATGATGGTTTGGAGGGTGAACCCATTCTAATATGATATCATTGGTATTTATACTTAATTAATATGGAAATAATTTTCTATTCTTATTTATATTCCACAAATCCATGTCTTAGGAAAATGTTATGCTCTCATGGATCATGTTCTTTGATTATCTTATGATTCATGCCGTTTCAACTAACAATATTTATCCAATGATTTGATATTTTTATCTTTGATATGAAGGGTATGGTTTTCAAATGTTATGCTCATTTTATCATACCATTATGCTCATGTTATTCTTATATATCTCCATTTATTTCTATTACTGAGCATCTAAGGTCACCCTTTCTTATGTTTCTTTTCCCAAGGTTATAAAGAAAATTATTTTTTATGATGTGTCCAAGAAGGGTTTTAATTAATAAGAACCTAGTGGTAGATGACATAGCTCACTTATAGATAATATTTTATGTTTCCAACTTCCCAAAGGCACTAAACTATTACGGTCCTCATGCATGTTTTTTTTTGTAATGTAATGCATATTCATATGAATTAAAGTAATATCTATGACTGAAATCATGGGTTTTGTAGTTGGAATTAGATTATAGGTTTATATAATCTTTGGAAACTAGGATGAGAAATAAGAAATAAGATCCCTAAGGAAATTTCTACGGATAAGTCTAAGGATGAGTCAAAGTATAGTAAAATGTCATGTAATTTTGGTAAAGGATATAGTGAGTGGTTTCTAAGAAATACATATATTTCTAGACATAGAAAGTGGAGGTGGATCTACAATAGATATACCTAGGGGTAACAACACCAAAAACACTATATTGATCTAGACTAGATCAGAAATTGGTGCATGACAACAGGCCTTATTTCACATCTAGTTTAACACTCCTAGTAAATGTGCCTTGTAAATTTACAAACCCTTTATGAACCCTCGTGAAGGATATAAATATATCATGACTATGGAATACCTTGTATAAACTTAAGTTATAATATATTAAATAATAATTCATCATCATTTATACATCCAATAAGTTATTTTTCCAGATTATTTGGTTCCCCATCATAATTATCGTTTCTTACACTATGATTTTTTGTTTTAGTCAATGGTTAGAAGCTAAAGAAACCACATTAATGCTAATTGTGATGGAAAATGAAATTATTTTTCTCTTGATAATACTAATTTTATGGAATATAGAATTATAAATATCATTTTTATTATCACACAAATTTCTCAATATTTGAATAATGTTGGACCTACAATCTTAAAAGTGAGGGAACAATATCATGTTGAGTTCTTCAAGAGAAAACCTTCATATTCCTTTAGTGGATACGTTGATCCGGTAGTTACTTATCAATTTATCATTACCACGAAAAATATATTTTCCATTATCCAATGTTTAGAACATGAAAAAATCATTTTTTTCTATCATTTGGAAGGTTAATCAAATCAATGGTTGAGTCTTATCATGAATACAAGGAAAGTGGATGAAATTGAATCTATAGTTTGGGAAGAGTTCAAGAACTTAATTTTAAATAATTAATTTCCTATTATTCTTAATAAGAATATAGGTAATGATTTATTTGAGTTAAATCAAAAGGATTATGAATTCATCGGTACCTATGATGAATATTTTACAAGACTTTCAAGGTACGCTTCTGGTATTATCATTAAACCTGAAAGTAAGGATGACTGATTATTTAGTGGAATAAATCCTAATCCCCAAAGGGTGTTAACCATATGATACTTCAATAGATATGAATATATTTTCGATGTGTTATCAAGGTGGAAATGGAGCTTGTAGTTACATATCATTCTCATGATTTCAACAAGAATAGAAAAATTGAATTCAATGAAAAATCTATGAACCATGGAGAGAATAAGATGATATTTTCATTATACTTAATGTGTGGGAATAAGAATGGAGGAAAATTTATCAAGGGTAATAGTAAATATTTTATGTGTGGAAGTAAAGTTCATCGGGAAACTAATTTTTTAATTGATGGGAAGAAGTTATCTAACAATGAAAATATAGTGAAACCTGTAAAAAAATGCACCACACACTCTCTAATGTTTCAAACGTAAGGAGTATGGAAACTATGTTATATAGTTCCCAAATATAAAGGTTAATGATGACAATAAAATTCAACAAACTCTTAATCCAAGAGAAAAAAAGGAAAATATAATGTGATCATTATTTCGTACAATGTACGTGATGATGATGTGGTGAAATTTACACTTACCATCCACTATAGAACATATAATCTGTTATTTGACTATGAATCTACCCATTCATTAATATCTAAAGAATTTTCTATGGGTGTAAATATTCCTCCCAAATTATTAGATGTGTAATTATCAATGAAACCCCCAAAATGGTATGATGAATGCATCCCAAGTGTATGACTCCTCTCTGGTTGACATTATTGGGAATATTCTTCTTGAAAATATTTTCATTCTTCCTCTAGTGGAACTTGATGTCATCTTAGGGATGGATTTTATTTCTCTACCTAAATCCCACATCAATGGTCTAGGAAGGGAAGTTACATTTTATATTTTAAACCAACCTATGATATTCATTCAATGTGATAGTATGTGAAAACTTTTTAGGGAGAGCACATCCATTTGTATGGGTCTTAATTCCCATTCAGAAAGGTTGTTTATCTCATATTGTTGGGGAGGAGCCCAACATTGATGATATTCCTATTGTGTCAGAATTTTTTATTGTCTTCCCATAAAATTTTCTATGTCTTCTACTAAAAATTTATTTTTATTTATAAATAGAACTCACACTTGGTGCAACACCGATTTCAAAAACTCACAATAGAATGGACCTAATTGAGTTCAATGAACTAAAGAAGCTACTCTAGGAAAACCTTGATAAGGGATTCATTCAGCCAAGTGTTTCACTATACGATGCACCTATTCTTTTTTCTAAAAATATATTGATTGATGCGACTCTACATTGATTATATATAGTTGAAAAAGAACACAATTAATAACATGTATATTCTTTCCTATATTGATGAATTGTTTTATCAACTTCTTGGATATCAAAACTTTTCCAAGATTGACCCTCATTCTTGATATAATCAATTTAGGGTTAATAAGTATGATATAACAAAGACAAAATTCTTTATAAGTTATGGAAAATATGAATATATATTGATGTCTTTTAGTATTTCTACTTCCCCCTCTATCATTATTAATTGTATTAATATAGTTTTTATGGATTACCTTGACCAATTTGTGGCAGTCTTTATAGATGATATTATTATCTACTTGAAGATAAAGTAAGATCCTGAAGATCACTTTATAATTTTATTAAATACCCTAAGGAAGGAGAAACAGTATGAAATATTTACAGTGTAAATTTTTTATTCAAAAGGATTCATTTTATGTTTATATAATCTCAAGAGAGGGTATATTAGTAGATCCATTAAAGACAGATGTTATTGAACATTGTCCCCTACCAACCACAATAACTAAGAACTATAGTTTTATTAGATTATATAGATAGTACTAATGGTTTGTGGAGAATTTAAAATAATTATCTAATCATCTAACTATGTTAACTTATAATGGATCCATGTTCATTTGGACAAATTAATTTGAGGAAAATTTCAAGGAACTAAAGTGAAAATTATTCATTGCATCTATTCTTACATTACCCTATAGTGGGGAAGGGTTTGTAATATATATTGATGCATACAAGAAGGGATTAGAAAGTTTTGTTATGAATAATGAAATGGTTATATATTATGCCTCATGACAATTTAAAAATACTATGAAAGATTACCCAACCCATGATTTGGAACTAGATATGGTAATTGTTTACATTAAAAATATGGAGGCATTATATTTATGGAGAAAAGTTTGATATATATACTGATCACAAAAGTTTAAAATATATAATTACACATATTAAGTTAAACATGCACTAGATAATATAGTTAGAGATAATTAAAGAATATGGCATCTCAATACATTACCACCCTAAGAAAGTGAACAAGGTGGTCGATGCTTTTAGTGGAAAGGATCATGCAATCTTATCCATGATGAGGATCACAAAAGATTAAATATTTATGTATTTTTAAAGGATTTAACTAGAAATATTGAATGAATAGGAATATTTTATCTTTCTCAATTGAATATTCTACCATATATCCAACATATGATTACTGAGGCATTGAATGAAGATGTAGAGATAAAAACAAAGGTTAGAAATCTTCCCATGTTTAACCTTGATCATGATGGAATAATAAGATTCATGAACCGTGTATGTTTTCCATCCATGCCATATTTCAAGAAGGAGTTGTTATAGGAAGCTCATAGTTCTTCATTATTTATTCATCTATGAAGTATTAAGATGTACATATATTTCAAAGAGAACTTCTAGTGGTATGTAATGAAGAGAGATCATAGATTTTTCATCTGAATTCTTGGTATGTCAACATGTTAAGGTTGAAAGAAAAAATTATAAAGTTATGTCACATTAATTACCCATACAAGAATGTAAAAGGGAAAATGTCTCCCTAGACTTTATAATTAGACTCCCCAAAACCCATAATGGGAATAATTTAATATGGTTTGTAGTTGATCACCTTTATAATTGAGAAAATTTAATCAGAATTATATAGTAATTATATGTGGATGAATTTTTTAGCATGTACATTAAGGAAGTGGTACGTTTTCATAGAGTACCACATTCCATTTTGTTTGATCAGGATATGAGGTCTACCTAAAAGTTTTGGGAAAGTCTTTAGCAAGATATTTATATGGAGTTGAGTTTTAGCACTGTGTATCATCATCAAACATATGGTTATTATGATAAAACAAGTCAAACCCTAGAGGATATTCTAAGATCTTTTTCATTAAATTTAAATTATGGTTGGGATAAACACCTTATTCTATATGAGTTTTCTTACAATAATAACTTTTACTCAAGCATTCAGATGGCTCATTATGAATCCCTCAATTGAAAAATATGTATATCTCTAACTTACTTAAATGAAGTTGGAGAAATAAAGTTATTGGTACCTGAGATATTCGAAGTAATGACATAGAAAGGTGTATCCATTCAGCTACACATCATGTCATCTTAGAGTTGACAGAAAATTTATGATGATAATCATAGGCATGATCAATATTTTGAAGTTTATTAAGAGGTGTTTCTAATAAATTCTTAATGGAATAAGGTTATGAGATTCAAGAAGAAAGTGAAAATGATCCCTGGGTATATCGGTCCATTTTAATCTCTTGATCACAATTAGACTATATCCTATCACTTGTTTCCCCCACTAAACCTCTCTCAATTTCATGATGTATTCCATGTATCTCTCCAAAGGAAGTGCATACCAGACCCTTCACATGTACTCAAATCATAAGTTACGCCACTAAAGAAAGACCTTTCTTATGAGGAATAAACAGTAGAGATTATGGATATTATAGAGAAATTTATATGAAATAATACCACTCACAAGTTCAAATTATTTTTTCGAAACCACTAGTTTGATGAATCTATGTGGGAACTTTAGGACATAATGAGGCATAATTATCATCCTTTTTTTGTATCAGAGTGAGGAATTTTGAGGTAAATTTTATCTTAAGGGGTTTAGAATGAAACACCTTGAGTTTTTATGAATTTATTTCTTTCGAATAATTTAAACTTAATTGATATCTCTCTAAAAACAACACCAAGTTAAGCTTACGCTACATGCAATACAACATTACCATGCATTATACACATTACCGAGTTTTAACAAAACAATTATATATTATTAATATTTTTCAAACATCATCATTATATGCTAATCATTGAACATATAGGTATGAATATAAATAACTAATTTAAATATTATTTATAATGGTTTCATATTAAGAAAATATATTCATAATAAATACTTAATTTGCAGTAAAATCATTAAAAGTTTTAAAAATATTATTTTCTCAAAAAAGGTTTTTTATTTATTTTTTTTGATAATTATAAAATTAAATTTTGATTTTTTATAAAATTAATTTGAAAAAATAATGTTAATTTTTTAAATTATAATTTCAAAATCACCTTAAGGTGAATTTTTTGGTTTTTTCTGAAAAGTTTCATTTTTTTATGAATAGTGAAAAATGCTAAATTTTAATTGAAAACTGTTGTTCTGTTTAATTTATTCATAAATTTGATTATATTTTAAATTTATTTTAAATAAAATTTTTTTATATTATAAATAAATTAATCCAATTTGGTTCATTCTAACCATTTTTATTTTTTATTTTAATATTAAAACATTGTAAACATTTAGAGATTTTCTCTTCAACAACTCACTTTCTCGTCAGGTCTGTGGGATTAATTTTCAATTAAATATTTACACTTATATGAATTTAATTTTTAAAAAATGGATTTAATATTTAGAATCATCATAATTTATAATATCTAATATGTTAAACTTAATTTTTCACCATAATTAATAGGGAATACAGTAAAAATTAATTACCATAATTAGGGTAAAAATGGGTTTATCAGGGGTTAAACTAAAACTATAAAGGTTAAAATGACCTATAAACTTGTCTAAAAATTAATTTATGGACATATTTTAACCATTAATTCTATAAGGTTATATAATTTCCCATTTTGGAATCTTTTGAAATATTAAAAACATACAAGCACTCAATTATTTTAAAAAATGTGAAGTACGCCCTCTCCCCAACTTATAAGAGGTCAACCCCTATCCTCTCTTATTCTCACCTTAAAACCATTTTTGTTCAGATAATACCTACCTAAATTGAAACAACCCAAACTTTTTAATAATATTTATTTCCTAAATTTGTGTATTATTTTGTATTATACTCAACAAAACTATATCCTTTAACTAATGAAGTTAGTATAATTAAATGAGATTGTTGGGTTTCGACTGTTATATGGCTATTGGTCAATATGACCATTGGAAACTAAATTCTTAATGTTATAATTATTATTTATAAATTCAAATGATCTTGGTTAATTGATACAGAAAGAAGATTCGATGGCATCATCTAGTAGACTCGGGCCATATAAATCCCATCTGTTGAAGCTTGGGAAGGAGGTAGCATCCCTGGGTTTTGCTCTGTACCAAACCCAAGATGAACTTCAACATGTAAAGCTTGAATGGAATCATTTAATGGAGAAGTTCAAGCTGATATAAATCACCACTCGAGCAATGTTGTCCGAGAAACACCAAAATTCTATCACCATAGCACATCTTACACTTAGGTCTTATGCTGGTGTTATAAGGGGCTATGTAACGAGACCTTAGATACTTTGTGTAGTCCTTTTATATAAATAAAATTTTTATTTCTTATTATGGTAATGTTTTTGAATTTAAAATTTCCGAATAAATATAGGATGTATATTATTGATGAATTTAGGGGAAAAATGGGTATTTTAAAATATTTTTGTATTCTTTAAATAATTAATAATGTGAATTGATTTTCAAAAAATGGTCTTCTACAGTTGTGTTTAGTAAGAAATCTAGAGTCTAATAAGATCAACTTAATTTTTAGTGAATAGTAAAGTATGAATAGTAACATACCCGTATGAATAGTAATGAATAGAAAATCGACCAAAGAATAGAAACTTCACCCATGAATGTATAAATACATTTTAAACATCTTTAAAGTGAAAAAATGATCACAGTTTAAGTTTTGGTATTTTTGTATGTCATAAATATTTTATTTACAATTTTATAATTAATTTAATAATTTAAAATTGAAATTTATTTTTATAAAAATTAATCATAAATTGTTACTTTATTTTCTTATGTTTATATGATAATTTTATGGGACCTTGATTACTTTCTTAAGGTGTTACAAAATGAGTTATAGTTTTAAAGTTGTATTTTTGGAATAAATAATGATTTTATTTAAAAATTAAATTAAAAATTATTTCAAAATTATTTTCATAAAATGGAGTTAATTTTTGAATTCATATCATTTATATTATGTTAGAGTGAATTTTTGGGATTTTTCTGAAATAGATGATTTTCCAGTGAATAGTAAAAATACAGTTTCAAGTTTCGGGTGTTTAATGACATCATTAATGATGTAATCATCATGTAAATAATCTGGTAGACTTTTAAATATTAAGATATGTTATGAGGTGTCCCATGTGGCCAATACCATGGGAAAATACCATGGGAAAGCTCATGGTTTTGCAAATACCACCAATGAGGTGTCCCTTGGAAATTAATAATTTATTCCCTCACTTTTCCTATAAATACCAAGCCATTCCCTCATTATTTTCATTCCAAAATCCTCCTCAATGAGGATATGTTCTTTTACCTCCCAAGTAGTCCTCCCAAGGTTCCCTCAATCCTCACAAGGTTCTGACCTTCAATCTTTCAAACTTACTCTTCAAGGTAAGGGAACCTTTCACCATCCTCTTTTAAGTCATGACTTCCTTTATGTTATGTCTTATAGTTTCATTTTATTATGTGGGTCTTGTTATTATATATATTTAATACTTTCCATTTCATGTCCAAATTATGATATACCCTTTTCTCTCTCATCAATTGATTTTCTGAATTTTTAAGTGACGTTGTTAGGCTGCCGAATTTTTGTCAAAGAAACTGCATCTTCTCTTTCCTTTCAAGTTTCCTTTTCATGTGGTATGTCATTCAAATATCCATACCATGTTCTTATATCCATTTTATTATGGATTTATACTATATTATGAGTTATTTATGAGTGGGTTACCCTTGTACCCTCTCTTTTTAATGTTTTCTAAAACCATGTTATATAGTCGTTATGCTGCAGAATTTTCATCTCAAATCTCTCTCTTTTTCTCAAAAAATTATGCTGTATTATTTATGAGAATACCCAAATATATTTTAATTTACAGAGGAATTCAACAAGACATAAAATTTATCTATTTAATTCTATAATTGACATACATATAACCCTCACTCCCTTTCTATGGGTTATAAATGACATAATGATCTTATTTTTAAGAACTTTTAAAACGTCACGATTTTGAAATGAAACCCATTTCTTTTATTTTCTATTGGTTATTTATGAAAAGTTTGATTATGATCTATGTGGATCACATGAAAGTATAGTAATATTAAGGGTGAACCCTGATAGAACTTCAATACATTGGGTAAATAATTTAATCTCTAGAAATGACAAGTTTCACGATACCTTGGTGAATAACCTTGGTAATTTTTATGACAGCTTGGGGATGAACCTTGGTGATATGTTCATGAATGTCTAAATTAAATATTGTAGCCACATATTCATGTTATGGTTTAAGTTATTTTCATTATAAAATTCATCTACTTCCATTGCTCATGTCTTTATGTTTTTATCAAGTTCTTATTGATTTCACAAGTAAACTGATTCCCTTGTTTTTCTTACTGGGCCTTTTGCTCACCCTTTCCTTTGATGTATGTCTCCAGGTTATGAGATGAAATAATTTTACTTAGTATGAACCTATTATGAAGCCTTACAAGTGTATTAGAAGGATGTTTTATGTTGTTTTCATGTATTATGTTATCAATTTCCAAGACACTAGACTTTAAAGATACTATGTTTGTAAAATGTAATGAAAAGTTATGTAATAAAAAGGAGGGATTCCATAGTTGTTATCAAAGTATTGTTTAGTTATTTATAGAAATTGGGCTATGAAATCTTTAGGAAAAATCCTATAGAAAATTTTAAATATAGGAAAACTTCCTTGTATTTTGGTGATTATTTAGTAAATGGTTTATCTAGAAAATACATCCATGTCTGGATACGAACAGGTAGAGGCGGCTCTAGCAGAGAGGTACCTAGGAGTGAAAAATCTAACAAGGAGTTTTGGGATTGACCTGGGGTATCCTGGTACACGACAACAAGCCTTGCTTCACTCTTGGTTACGACACTCCTGGGGATTTTTTTTGTTTAATCATAAGCTTTTTAGGAATCATTATGAATGATTTATAGAGAAATGTAATTGTTTAAATATGTTTTAAGACATAAAATCCTTTATAGTTAAAAGATTCGTAAATGAAATAAGTTTCTCACTAAGGTTATATTCTTTTAAAAAATGGAGGTAAATAGGAGGAACTGTGAAAATGGATACCGCAATGGACTATGCATTGACGGCCTTCTGATGAAAACCAGAATGGAAAATTTCATGTGAATGATGAACCAACTGACTCAAGTTATGGGAAATAACTTGAATCAAGATAAGAGACTGATCTCATTGCGAAGGGAAAAAATTTCTATTGAATCCTTTATGCATAAATGACCACCAACCTTTAGTGGATCTACTGACCCATTTATTTATAAATAGTGGATCATCTCTATTGAGAAGATCTTTTTTGTGCTCTGATGTTATGAACAAGAGAAGGTTACCCTCACTGTCTATCGCTTAGAGGGAGAAGTTGATCAGTGGTGGGAACTGATTAAAAACACAAGTCCAATAGTGGAAGTTAAATCTATGAAGTGGGAAGAGTTCAGAAGGATATTCTCTAACAAATATTTCCCTCGATCTATGAGAAAAATAATGGAGAAGGAGTTTCTCGAGATGAAGAAGAATGAGAATGAATATGTGGGAAGCTATGAGATGAACTTCAAAAAGCTTCCATGTTACACCTCTAGCTTTGTCATGGATCTAAATGGTAAGGTTGGTAGATTCTTCGGTGGACTGAGACCTCATCTGTGGAAGAATCTAGCCAATAGAGACTATGATAGCTATGAGGAGATCATTCGGAGTGTGATGAAAGTCGAGCTAGAGTTTAGTGAGACACAGTGGTCTCATAAATCTAATGACAAGAAGAGTTTGATGGAGCCCAGTTTATGGAATACATTTGATCAGGGAAGAGGAGGCAATCAAGTGCAACGTCCCACGCGTAATAAATGTGAGAAGAAGAATTTGGGGAGATATCTGCTCAGGAGCGGGAAATGCTACAAGTGTGGAAGAGAAGGCCATATTGCGAGGAATTGTCTTATTGACGTGAAACCTCAACTTACAAACACTAATGACAAGGGTAAGATGGTGTAGGACCTACCCAATGTCCAGTGCTTCAAGTGTGGACAACATGGGCACTTTTCCAATCATTGTCCAAATCTGAGGGCAATGAAGGGGAACCACCATCAGCCTCAGTAAAGGCCAAGGGAGTAAGGTCGTGATTTTACTATCACAAAAGCTGAAGTTGAAGCTCCAAATGATGTGGTAGCAGGTACTCTTTTTGTTCTCTCAAAACTAGCAAGTACTTTGTTTGATTCTGGTTCTACGCATTCCTTTATTTCATCAAAGTTTTCAAGCAATTTAGAATCAACCCCCAATTTTATAAAAGTAGAGTTATCAGTCTAGACCCTTGGTGGGATTATCCAAGCATCGTCAGTATTTAGAAACTCTAGTATTTACTTTGGTGAGAACAATCTTATCACAAATCTAGTAGTCATTCCCATGAAGGAATTCGACATTATACTAGGGATGGACTTGCTCTCAAAGTATAATGCTAAGATCAAATGCATAAGTAAGGAAATATTAGTAGTCTTGAATGGAAAACCTACAGTTATCTTCCAAGGATAGATATCTCAATCTGATCTTTGTCTAGAAGAACCCCCTATATCCTTATTTATGGAGTTGATTGGTGTAGAAGAAGACAGAGATGAGATTTTAAGTATAGAAAATATCCCCATTGTCTTAGAATATGTTGATGTATTTTCTAAGGAGTTACCTGGACATCCCCTAGAAAGAGAGGTAGAGTTATCCATTGAACTCGTACCTAGATCTCATCTGATATCAAAGACCCCATATAGGATGGAAAATGTGGAGCTGGAGGAATTAAAGAAACAAATCCAAGATATTTTGGAGAAGGGATTTATCTGACTGAGTGTGTCTCCTTGGGGAGAACCTGTTCTCTTTGTGAAGAAGAAGTATGGATCGATGCGGCTATGCATTGATTATAGAGAACTGAATGGGATCACAGTAAAGAACAAATACCCTCTTCCAAGAATTGATGACTTATTTGACCAACTTGGTGGGGCTCAATTCTTCTCTAAGATTGATCTTTGATCTGTTTATCATCAATTGATGGTGAAGAAAGAAGATATTCCAAAAACTTCCTGCCGATCAAGATATGAGCATTATGAGTTTTCTATTATGCCCTTTGGACTGACTAATGCACCTACTATTTTTATAGATCTAATGAATATAGTATTTAAGGACTACCTTGATAACTTTTTGGTTCTTTTTATTGATGATATTATGATATATTCTGAAAGTCTCAAGGAGCATGAGGATCATCTAAGGGTTATTTTGCAAACTCTACAGAAGGAGAGGATTTTTGGAAGGTTCATAAAATGTGAATTATGGTTACAACAAGTTTCTTTCTTGGGGAACATTGTTACCAATGAAGGAATCAAAGTTGACCCTACAAAGACAAAATTTGTAGAGGAGTGGCCTTAGCGTACAATAATAAATGAGAATCATGGTTTTCTTGGACTATTGGGATATTATAGGAGGTTTGTGAAAAACTTTTCATGACTTTCTAATCCATTAACCAAGTTAACTCGAAAAGGGGTCAAGTTCATTTGGACAATGGAGTGTGAGGAAAGTTTCCAAGAGATGAATGAAATATTGGTTACAACACCCATGTTGACTATGACTACAAGTGTAGAAGGATTTGTTATTTTTAGTGATGAATATCTAAAAGGGATTGGGTGCATCCTCATGAAAAATGACTAAGTCATTGCTTATGCATCTCAACAGTTGAAGACTCACAAGCAAAACTATCCTACGCATGATCTAGAGCTGGTTGCGGTTGTTTTTTCTCTGAACATATGGAGGCACTATATTTATGGGGATAAATGTGATATATACACAGACCATCAAAGTTTGAAGTATATTTTCACACAAAAGGAATTGAACATGAGACAAAGGAGGTCGTTGGAACTTCTCAAAGACTATGATTGTTCAATTCATTATCAACCCAGAAGAGCAAACAAAGTCATTGATGCATTAAGCAGGAAAGACCCAATTGTTCCTTCCATGATGAGGATTCAAATAGATCCTTTGATCAATAACCTAGTAAAACTGGACATGGTAATTATAAGGGAAGGTACATCATCAACCCTAACCCAAATTATTTCTCAACCATCATTACTATAGAAGATTAAGAAAACTCAGAAATAATATCCTTTGTTATAGAATAAGTTTGAGGCTATGAAGGATGGGAAGTTTCCTAAGTTCAATATTGATCAATAAGGTGTACTGAAATTTCGTACAAGACTATGTGTCCCGTCTATTCCAGAAATAAAGAAGGATATGATGGATGAATCTCATAGTTATACTTTCTATATACATCCTGGAAGCACAAAAAATGTATAGGTACCTTCATGATCAATATTGGTGGTATAATATGAAAAGAGAGATTGTTGACTACACTTCAAGGTTCCTGGTATGTCATCAAGTGAAGGCAGAGCGACAAATTCCTAAAGGTGTATTGCAACCACTACCCATACTAGCATGGAAGTGGGAAAATATCACTATGGACTTCGTCACTGGTCTCCTGAGAACTTCCAAAGAAAATAATGTGATATGGGTTATTGTGGACCTTCTCAACAAGACTGCCCATTTTATCTCCATTTGGGAAGATTTCTCTCTTGATCAAATTTCCAGAATTTATGTGAAAGAAGTGGTAAGGCTACATGGAGTTCTACTTTCTATCGTATCTAATCGTGACCCAAGGATCACATCAAAATTCTTGAGAAGTCTTCAACATGATCTAAGCACTGAATTGAATTTCAGTACGGCCTATCATCCCCAAACTGATGTCCAATCTGAAAGGACTATTCAAACACTCGAGGATATGCTGAGAACATGCTCAAAAGAATTTAAAGCTGGATGGGATCAACATCTCCCTTTAGTTGAGTTCTCTTACAACAACATCATCCACTCGAGCATTCAAATGGCACCCTATGAAGCGTTGTATGTAAAGTGATGTAGAACTTATACTTGTTGGGATGAAGCTAGTGAGAGAATGCTTCGTGGGCCTGATATTGTGCAAGAGATGATAGAAAAAGTCCATGCCATGTAGCAACACATTAAGGCTGCTCAGAGTTGGTAGAAGAGCTATGTCGACAACCGTCAAAGGGACATGTAGTTTGATGTTGGTGACAAAGTCTTTCTTCTAATTTCACCTTGGAATAGATTCATGAGTTTTGGGAAGAAATGGATGCTCATCCCTAGGTACATTGGCCCCTATGAAATCCTTTATCGCGTAGGAGCAGTGGCCTATCGGCTTTCACTTACTCCAAATCTAGCACAAGTTCATGATGTTTTCCACGTATACCTCTTGAGGAAGTACATACCTAACCCTTAACATGTACTAAATCTAGAGGTGGTACAATTGGAACATGAACTCTCTTATGAGGAGCAATCGGTGGAGATATTAGATCGTAGAGACAAGTTTATATGCAACAAGACTACTCAATTTGTTAAGGTTTTGTGGAGGAACCAAAAATGTGAAGAAGCCATGTAGGAACCAGAGGAGTCTATGAGGCAGAAGTACCCACACCTTTTATCTTCTTAGGGTACGAGTTAAAATTTTGGGGATGAAATTTATTAAGAGGGGAAGAATGTAATGACCTGAACTTTTTAATAATATTTATTTCCTAAATTTGTGTGTTATTTTATTTTATACTCCACAAAACTAAATCCTTTAATTAATGAAGTGAGTATAATTAAATGAGACTTTTGGGTTTCGACTGTTATATGGCCATTGGTCAATATGACCGTTGGAAACTAAATTCTTAACATTACAATTATTTTTTATAAATTAAATGATCTTGGTTAATTAATACAGAAAGAAGAGTTGATGGCATCATCTAGTAGACTTGGGCCATAAGAAGCCCATCTGTCAAAGCTTGGGAAGGAGGTAGCATCACTGGGATTTGCTCTGAACTAAGCCCAAGAAGAGCTTCAACATGTGAAGCTTGAACGAAATCGCCTAAGGGAGAAGTTCAAGCTGATAGAAATCACCACTCGAGCAATGTTGTCTGAGCCACCCCAAGATTCTATCACCATATCACACCTTACACTTAGATCATGTGCTGGTGTTATAAGGGGCTATGTAACAAGACCTTAGCTACTTTGCGTAATCCTTTTATATAAATAAAATTGTTATTTCTTATTATGGTAAAGTTTGTGAATTTCAAATGTCCAGATAAATATAGGATGTATATTATTGATGAATTTAGGAAAAAATGGGGTATTTCAAAATATTTTTGTATTCGTTAAATAATTAATAATGTGATTTGATTTTCAAAAAATTGTCTTCTACATTTGTGTTCAATAAGAAATTTAGAGTCTAATAAGATCAACTTAATTTTTAGTGAATAGTAATGTATGAATAGTAACATACCCGTATGAATACTAATGAATAGTAAATCAACCAAAAAAATAGAAACTTCACCCATGAATGTATAAATACATTTTAGACATCTTAAAAGTGAAAAAACATTCATAGTTTAAGTTTTGGTATTTTTATATGTCATAAATATTTTATTTACAATTTTAAAATTAATTTAATAATTTAAAATAGAAATTTATTTTCATGAATTTAATCATAAATTGCTACTTTATTGTCTTATGTTTATATGATAATTTTATGGGACCTTTATTACTTTCTTAAGGTGTTACAAAATGAGTTATATTTTTAAAGTTGTATTTTTCGAATATATAATGATTTTATTTAAAAATTAAATTAAAAATATTTAGAAAATTGTTTTCATAAAATGGAGTTCATTTTTGAATTCATAACATCTATATTAGGTTAGAGTTAATTTTTGGAATTTTTCTGAAACAGTTGATTTTTCAATGAATAGTAAAAATACAGTTTCAAGTTTCTAGTGTTTAATGACATCATTGATGATGTAATCATGATGTAAATAATCTGGTATACTTTTAAATAGTAAGATATGTTATTATGTGTCCCATTTGTCTAATTCCATGGGCAAATACATTGGGAAAATACCAAGGGCAGGCCCATGGTTTTGCAAATACCACTAATGAGGTGTCCCTTGGAAATTAATAATTTATTCCCTCACTTTTCCTATAAATACCAAGACATTCCCTCATTATTTTCATTCCTAAATCCTCCTCAATGAAGATCTGGTATTTTACCTCCAAATGAGTCCTCCCAAGGTTCCCTAAATCCTCATAAGGTTCCGACCTTCAATCTTTCGAAGTTACTTTTCAAGGTAAGAGAACCTTTCACCCTCCTCTTTTAAGTCATGAATTCCATTATGTTATGTCTTATAGTTCCATTTTATTATGTGGGGGCTTGTTATTCTATATATTTACTACTTTCCATTTCTTGTCCAAATTATGATATACCCTTTCTGGTCTCATCAATTGATTTTCTTAATTTTTAAGTGACGTCGTTAGGCTGCTGAATTTTTTGTAAAAGAGATTGCATCTTCTCTTTCCTTTCAAGTTTCCTTTTCATGTGGTATATCATTAAAATATCCGTAAAATTTAATTATCTCCATGTCATTATGGATTTATACTCTATTATGAGTTATTTTTGAGTGGTTTACCCTCGTACCCTCTCTTTTTAATGTTTTCTACAACAATGTTATATAGTCGTTATGCTGTAGAATTTTCGTTTCAAATCTCTCTCTTTTTTTCAATAAATACTCTTGTATTATTTATGTTAATACCCAAATATATTTTCATTTACATAGGTATTAATCAAGACATAAAATTGATTTATTTAATTCTTTAATTGACATACATATAATCCTCACTCCCATTATGTGGGTTATAAATGACATAATGATCTTATTTTTAAGAACTTTTAAAACATCACGATTTTGAAATGAAACCAATTTATTTTATTATCTATGGGTTATTTATGAAATTTTTTATTATGATCTATGTGCATCACATGAAAGTATAGACATATTAAGGGTTCTCCCTGATATCTCTCTAATGCATTGTGTAAAAAATTTAATCTCTAGAGATGAAAAGTTTCACGATACCTTGGTGAATAACCTTGGTAATTTTTATGACACCTTGGGGATGAACCTTGGTGATATGTTCATGAATGTCTAAATTAAATGTTATATCCAAATATTCATGTTATTTTTCAAGTTCTTTTCATTATTAAATTCCTCTACTTCTATTGCTCATGTCTTTATGTTTTTATCAAATTCTTATTTATTTCACAAGTAAACTGATTCCCTTGTTTTCCTTAATGGGCCTTCTACTCACCCTTTCCTTTGATGTATGTCTCCAGGTTTTTATATTTAGTAATTGTAGTTAATATTAACCAATTATGAATCCTTAAAAGTGTATTATATGGATGTTTTATGTTGTTTTCATGTATTATGTTCATGATTTCTAAAATACTAGATTTTAAAGATCCTCTGTATGTAAAATGTAATGAAAAGTTATTTAATAAAAAGTCAGGATGACATATAAATCACTTCAAAACTTCCATAAAATCATCCTATATGCCTTATTTTGGACATAAATTCAACCAATGAAGTCTTTTAGTGAAAACATAAGGAGGATACCCAAAAAAAGATCATATTCATTAATGAGAGTTTGTTTTTTATTTTTTACTCCACCCATTTAAATTCTTATTATACCATAATTATATAATAAAATAAGTATATTGAATATAATATTATGCTATTATTTTATGTTAATTACCTAAAACCATCTTCACTTACATCAAATGGGTTGGGAAATCACCGTTTGTGTGTACGATGAATTACCACCTTGCGAACCGATGTCATTCATTTTTCTATTACCACCTATCAAGGATTGTTTTAATAATGAATTTATTATTTATATATGTTATTTTTTATTATATTATTATTTTTGAATTATTATATCACTCGTTACTTCATGCTCTATATTTTTCTGGAATATGATAATGTCGCTTGTGTGTACGGTGGGCTACTGCCTCATGAAGCAATGTGATTCATTCACACTTTACATAGAATGTATTAAGAAAATGTTTAATGATAATATTCAATATATAAGACATAAAATTTATTTTTTAATTATAATATATCATTTAATTTTATTTCTTTCAATATTATAAGAAACTGGAAACAACATTAATGTGTACGTACGACCTACCATCTCCATGAACATTGTATTTAATTTTCTATCACTAAATTTAATGAATTAATATAATTTCATATATACTGAATATATATGATATTTATATAATGAATAAATTATGTATATAATTAAACTATGACCAAAGTAACAAAGACCGAAAATAACAAATCAATACATAAATGAAAAACAGAGCAGTTATTTCCCAAAACGTGTCTTTAACATGGAATTGTCAATAAACAGGTAATAAAATTTCATAATAGAATTTTAAATGGTATGATATATATGATTTTTTTTATTTAATATATATATAATAAACTTATATTTATTTTACTATCATTTTTAATGAGTACGATGGAAGTCAAGACTTAAAGTGATATATTTTTGTCTCACTTTTTACTTATGTGAGACACATGCCATACTAGCCACCTATTTATTTTATTTGGTTTATATAACACACATGAATTTATTTTATTATTCTTATCCAAAAAAAATTTTAGTTTACAGATCCATTTGATTATCTCTCTTTCATGGTGTTCACAGTTTGAAAGTTAACAAATAAGTAAGAGATTTTGGTCTTAATTTTCCTTCTTTGAGACATATGTTATGGTATACACCTATATTCTTCAATGAGGTATGTATACAACCCCTTTGAAATGTTATATAATTAATTTACTTGTCTTAATTATATTTTAGGTTTTAATTTTATTTAATCCTTTCATGGGTATTTGGATTCAAGGTTACCAAAGTTGTAAGTGTTTTATGTTACAATATCATCGTTTATCAGGATTGTTTATGATTAAGTCTATAATATTTCTATTTCATGATATAACTCTTAATAATTATCTTTAATTTAATTATAATATAGTTATTAAATATATCATTAAGTAATAATACCATTTTTCCTCTCTTTGTTACTTAAAATAATCAATAAAATGTTGTTAAGAAAATATGACAATATTTCTCTCTTTGGTCAGAACTATGTTTTCTTTCAAAACCATGCTTAATAAAAATATATTAAAAAAAGTTTTATTATTATCCATATGATTTATTAAATACATTTTTCCACATTTTTTATTTTTGAAATTTTTTTTGAAGGGGTTCTTCATGCCTTTTTCCAAACAATGCATGTGTGGAGTTTACGAAAAATGTGAATGGAATCATCATTTTAACATGTGTGGCATGAATGAAATTTTCTAATGTCATGACCAATAATTGCTTCAAATATTCCTTTATAATTTTTCAATTTCATTTAAAATAAAATTATTTTCAAAATGTTTCACACTTAGAAAAAAAACAATGTTCAAAGAATATTTTATTCGAGAAATGTTTTAAATAATCACTCAAAATCATTTTCCATCTAAGATTTCATCCATAGATTTCACCTATAACTTAATGGGTATAATATCCAAGTATTCCATTATTATTCTTTCACTACTTATTTTTATGATAACCATTTCTCTTCTATGGGTTATACCATGAAGAAATAATTATGAAATCAGCATCTTTTCACGGGTTATGCTACAATGAAATAATTATTAAACCTATCTATTTTCAACATGTTATGATTTGATGAAATTATTATGATACCCATTTCATTCCATGGGTTCTGATATGATGAATTTTTATGATCTTGTGTTACACGTAAATATGATTTTCATTATGAGATGGGTGAGACTTGTATATCCCTCTAATGCATTAGGTAGAGATTTATATATCATGAGACAGAAAGGACTAGAACAAGGATTTAACTTGATTCAGTAATTTAATTTTCCATATATTATGGTCTTAGTATTGAACCTTGACTATTATTATGGTTTTGGGAGTAGGACTATTACAATATGATAGCCTTGGATGTGAGCATTGCTTAATATGGAAATGAATTCCTATGCATATGTGTATGACACAGATCAATGTCTTAAGCCAATGGTATACTCTCATTGATCATGTTCTATGATTATCTTATTATTCATGTATTATAAAATAAAAATATTTATCCCATTATTCAAGATTAATATCTTTGATATGCTTTGTATGGTTTTCAAATTTTATGCTCATATTCTCATACCTCGATGCTCGCGTTATGCTTACGTATCTCCCTTATTTACCCTTAATAATCATTTGTGTTCACATTTTTTTAAGTTTACTTTTTCCATGTTATAAATAAATTTATTTTTTATGATATGTCTAATAAGTGTGATAGTTATGAATAATTTAGTGGGAGACACATAGCTCACTTATGGAACAATGTTTATGTTTCCATGTTTCCAAAGGAACTAAACTATTATGGTCCTCCGGCGTGTGTTTGTGTAATATAATTAATATTTATAAAAAATGATCTAATATTAATTTATGATAATCTTGGGTTATTATAGGAACCATAATCAAAATAAAAGGACCAAAACTACCAAACCAACACATACATGAAAAATGAAGTATTTATCACCCGAAATATTGCTTTTCATAAATAATTTCTAATAAATGGGTGTTAGAAGGTTATAGGTAAATCATATTATGTTTGATATAGATTAGTATGGTTATTTAATTGATTTATTATAAATCTAAATTTATTATAAAAAATATTCAATAATTTATGAAGGACTTGAGAGTTGGGGTAAGGTATTTTTGTCTCACTTTTATTTATATGAGACACATGTAGTATTCAGCACTTCTTTATTTTGTGTCATTTATATATTTCCCATGAATGTATATTATGATTAATTTTATGAATTTTATGTGTAATAACATATACATATAAGTTCATTTAATTTATGAGGCTTATAATCTAAATGTTTCCAAAATTGGCAAGGGTTTTATGTTACAATATCATTGTTTATCCATATTTTTTATGATTATGTTTCTGTTAATGAAATATTATAATATACCTCTCAATAAAATCATTACCTTTTTTATCATGGGTTACTTCTAGGTATAACATGTTTTCTATTCATTTTACTCTCTTTATGTACTCAAGATTATAAATTAATGTTTTCTAGGAAGACCCACCTTATTACATTCTTTGGTCGAAGATATTTTCTCTTTTATGTCCTTGTTTTCTAAAAAGGTTTTAAATAATGTTTTTAAAATTCTCAAAGATTTTTTAAATTAATTTTTACCCATTTTTTAATTTAAATAAAATTAAAAGGATACTTATTATTTTTTTCAGATGAGTTTCTTTTAACATTTTACCAAAAAAGTGAAAGGAATATTTGTTTTAACATGGACGACATGAATGAAATTTGTATCTATCGTGAAAGAACAATGTTTCATGCTCCCATTATAATTATTCAAGGTTTTTTTAAATAAAATATTGTATTCAACATTTTTTAAATTTTACTTATTTTAAATAAGTTGTTTCAATGAAAAAAATGACATTTTCCTTATAAAATTATCCAAGTGATCTTTGATAGCATTTTCCATCTAAGATAGAATCCTTTGATATTTTCTCACTTTTACTGCTGATATGATCCAATGAAAACATCGATATTTTTATGGATGGTTTATTATTATGTTAAAAATATTCTTAGGAAAATTTCTACTTTTTCATGGGTTATGTTATGATGAAAATATTAAATTTTTATGAAACTCTTTTATTTCCCATGGGTTTCACTTTGATTAAATGATTTTGAAAACCATTTATTTTTCATGGGTTATGATGTGATGAATGTTTTAAAATATTGTATCAAACATATGTATGATTTTCATTATGTGATGGGTGGGCCCATAAATATATATCTCTCTAATGTATTGGGTAAATAGGGATATCTCAATAGATAACCAGTACTAGAATGGGTAGTGAACCTAGTTTAGAAATGTAATCTATACACTATGATAGTCTTGGAACCATGAGAAATATGATGGTTTGCGGAGTGAACCCATTACATTATGATAGTATTTTCAATGATCCTTAACTATAATGGAAATTATTTATTATGCATATATTTATTCCATACTTATTTTATTATGAAAATTTTATGCTCTCATAGACTATGTTTATTAATTCCATTATGATTCATGTCTTATAAATGAATGAGATTTATTTCATGCCTCAAGATTATGATCTATGATATACAAGGTATGGTTTTCAAATTTTATTTCCATATTATCATACCTTTATGCTAATTTTATATTGATATCTCCCATATTTACACTTACTGAGCATCTAAGATTGTCATTTCTTGTGTTTCCTTTCCCTTTATAATGAAAAAAATGTATTAATTATGATATTTATAATAGGGTTCTAGTTATGAATAACTAAGTGGCATATGTTTTATATAACTTATTAGTAATTAATTTTTTATATATCCATGTTTTAAAAGATATTAGACATATATGATTCTATCATGGATCTTTATGTTATGTAATGAATATTCATCTAATAAGATGAAATATCTATGTATGAAAATTATGGTTTGATATAGTTGGTAACAGAGAAAGAGTTAGTTAACCATTAGAAGCTTGTAAGAGAAAAATTTAGTAAGAACCCTGGGGATAGTTCTAAGTATAGGATGGCATCCTATGTATGAACTAGGTTAAACCCAAGTCATTTTATATTTAAAATAAGGTGTATTTATTTTTATATCTTATAAATTATTTTTCATGAATATGTATTTTCCCAATATGTTTATTATATCTCACATTATGCTTTTGGTTTTAGTCGATTGCTGGAACCCAAAGGAATCGTGTTAACGCTGAATTTGATGGATAACAAAATGATTGTACTCCTGAGAAACCAAATTTTATAGGATCTAGAATGAAAAATATCATTGATATGCTCACATAACTTTCTCAAGCTATTAATGATGCTGACATTACAAAAAAATCAAAGGAGGGATCAATATTTTGTTGAGTCCTTCGTGAGGAAACAACCACCTTATTTTAGTGGGTCCACTAACCCACTTGTTACTAATAAATGTATCAATACCATTGAAAATTTATTTTCCATTATTCAATGGTTGGAGCATGAAAAAATGTTTTTATATTTCTATCATTTGGATGGAAATTCATATCAATGGTCTCCTCCAATCATAAATAAAAGGCAAAAAGTTAAATTGAATCCATAGAGTTGGATGAGTTTAAATGATTATATTTCAATAAGTATATTCCTCATATTATTTATATGAAAATCAAGATATAATTCCTTGACATAAATTTGAATTATGATGAATCTATTGGTACCTATGAGGTGAATTTTTTATCACCTATTTGATACACTTATAATATTTTCAATGAACCTAAAATTAAGGTTCATATATTCATTAGTGGCTTAAAACCAATTCTCTAAATGGAATTAGACATAAGGGAATCCAGTATCTATGAATAAATAATTATATTTTCTATCAAGGTGGAAGTGGATATTAGTGTTAATAATAAATCTATTGGTTTTGATATGAAAAGAAATATAAATTTCAATGTAAATTATAAAATCCATAGAGAGAAGAAAATTAGATTTACTCTATTCTTGAATTGTGGAATTAAACTTGGGGGAAATTTTGTTAAGATTACTGGTAATTGTTTTAGGTGTGGAATTGAAGGTCATTGGGAAATAAAATGCCTAAGGGATAAGAAAAATTTAGTTAATGATGAAAATAGTGAGGAAGATACCTAGAATTAACCACCCACAATCCAGTGTTTCAAATGCAAGGAGTATAAGAATTATGATAATCATGCTTAAATAAAAAGGTTAATGATGATAATAGATGTCATTAACTTCATTATCCTAGATAAAAATGTAAATATCATGTGATCACTATTTATGATGAGGGGTATGATAATGATTTGGTGAAAGGTACAATTACCATCAACCATAGAACTACTTGTTTCTTATTTGATTTTGTATATACCTTCTATTTTATATCTAAATTATTTTCTAATGGTGTAATCATACCACCTCAATGATTAGATTTTTAATTATCATTGAAACCCCCAAATTTAATTATGATCACATCTCGTGTTTATGATTCTTATTTGGTTGAAGTTTGTGGGAATGTAATTCCTGTAGATATTATTGTACTCCCTTTAGTTGAATTTGATGTTATTTTAGTCATGGATTTTATTTCTATACAAAAATAATATGTTTATTTTCATTGAAAAGAAGTAATGTTTGATATTCTAAATAACCCTGTGATCCTCCATCAGTGAAATTATAAATATGAACTCTCAATTGATAATATATCCATATTATGGGCCATGATTCCTATTCAAAAAAGTGTTTAACATAGATGGTTGGGGAGAAATGTAACATCAAAGATATTCCAATTGGGTGGGATTTTGTTGATGTTTTTCAGGAAGATATTCCTTGTATTACACCAAATAATGATGTGTAAATTTTAATAGAATTCAAACATGGTGCAATGCCTACTTCAAAGACTCCATATAGAAAGGCCCTGATTGATTTGCAGAAATTAAAGAAGAAACTCAAGGAGAGTCTTTGAATGGGATTTATTCAACTATGTGTGTCACCTTGGGGTTCATATGTTCTTTTTGTTAAGAATAAATATGGATGGATATGAATCTATATTGATTATCGCTAACTAAACAAGACCATAATTAAAGAAAAGTATCCACAACCTTGTATTGTTGACATTTTTTATCAACTTTGTGGAAATAAATAATTTTCTATGATTGACCTTCATTACAAATATCTCCAATTAAAGATCAAAAAGTAGGATATACCTAAGATTGTATTCCATACAATGTATAGACGCTATGAATATATAGGGATTTAATTTGGTCTTACAAACTCTACTATTATCTTCATGGATTTAATGAATATAGTCTTTGGTGATTACCTGGATTAGTTTTTGGTAATATTTATAGATTATATTCTTCAATATTTAAATAGAACAATATATAATGAATATTACATGATAATTGGGCTGAAACCTATTAGAGATGAGGAGTTTTAGGAAAACATTACCATGTTTGAATTATGGATACAAAAGGATTCATTTTTAGGTCATATATTCTAAAGAGAGGGTACATTTCTAGATCCATCAAAGATATAAGTTATTAAAAATTGGACCATAAAACCCATTGTGACTAATATCTATAGTTTTCTTGTTTTGGTTTGATATTATCAATGATTTTTGGAGAATTTATCACAACTATCTAATACACTCACCAGGTTAACTCAGAAGGAAGAAAAGTTCCTCAAGAAAAATGAATGTGAATAAAATTTCAAGGAACTAAAGAGAAGTTTTTTCAATGCACCTATTCTTACATTACCCTACAATGGATAAGTGTTTTTAATCTATAGTTTTGCATAAAAGAAGAAATTGGGATGTTTCTCATGAAGAATGATATGTTGAGAGCTTATGTCTCATGCTAATTGATGATTCATGATATAAATTACAAAACTAATGATTTGGTGTTAGTTGTGGTAATTTTTTTCAATAATGATATGGATCATTATCATTGCACAGAAAAGTGTGATATATATAGTTGTCATTAAATTTTAAATTATATATTCAAATATAATAAGTTGAATATGTGCCATAGAAGATGGTTACAACTGATTATAGATTATGAATACTAAATAAGTTACCACCCTGAGAAAACAAACAAGGTGGTTGATGCTTTAAGTCAGAAGGATCATTATTGATTATATATTATTATGATTAAGAAATATCCAATATTTATGGATTTTCAAAGGATAGATCTATAAATATTGAAGGAAGGGGAGAAATATTATCTTTATCGAATGAGTCTTCAATCATCTATCTAAGTCAGTATTAAAGAGGTATAAGAGGAAGACATAGAGCTATATAATATAATTATAAATGTTCTTAATTTTTTCCTAGATTATGATGGAATTATAAGGTTTAGGTTCCGTGTGTGTGTTATTTCCTTGCCAGATCTAAAGAAGGGCCTATTTTAGGATGTTTATAGTTATTCATTTTCTATTTATACTAGAAGTAAAAATATTTATATAGATATGAAATATTATTTTTGGTGGGATACTATTAAGAGATATATTGTAGAGATTGTATCTTATGCTTGTAATTCCAGTAGGTTGAGGCTGGGAGATAAAAGAAAACGTGAATGGTATAACCATAACCTATACCATAATGGAAATTGGAATACATCACAATGGATGTTATCATCAGACTCCCCAAAATATCCAAAGGATATAATACCACTTGGATTATAGTCAATCACCTTAAAATGTTAGAACGCTTAATTTCTATTATAGAACATTTCTCTCTTGCTTATATTTTTAGGATATACATTAATTAAGTGGTAAGGCTACATGGAGTACCGCATTTAATTATATCAAATCGATATCTATATTTTACCTCTATGTTCTGGTGAAGTCTTTAGAAATCTCTAGATACATAGTTGAGTTTGTACATAGTGTATCCTACTCAGAATGATAGTCAGTCTGAGAGAAAAAATCAAACAGGAGATTATATTCTAAAATCATGTTATATGTATTTTAAATATGGTTGGGATCAACACCTTCCTCTAGTTTATTTCTCTAACAACAATAGCTTTCTCTTGAGAATTCATATGGAACCTTGTGAAACCATATATAGAAAGAAGTGTTAAACTCAAATGTTTTGAAATGGAGTTATATAAAGAAATATATAGGTACTTGAGATGGATAATAAAATGTAAGAGAAAGATAGATTCATTCAGAATCATATCATGGAACTTCATATTCGATAGATAAGTTATGTCGACAATCATCGACCTGATCTGGAATTTTAATTTAGTGAGAAGGATTTTCTATAAATTTCCCCATGGATAATCTTATCAAAATTATTAATAAGGGAATGTTGATCCTTATTTATGTTATCCCTTTTGAGATTCTTGATCGATTCGGGACAATATCTTATCGTTTGGCACTTCTAATGAACCTCTCTCAAGTACACAATTTTTTCAATGTATCTCTCCTAAGTAAGTGCGTACATGATATGTCAAATATACTAAACTCAGAGCTCATGCCATTGGATAAAAATATCACTTATGAGGAACAACCACTGAAAATTATTTATTATAGATAGGATTTTCTATAAAACAAGACCACTCACCTGGTCAAAGTTTTATGGCAAAACCACCAATTTTTCGTAGCCACTAGTAAAAATTAGGATATGATTTTGAAAAAGTCTCTTAATTTGATTATATCAGATTAATGGAACTTCAAGGGAAATTTTAATTTTAAGGGGGGTATAATGTAACATCCTGAGATTTTTCAAAATATTTTTTTCATTTAAATTTAATTTCTTTGATATATAGTTTACATGTAGCCCTGAGTTTAAATGAACCACTATATACAATTAAAATATTATTATCTAATGTAATAGTTATAAACTATCCATTAAATTGGAGGGTATGAATAAGAATAAATAAATTTTTAAAATTATATTTTTTACACATTAATAAAATAAATTCATTAGTTATCAATTAATTTGAAATGAAAAAATAATAATTTTAAACTAAAAACTATTTTTTGAATAATATTTTTTATACGTGAATTGATTTTTTATCTTAATAAATGATATTGATCACTATTGTTGAATGGTTTTAACTGAATTTATATATTATATTCAAAAAAAATTATTATTCATCTAATATTTTTTCTAGGCATGGGATAATAATAAATCCATTTTTATGCTAAAAGGTGTATTTTTCTAAAATGTGGTTTCATTGAGTTTTTTGAACTTATTATAAAAATAATATGTTCAATATAAAGAAAAAAAATATTAAAAAATTAAAAAAAAATTAAGACATGAATAAATTAACTTATAGTGAATTTTTGATAATTTTCTAAAAAGATTAATTTTTTGATGAAATCTGAAAAATACTGATTTTTATTAAAATGTGTCCTTTATTATAAATAATTTACAATGTTAAAATTTTAATATGGTATTAAAATTAATATTATTTCAATTATATTATTATTATTATAACTATTTATTCCATTGAAATTAGTTTTATGTTCCATTTTTATATGAAAACGTTTTATACTTATGAAAACAAATCCTTCAGAAAACTATTTTTTCACCACGACTGTAGGTTTAATTTTAAATTAAATTGTATAAATTATATGAATTAAGTTAATTATAATTTATTCCATATTTTAATTATAATAATTATTATTTTGTAATAATTTTAACTTAATGTTTTGTCATAATGAATAGAAAAAATAAGAAAAATTATTTACCCTGGTTAAGATTAAAATGGGTTTTCCTGGTGGGTTAAACCAAACGAAAAGGGTATGATTCAAAATTTAAATTGACTTAATCATAATTTATATAAATATTTATCCCTTATATTAAATAAAATTTAAATACATTCCCATGTGGGATCTTTTTTCTTTAGAATGAATTTATCATTTTGCATTCTTTTCAGAAATATCCAAGAAGGTTTCCTCCCCCACTTATAAAAGGACACCTACTATACTCTCATATTCACACTTAAATGTCCTTTTTTCATAAAATAACTATTTAAAACCCTTCATTAACTCTATACCAATGGACTAGTGTAATTGTTTTTATTAGGAAACCCTTTTAAAAAGGCTTTTCGTGACTCCTTAAAGAGGATTTCTGAAAAAGATGTATCATTCTTAACCGGTTGTTTTTATATTTCTCCTTCCACCACCTCCAAATATTATTCAAACATGATGAGATAATAAAATAATTATATCCTATATACATATATTTAATTGTTTTAATGTAATAACCTATATCCATCTCTTATTCTAACAAATGGGAAATGAAACTGTCGATCGTGTAAACGGCGGACTACAGCTTCACATTCCGATTTAATTTGTTTTCCATCACCACCTATCAGGAATGGATATAATGGTGGATTTAAATAATATATATTATATTTATGAAATAATTATTCTTATTTAATTATAATATCACATCTTCCTTATTACCTTCTAATCCATTGAAAAATAATAGTGTCGTTGAGGCGTACATGCCGACCTCCTCCTCCACGAAGTGATGTGATATGGTTTTTGTTTTATTTTTAAATGGAAATAAATTAGGATACATTTAATAAATATATTTGATATATATATAATATAAAAATTAATCTTTAATGATTAATTTTTATTTACCATTCTTTCATTCCATCCTTTGAAAAATGGAAATAGCGTTCATGCGTATGTTCGGCCCACCATCTCCATGAATGATGTAATTAATTTTTCCATATATAATTTTATATATTATTAAAAATAATAATATAATGAATTTATATTATATTTATATCATTTTTAATATTATTTATATGATTTAACTATAATCCAGATAAAATGACCAAAAGTAACAAACCAAAACATAATGAAAAATGAAGTAGTTATCACCAAGAATTGTGATTTTAATAAAGAATTATTAATAATTTGGTGGTACATATTTATATGTAAATAATATATGGTATTATATATATGATTATGGTTATGTAATATATTTATAATAAATCTATATTTATTTTATAGGGGTTCGAACACATACAAAGGAATTCAGAGCTAAGGTAATGGATTTTAATCTCACTTTTATTTCTCTAAGACACATGCCACATTCACCACTTTGATAATTTTTCTAGTGTATATATTACCCATGAATATATTTTATGATTATTATTACGAATTATATGTATATTTAAATATCTATATTAGGTTCCTTATTTCATGTAGATTATCATTCAAAAGTTCCCAATGTGGTAAGGGTTTTATGTTACAATCTAATTGTTTATTAGAACTGTTCATAGTTATTTTTCAAATGATAAAATATTATGATATAACTATCAATAAACTCATGAAAAATTTTTCCCTCTATTTATATATATAAATTAAATTTTTCCCTTTCATTTTCATCTCTTTATGTACTTAAGATTCTAAATTATTTGTTTTAAAAAAAAATCAATTTTATTTATCACTTCGATTAAAGATCTATTATCTTCCATGTAAACTTTTTCTAAAAGTGTTTTAAATAATGAATTTAATATTATATAAATATTTTATAAATTAATTTCTATACATGTTTTAAATTTTACAAAAAAACTTAAAAGGAATATTCTTTTCATTTTTTGAATGAGTTTCTTTTCACTTTTTAATAAAAATGTGAAAAGAAACTTTGTTTTAATGTATATAGAAAGAACAAAAAATTTAATTATCAAGAATGCTCAATATTTTGAATATCCCTTTATAATTTTTCAATTTTTATTTAAAACATATTTTTTTCATTATTATTTCTAGACTTTTTTAGATTATAAATAAGTTATTTCAATGTAAAAAAGTTTATTTCTTTCGAGAAATTTTCCTAGTGATCTTTAAAATAATTTTCTATATAATATGAAACCCTTTAATATTTCATAACCTTTATTGGGGATATGATACAATGATACCATCCTTATAATTTCTTTATATATTTTATGATTATGTAAAAAATATATTTATGAAACCGACATTTTTTTCATGAGTTATGCTATGATGAAAAGATGAAATGTTTATGCAACATATTTGTTTTCCATAGGTTATTTTATGATGAAATTATTATTAATCCCATTTCATTTTCAAGGGTTATGATATAAAAAATGTTTTATGATCATTTTTCACACATATATATGATTTTCATTATGTAAAAGGTGGGTTGAGAATTATATATCTCTCCAATGCATTGTGTAAATATGGAGATATCATGAGATAAATTGGACTTGAATGGGAATTTATCCTAGTTTAGTAAGGGAATTTTCCCACTATGAATGTCCTGGGATTGAACATTGATTGTAGTGATGGTTTGGGGAGTGAAACCATTCTATTATGATAGTCTTGGAAATTATCCTTTCCTATAAAGGAAATTATTTTATACTCTTATGTGTATTCTACATTTCTATGTATTATACAAATGTTATGAACTCATGAATTACTATCTTTGATTATTTAATGAGTCATTCCATATGAACAGTCATGATTTATGTCATGTCTTAATATTATGATCCATTATATAGAGGTAAAGTTTTTCAAATGTTATTCTCATGTTCTCATACCTTTATGCTCAATTTATGTTGATATCTCCCTTGTTTACCCTTAGTGAACATATTAGATCACCCTTTATTATGTTTCCTATACCCAAGTTATAGAGATAGGTATTAAGTATTCTATATCTAAGATGGGTTCTAGATATGAAGAACTAAGTGGGAGAAAAAGTATATATTTTAGGAGATAGTTATTTATATATCCAACTTTCCAAAGATACTAGACCTATATGATTCTAGTGTGGATCATTTTTTTTATGAAATTAATATTCTTATATAATATGTAATATATATGTGTGAAAATTATGATTCACTATACAAATGACACATAAACTTTTCCACAAATGTTGTAAATATTTTCTCATATTCTTGTAACACATAAATTGTATTACATGATAACATTCATTTCATTAACTCGACTAGAATCTCCCATAAATATTAAACAAACCCTGAATAATAAATAGTTAATATTCATTATAAAATATTTTTCATTATATCCACTAAATAACATGGGAATATTATTAGTAAATAAATTCAATGGTTATTATTATAAAAACAAATAATATTAAATTTATTTATTTATTTTAAGATCATATAACTCAAATATTACCTGGCCATCTCTACGATGCATGCTATGTCCTAAACTCTAATTCACTATAATTATCCAATATTGTGAATATTTTAGTTTTTGACCCTCTAGGATCATATCTTAATAGAAATGAGAGAAAATCGCAGACTAGGAGTGGAGTATAAAAACCCATAAAGGAACCTATAGAGATAATGAAAAGTTATAGAAATGAAAACTATTCTAATGGACACATTCCATGTAATATAATATATTTGTATCGCGATATCTCATAAAGTAATATTCACAATTTATTTCATTATCCTTTCTTGATTTATTTTCTTATCAAAAAACTTAACTATAATCACCATGGATATGGATTTCTTAAAATTACTACCATCCAATCCAAATGGTCCTAAGACATCTCATCCTTTAATAAGTGAAAAAAAATTATCCCAACCATTAAATAAATTTAATATCACTAATGAGTTACCCAACATAAACTACCCCACCATGACACAAATTCCTTTATTTTTTTCTTTCATAATAGTACATAATCAAATGATACAATCTAAAAATAATATAAATATGAGAGACTACTACATGTTTCTATAAATAGGAACTATCAATTATACCTATAAAATCTATTGTTTCTATTAGTCATTCAGCCCTCACAATCTCCTCTACTTGAGATCACCAAGTGATAACATCATGAGAACAAGTATCAATTCTTATTATCCCTCATCACATGATAGTCAGAAATCATATATATCCAATCATTATGATGTACCTAGACCATAGGAAATATATTTAATATTATTTTCATAGTATCTTGTGGTTTCCATTATAGCTAGTAACTTGTATAACCATTTGATATGAAAAATAATCTATAGAAATTACAATGTAAATAGCGTGTGAATAGGTCTCTACACTACTATTTTAAGAATTCATCATGAATATCTATTTGTATATATTATTCAATAATCGAAACATACAGTTAAATTCAGGTCTAGGGAACCTAATTTTACATCATCAATCTGTCACAACCTCTTTTTTTCTATATTCGGTCTTCTATAAAATCAAAAACTTTCTCCAAAAAGAGTCATTGAAAATGATCATTGGAAATCCTTGTACTTCGTCCAAAAATCAAGGCTCATTAAATTATTCTAAATATCATTTAATTTTTCATTTAAAATTACCTGAATTAATATATTTTATGATATAATACTTACTCTTAGATATCATCACATTAAGTCTTTCATGTCATCATTCACCATCACTTCAATACTTTGTGAGAATTATAGTCAGATTCCTTGATGTATTGTATATTAAATCACTTGAACTTATGGTGAATTATATTATACTTACATTAGATAATATTATAGTTATAATTTATCATCTAATACTTAGGTTCCATCATCTTATACTTATGTTTGTTCATTTTATACTTATGTTTGATGAAATAATTGAAAATTTATTCCTACTTACCGGGGTATCTTCATTTAGTTAGGCAGTCAATTCATTAAATTGTTAAAAATTCCACATTTCACATATGATCACTTTCTTTTACTTTTAGTCATTTTGAATTCTAAAGAATATATTATTTTTTCATTATGTTGATAAAATACTTTGCGATATTTTGGTAGATGCAGAATTTCTTTTATTTGGATTTACAAATGATAGGTTTCTCTTGTGGTCGATTCTATTGGACTTGCATTCGATTAAATCATTTTTGAAAAAAATATTCTTAGTTTCTCTATAAAAAATCTTGCAGTATCTGGAGTCTTTTACCATATATCCTCCATGGTCTATTTGGTAGTCATGCATTCAATTCATCTGACATGCGGATGATCCATGCCTTTGTGAAAAACTAGAATAATATGGTCACTTGATATGACTTTCTAAACACCAAGGTTATTTAATGAAATAGGATAATTTCAACTATTTCTATAAAAAAATTATCTTAAATAAAAAATAAGATATATTAGAAACAACATAAACATGATTTGTGATTATTAAAATAATGATTTTTTGCACTAAGACAATAAGTAATGCCTAGAAAATGAATTGGAATATAGTAAAATATTACCTAATAATATTCTAGTGTTAAGAAATTTTTGGGAAAATTAAATTAAATGGGTTTAAATAGTTCAATTTAATTACTAATTTTGATGATTAAAATGATTATTTGAAAAATAAATCTCAAAATTCGTTTGAGGATCAAATAAATTTAGTGTAAGGATAATCTAACAACAATTTTAAAACATTTATTTTATTAAATTAAATTGAGGAATTAATTTTTTTAATATGTATTTGTATATGTTTGAATTAATTAATATCATGAAATTTAACTATTAATTATCATAATATATTTATAATTTTATATTTTTTTATTTTACTATTATTAGTGACACCAAAATTCAAAAGTTTAATGAGATTATGAAAAATAAGCATGTTATTGAAAATTTTAATATATCTATTTATTTATGTGTAGAGATATGATTTATATATATATTATGAGTTAAATTATTATAGTTAGAATAATGATAATTTATATTATTAATTGGGGGAATGATACGACTAATAAACCCACACACAAAACATTTGAATGGATTATGGAAGAAAATATCCCCCCAAAGAGATAACATCCCATAATCATAACTTATTTATTTATATAAGTTATATAAAAATATTAAGGGGGGAATGAAATTTTTTATCCCAAATAGGTCACTCTTTCCACCTACCCCCAAACACACATTATTATTCATCAAAAACAAGTTCTACACTTCTCACATTTTATAAGTGATTTTTTTACCTAGAATGTAAAATATATCATGAATATACACACCATTTTCATACTTTTCCGCTTTTCTACATACCATGTGAAAATGCTAGTAAATTTATCACTTGAGTAATAATGACTTCAAAACCTATTAAAGGAAAAATACTCTTTAAATCTAAATTCAATCTGTTTTTAAACCCTCAATGTTGGGATGTAGAATAGTAGAAACCATCAGCCTTCACTAAATCTACATAATAATCTAAAATATTATTTCACGTATTGGAATATGAAACTATAAGCACCCATGAACCAACTGGACCAAGACACCATGCACCCCCACCTAATTTTAAAAATGATGATGATAATGAGGATGATGACGATGATAATGGGGAGGAAGAAAACTATGACAATGAAAATGAAAATGATGATGATGATGATGATGATAATTATGATGATGATGATAATGATGATGATGATGATGATGATGATGATGATGATGATAATTATTATGATTATGATGATAATGATGACAATGATTATGATGAGGATGATTATGATGATGATGAGGAGGAGGAGGAGAAGGAGGATGACGACGACTATGAAGTCAGTGATTATGATGATACTGATGATAATGATATTAGAAATTTCAAAAATAATGCATAGGAAAAATAGACAGAGGCTTGACTTTGAGACATACAACAAAACTCCACCCCACCCAAACTACCCTCACCAATATTGGTGGCATAATGATTATGATGATGATGATGATGATGATGACGATTAAAAAATAAAAAAAAGTTACAATAATAATAATAATCACTTTTAGGAAAGTAAGAAATATATCCAAATGTAAAAAAAATTGGATTGGGGTGTCTTGAGAAATAAGAAAATATACACAAAGGAATACCCTCACCCCCATCCCATGAGTGAAACAACCCTTTTCCAATATACTTCATATCCTCTATATTTATCATTAAACATCTAATTTTCCATCTATATATGATTATAAACTTTATGAGGGTTGTCAAAGTTAAGAAACCAATCAATTTTAAATCACCTTCTTCTATTACTTATGATTTATACAAGCTAAGATATTTTCATTTTTAGTCTTTAGTGAAAAATGATCAATCCATAACTTTTTTCATGGTTTTTATTTGGGGTTATCATGAATAATAATATGTAGATGATTGTACCATTATTTTTTGTTTCATCAATTTTTTATATGCATGTGGATTATAGAATGTACATTCATGTGAGTTTTGGTTATAATATATATAAATTAATTAATCTGTGAGTTTATAAATTGTTGTTTAAATGAAAATGTATCTTGAAAAATATCTTGGGGTATACTTGAGCTTCATACAATTATTTGATTATTATTTATGTGGTATGAAGTAATAAATTTTTTAAATCAATTATTATATGAATAAATAACTATTGGTTATAATGTGTTCATGTATATTATATTTTTTATGTGTAATATATGTGAAACATAATATGGTGGGACAATTATTTAAGTAGGATAATACTATTAAATGTAAAATAGTATTTTTAATGAGTGATAATTGATGAGTTTTAATTGGATCCACTGGTATATTATTATATAAAACATTTATAGTGAAAAGGTAATTTTAATGAATCGATAGTGAGTTACTTGGACTCATGTAATGAATGAATATGAACTATGAATTGGGAATTATTTTATATAATATATATACTGATTATTTTTTTATTTAGTTTTGGTGTATTATTAATTATATTTTAAAATATGTTTTTTGATATTTAATTTTTTATAATTTCCTAATGAGTTTTTTATCTGAGTAAAAGAAAAAATTATTATTAATTGAACTGATAAATTTTTTTAACATTTATTACACTCTCCAAGAACTTGATAATTTGTCTATAATGAATTCATAAACATAAAAGATGGAATTTTACTATGGTAATGATAAATAATTTTTGGTGATGGGTTTTAATTATGTTATTATAAAATTCTAATTCAATATAGTTAATAATATGTGGGAAAATGAATTATTCAAGGATAGAGTGCATTTTAGGTATGATGATTTGAGTGTTTTGAGAAATTAGAATGGTTGTACGACCTTATGATGTCATCATATTTTTGTATGATTAGTGTTGTGGATATGTAATTGTATCATTTTATTTAGATTAATGAAATATTGTGTAATATTACATTTTGGGATAATACATTATTTTATGAGAAAGCTAAAGTGGCTAGATAATTGTTTTTCGTCTAATGAATAGAAGTTTGGGAGATTTTTTAGAAGATATATTTCCAATTGTGATACTATTTTCATAGAAATTGATGAATAAAAAATCTTTAAATAAATATATAGGAATGATGAAATATACATCAATATACTATAATAAGTTGATTTAAAATAACTTCCCACCCTGTAAATGTTTCATATTTTATTAAACAATTTCATTCCCACTATCAAATAATTTCTAATATAATTATGTGTGGGATAATTTCAAAACTAAGTTATTATCTAATGGAGGAAATACTTTTAAACAACTTGTTAAAAGGTTTTAATATATAATGTATAAAAAATTGATTTGAAATAAAAGGTTTTCATTGATTTTTGAATACGTCAAAAAGAAAAAAATAATAAATGGGATGATGATTATGATAAAATTATATTAGTAATAAATATCTGATCAAACCATCCATATAAATAATTTATTTTTCACTATCCAATAAATGATAAATTATTTTATTTATGAAATTGTAATTTATTAACACTCATAACCTTTGAAAATTAACTTGGACACTATTTTTTCTAAACTAGACTCAATGTAAATAATTATTTCACCATAATAAACTAATATCATTGATTTTAAATCATTATTAAGCTAAGATTATAAAATGATATAAAACTAAGAAATATTATTGACTAAAGGTTTATCCACATTATTATAATCCAATTGATCCATCTTTCACTTCTTGAGTTTGATAATAAAAATCATGTTCAAATGATTTGTACTAAATGAGTCTCAGGTGTTAAATGCATATTGATTATTATTCAGGGTAAGTAAAATACTAAAATAAAATATTATAAACATTTTAAAAACATGAATATTATGAATTAAAAATAAATAAAATAAAGGAGAGATATATGTATGGATTATAAAAATATTACTCAGTGAAAGAAGAAGAAGAAAACAATTATATGCCTATAGATTAATGAATTTTATGGTGTATTTTATTGTTATAGTTTCCAATATTCAAAAATAATATGATTTCATATGAATTATATATGATTGAAATAACTATATGGCATCCATGCTGATTTTCCGGACCAATATTGATTTTAAGGCCTAATTACTCGACCAAAACATGTGATCATTAAATTATCATTCAAGTAAAAAAATTAATCTAATGTATAAAGATTATTTTCAAAAAAATAATAAAACATAATTAAAGGGAATATTTTATAGTAAAAATACTATAGTTTTTTCAACACTATTATATCTAAAATTTCATTAGATTTTAACATAGAAACTCAAATTTTAGAATTATTTTAAATGATATTAATTAGTTTAAAGTGGTAAAAGCCATTACTTATAGATAAAATATAGATAAAAATATGGTCTATCGTTAATTAAATTATCATAAGTATATTTTATTTATCTTCCTTGGTTTCATTTATATCATTACCATCTATGTTTAAAAGGACTCACTTATGAATGGGTGTTATGAATTTAAGGAATGTTTAAGTTTTTTCAAACTAGTAGACGGGCTAGTTTTTCAACTCGGTGTTGGAATGGAATCATGAGGGATAGAAACCCTCAAAGGGAAAATTTGGAATTGAAATAAATTTTACTAGGGGTTAGGAGGTCTTAGAATCGTCTCGAGGGTTCATGATTTAGAGATAGTTTTTTTAGAGTTATAGCCTATGGGGCACGGTTAGTGAATAATTAGTGTTAACCATGCCACCCAACCATGAGGCTTGATCATAGGAGGAGTGATTTTTATTTAACCATGAAAATAGATTTATTTTTTGCAAAGGTTCTCACACAATTGGACCACAATTTTTTAAATCATACCCCTAATCATTCAGAGTGAACTATTATTGGTTTGAGGATATCACGTGATTGGAGCACAATTTAGGCAATTATGATTCTGTTAAAAATTGGAAAATAGACAATTTTTCCTTATGGTTTTAAAAATGGTTTAACACCCTTTTCTCTCCCATTTCACCCATCACTCCCCTTTGGGCATGACGTCTTCCCCTCTCTTCTCTTTCATAGTGGTTCTCCCCCATTTCATTGTTATTTCATCTTCTATGTAAGGAGATCAAAGGCCTAGGGTGAGTCTAACATTCATATTCCCTATATTAAAATTTTATTTTTCTATCTAGAAATCATTTTTCATTTATGTATTTCATACACTATTTTTAGTTAAATTGTATAGTTATTCTATTTCCACAGTTTATGATCAAACCAAAGGATGATACCATATGAGTAGGCTCGTATGAGGATAAGTTAGGTGGGATATTTTAATTTATCCCATAGTCTCCCTCTATTTTCATGTATGTTTATAGTGAGAAAGTCAGCTTCATCATGATTAACTCAAATTTTATACTAAATGTTTTAGTTTGAACTGTATTATTTAAAATTACCTATTTAATTTTCATTATATCTTAGGAGGTGGTATCTTAATTAGGAATTATTAGTGGGGGATCCTTGGAATGGATATATATCCTTAAAATCCTAATTAAAATTTAACATTTCTTTAAAGGGGATATGGTTTGAATCAATGGTTATGAAATTATACTTCAAAACCATTGACAATTTTGTGAGGTTTTGACTTCTTTGAGTCTAACAGAGTGTTATAGTGTGCTAGGTGAAATTTTTTTGGATATGGGATGCCTTGGTTTGAAATTATTAATATGGTGATTTATAATCAATAATAGTAAATTCCTTGTTAAATATTAAATGGATTAATTATGAATTGGAATGTGAGTTTAATAAATCACATGGTTAATGCCAATTATCCCCTGGGTATGCTGAGGTCTAAAAGAAATCAATGACAGAATTGATGCTTTTTAAAATTTATTGGGTTTATAAAAATCATAAATCTTGAATTTGAAATTTGAAATGGATCCTTAGATGTGATGCGGTGATTTTTAAAAGCGGTGGCCTTGGTCCAAATGTGATTTAAATGGAATTAATTTTTAAATAATTAAATTTTTGAAGTGATGATTAATGCTTGGAAATGTCGGGATAATCTCTTTGGATTCCATATCACATATACTATTTGGGAATTTTGGTATGAGAGACCAAATTCTATATGATACTTGATGATTGGGAATTCCATGATGAGTGATCAAATTACATGTTATTGATAATGATATGGGAATACCGAGTGGAGTTCCACAACCTTTATGATTTTTTATGTCGGGTAATGTTAGGATGATCACTCGGATTTTATTTTAATGATAGAATGAGTGCACAGATTTGAGTGTTGACTTGTCATGGGGAATATCGGGGTGAGGGATCAGATTCTATAGGAATTCTAGGATAAGAATTTGGATTCCATGTGATGTTGGGGAATTCAAGTATGACCACATGAATTATATGTGGATATTTATCATTATTAGAGTCATCAAGATATTCTTAGATACACCCCAACATTGACCGAAGCAGGTAGGGCCAATCATGGTCACAAACCTAGTGATCGATAATAGTACAGTTGACCTTGGGTGTCATTTATAACCAAGTGCATCATTTGTTTTTTACTACTTTTATATAGGGTGTTTTAAAATTAGTTAATTGTTTAATTATATCACTTTTTTATGAACTAATATTATAATGATTATTTTAGGATCACCAATAGTGTCGGCCTACAAAGATATTCTCACACCTTGCTCGGCCTTCCAAGTAATATGGGTACTAAATAATACATTGTTATTTATTTTAGGGATAGGTTTCAGGACTGGGCCCAATGATTGTTAATTTATCTTTCAATTTTGGATTTGGATAATAGGATGAGGAAGGACTCGTGACCAGTTGGGGATGGGCTGGTAGCCCCATTTTAATTTTATTTCTTATTTACTGCTTGGGTATAATCCACCCATGAGGGATCTAGTATGTATTACATTCATTTATTACTATATTTGTTGTTATATTTACTTGTCATCATGTACCTTGTTGTAATACTTATCTAGATCTATCTTGGATTTAATTTATTTACTTATGTGTTTAACACTTTTATAATGAGGTAAAAGTCTTCCTATAGTGTTTTTATAATCACTCACCACTCTTTGATAGCATTTAGCATACACGGAGGTGTACTTAGGGTCTTTTGTTGAACCATCATGGGGAACCAGTCATGTGGCCTATGGGATAGGGAATCACCAAGTGGTATCATAGGGTTATTTATTCTTTATAATTACTATTTTTGAAATTTATATAGGAGATTAGGATATTGTTGGAGCATGATAATTAGATCATTCCTAGGTTCCTAGAGCCCCATGTGCTGGGAAAATTGAGTCCATGGATTGGGAATTATTCTTTTTTTTATAGTTGACTGATATTTATATCAATTGTAACACTTGGTTGTGAGGTTATTTATTTATGGGATTTATATCTATTGGGTTGATATGGTAAGATATGTAATGTTTTCATTCATAATTCAAGGAACATAGGGTTGTATGTAATATGTATACTACCTTTGATTGATAGTTCTGGGGATTCATGGGTGGTGATATTTTATTTACAACATGTATATTTTTCGTCTTGTTACTTATATATACATATTTATTTATATGATTTATAAGGTATGGTATCACAACCATTTATATGTTTAACATATAAGTGTATGGTGGAACTCTACATGACTAACTCCTTAGGTGATATCTGTTTAATAGGTAGTATAAATAAGTTATAAAGAGATGGTTTTGTTGAATAAATTATTAGTAAGAAACTTATATGGGGTTTTGACTTATAACTTGTGAATGAAATTCTAAGAAAAACAAACCATGGAATGTGAAACTTAATAAATCTAGATAAATTTAAAGTTATGTATAGTAAAATGTTTTTTAAAATGTGAATCCTTGGGTTTTAAAATTTTAAATGTATAATTAAATTAAAATAAAAAAGTGTTGAATCCCTTGGGGATAATAGTGTTGAGTATTCCTTGTATTTTTGATTGACCATATTTTTGGGTGGTTTGGGCTATGGGAATGCCCTAGTTTTGAGACCCTTACATGTGATTTGTGTGACCTTGATGGGTTTGGGTATGCTAGATAGTGGGGTGAATTCTAATTTTATTTTAGTTCAGTTGTGATCCTTTCCAGTTGTGTTGGACATCAGAATGGGTGTATTAGATATTAGTGACATTTTAGTGGGTGTGTATCAATAGGTGTAGGACTTAGATTAATTGGTTAGCCTTGGATGAGTTAACAGAATATGTTTTAGGAATGTGATGCATGGTGATATGCTTCGACATATGACATCGATAAATGAAATTTTGTTTTGATTGTTTATGTATGGAATGGTTATGACTTAGATATTTTCTAATGGAAGCACCTTGGGTGCTTGTGTTCTGGTTTTAATACTTGTTTCAAATGGAAGGAATCATTTGTATGCTTATCCCTACTGTTCTAATGTAATTTTGATATAGTAATTGGAGTTGGCTTAGGGTAGATGGGATGAGGGTTGAGAGAACACGGGTAGACACTTCTAATCCTGAAAGGTTGACTAATGTGAAGGGTGGTCATGTGGTTAAACCTAACTCATGAGAAATATCAATATGGTTGGATGTAAGAATCAAGGATTCCTTGAATTTGATGATCCCTACAAACTAGGATGCATTGTTAGATTTTGTAATGGTAACTTGATCCTAGTTATTTTAATGCCCAACTCATCATATCATGAGTCAAATTTAGAACATGGTCAAATGGGAAGGTGTATCTATAGTGTTTTGATGAGGTAAAGATTTAAGGTTCATGATTTAGTTACATAATATAATTCAGTTGTGTATTTGGGGTGATTTGGTAGTAAGAAACCATGTCATTTTTGTGGGATTGGGGATATGTGAATGCGATATGAACTGGGACTATTTATTATTTCATAGTTAAGATGGTAAATCTATGTTTTGGTTGGAAATCATTCGGGTCATGGTGTAGGAACTTGAGTAGTTTGGTGGAAATTGTACTATCATGAATGTTAGCCCACAACTGCTTGGAAGATTCATGGGGTTGTGGAGAGTCTCTGTAGATGGGACTCTCTTGTATACAGGTGTCTAGGGATTGATGTGACACTTGTGGGAAGAGTGTCTTGGGCATTTGAATTGTATTTTAAGATATCCTCGATGTAATATGTGACATTGTGGATGAATCATATTGTGGTAGTTTTGGTGATCAGGTTTGACCTAGATGTAGAAATCAGGGTTTGTGGATGATTTGGTTGTGTCACAGAAGAGTGGAAGACGTTGTTTTAGCCAGAATGTTGGAGGCTACACTCATGGAGTTATGTAAGAGAAGTCTTAGGGTGGAGAGTGCACCATCAGTCATCATTGGGAATGATCCTTGTAATGGGCCAAATGTCGACTAATGTCATGGGTTCCATTATCAAAAGCTGGGAGTATGTGGTAGTTAACTTTCTATCTTTTCGCTCAAGTGAGAGAGATATGGAAACTCATACTCCTTGAGTTCAGTGGTGAGTGGATCATGGTCCATGTAATTTTGGATTTTCTCGAATGGATTGGGGATGATGACACTCTTATGGTGTGGAGTCACATATTGATCAAGGGTGTATGACCCATAAACTAAAAGGTCAAAGGACATGTGTAGCTTACTGTGGAGTGGTCATAGAGGCCTTAAAAGTCTGTTCTATAGCAATTGAGTTGCATACATGGATTCCTTAGGTAATTACAAATACAAAAATGGATGTGGTGGAGGATTGAGGCTGTTTGTTTAGATTCAGGTTCGTGGTTATGTAAATTGATCTGAGAATTCCTAGTTACAAGTATTTTGGTGTGTGGTAGAGCATGATGAAAACTTTGGATTATTGAGAATATAACTAAGGAATCTCCCCATCTGTCAGGTATGGACTCTAGTGATCATATTTGGGAGATAGTAGGATATCTTGTGGAATGAAGTCATTATGTCTATATAAGTCGGTAACACAACAATTGTCATAGATGGGAATTTTTCTAGATGAGTTGGTCAAGGATGATTGGGATTACTTTCAAATATGAAAAATGGATGTTTTATGTTGCAAACCATATCTAGTATGTCATTTTGTATATGATGGGTGTGTTTCATAAATTAAACTAGGAATTTAGGAAAACTCTGGTAAGTCATTGGATTGTGTATGAATGATGATTATGCATGCACCAGTGGTTGGTTTTTAGTAATGAAGATGGTTACCATTCTTAATTTTTGTTCTCATGTATTTTGGGTGTGGTTAGTCATAAACTATGCCAATCTCATCATTGGAACATAGAAGTGGTGTTTCAATAAGTAATTTTGATGGAAGATATAGAGGTCCAAACTTCTCGTACAAAATATTACATTGTAATACATTAATATTCATTATATAACATAATGATATATGCCATAATATTTTTTCTTTAGTGTCTTTGGAAACTTGGACAAATAAAAAACCAGTCTATAAGTGATCTATGCCATCAACCACTATGTTCTTCATAACTAGAACACTTCTTTGACATATCATACATAATACATTTCATCATAGCCTGATAAATGAATCATAATAAAGGGTATCTCAGATGCTCAGTAAGGGTAAAAAAGGTAGAATAAACATATCATGAGCATAAGGGTATGATAACTTGATAATAAAATTTGAAAAATATACCATGCATATCATAGATCATAAAAAAAATTCAAGGAATAAATCTTGGTAGTTCATAATACATGAATCATAATGGAATCAAAGAACTTGAAGCATGATAACATAAACTTTTCATAAGGCATAGATTTTTTGTATACAAATAGGCATAGAAAATCATTTCCTTAGTATTTCAAGGATCATTTCCATGATTATCGTAGTTAAATGAGTTCACTCCCCAAACCATCTTAGTAGTCAAGGTTCACTCCCTATACTATCATAGTGTAAATATTCTCTTAATAAACTATGATCACTCCCCATTATAGTTTTTTTATCTCATAAGTTATTAATCTTTTGACCATTCATTTGAGTGATATATATTCCCCACCATTCACATAATGAAAATAATACATACATGTTACAAAAGATTATAAAAATTTATCATATTAGAACCCATGACAAGAAATGGGTTTCATAAACATTTAATCATAGCATAAGATTTGTAAAATGAATAGGTTTCATAATCATTTTATCATTTCAGAAAATCATAACCCATGGAAAAAAAATTTGAGTTTAATAATTATTTTGTCATGCTATAAAAAAATTAAGAGAAATTGGTTTCATAAAAATCATGTCATCATAAGAAAAAACCATTCAGAGAGAGAATAAGAATTGTATCCTTTGATCATATACCTATAAAATCATAAGTAACATCAAAGGATTACATCTTAGATGGAAAATTATTTTTGAAATATCACATAGAACATTTCTTGTGTAAAATAGCCTTCTGAATTTGAAAATAAATTTTGAAGGCATAAAACATTTTCAAAGTCCTTTTTGTTGAAAAAAAATATGGGAACTTAAAAGTAAAGTTTTAAAGATAATTTAAAACATTTCATGAGGAAAATATCTTTTACACATTGAAAAAAAATTAAAACATAAAACTTTTTTAAAATCCTTTTCTTTGAAAATAACGTTTGAAACTTATAAAGGAAATTTTAACAATCACTTAAAACATTTCTTGAGGAAAATAAATTTTCCATTTAAAATCATTTAATAAAAATATAAATATTACTAAAATATTACTAAAACATTTTTCTTTTAAAATAACATTGAAAATTTTTTTGGGAATCTTGAAATAATTAACTAGTCATGATAGTGATAAATATTTTTCATGTTGTGATTCCATTCACATTTTTCATAAAATTCAAATGGGACGTATTTGGAAAAATACATGAACATTCCTTTTAAAAAAAATTAAAATGTAAAAAAATGTAAAAATGACGTTAAAAAATCATATAGAAACATTAAATAAAATTCATAAACATTTTCAGAAAACATGGACAAAAAAGAAAAAGGTTTTTCAATCAAAGAGAAAAATATAGTCAGTTTTATTTTTTCAAAAAATTATTTGGAAATATTTAGTGTATAAAGAGATTAAAATAAAGGTAAAACATGTATTCTCATTAAATAACAAGATTATAAGAAAATTAAAGAGTTTTGATTAAATGTATCAAAATAGTTCATCATGAGAAGCATAATCCTCAATAATTCTCATAAACAAAGAGATTGTATCATAAAACACTTACCACTTTGGTAACATTTAATCATAATCCCCATGAAATAATAAAACTAAATGAAACATAAAATATCATGATAATAAATTAATTAATTATATTTCATGTCAAAGGGTCCGTATATACACCTCATAAAATATGATAAGTTCATAACATAATGTATGTCCCCAAAAGGACAAATTGAGGAAAAAATCTCTTACCGCTATGGAAACTTATGAACCATAAATCCCACAAAAGAGTGAACAAAAATGGATATGTAAATTCCAATAATTTTTATGAGAATAAGAATAAAATACATTCATGGGAATTGTATATACAATGTAAAATAAATAGGTGGTTAATATGGTATGTGTCTCATATAAGTAAAAAGTGAGATGGAAATTGATTACCTTGAGTTCTTCTTACGTCGAAAGTTCTCTAGGATCCTATATAATAAATATAAATTTATCATAAATATATTCCAAGATTATAATCATATATATATATATAATATCATATATTATATACTTATAACCTTTTATTACCCATTTATTAGCAGTTATTTGTTAAAATTTTGTTTCGGTAATAACTGCTTTGTTTTTAATGTTTAGTTTGGTTTGGTATTTTTTGTTATTTTACATTGACCACAGTCATATATTTTTCATAATTTTAACCATTATATAAATTTTTTATATATTTTTTTCACCAAAAAATTCTTCTAAAGGATACATTGAATTCTTCCATACTTGATCAACGAGTGTAGCTCTTTCTGCATGCTTTGATTTAATTGGTCGTAGAGCCCGAATAGAGTTACAGATTAGAAGTTATTGTCTTTCGAAATAAGGCAGTAAAAATGGTTCGTAGAGCTCACTCCATGTCCATGTGAACATATTTTCTTTGTAGCACCCAGTCTACTTTGCAAAATGCTTCTGAGCATCACGGTTTGCAGAGCTCCCTCCGCATCTATGAAAATGTCTTTGCTTCATGGAACCTTTTTTCCTTTGTGGTTGCACCAACATATTTGCATCATGGTTCCCCTTTTAATTTTACAGTCGCGAGAACATATTTTCTTTGTAGTGTCATTTTCCTTAATGGTGTCCCCCATGATCATCGCGAGCCGTGTTGCCTATAAATAAGTGGCTCCCTCACCTCAAACGCATGGATATTCCACCCTTTTGGCATCTGATCTCTCATTTAATAGTACTCCCAAGCATTGAAAACTAGCGAGAAAATTAATATCCCCTACCTATGGTAGGTATGGTCTTCACAAAGGCCTCCTCCCTTCGTAAAGAAGGGAGCCCCTTCCGTTTTCCCGATTCTCCACAAAGCATTAAGCCTCCATGGAGCACTCCTCTAAAAATCCCAATGTTAAGTAAAAGGACCCATGATCTGTGAGGGTATTTTCTTCAATAATAAGATTTCCTTCGTGAAGCACCTTTCATTTGAAAAACCTTGAGCTCCTTGAACCCCTCTCCTTCACGAAGCCCTATCCTTTGTAAAGCTCCAACCTTTGTGCCCACTGGTTCATACTGCGGGGCTTGCACCCCCGCACTCCCACTCAGTATTAGTGACAGGTTGTGGTCTTGGACCTCAATTCTAGTACCTTCACAACCTTCATTTACCACCATGAAAATGTAGAGCCACACCATGGACTTTTTGGCCCAATTCGCCAATATTTTATCTTTCTCCCTTATGTGCACCCATGATCCACCCATGGAATATCATGATACAAGATACTCCTCTATACACCATGAAATACCTTGAGTCGACATATTCCTCTTGGTCCCTTTCACATGTCATGAGTTGAGATTATCATCTTCAATTCCCCCAGTACCTTGATTCGAACCATTCATCAAGAATCTCTTTTATCTCCATCCCCTATCTCCAATGCCTGGTTAAACCAAAAAGGGCCACTCTTGCGTAAGTCCCACACCAGCCATTTCATGCTAACTACACTTATTATTCCTCAATACATGACTTTAAACTAAATAATACCCTATCATTCATGAATAGGATTCCTTATGTATCAACCATAAGATTCCCTCAGGGCCTAACATGAGGAAGAAAGAACGGGAAGCTCATTGCATAAGCCCCACATGCCATATCCATTCACATGATTCTAAACTGAATCCTTACCCCTTGAAATGAAAATGGGATTACCTCATGACCTTGCATGAGGATGATAACATGGGAAGATTCCACACATAATCCAAATCCATTATTATTGCTCCTTAGCGACACTCAGGCAGCCTCCATGTGTAATCCCCATCCATTACTGTCGCTCCATAGTGGCACCTGGGCAGCTTCCATCTGTAAGCCCCATCCATTATTATCAATCCATAGTGGCACCTAGGTATCCTCCATTCATAATCCCCATACACCATTGTCTCTCTATAGATTCACCTAGGAATCTTCCACACATAAGCCACATCCATCATTGTTTCTCCTTAACGTCACCCAGGAAGCCTCCACACGTAAGCCCCATCCACCACTCCCGCTCCATAGCAGCACCCAGGTAGCTTCAATGCATAAGACCCATACACCATTTTCACTCCATATAGTCACCTGGTAAGCTTCCATGTGTGAGCCCCATACATCATCTCCACTCCTTAAAGGCACCCAGGAAACTTCTATGTGTAATCCCCATTCACCATTCCACATGTGCATGCCTTCCACAAAACATCCATCTGGTATATTTTTTCCTCTTTCTTATCAAATCTGTCATGACTAACATGACCATAGAGTGTAATAGTTACAATGACATCCTCTTTGGGCTGCTAAATATGACTAATACCCATTCCCCCTTCTCCCCAAACTACATGGACTTTAATCCTAGTCTTCTAAACATGGTATGTAGGAATCCTCTATGAGTTTCAATCCCATCACTCCATACAACCCATTTATTATCTCTATTTCACATCGGATCACTTTCGTCCTGCATGAAATTAAAATTCCTTATCATAACTATGTGGGTTTTGATCCCTTATGGGTATGTAGGAAGACTCTTTAAGGTTCAATCTCAACCAATGGTAAACTCTCGTGCTCCCTTATAGGGATGTACCCTCCTAATGTGACATCTTCCCTTTTTAGGATGCATCGGCTGGATCATCCTCCCTTAGGTGTTCTAATCCACACTAGTATCTAACCACTCATAAGCACCACATGTAACCATACTCCTCCAACCAAGAGTGCCCACCCACCCCCTTGTGAAGGTTCGTTAACCATTCATAAGACCCTATTGTGTCTCTAGTACGTTGTTATTTTTGTATTCCATAATTATATGACTTCATCCTAAACTACATGTACTTTGATCTAGGCCTCTAAAACAGGGTATGTAGGAAACCTCCATGAGGTTCAATACCATCACCCATTTCCTATATTGATCTCTCCTTCGAGCCTCTGTGTCTTGGGAATATTGTTCCCCAACCTTGAGGATCTACTTCCATTATGTCCTTATCCATGCCCTACATTTCTCATGGGCCACCTCCTTAGGTGTCTCATCGCCCCACCAAACTATGTGTAATTTTATTCCTAGCCATTGAGATATGTAGGAAGAATCCATGAGATTCAATCCCAACATTTTTATCTCCACATCAGTTCCACCCCGTTCATTTCAACTACTTCATTAAAATCCTCCATCGTACATCTAGATTCTAACCATGCATAATCCCTACACAATTCTTGTTCCAATAACCAAGAGTGATCCTCTTGAGAAGAGCCTCTAGCCATGTTTAATCCCAAAATCACCCATTCGAACTACGTGGGTTGTGATCCATGTCTTCTACACAGGGTATGTAAGAATCCTCCCTGAGGTTCAATCTCATCCAATGCTAAAACTTAGTGTCCCCCTCATTGGGGTATACCTTCCTTGATCTTCCCTCGGTGGTTTAAATATCATCCTTAATGATGTGAAACCTTCCCTTTAGGGTACATGAAACTCTTGGTTCCATTCTTATTGGTAATTTTGATCCATTAATTTGGTAAACCCTCCAGGTGCTCACTCTTAGGGATGTGCCTACCTGATCCACTTTCATAGGTGTTCTAATAACTTTTATCCCATATCTATAAGATGTTAAACTTGTGGTGCACCTGGATTTAAACATGATATGTATGAGGAAAACCTTGGAAGACATGCCTTTTTTATAACCATCTTCGCTAGACGTTAAACTCATGACATGCCCATTTTCAAACATGGGAAACCAAGAAAAACCTCAGGAGACATTCCTCTAGAAAAAGATACCCTATGATCGATGTGGGAATCCTCATTTTTCCGCAACATTGAGAATCCATATTTTGAGGAAGAATATTTTATCTCCAATGTTTGATCATCTAGAGATTCCCTAACATGCCTGATTTTACCATCTACCCCAACCAAAGGTTGTTGTCCTGTCAAGACCCCTTTGAATGTCCTGCAAGAAACAATATAATTAACTAGTGTCCACAAAGATAGAGAAATGGGAATGAGTTTTGTGAAAAATGACTCAAATTTATAAGGGAGTCCTAGACTATGAGATGAATTCTGAGGATGAATCCATGGAAGGAGGAACCTACATCCCGTCATTCCATTTCGATCAAGGAGCAGACATCGCTGAAAAAGTGATAAATGTAACCCGCCTTTGGAAAGTATGAACACATGGATGTAAGAACGTGTATCCATGAAGATGCATGAACCGTCCATATAAATCATCAAGAAAATATTCATTATATATTTATTTAAATTAATCCACTAAATTTAGAGCAAGAAAATGAATTACACCATTCATGGAGATGGTAGGTCATATATACGCACGAATGATGTTTATACTATCTATAAGGATTGACAAAAAGGAAGGCATTTAATAATTAGTTGTACATAATAATATTATGAATTATATATCACATATATTAATTAAATTTAACCCTTAATATCTTCCACTTAAAAACATAACTGAATAAATAATTGCATCGCTTCACGAGGTGATAGTCTGCAGTACATATAATCAAAGTTATCGTATCCCCCATGGAATGGAAATTATAAAATCTATATATATAAATATATTTCTAGAAGTATATTTTTGTTAAAAATATTATATATATACATTATATCCATCATCATAACCAACCATGAGAGGTGTTGATGGAAAACGTGTCACATCCGTTCATGAGGAGGTAGACTGTTGTACACACAAGTGAAGTTATCGTTTCTAATTTGAGGGAAGGTGAGAGGGATGTAGGTCATGATCATAGCATAATAATATATCATAATATTTAAGATTATGAGGTTATTATATTAACGTGTTTTAATAATATTTAATGTAATTGGAGGAAGAAAATAAAAATAAAAATGCTCGTTGAAGAACGTTACCTCTTCTTCAAGTAACCTCCTTAGGTTTGAACCAAAATCCTTCCTAGGTTGTATTTATGATCCAAATAAGGCTTAAAATATGATATTATAGAAGTAAGAAATGTATTTACTTAGGTATTTAATTATCTAAATGATTTTAGAAGTGTTAATAGGAGAGGATAGTGGGTGGACTTTTATAATTGGGGGAGAGGACACACTTGGTATTTTTGAAAAGAATAAAGTGTAACCACATTTTTCATATGAAAAAAACCTCAAATATGGATAATTATATGATATTATAGGTTATATATTCTAAAAATTCCCAATAAATTTGTTTTGGACAAGTTTTTTGTTATTTTTAATCCTTATCATTCTAGTTTAAACCCTCGGTACACCCATTTTTACCATAACTCCAGTAAATATTTTTTACTGTTGTCACTATTAATTACTGTCAAAAAATAGTTTTACATTATTAGATAATATAAATTATGATGATTAAAAATATGGAATCCATTTTTCCAAATTCAACTCTTAGAATTTCTAGAATTTAATTTAAAATTAAACTCACAGATGTGATAAGAAAGCACGTTTCGAAATAGATATTTTTTATAAGTAGAGTAATTTTTAATATAAAAATTAAACATTAAATTGATCCAATGACCTAAATTGGATATAAAAATATTTAATATAACTAATTTTACTTTTAAAATCATATTAAAATAATTTTTATGTTCTTACATGTTTTAAATGAGAATAAAATTCATATTAGAAACTAGTATTTTTCATTATTCATTGAAAATTTTATCTATCTAGAAAATTCTAAAAAAATAACTCCAAGATAAATTTAAAATGTAGATTTAAAAAATGGAGTTTATTTTTTAAAATAAATTTTCTAAAATTGATAAAAATAACTTTTATTGTTTTTTCAAAAGAAAATACATTTTTGGAGAGAATAGTATTTTCAAAACATATAAAGAGTTTTCTAAAAAAATAATTTTTTATCAATATAGATTCCGAATATTAAACCATTATACTTAATAATTATAAATTATTTATTACTATTCATATCTCTAACATTAATATCTAGTTTATAAGTTTCACATGTAAATAAAAATATTAATAATATATCATGGTTTGTTAAAACTCGGTGTTGTGTGTAATGAAAGCTAAACTCGGTGTTACGTGTAATGTATGATAAAATAGGTGTTGTGTGTAACACAATATCAAATCAATGTTGTGTGAAATTCAGGATATAAAAAAATTTAAATTATTCAAAATAATATAATTCATAAAAAATTTAGGTGTTACATTCTTCCCCCCTTAAAATAAATTTCTCCCTTGAAATTCAACACTCTGATACAAACAAAATTTAGGATACTTATGCCTCATCATTTTCTCAGGTTCCCATGTGGCTTATTCAAACTTGTGGTTTCTCTAAAAAAATTTGACCATGGGATTGGTCTTTTTTCATAGCACTTTCTCTTTACAATCCAAAATATCCATCGGTTGTTCTTCATAATAAAGATCATACTCTAGCAGTACAACCTCTGAGTTCAATACATGTGAATGTTCATGTATATAGTTCCAAAAGAGAGATACATTGAACACACCATGAACATGATAGAGATTTTTTGGTAGAACAAAACCAAATGCTATTTTCTTAATACGATTGATAATATCAAAAGGACTAATGTATTTAGGGATAAACTTTCCCATATTTCCACACCTCATAATTTTCTTCCATGGATATATTCATTGGAATACCTTTTCACCAACTTCAAATTCTAGATCACACCAATGATTTTATAATAACCTTTCTCCCGACTCTGAGCTAGATTGATGTGTTCCTAACTTGATTCTCAAGTCCCAATTGCTTTTTTCTCCAACTTCATTTCATTATGTTGTAGTTCTACACTACTTTCAAAATATGTATTCATAAGGATCCATATGAATTATTGAGTGAAATATATTTTTTATGAAAACTCTACTTGAGGAATGTATTGATCCCAACCACCTTTGAAATCCATAGAATAAGATATCAATATATACTCTAGGGTTTCTATTGTTCTCTAAAACTAGCCATATTTATATGGATTATATGAAATTCATAAATTTAACTCTATATCCAGATCATTTTGAAGACTTATCTAGAAAATTGAGGTAAAGCACGTATCCCAACCATCTATAATTTAATGTGGAACTCCATATAATCCTACGACTTCCTGAATGTATATCATAGAAAGTTGATCCAGAGAAAAATCTTCTCTAATTGAAATGAAGTGTGCTAACTTTGGAAGGTGATCGACTACAAATGATATATAATTATTCCCTATAGTTATTTTAGGGAGTCCGTGGAAAAAATAAAATGTGATTTTTTCCCATTCCCATTACAGTATGGTAAATGAATTTAAAATCCACTTATAATCTTATCTCTCAACCTTAACTTTCTCACATACCTAGAACTGAGACATAAATTCTGTGATGTATCTCTTCATGTAAAACCACCAGAAGTACTCCTTCAAATATATATAAATCTTCATACTTCCAATATGAATATAGAATTAATAAATATAAGATTCCTCTAACAATTTCTTCTTAAAATATGGTATGAACTGAACATATACATGACTATTTAACCTTATCATTTCATCAAGATCAAGGTTAAACTCCAGAATATTTCTAACCATATTTTGCAGTTCTCCATATTCCATTTATTCCTCTTTGATATTCACTTGGATAGATGGTTGAATATTTAACTTATCAAGATAAGATTTATCCCCTTCTTTAAAATTTCCTCATCCTTCCTTTGAAAATTTAAAAATATTGGATTTTTTTTCATCTTCATCATGGATAATCCAACATAATAATTTCGAATCAAAGCATCATCCACCTTGTTCACTTTCCCAAGGTTATAATGTATTGAGAATTCGTAATATTTAATCTGATCTAACCATATTCAATAGAGAATATTAAAATCCTTATATGTGAATATATACTTTAAAAACAATTTATCAGTATATATGTCACGCTGAATTTAGTAAATATAATGCCTCCATATCTTTAATGAAAAAAATACTACAGATAACTCAAAATCATGAGTTTGTTAATTTTTCTCATGAACCTAAAATTTTCATGAGGTATAAGCCATAACCACATCACTATTCATAAGAACGCATCCCAATCTATTCTTGAATTCATCACAACAGATTAAAAACCCTTCTCCACTATAAGTAAATTTAAGAACATGCGCATTGACTAATCATCTATTTAGTTCTTTGAAATTTTCCTCACACCCATTTTTCCAAAAGAACTTGGATCAATTATATGTGAACTTGGTGGTTATATTAGATATCCGTGAGAAATTATCCACAAACCTTAAATAATATACATCTAAGACAAGAAATCTATGGATCTCATTCACCATGGTTGGTAAGTTCCAATATTTAATATCCTTTATCTTTGATGAATCTATAGATATACCCTATCTTGAGATTATATGACTGAAAAAAGAAACCTTTTGCAGCCAAAATTCACACTTGGTAGATTTTTAATATATTTTCTCCTTTATTAGGGTCTTTAGTTCAATTATCAATTGATCTTTATACTCTTACATTCTCGTTGAATAGATACCAAAATCATCAATAATGTCTTTCAAAAAATGATCAAGGTAAGACTAAATGGAATCACTATATATTCATATTCTTATGACATGCATAGAAGGATTTCTTGGGTATATCATCCTTATTGACCCTGAATTGGTGATATCTAGAATGAAGGTCAATCTTGGAAAGGTATTTAAATTTATGAAGTTGATCAAATAGGCCATCAATACTTGGTAGTGGATACTTGTTCTTTATCATCATATTTTTCATCTCCTAATAATCAACTTAGAGTCGCATTAATACATAATTTTTAATAAAAATGATAGATGCAGCCCAAGGTGACACCCTTGAACAAATTAATCCCCTATCATGGTTCTCTTATAGTTTATTTTTCAATTCGTGTGACTCAATCAGGTCTATTGTATAGGGATTATTTTAAATAAGCATGAAACTAGGTATGATATATATTGAGAAATTAGCTTCAATTTTTTATGAAAGTCTAGTCAAATATTTTTTAAAAACATCAAAAAAAAATATCACATAATAGGAATATCATTGATGTTGAGTTTCTCTCTAACCATATGAGATAAACTCCACATTTTAATGGGAATCAAAGCCCATAAAATGGATGTGATTTACATCAAAATTATATATTTACCATCACACTAATAGAAGATCATAGGCTGGTTTGGAATATCAAAAGTGACTTCCCACCCTCAAAAATTAATGTGGGATTTATGGTTGAAATGGATCACACCATGATGGAAGAGCATAATATTGACATGCCCCAACCCACCAAGGCCCTACCTAGGCTAACAGTAGACTAGGTGTGCCATCCAAAACCCACCTACAATAATCTAGGGGATGGATACTAGCATCAAGTAGGTATATCACTCAAATGGGAGGCTTTATCCTAATGCACCTGTATACAAGCACACCTCCATGCACATCGGGTAATGCAGAATAATAATAACATAACCAACTGAAGAGTAAACAGTACATGTAACAACCTCCACTACTAGAAAAATAACCTATACCAACGGTTTAAAACCGTTGCTATATCCTATAAAAACGGTTTTCAAAACCGTTGGTATAAGTAATATGAAAAATCTATACCAATGGTTCTGTAAAACCATTGGTATATATATTTCAAAAAAGAATCATTTTGTTGGTTTAGATCCTAGTACCTCTAGTTTATGATTGAACGACCTAACCACTAACCTAACTTGTCTTTTGTGAACATAATTTCATAAATATATATATATATGTATTATCATAAATATTTTAAATTTTTATTTATTTAATGTTCTATGTAAGAATATTCCATAAAAAATACATGTAACTATACCAACGGTTCTCAAAACCATTGGTATAGACATATACCATCAGTTTTGAGAACTGTTGGTATAGATTCTTTGATTTTGGTACCTATACCAATGGCTTTGTACAAACCGTTGGTATAGGTCCATATAAGTGACCTATACCAGTGGTTTCTCCAAAACATTGGTATAGGTCCCCCCTATACCAACGTTTTTGGGAAAACCATTGGTATATGTCCAAATTAGTGACCTATACCAACGGTTTTGGCCAACCCGTTGGTATAGGTCCATATAAGTGAACTATACCAATGGTTTACCCAAAACCATTGGTATAGATCTTATTTCCAATAGTTCTCTATGATCCAAAAAAGTAAAAAAATCTCTAAGAATTACAGGGTAAAATTCATGCCCAAAAAAAATAAATCTAACCTAAAAACTAGTTGATCAATAGGGAGACCCACTCATAATCTCTAAAATAGCCACCACTTACGGTCAATGCCACCAAGTGATAATATTTTCCACTAACAATAGGCCCCCCATGGTCACTGTTTAATTATCATTCATCTACATAAGATGTGACACATGCAAGAAACACACCCATGTAGGGGTGATTATAAACACAACTAGTAAGATGACTCAAAACCCATAAATATAAAAAAAATAGTTAGTACAACCCATAATACCAAGGGGAGAAAGAAACCCAATAGGAAAGATATGATCATGTAAGGATCTGAGTCATAGAGAAAAATATTGATCTTTATAGCCAACTATATATGATGATATAGTTATAGCTCCATATATTAGTGTTGTCTCAATCTAGTCTCATGATGCAACCTCTCTATATCAATAGTGGTGGACCTATGCCTCGATAATAGAATGTCATGGATAAGGGGATACTGACCCCAGTGGGGGACCAATGCCCCACTAGATCCCTTAAAATGGAGGATACCAACTCCAAAGATAGAGGACCCACACCATTGGTGAGTACAAGGGGATACAAATCCTTTATGTGATAATAAATTAGAGGACCCACTCTGTCAGGTGGATACCAACCCCAATGTTGCTCTAGAGATCACACCTAAACTTCATTGTCAGCTAATCTATTGTGGAAGGAGTACTTCACTCATACCATATCATGTAGTATATTTTATATCGAACTAAAGGACACCATCACATATTACATGGGATTATACTCAAAAAGGACTACACATATGATCAAATCTAATCCTATTGAAGGAGATATAATTAGTGAATATTTCTTGAAAAAGTACATGGTGTATATTTTAGGGTACACAGTGTGTGAGCCTTAGTCAAATATCTAGACATGTACTACCATCATACATGGAATTTCAAGATCCATATACATGGTGTGTGATTTTTGGTACAGCGAATATAGTACTAAAAGTATCACATAACATATAACAAACTTCCCATGTTATGTTCCACTGAGGATACATGGAATATGGGATTTATACACATGGAATGTAAAGTTGCTCGGGTTCCTGGGCCATTATTTCCCATACACGTTGATATGGAAATCTAGGTACATGTGGTGTATGAGATTGGACATATTACATGTCATATTTTTTCCACCCAAAATCATAGAAATCGCAAAACTCGAGTTACACGATGTGTGTTATTCTAGAAAAACATGTCTTGTGGCTGAGTTTTCCAAACTAGGATCTTATCATCATCTAAATTATTATTATTCCTACTGATCCTTCCACTATTAGCATTTGAACATTTATCTAATTCCTTGATCACTAAGTAAAAACTGGAAATCAACAATTTTAGGTTATAAGTTTTTGATATTTGAATCCTTCATCATATCTCTATTTCTTATGTATCATGATATGGGAAACTACCGCCAACAATGGTTGTATGCAATCCTCCACTCTATATAGTTACTCTCATGTGTCATCACCTCCGATTTTGATAGAAAAACCCAATCATAGATCCAAGGTTTTGATACCAATTCAAATATAACTAATTATCAAATCATCATCCTACCACAGGTCAATGAAAAACATGAAAATAACAAGGGGATGATTCCAACAACCAATCAAAGTGAGAATAATCAATGGCCATTATGAACCCAACCATTGATTATAAATATATAAATCCAAAATTAAACAAACAACTAGTGAAATGATTAATCTCAATCCCAATAGAAAATTATTGTAACGCCCCGACCCCAGCTACCCGGAGTCGGTGCATTACTTCGTAACATTGGCATGATCACAAAAGATCAAGTCTCGAAAGACTGATTAGTTTAGTAGCCTTGGAAACATAAACTTCAACATAATATGGAAAAAGTAAAATGAGATAATGCCATTTACTTCTTCACATGGATATTCTACTGGTCGAATAATCACATGCAATATCAATAACCACTTTCATAATGAGGGAATGTATAATGCCAGACATTCTGAAACACTTTGTCAAGGCCTCAGCCAAGACGTCTAAAATGATTAAGGCCTCGGCCAAAACCATAAATCAAATTGGGAAAGTGCCTCGGCCAATTCCACGTCTAGTTGTCTCATGAGACCTACCGATGCATCGAGGAGCTATAGCAGGCTCCACCCGTCACTTATTAAGTCCAATACATTCCTCATATGAATAGGTTTAAACATATCATAAACCATAACATAATCGTATCACATAAAACATGCATAAAGGAAACATAAAATTTCCACATTTCAATCACAAGATATCAATACAACACATTGATATAATAAAAACGCTTTCAAAACCATTTTCAATACCAAAATAAAAGAAAGTTAAAACTTTGTATTTATTTTTCATTAAAAAAATGATGGCTTGTATAAGAAGCTAAAACTCAAATAAAGGTCACGGCGGCGGAGAATTCGTTGTCGCCGCATAAGTACGGAAAGAAAAACATTCCCTTTTGTCGTTTAGCAAAATGCTTCGTATAAAAAAGATTCCTTTTGAATAAACGTAAAAGTCAAAGGGTTTTATACACCGTATAAAATAAAGTTGTGTATAAAACCAAATATGCCTCAATGAAAGGAGATTGAGACGAAGTCCTTAAAAAGATTATTTTTAAAATAAAATAGATCTATTATGTGTATTCACTATAGGTACACATAAAGAAAGTAAAAATAAATAATAATACATAATAATATCATGACATAATTTGAAAGTAGGAGATTAACCCAAAGAATGGAAATTGGGTTAAGAAATTCCCTTACCTCGTGTCTGACTTGACTCAACCATTCTTTAACCTCCTGAATAATAAACTAGAGTTAATATATAACTTATTAAGAACCATTTTCAATTTCATTAACCTTTTTATATCACTTATTAAAATGTTATGAACGTTATGTAATTATTTAAGTTAATAACGGTCGTTTTGTCGATCTTTGGTACTTGTGTCAACAATAACCTTCTTATAATTACAAGTTGTTCATGTGGTGAAATATCCATTATATCCAGAATTATATTCATGATGTAGATATCATATATATCATATATATCCAGTATATACATTCATTCATAATATTACGTAACATTTAGAGGTAAGAAATGAAATGCACCGTTCATGGAGACGGTAAGCCGTACGTACGCATGAACGCTAATTTCATTTCTATTTCGTATTTAATGTAACGAAATCATAATTATATAAAGGTATAATATAGTTCCAGTATAATATCATATATAATATCATTTACTCCATCCTTTATACATCCCACATATGGCATTAACGATTCACATCACTTTGAGGGGGCGGTAGTCCGCACTTCCTAAAATGAAATTATCGCGTTTTACCCATAATGGAAATCATAAAGTATGCCATAAATGAGAAATACAGGAGAATAAGTAAAACATAAACATATTATATATCATATATAAAAATAGTGACATCTTAATGGCCACCTTTGAAGGTGTTATATGAGTGTTGAACAATCATCGTTTCGTGAGGCAGAAATTCGCCATCCACAGAAACCGTATGTTCTTTAACCATTAGATGTATGTGTGTGTAAGTGTAGCTCGAATCCTTCTTATAACAACATCCTAGTATATTGAGGATACTGGTGTTTTTACAAAAGAAATTAATAAAAAGAGTTTAGGGGGTTTGAGAAGAAAAATAAAACAAAACAACATTAGAGAAGACATTACCTCAAAATCGGGTAACTCTTTTTGATTTGAGCCAAAGGGTTCCTTGAGAAGGGTTCTGCCCAAATTGAGGCTTCTAGGAGTAAGAGGGGTAAGTTGGGAGAGTATTTGGGCAGAGTTTGGCCGAGCCAAATGGCTTGAATGTGTGAATAAGGTGGGAGATGTGGGGGCCTTTTATAAGTGGAGAGGAGGGGCTCTTTTGGAAAGATTGAAATGTTACATTATTACACAATGCTTTTCAGATTCTAAAGGTCCCAAACTTAAATAATTCGTGGCTAAGGTGATAAGGGTTCTAAATCTCTTCATCCAATAGTCTTTGGACAAGTGTAAGCCTTAGATTTTACATTATCTTTTCATTTTATTAAAATCGTTAAATAATGAGGTCATCGCTGCATCATAATGATGTCATAAATAATTTAATTTATTTAATGTCTAAAAATTATAAAAAAATTACTATGATGTAGGAAATCTTTTTATCTTTCTAATGAATATTTATAGTCAAAAGTTTGACTTGTTTAACCCCACTTAATAACTATTTTAGTAAAATAACTCATGTTTGTGTCAATTTAATTTTAACATTAAATAAATATATATTAATGTCATTTTCCAACTAAAGTGGCTCCATGGGGTCCCCAAGTTGACCCATGGGTTGTCTTGGTCGGCCATGACTCATCCAATAGGAGTAGGACAAGTGTCAATCTCATATCATATTATTAAAACATTGTTTTTACCTTAAACTACACTAATTACCTCTAATCGCGATTAAGAACTTAAAAGTTACTATTCACCAAAAAATATTTTAATCTCATTGAACCACATTTTACTTATTAATGACAACCATGTATGTCGGATTTTTGAAAATCAAATCACAGAAGTGGTAATATTTCATTTAAACGAAAAATCAGTTATTTAACTACCACTTAGTGGTTTCACTATTCATCAAAAATTGAAGTTTTTCAGAACAATGCCAAAATTTCACCCTAAGCTATAATTGATATTCCGAATTAAAAAATGATGTCTATTTTACAAAATTCCAAAAATATAAGTTTCATTAATTAATTTTATAATTAATTCCCGCTGTTACGACAAATAGCGTGTTTTTAAGAAACAATTTATATCAAAAGATTGGAAATTGTTTATGTCCAATTTCAATGTTAAATTAATTCTAATGACCACCATTGGATAAAATGGTAAAAATATATTCTAATTATACCTTAAAACCACTAAATAGTATAATTTATCACTATAAATTATTTTTATTAAAAAAGTTGTTTTTAAGTATTTTCACTATTCATAAAAAATTAGAAGTTCTTAGAAAAATACCAAAAATTCAACATAGGCTAATTTCGATATTCCGAATCCAAAAATGAAGTCCATTTTGAAATATAAAATTTCTATAATTTTAAAAAGTGTTTATTACTATTCATAACGGCTACTTTGATTAGTCGCGGTGTTTTAGAACTCGAAGTTGCGTACAATGCAAGCTATTGCATTATTGAATGAGAAGCGTATCGTGGAAGCTCGGGGTGTTACATTCTCCCCTCCTTCAATAAATTGCGTCCTCGAAATTTGAAATTTTTCTTTGAAAATAAAAGGTTGAAAAGAGAAAATACCTTTGAGGAAAACCCACATCGGAAATAAGGTTAATAAATATATAACATTAAAAGAAAGCAAGATAAGTACAAAGGTCACCCGATATAGCCCATTCTAGGATTCTATGAAAATATGGATATGGAGGAGAAACAAACCATCAAGGTCTGATGGAGAGTTATAGAAAACAGGATTAGGAGAAAGTTTAACCACAAGAAAATCACAAACTTGTGATTGGTTAAATGGTCATTGAATCCCCAGTTGGAAAATTTAACCGACAACATTTTTGTTTTAAGTTACCTTTTATAATGTTGAGGAATTTATTTAGGAGATTTACTAAGAACGTAAGGGAATATACATACTTGTTATGTATACTTTCATTCGTTAATAAATTTTTACCACAAACCCAACTTTTACTCCAAATGGTAACGGAACTCAAAAATATTCTATTTATCCTAATTGTATAAGGTTCCAAATGTTAACACATACCATTTAGATTAGTAAAACTATTTTGTAATAACCAGGGACTTCCTGTAGGCTAGTGGTAGGAAATAAAGGCTTGTCGCACTATGTTGTGTGTTCGATTCCTGCAGCTTTGTCCGACGCGACGGGTTATGCCCCACCCTGTAGGTTGTCCTTTTCCTAAAACTATAGTATCATAATATTCCAAAAATAATCTTCATAATTTTTTAACCTTAAACAATACTATCCAAAGATCAACTTAATCCACTCCAACCATTGTAGTTATCCAAAATACCTCTGTCCAGACTTTCTCTAAAAGGTCTCTTAATTCCAAAATCAATTTATCAGATTCCCCAAACAAAGTAAAGTTTCTCTTATTGTCACATACTAAAAATATGATTACCTTAATCATATTAAAACCTTACTGAAATCAACAAGTACTGCAGTACAATATTTATATATATCACATTATTCTTATAACCAGAATATAATCCTTGAGTCCAAAAGCACCAATACATTAATTATTCTGCTTCAACTGTAGTCACAGCATAAGATTGGCCTTGATCCCTTAGCCTTTTCTGAGGTAAGTTTCCCTGACGCTTAGGAAATTCATTTGCATAATGACCCATTTCTCTACAACTGTAGCATTCAACATTGATAGCCTCTTTCTTTCCCTTGCAATCACGCGCCTGGTGACCTTTCTCCCCACATTTATAAAAAACTCACATTCCTTTTAGGCAAGTACCAGGGTGATTCTTCCCACAATTATCACATAATGGAAAATCCTTCTTTCCCTTTTTCCCTTTATCTGTCTCTTGTTCCACCATTCTCTTCTTCTCTTGCTTTACTTTGTTGTCATAAGACTTAGAGAATTCCTTTTCTGTCTTGATATCACATGAGACAAAATCTTCATATGTTGAGAACGATTGTGATACTAAAGCTCGACGGATAAATGGTTTTAACCCATCAAAGAAACGATCAATCTTACCTCTTGGGTTATGTATATAATCTGCAGCATACCTCGCTAACCTTGTAATGTTGGCCTCATACTTTGCGACATTCTCATCCTCCTTCTGCCTCAGACTCAGAAATTGCCTTTCCATATCCACTCGATGGTCTCGAGGAAAGTATTTTTCTAAGAACAGCTCTTTGAACTCCTGCCATTCCATGTTTATTAATTCATCATCTTCCTTTGTGTTTTGAATTAGCGACCACCACTGATCGGCATCTCCAGTGAGGCGGTAAACTTCCATGACAACCTTCTCCCTTTCACTACTCCCCAAGGCATGGAATATTTTCTCTAAGGAATTTATCCATTGCTCAGCTACTATAGGATTTGTACTTTCATTTAAGGTTGGTGGTTGTTGCCTCATGAAGCGGTCTAACATTGATCCTCCATGTTGCGGATCAGGGTGCTCCATACGAGTAAGGTTATTATTCATAACCTGAGTGAGTTGTCCCAGTATGGTAATAAGTTGATCAGCACCAGTTGTATCTCCAGATCCACAATAATTATCTTGAGCAGGAGGGAAATCCCTACACGGAGTGCGTGCATTGATACGGTTTCCATTCCTTCCACTAGGCGCCATTTCTAAATAATGGCATAAACTAGATTAGTTCATGAATCAAAATACATAATTCCATACTTGTAAAACACTTAACATAAATTGAACTAATTATGGATATAATCCATAATTATAAAAATGTTTTCTTTGAAGAAGTATATACTCGTAACCCTTCATAGTGGTTTGTAAAGAAAATGGGAATTATCCAAAGCATATCCCCCGGGAGTGTCGTACCCAAGAGTGCAGCAAGGCCCGTTGTCGTGCACCAGTTCCCGTTCGAGTCTAGCTCAAAGCGGTGTTTTCAGGTTTTACCCCTAGGTACATCTGTGCCAGAGCCGCCTCTACCTGCTCGTATCCAGACAGGGACGTATTGCTCGGAAAACTCACAACATATCTACAATACCAAAATTCTAGGAAGTTCTTCTATACTAATCCTCAAAGTCTATCTTCGGGATATGTGCTCTAATCAGATTTTATCTAAATCTAGCTTCCAAGTTTAGTACTAAACTGCCTCTGATACCAACTGTAACGCCCCGACCCCAGCTACCCGGAGTCGGTGCATTACTTCGTAACATTGGCATGATCACAAAAGATCAAGCCTCAAAAGACCGATTAGTTTAGTAGCCTTGGAAACATGAACTTCAACATAATATGGCAAAAGTAAAATGAGATAATGGCATTTACTTCTTCACATGGATATTCTACTGGTCGAATAATCACATGCAATATCAATAACCACTTTCATAATGAGGGAATGTATAATGCCAGACATTCTGAAACACTTTGTCAAGGCCTCAGCCAAGACGTCTAAAATGATTAAGGCCTCGGCCAAAACCATAAATCAAATTGGGAAAGGGCCTCGGCCAATTCCACGTCTAGTTGTCTCATGAGACCTACCGATGCATCGAGGAGCTATAGTGGGCTCCACCCGTCACTTATTAAGTCCAATACATTCCTCATATGAATAGGTTTAAACATATCATAAACCATAACATAATCGTATCACATAAAACATGCATAAAGGAAACATAAAATTTCCACATTTCAATCACAAGATATCAATACAACACATTGATATAATAAAAACGCTTTCAAAACCATTTTCAATACCAAAATAAAATAAAGTTAAAACTTTGTATTTATTTTTCATTAAAAAAATGATGGCTTGTATAGGAAGCTGAAACTCAAATAAAGGTCACGGCGGCGGAGAAGTCGTTGTCGCCGCATAAGTACGGAAAGAAAAACATTCCCTTTTGTCGTTTAGCAAAACGCTTCGTATAAAAAAGATTCCTTTTGAATAAACGTAAAAGTCAAAGGGGTTTATACACCGTATAAAATAAAGTTGTGTATAAAACCAAATATGCCTCAATGAAAGGAGATTGAGACGAAGTCCTTAAAAAGATTATTTTTAAAATAAAATAGATCTATTATGTGTATTAACTATAGGTACACATAAAGAAAGTAAAAATACAGAATAAGACATAATAATATCATGACATAATTTGAAATTAGGAGATTAACCCAAAGAATGGAAATTGGGTTAAGAAATTCCCTTACCTCGTGTCTGACTTGACTCAACCGTTTTTTAACCTCCTGAATAATAAACTAGAGTTAATATATAACTTATTAAGAACCATTTTCAATTTAATTAACCTTTTTATATCACTTATTACAATGTTATGAACGTTATGTAATTATTTAAGTTAATAACGGTCGTTTTGTCGATCTTTGGTACTTGTGTCAACAATAACCTTCTTATAATTACAAGTTGTTCATGTGGTGAAATATCCATTATATCCAGAATTATATTCATGATTTAGATATCATATATATCATATATATCCAGTATATACATTCATTCATAATATTACGTAACATTTAGAGGTAAGAAATGAAATGCACCGTTCATGGAGACGGTAAGCCGTACGTACGCATGAACGCTAATTTCATTTCTATTTCGTATTTAATGTAACGAAATCATAATTATATAAAGGTATAATATAGTTCCAGTATAATATCATATATAATATCATTTACTCCATCCTTTATACATCCCACATATGGCATTAACGATTCACATCACTTTGAGGGGGCGGTAGTCCGCACTTCCTAAAATGAAATTATCGCGTTTTACCCATAATGGAAAAAACATAAATTATGCCATAAATGAGAAATACAGGAGAATAAGTAAAACATAAACATATTATATATCATATATAAAAATAGTTACATCTTAATGGCCACCTTTGAAGGTGTTATATGAGTGTTGAACAATCATCGTTTCGTGAGGCAGAAATTCGCCATCCACAGAAACCGTATGTTCTTTAACCATTAGATGTATGTGTGTGTAAGTGTATCTCAAATACTTCTTATAAAAACATCCTAGTATATTGAGGATACTGGTGTTATTACAAAATAAATTAATAAAAAGATTTTAGGGGGTTTGAGAAGAAAAATAAAACAAAACAACATTAGAGAAGACATTACCTCAAAATCGGGTAACTCTTTTTGATTTGAGCCAAAGGGTTCCTTGAGAAGAGTTTTGCCCAAAGTGAGGCTTCTAGGAGTAAGAGGGGGAAGTTGGGAGAGTATTTGGGCAGAGGTTGGCCGATCCAAATGGCTTGAAGGTGTGAATAAGGTGGGAGAGGTGGGGGCCTTTTATAAGTGGAGAGGAGGGGCTCTTTTGGAAAGATTGAAATGTTACATTATTACACAATGCTTTTCGGATTCTAAATGTCCCACACTTAAATAATTCGTGTCTAAGGTGATAAGGGTTCTAAATATCTTCATCCAATAGTCTTTGGACAAGTGTAAGCCTTAGATTTTACATTATCTTTTCATTTTATTAAAATCGTTAAATAATGAGGTCATCACTGCATCATAATGATGTCATAAATAATTTAATTTATTTAATGTCTAAAAATTATAAAAAAATTACTATGATGTATTAAATCTTTTTATCTTTCTAATGAATATTTATAGTCAAAATTTTGACTTGTGTAACCCCACTTAATAACTGTTTTAGTAAAATATATCATGTTTGTGTCAATTTAATTTTAACATTAAATAAATATATATTAATGTCATTTTCCAACTAAAGTGGATCCATGGGGTCCCCAAGTTGACCCATGGGTTTTCTTGGTCGTCCATGACTCATACAATAGTAGTAGGACAAGTTTCAAGCTCATATCATATTATTAAAACATTGTTTTTACCTTAAACTACACTAATTACCTCTAATCGCGATTAAGAACTTAAAAGTTACTATTCACCAAAAAATATTTTAATCTCATTGAACCACATTTTACTTCTTAATGACAACCATGTATGTCGGATTTTTGAAAATCAAATCACAGAAGTTGTAATATTTCATTTAAACGAAAAATCAGTTATTTAACTACCACTTAGTGGTTTCACTATTCATCAAAAATTGAAGTTTTTCAGAACAATGCCAAAATTTCACCCTAAGCTATAATTGATATTCCGAATTCAAAAATGATGTCTATTTTACAAAATTCCAAACATATAAGTTTCATTAATTAATTTTATAATTAATTCCCGCTGTTACGACAAATAGCGTGTTTTTAAGAAACAATTTATATCAAAAGATTGGCAATTGTTTATGTCCAATTTCAATGTTAAATTAATTCTAATGACCATCATTGGATAAAATAGTAAAAATATATTCTAATTATACCTTAAAACCACTAAATAGTATAATTTATCTCTATAAATTATTTTGATTAAAAAAGTTTTTTTTAAGTATTTTCACTATTCATAAAAAATTAGAAGTTCTTAGAAAAATACCAAAAATTCAACATAGGCTAATTTCGATATTCCGAATCCAAAAATGAAGTCCATTTTGAAATATAAAATTTCTATAATTTTAAAAAGTGGTTATTACTATTCATAACGGCTACTTTGATTAGTCGCGGTGTTTTAGAACTCGAAGTTGCGTACAATGCAAGCTATTGCATTATTGAATGAGAAGCGTATCGTGGAAGCTCGGGGTGTTACATTCTCCCCTCCTTCAATAAATTGCGTCCTCGCAATTTGAAATTTTTCTTTGAAAATAAAAGGTTGAAAAGAGAAAATACCTTTGAGGAAAACCCACATCGGAAATAAGGTTAATAAATATATAACATTAAAAGAAAGCAAGATAAGTACAAAGGTCACCCGATATAGCCCATTCTAGGATTCTATGAAAATATGGATATGGAGGAGAAACAAACCATCAAGGTCTGATGGAGAGTTATAGAAAACAGGATTAGGAGAAAGTTTAACCACAAGAAAATCACAAACTTGTGATTGGTTAAATGGTCATTGAATCCCCAGTTGGAAAAGTTAACCGACAACATTTTTGTTTTAAGTTACCTTTTATAATGTTGAGGAATTTATTTAGGAGATTTACTAAGAACGTAAGGGAATATACATACTTGTTATGTATACTTTCATTCGTTAATAAATTTTTACCACAAACCCAACTTTTACTCCAAATGGTAACGGAACTCAAAAATATTCTATTTATCCTAATTGTATAAGGTTCCAAATGTTAACACATACCATTTAGATTAGTAAAACTATTTTGTAATAACCAGGGACTTCCTGTAGGCTAGTGGTAGGAAATAAAGGCTTGTCGCACTATGTTGTGTGTTCGATTCCTGCAGCTTTGTCCGACGCGACGGGTTATGCCCCACCCTGCAGGTTGTCCTTTTCCTAAAACTATAGTATCATAATATTCCAAAAATAATCTTCATAATTTTTTAACCTTAAACAATACTATCCAAAGATCAACTTAATCCACTCCAACCATTGTATTTATCCAAAATACCTCTGTCCAGACTTTCTCTAAAAGGTCTCTTAATTCCAAAATCAATTTATCAGATTCCCCAAACAAAGTAAAGTTTCTCTTATTGTCACATACTAAAAATATGATTACCTTAATCATATTAAAACCTTACTGAAATCAACAAGTACTGCAGTACAATATTTATATATATCACATTATTCTTATAACCAGAATATAATCCTTGAGTCCAAAAGCACCAATACATTAATTATTCTGCTTCAACTGTAGTCACAGCATAAGATTGGCCTTGATCCCTTAGCCTTTTCTGAGGTAAGTTTCCCTGACGCTTAGGAAATTCATTTGCATAATGACCCATTTCTGTACAACTGTAGCATTCAACATTGATAGCCTCTTTCTTTCCCTTGCAATCACGCGCCTGGTGACCTTTCTCCCCACATTTATAAAAAACTCACATTCCTTTTAGGCAAGTACCAGGGTGATTCTTCCCACAATTATCACATAATGGAAAATCCTTCTTTCCCTTTTTCCCTTTATCTGTCTCTTGTTCCACCATTCTCTTCTTCTCTTGCTTTACTTTGTTGTCATAAGACTTAGAGAATTCCTTTTCTGTCTTGATAGCACATGAGACAATATCTTCATATGTTGAGAACGATTGTGATACTAAAGCTCGACGGAGAAATGGTTTTAACCCATCAAAGAAACGATCAATATTACCTCTTGGGTTATGTATATAATCTGCAGCATACCTCGCTAACCTTGTAATGTTGGCCTGATACTTTGCGACATTCTCATCCTCCTTCTGCCTCAGACTCAGAAATTGCCTTTCCATATCCACTCGATGGTCCCGAGGAAAGTATTTTTCTAAGAACAGCTCTTTGAACTCCTGCCATTCCATGTTTGTTAATTCATCATCTTCCTTTGTGTTTTGAATTAGCGACCACCACTGATCGGCATCTCCAGTGAGGCGGTAAACTTCCATGACAACCTTCTCCCTTTCACTACTCCCCAAGGCATGGAATATTTTCTCTAAGGAATTTATCCATTGCTCAGCTACTATAGGATTTGTACTCCCATTGAAGGTTGGTGGTTGTTGCCTCATGAAGCGGTCTAACATTGATCCTCCACGTTGCGGATCAGGGTGCTCCATACGAGTAAGGTTATTATTCATAACCTGAGTGAGTTGTCCCAGTATGGTAATAAGTTGATCAGCACCAGTTGTATCTCCAGATCCACAATAATTATCTTGAGCAGGAGGGCAATCCCTACACGGAGTGCGTGCATTGATACGGTTTCCATTCCTTCCACTAGGCACCATTTCTAAATAATGGCATAAACTAGATTAGTTCATGAATCAAAATACATAATTCCATACTTGTAAAACACTTAACATAAATTGAACTAATTATGGATATAATCCATAATTATAAAAATGTTTTCTTTGAAGAAGTATATACTCGTAACCCTTCATAGGGGTTTGTAAAGAAAATGGGAATTATCCAAAGCATATCCCCCGGGAGTGTCGTAATCAAGAGTGCAGCAAGGCCCGTTGTCGTGCACCAGTTCCCGTTCGAGTCTAGCTCAAAGCGGTGTTTTCAGGTTTTACCCCTAGGTACATCTGTGCCAGAGCCGCCTCTACCTGCTCGTATCCAGACAGGGATGTATTGCTCGGAAAACTCACAACATATCTACAATACCAAAATTCTAGGAAGTTCTTCTATACTAATCCTCAAAGTCTATCTTCGGGATATGTGCTCTAATCAGAGTTTATCTAAATCTAGCTTCCAAGGTTAGTACTAAACTGCCTCTGATACCAACTGTAACGCCCCGACCCAAGCTACCCGGAGTCGGTGCATTACTTCGTAACATTGGCATGATCACAAAAGATCAAGTCTCGAAAGACCGATTAGTTTAGTAGCCTTGGAAACATGAACTTCAACATAATATGGAAAAAGTAAAATGAGATTATTCCATTTACTTCTTCACATGGATATTCTACTGGTCGAATAATCACATGCAATATCAATAACCACTTTCATAATGAGGGAATGTATAATTCCAGACATTCTGAAACACTTTGTCAAGGCCTCAGCCAAGACGTTTAAAATGATTAAGGCCTTGGCCAAAACCATAAATCAAATTGGGAAAGGGCCTCGGCCAATTCCACGTCTAGTTGTCTCATGAGACCTACCGATGCATCGAGGAGCTATAGCTGGCTCCACCCGTCACTTATTAAGTCCAATACATTCCTCATATGAATAGGTTTAAACATATCATAAACCATAACATAATCGTATCACATAAAACATGCATAAAGGAAACATAAAATTTCCACATTTCAATCACAAGATATCAATACAACACATTGATATAATAAAAACGCTTTCAAAACCATTTTCAATACCAAAATAAAATAAAGTTAAAACTTTGTATTTATTTTTCATTAAAAAAATGATGGCTTGTATAGGAAGCTGAAACTCAAATAAAGGTCACGGAGGCGGAGAAGTTGTTGTCGCCGCATAAGTACGGAAAGAAAAACATTCCCTTTTGTCGTTTAGCAAAACGCTTCGTATAAAAAATATTCCTTTTGAATAAACGTAAAAGTCAAAGGGGTTTATACACCGTATAAAATAAAGTTGTGTATAAAACCAAATATGCCTCAATGAAAGGAGATTGAGACGAAGTCCTTAAAAAGATTATTTTTAAAATAAAATAGATCTATTATGTGTATTCACTATAGGTACACATAAAGAAAGTAAAGATACAGAATAATACATAATAATATCATGACATAATTTGAAAGTAGGAGATTAACCCAAAGAATGGAAATTGGGTTAAGAAATTCCCTTACCTCGTGTCTGACTTGACTCAACCGTTCTTTAACCTCCTGAATAATAAACTAGAGTTAATATATAACTTATTAAGAACCATTTTCAATTTCATTAACCTTTTTATATCACTTATTACAATGTTATGAACGTTATGTAATTATTTAAGTTAATAACGGTCGTTTTGTCGATCTTTGGTACTTGTGTCAACAATAACCTTCTTATAATTACAAGTTGCTCATGTGGTGAAATATCCATTATATCCAGAATTATATTCATGATTTAGATATCATATATATCATATATATCCAGTATATACATTCATTCATAATATTACGTAACATTTAGAGGTAAGAAATGAAATGCACCGTTCATGGAGACGGTAAGCCGTACGTACGCATGAACGCTAATTTCATTTCTATTTTGTATTTAATGTAACGAAATCATAATTATATAAAGTTATAATATATTTCCAGTATAATATCATATATAATATCATTTACTTCATCCTTTATACATCCCACATATGGCATTAACGATTCACATCACTTTGAGGGGGCGGTAGTCCGCACTTCCTAAAATGAAATTATCGCGTTTTACCCATAATGGAAAACATAAAGTATGACATAAATGAGAAATACAGGAGAATAAGTAAAACATAAACATATTATATATCATATATAAAAATAGTTACATCTTAATGTCCACCTTTGAAGGTGTTATATGAGTGTTGAACAATCATCGTTTCGTGAGGCAGAAATTCACCATCCACAGAAACCGTATGTTCTTTAACCATTAGATGTATGTGTGTGTAAGTGTAGCTCTAATCCTTCTTATAACAACATCCTAGTATATTGAGGATACTGGTGTTGTTACAAAAGAAATTAATAAAAAGATTTTAGGGGGTTTGAGAAGAAAAATAAAACAAAACAACATTAGAGAAGACATTACCTCAAAATCGGGTAACTCTTTTTGATTTGAGCCAAATGGTTCCTTGAGAATAGTTTTGCCCAAAGTGAGGCTTCTAGGAGTAAGAGGGGGAAGTTGGGAGAGTATTTGGGCAGAGGTTGGCCGAGCCAAACGGCTTGAAGGTGTGAATAAGGTGGGAGAGGTGGGGGCCTTTTATAAGTGGAGAGGAGGGGCTCTTTTGGAAAGATTGAAATGTTACATTATTACACAATGCTTTTCGGATTCTAAATGTCCCACACTTAAATAATTCGTGGCTAAGGTGATAAGGGTTATAAATATCTTCATCCAATAGTCTTTGGACAAGTGTAAGACTTATATTTTACATTTTCTTTTCATTTTATTAAAATCGTTAAATAATGAGGTCATCGCTGCATCATAATGATGTCATAAATAATTTAATTTATTTAATGTCTAAAAATTATAAAAAAATTACTATGATGTAGGAAATCTTTTTATCTTTCTAATGAATATTTATAGTCAAAATTTTGACTTGTGTAACCCCACTTAATAACTGTTTTAGTAAAATAACTCATGTTTGTGTCAATTTAATTTTAACATTAAATAAATATATATTAATGTCATTTTCCAACTAAAGTGGCTCCATGGGGTCCCCAAGTTGACCCATGGGTTTTCTTGGTCGTCCATGACTCATCCAATAGTAGTAGGACAAGTGTCAAGCTCATATCATATTATTAAAACATTGTTTTTACCTTAAACTACACTAATTACCTCTAATCGCGATTAAGAACTTAAAAGTTACTATTCACCAAAAAATATTTTAATCTCATTGAACCACATTTTACTTCTTAATGACAACCATGTATGTCGGATTTTTGAAAATCAAATCACAGAAGTTGTAATATTTCATTTAAACGAAAAATCAGTTATTTAACTACCACTTAGTGGTTTCACTATTCATCAAAAATTGAAGTTTTTCAGAACAATGCCAAAATTTCACCCTAAGCTATAATTGATATTCCGAATTCAAAAATGATGTCTATTTTACAAAATTCCAAACATATAAGTTTCATTAATTAATTTTATAATTAATTCCCGCTGTTACGACAAATAGCGTGTTTTTAAGAAACAATTTATATCAAAAGATTGGCAATTGTTTATGTCCAATTTCAATGTTAAATTAATTCTAATGACCACCATTGGATAAAATGGTAAAAATATATTCTAATTATACCTTAAAACCACTAAATAGTATAATTTATCACTATAAATTATTTTGATTAAAAAAGTTGTTTTTAAGTATTTTCACTATTCATAAAAAATTAGAAGTTCTTAGAAAAATACCAAAAATTCAACATAGGCTAATTTCGATATTCCGAATCCAAAAATGAAGTCCATTTTGAAATATAAAATTTCTATAATTTTAAAAAGTGGTTATTACTATTCATAACGGCTACTTTGATTAGTCGCGGTGTTTTAGAACTCGAAGTTGCGTACAATGCAAGCTATTGCATTATTGAATGAGAAGCATATCGTGGAAGCTCGGGGTGTTACAATTATAATTTCATAGTGCAATGAAATTAGGATAAAGTAATGAATCCAAGTAAATATATAATAAATGATTGAAATCATAAATAAGAGGGAAAATCCACAAGCAATGGATCAATCATTGGTTAAGAATAAATCCATATTGATGGTGTTGATGATTCCTCTAGGATTCATTCATTGGACCCATGGATCCTTTATCTCAATCCAATACATCACCTATAATGACCTCTCTCACATATCTTAGAGTTATACGATTTACCCTTGAGATTTTTCATATGTATGATTGAATATAGCATGGTATAGGTTAAAATAATTAACTATAAATTTAATTAATTATTTAATTTATCTCTAAAAATATTTCCATGACTGTGAACTGCCACAGGACCTTATGTGAATGGAACTTACACCATCCTTAGGGTTCACCCCATGTTCTGGATCCTACAGATGACTCGGTTTCCCCATATGAGGCTCTATTTAGAATAAAAATAATCATTTCTGAAATAATACACATTCATAATAAAAAAAATATTTAATATTTTTAATATATCGATATCAAGACTCTATAACCCCTCAAAAATACATGCCAACTCCATGAATAACTCCAAAAGGATCCAACCACAAAAACATGAGTTGTTACACCCTCCCACCTCCAAATATGTTTCCCTGATAAGTAAAATATGCTCAAAAATGTGATGGTATTGATCTCATATCTAGATCTCATGATCCCACAATCTCTCCTAGAGTTTTCTATGTTAGAAAAGAACTATTTCCAATGAATTTTTTTTCCCATAATGGATACCCTCTTGTCGATCCTTGATTTCCATCAAGAAATTTGAAAAGGTGGATATTTCCTCAAATTCTAGAATTATGTGGTAAATAAAGTGCAATGGATCATTCACATACCTTCTCAGTTGTGAAACATGAAAGATGTCATGAACTTGATCTAATTTTGGGGATAATTCAAAGTGTTATTAAACCTCTCATATTCTATTCAATGTCTTTAATGGTTTAATAAACCTTAGGTATAAATTTATACCCTATACAAATATATATAAACCTTATCAAGGAAATACTTTTATGAATACATGGCCTTTCTCCTTAAACTCTAAAGGTATATGAAATCAATTAATATTATATTGTTATCATCTCTGAGTGGTCCTCATTCACTCCTAGATCACCTAAAATTTCTCCATTGTCACTTGTAAAATTTTCATCCCCATGAGTGACAACTCTCTTATATCTATATAATATAGGGGTGACCTGTAAGGTATCTAATAATGGAAATCAAATGATTTCATGTCAATATTATAGTAAAATATATTATTGAAAGTTTAATCCTCCAACAGAAAGTGATCCTCCCATATTTGGCCAAAATACAACCTGAAATCTCTCAGTATGTCCTCCAAAACCCGAATGGTTTATTATTATTATTATTTTGATATCCTTATGAGGTTGGAATGTCATGCTCATCCATAAATAGGTTTTTAATTCCACCTATAAACCTCTCTAAAATGGAGAGGTTAATTGAGAATCATGTTTGTAAACAATATTCAATGTAACTTCATGAATCTGGACAATCTCCTGCACTTATAATCTTCCCAAACATTCAAAAAAAATATCTCAAATGGATAGAGTGTGATAAAACTTTGTAATTCGATCAATAATAACCCAACTGGCATTATGTAATATCATTATTTTTAGAATCACAATCACAAAATCCATTTATATACCATCCCACTTTTATTCTGGAACCTCAATATGTTAGGCCATGCTTGTTAGGGCTTGATGGTCCATCTTGACCTACAGATAATTGAGGTATTGGGAAATAAGATCTATAATAATCCACCATATATATGACCTCCAAAACTATTTTCAAATTTCTTGGTGCATCTCTTACACTCTAGGATATACCACCAAGGGGTAGGTTTGAAACTCCCTTAGTACTTCCTCATGCAATGTTACGGGAACTACCATTCATCCTTAGAAGAGGATGATATACTCCCCACCATCAAAAAAATATTTATAGTGAATCTACTAAATATGTATGGTCCCATATAACCACACAATAAATGTATCACAAATGATCCTATCTCACATATTGAATAATTAGTGAGTCACTACCATTAATCAAATACAATCCACTGCTCTCTCATTTACCAAGGTCATCCACAACAGTGTTAACTGCTCCAATGCCTCTTATACCAATTGAGAAAAGGACTTAATAATAAGGGTATTTACCACCATTTTTCCATTTCCTATAGTATATACTATATCAATGTCATAATATTTCAGTAACTCCATCCAAAGTCTTTGCCTTAGGTTGATATCTCTCTATAAAAAGATATACCTGAGACTCTAGTTGTCTTAATAAAATAAAAAACACTTACTCAAAAGACAATGCTACCACATCATCAATTTGAATAATCGCAATACTAGCATAAAGTTTTTGGTAATGTAGTAATATTCATAGGGCCTTAGTTACCTAGACTCATAAGAAATAATTTTCTTCCTTTACAACACACAACTAAACCCCACTATAGAGGCATCGTAAAACACCACATACTCAACTCCCTACTTTGGAAATATCAAAATGGGAGTGTTTTTCAACCTCTATATCAGATCCTAAAAGGATTTATAATATATATTTTTCAACAATAAAAAATTCCCTTTTGAGTTAGGTTAGTCAAAGGGGTGATATTCTAGGGGAAGTCTACTATAAACCTCTAGTAGTAGCAAGCTAGACCAAGTAAACTACATACCTCGAATGTGCTCTCTAATGGTTCCTAAGCTAAATATTCATTGACCATCGATGGGTTCAAAAATACTCCAAACTCTAAGATAACATATCCTAGTAAGAATACTTTTTTAATAAAAATAGAAACTTTGATAGATTTTCATATAGATTGTTCTCCTGGAGAAAGTATAGGACCATCCTCAAATGCTCTGTATACTCCTCCTCCAATATAGAATAGAATAAGAGTTTATCAATGAACATGACCATGAACTAATCAAAAAATGGATGGATGGCCCATTTTATAAGTCCCATAAACACTTATGGGGTGTTTTTTATTCCAAATGGAATCACCAAGAACTTATAATGTCTATAATGGCATTAGAATGTCATCTTTGGAGTATCATCCTTATGCACCTACGACTAGTGATAGATGGACCCAAGGTCAATATTTTATTACCATATCGCACCTTTAAACTGATCAAAAAGGTCATAAATCATTGGTAGTGGGTACTTATTATTCATCACCACTTTATTCAAGCAATGGAAATCAATTCAAAGCCTCAAGATCTAGACCATATTTTTTGCGAACAATACAAGAGCTTCCTAGGCGGCACATAGGTTCTGATATATACCTTATATTCAAGGTCCTCCAACTACACCCTCAACTCTCAAATATCTATAGGGGCCATTTGATATGTCATAGAAGATATCAAGGTGGTCTATATCTGAAATTCAATAAAAAATTCAATCACTTTGTGAGGTTTTAATCTTATAACATCCTTATAAAATGCATCCATACAATCCTCCACTACCATTGGAAGCTGAATGTATGAATAGTATGTCACACCAAAGGCCAAATTTTACCACATAGAAATGGGTTTTAATTTTCTGTGTATGATCCTAGCTCACTTTTTCAGAAAATATTTCTCACCAATGAACAATAATTTCATCCCATCCTCCCATAGGTACCTCACTCTCCTATAATGATGATTTATCTTGGAATAAATTTTGGATATCCAAACCATAATAAGAATTATGTCATACGACTTCATCACAACTAATAAGATATCCCATAAGTAACTCTATCCACTAAGCACAAGCTTTCGTTATTGGAAGATTTGAAAAAGGGTTGGATCTCTCCTAGTAGGAATTTCCAACCACATAGGTCAAGTTAAAGGCTCTACCTAAATCATAAATGATCACAAAAGCGATAAGGTAATGAAATAATGGCCCCTTCTTATTTCTATGAGTGGTGATCCTAAAGCAGAGAAGATAAATATCATACCTCAAATCATCTCATGTGCGGTATATCCAAATCTATCTATACCTTATAGTTGGCCACTATAGGTTTCGGGCGTAGTGAAAGAACCAAATCGAGCATACCCAACTCGGATTTATATCATAATCAATGATTAATCTCATATTTTCATGAAAATAAATATTTTGATCAAATTAATTAAATTAAATAATATTAATAAGCTAAAATTATAAAAAAAAAGTACAGAATCATCACATATTATTTATAATTAATTTAAGCAATTAATAATTACCTTTCGATTAATTTTTTATTTATTGATAGATCTGAAAACGTCTCTATGTCGTGTCATCATTATTTTGCATGAATCAAGTATAGATTCCCTTCAATGGTGATCCATATGTACTCTATGAATCTCTGAATTTCATCATAGGAATCTTCAGGTTCTAGCACGATGAATCCTAACACATGCATCATTCGCCTTTGATCACCTTGAATATCTCTTTGAGGAAGGGTTCTATTTGATCTCTCTAGAATTGAGAGTGGTGTTGGAGGATGACCTCTCTCCATTCTTGAGAAATTTCTTGGAAGGGGTTCTCTCTTAGTCTTTGAGGGTATTCACTCTATATTTCCTTGTTCACAACAAAAATTAATTGGATCTATTGGAGAAATAATATAATTGGGTTTATATATCGCTAGAGTTAAAAAATAATAATTTCAAATGTTCCCTTATTATTTTTATTCATCCTTGAGAAACCCCATGTCTATATAAATAATAATAATATTTTTATTACTTGACATGTGCTAAACTAGAAAATTAAATTAAATATTATTTATTCAAATAATATTCAACATATATTATTTCTTATTGAACCTTTAAAATTGGTCCACAATTTCTTTTCAATATTAATCAGACCTTGGATAATGACTATTTATTTATTAAATAAATATCACTACATTATTCACCATTTAATAAATAAATATTATATTAACTAAGTAGAAAATAAATTTTTATTAAATATTATGCTCACAAAATATTCTCTCAAATAATTAGTGATGAAATATATGAAATCAACAAAAAATTAACAATTTTTAAACCACATGTGGGAAAAATATTTATCCAACTTTTTAAATAATAAATAATAATATTGACTAAATTAGGTTCTGGATATACTTAGTGTGTGATCCTCTAGGCCTCTTTTCTAGTGGAATTAGGCAAAGAAATCCAAAGTCTAAGGTTAGCATCTTACAACACGCTAAGGAACCCATTGAGAAAGAAATTTATGTATCAATGACATAAAACCACATAGGGATTCATACTATGTTATATAATCCCTTTAGCATGATATATCTAATCAAACAGGTTGCATGTTGCTGACATTAACCTATGTGCTTAATGTCCTTTTCTTCGACTTTCTGAAAATCAAACATTCCTAAAAAATAGCATGATCATGGATTTATTTAGGATATATCATTTCCATAAAAGGTCTCGATATATCAACTTATATTAAAGAACTTAAGAGATAAATCCTTTCTCGTATTATTCACTAATGAACTATTTCTCATGATGCACCCAATGTATCCTAACTTTACCTGAATATATGTCATCATGGTTTTAATCAATACATAAAAGTACACAACTTATAATACTCATTAATAATAATGTTAAAGTATAAGGATCAATACACACATCTTCATATTGGAACATCCAATGACATGTATAAATGTGGATTTCCTACCAGCGGGTATCATTCTCATAATATCTTACAATGAATATTACTAAGGGTGTATACCATGATAAGGTGTGTTAAAGTATTATGAGTCTCCACCCCTAATAGCCTGTATCTTTTTTGTCTCTAAAATGATTTTATCTGGCTATAGAAAATATATTTAATAATACTCTCTTAACACTTCTTAGTTCTCATCATAGCAAAAAAAATCTATAACCTTTTAGTTTAATTTCTACTCTTAGGACATCATCACATGATATGTTATGTATAAGAACAATCATGATGTGATAGAAAGTTTATTAATATTCAAAACAATGAATACATGTTATCATAAAGTACACAGATGTTGGTTCTAGAGAACCAAATCCAACAGACTCCCACTTTCACTAGAGCCAACTATTAACAACCTTTATCCCACAAGCTCTCACATGACACTCATGCTTTTTCTAAGATAGGCCTTTATTCAAGGTTTACAACAATTTTTCTTCCATGAAAACTCTACTTACTGTGACTTCACCCCTGTGAGAAAAATCCTTCAAGAGGTTATACTTTTGGAGTATGTAATTTGTATGTTTGTGTGACTTTGGCTCTTTTGTGAGATCCACCGTTGTATTATTATCAAAACATAATGTGATAGGGTATTTACTTATAGGTACTACAAAAATATCCTAGAAAATGTTATATATCTAAATGTCTTATTTGACTTCATCATAAGACACTATATACTCAAATTCCATTGTAGAATCGGTGTCAATTGGATTCTTTGAACTCTACTAGCTAACATATCCTTCGTTGAGACATAATAAATATCCTAAATATGAATTCAGGTCATTTTGATCTATCTAAAAACTAGCATCAATATAACCCATAAGGAATAGCTTCTCGTATCCCTCATACACTAGGAAAATATCATTACTTCTTCTCAAATACTTAAGGATAACCTTAATAGAAAACCAATGTTGTTATCTTAGATCATCTTGATATCTTCCTAACATGATCAATATATATGAAATATCAAGTATGGTACATAACATAGTATTCATGATTAATCTTATCGTTGAAGTGTACATGAGCTTACTCATTTTGTCTTCCTCATGTTGTGTCTGAGGACACATTTTTTTATAAAGATGTATACCATGTGACATTGTAACCAATCCCCTCTAGGATTGTTCCATACTAAATCTATTTCATATCTAGTCAATTTTTTTACCTTGAATTAGTCCAAGTATCCTATTGCATCCATCACGAATGATCTTGCTCCCTAGAATATAGGTTTCTTCACCTAATTCCTTCATGGAGAAACATTTATTTAACTAGTCCTTAATAGACTGTAAGAATGGTATTTCATTTCCAATAAGTAATATGTCATCAACATATACTACTAGGATAATGACCTCATTCCCACTAAACCGCTTATAAGAACATAGATTGCATTCATTCTTAAGGAAATGAAAATATTTTTATAGATTCATTAAATCGAATGTTCTATGATTTGGATTCTTACTTCAATCCATAAATGGACCTCTAAAACTTTCATATAGTTTTTTATCACCTGGAGTTACAAACCCTTATAGTTGTGTCATATAGACATCTTCCTAAAGGTTCCCATTAAGTAAGGTTGTTTTGGCATCCATCTATAAAATTTCATAGTCATGGTAAGTTTCTATAGAAAGTTGAATTATGATGGATTTAAACATGGATATTGGTGGAAAGGTTTCATCATCATCGATGTCTTTACACTCTTTAAACCCTTTATCCAATAGCCTTGATTTATAGGTATGTACTTTACTTTCCATGTCCAGTTTTATCTTGAATATCCATTTTCACCCAATAAGATTTAAATCAACTGAAAGATTGACCAAAACCCAAACATGGTTCTGATACATAGAATCCATTTTATAGTTCATGAATTCTCTCCATCTTGTAGTTTCTGAGTTCTCTACTACCACTTTATATTGAAGAGTTTCATCTTTGTAAACCAAAAATTAGTCACCTTATTTGGTGACTATAAAACCATATCTCTCTAGTTATATCACCTCTCTAGTGCTCCTACATAGTACTTGTGTTTTAATAACTATTTCTTCCATGGGGACCTATGGAATTTGTTCCTATGACAACTCTTGTGAATCTTGAGCATCAACTTCATCAAATTCAACCTTGAACTCATTGTCCTCATTGAGGATGTTCTCCCTCTCAAGAAAGATGGTTTGTTTAGAGATGGTCACTTTTTTATCTAAGAGATTATAGAGGTAGTATCCCTTTTTCTTTATGATTATTTGTAAATATACACTGTTTACCCATGGTGATAGTTTTTTTCCTAATAAGGCCTTAGCATATGCCTCGCAACCCCATACATGTTTATGCAATAATTCAATTTTATTTGCACTCCTTAACTTAAAAGGAATTAAATTTTCCAATTTATTTTTTACTCAATTTAATATATATTCCATAGTTTGTAATTCATATCCTCAAAAGGATAAGGAAATATTTTCATGAATCATCACTAACCTTACCATATCTAAGTATATATAGTTCCTCCTTTCGCCAACACCATTCCACTATAGTGTGTAAGGTGGAGTGAGATGAGAAAGAATCCCAAACTCCTATAGAAAGTTGATAAAATCTTTGTTAATATATTTATGAACTCTATCTTATTGAATCTTATTTATATTATTTCAAAGCTTATTCTATACTTAAATCTTGAATTCATTGAATTTATTAAAGGACTTTGAATTATACTTCATCAAGTAAACATAGTTATATTTCCTTAAGTCATTAATAAAAGTTGGGAAGTAAGAACACCCACCTCTATATTATACTAGAAATGGTCCAAGAACATCAATGTGTATCAATCCTAGAATTTCAATGGCCCATTCATCAAGTCTAATAAAAATTGGTCTAGTCATTTTTCCTTATAAACAAGCATGACATATTCAAGTGGTTTTAGATCAAAATATTCTAAATTACCATCCTGATATAGCTTTGTAAAATACTTCTCATTTTAAAGACCAAGACTGTAAAGCCCCTAGATTTTGTGAGAAAAAAATTCAAATATATTTAATCTTTTCTATATTTTACATTATATAACGACCCAAACTTTTAATAATGGAAATTCCTCTTGATATAATTAAATGTATTATTATGTGAAATGGTTATATAACATGTGTACTTATTTGGTTTTATGATTTTTGTTTTTTTTAAATACCATTAAGAATTGTGATCATTACTAATATAACCATTGAATAGTGATCACATGATTATTATAAATATAGGGCTTTAAAAAATCTAATTTACTCAGACAAAAGAAGTTATGGCCTCAACCAATAGACTGTCCCCGTACAAAGCCCATTTTTCGGAGCTCGAAAAGGAGGTGGAATCATTGGGATTCACTCTAGACTAATACCAAGCCGAGATTCAACATTTTAATCTCGAACGGAACTGCCTATGGGAGAAGTGGAAGTTGATAGAGATTACCACCCGAGAGATGTTATCCGAGCCACCCCAAGAGTCTGTCACCATTGCACACCTTACCCTTCAGTATTATGCGGGTGTTATAATGTGTTATGTAACAATACCTTAGCGATATGATTATGTGAATTATTTTTTTATATATAAAATAATATACATTCATTTTATTATTGTTACTTTGTAAATAGTTTTTTAAAGAACAAATAGTATTTTTAGTTAATATTCAACTAAGAAATATATTTTGATAAATTAGTGTATTTTTGAATTAAATAATATTTTAATAAATTATTATTATTATTAAATTACTTCTTATTAAGTATAAATGATCATATAATTTTTATGAATACAATTGTAATTTTTATTAAGGTTTGAAAGATATTTTTTGTCAAAACCCGTGAATTTTAGATAAATGTCGGTTTTTATTTTAAAAGTAAAAATTTACATATTTATAAAATTATTTGAATAAAATTAATATTAGTTTTGTAATCAGGATTTTGAAATTATCCAATGGTGAATTTTTCATAATTTTCTGAGACAGTAGAATTTTTGGGTAAAAATTAAATATCGTTTAAATATATAATGTGATTTATGACATCATAATGACCCAATAGTGATGTAATAAAATACTATAAATATTATTTTCGATCAATATATTTTTTACCATAAAAATAATATGATTTTAGGTTTTTATTTATTTATTTTACGATGCTTTTGTGGACCCTCCAAGACTTATAAAACATTTTTAGCTTTTTAAATTGATTTCCTTAAGGGTGTGACTCACCTACACATAAGAAACCCTATTATTTTAAGAATGTATTCCATTGGAGTTATAAAATATTTTTTTCTAATCTCCTTTGGAAAAAACCATGGGCAAAAACCATGGGTTGGTTTGTGGTTTTGATTAGTCTAATGTGTGGTGTCCCAAACCTCAATAATAAAGAATTATTTCTCATTTCCTATATAAACCCACCAAAACTCCCACTTCCTATTAACTCAAAGCCTTTTTAGTGCATCAAACCTCTTCCATCCTCTCTCTAGAATCCTCCAAAGGCTCCAAAAACTCCCAATAATCCTCTCTCCAGCCTCTCCCAAGCCTTTGGTATCACACTTCCAAGTAAGGGATTCCTTCCTTTCTCATTTTATCAAGTTTCTTAATATTGTTATGCCCTTTTATTTTCAATTATAAATGTTGGGGTATGATTTATCACCTCCTAAATAATTTCCTCTTTATTTTTTAATGATTATCTACCCCTTTCTCTCTCATTAATTCCTCCCAAGTACACCCGTTACCGTGCCAAAATTTGGTAAGGAATTTCTCTCTTCTCATTTACATTCAAGAAATTATTTTATATTATGAAACCAAATTTCATTAATTATGTTGGGACATGTATCTATATGACCCCCTTACTTTCCATTTCATGTAAATATTATGAGAAAATACTTTCTCTCTCATCAACCATTTTTATGAATTCTTATGTCACGTCGTTATGTTGTCGAAATTACAAAGCGTGTTTCCAAGCCAAAGTCATTATGTTGTGAATACCATGTCCATTTCTCTATCAAGGGTATTAAACTTTATGCACATTTACTTATTGATTATAGAGTTTCATTATGAATTAAAAATTCCTTTATCATGGAATAAATTATGATGAATCCATGTTTTATTATCCATGTGGCACACTTATTCATGAAATGAAATGTTTAAGAAGGGTGTGCCCAAATAGTGCTCCAATGCATTTGGTAAAGATTAGTATCATGATAATTCAAGTTCAATGAGGATTTAATCAAGCTAATTAAAGTTAAATCAGTATTTACTAATGCTAATTCAAGTGCAGTGAGGGTTTACTCATGCTCTATGTGCTATGAGCCTTGGTGCATGCTAATTCCATGTTAAGTGTTGTGGCCACATTTCCATGTTATGATAATCATGTGATATCATGCCTTTATGTTCATTTTATTTTATGCTTCATTGATATACCCATTGCATAACATGTATTGTATTCTTCATGTTATTCATTGTTTACTCCCTTACTGGGCTTTAAATCTCACCCATTTCACATGTATGTTCTCAGGTTATACCATGCAATGCTAAGTACGAGGGAATGTTGTGGTTATGTAAAGGAAGTTTTCAATAAATATGTTGTGTGTTTTATGTTCTAAGTTGTTATTTAATGTTCATAAGCCCCAAATACACTATACCTATCAATATTATATGTTGTATCAAGTGAATTTTATGTAATAAACCAGTTTAAGTGTGTGATAAAGAGTAGGGAAATCATAGTTGGTATCAGAGGATAGGTTTAGTTATTTTTGGGATTAGGATTAGAAAACCCTAGTGAAAGATTTAGGGATAAGACTAAGTATAATAAAAACATCCTTAAATTTTGGTGAGTATTGAGTAATTGGTTTATCAAGAAAATACATCCATGTCTGGATACAAGCAAGTAGAGGTAGCTCTGGCACAGATGTACCTAGGAGTGAAAACTCCGACCAAGAGTTTTAGGCTTGACCTGGGGTATCCTGGTAAATGAAAACAAGACTTTCTGCACTCTTGGTTACAACACTCCTGAGGGATATGCTTTGGTAAATTCACAAGCTTAGTATGAACCATTATTAATGGAACCAAAAAATCCCCTAAGAATATATGTTGGGAAGTAGATCATGGATAACATAGATTGAAGCCTATAGATTCATAAGTTAAGGAAATAAAAGTTATTTACAAGTCATCTTTTTTGGCCTTGGATTACCCTTTATGTGTTACCCCTAACCTTCCTTTTATTCCAGCCAATGGCCGGTAATAGGAGTACTCGGGCTAACAACCGATGCAAAGATCAATGTGAAGGTTGTTCTAATGAGATGCCCCGTCCTATGGGATCAGGAATCGGGAACTTTGTCATGATACCCTATCAGTTAACTCAATAATTGAATAGAAACATGGGTCAAGACCTTATCAATGTGATTATGTGCATTATTTTTGTATAAAAAAATAATATACATTCATTTTATTGTTGTTACTTTGTAAATATTTTTTTAAATCACAAATAGTATTTTTAGTTAATATTCAACTAAGAAATCTATTTTGATAAATTAATGGATTTTTGAATTAAATAATATTTTAATAAAATATTATTATTACTAAATTACTTTTTATTAATTATAAATGATCGTATAATTTTTATGAATACAATTGTAATTTTTATTAAGGTTTGAAAGCTGTTTTTGTCAAAACCCATAAATTTTCGATAAATGTCGGTTTTTATTTTAAAAGTGAAAATTCAAATATTTAAAAAATTATTTGGGAAAAATTAATATTATTTTTGGAATCAAGATGTCAAAATTTTCTAACAGTGAATTTTTCATAATTTTTTAAGACAATCAAATTTTTGGGAAAAAATTAAATACTGTTTAAATATATAATGTGTTTTATGACATCATAATGACCCCATAGTGATGTAATAAAATACTATAAATATTATGTTAGGTAAATATATGTTTTACCAATAAAATAATGTGATTTTAGTTTTGTTTGATTTATTTTACAAAGCTTTAGTGGACCCTCCAAGACTTATAAAACTTTTTTAGCATTTTAAATTGATTTCCTCGAGGGTGTGACTCACATCCACATAAGCAACACTATTATTTTAAGAAGTTCAGCCATTGGCCTTATAAAATATTTTATTCCACTTCCCTTTGTAAAAAACCATGGGCAAAAACCATGGTCTGGTTTCTGGTTTGGATTAGTTTAATGTGTGGTGTCCCAAAACTAAATAATAAAGAATTCTCTATCCGTTCCTATATAAACCCACCCAATCTCCCACTTTATCTTCACTCAAAGCCTTTGGAGTTAGTCCAACCTATTCCCTCCTCTCAATATAATCCTCCCAAGTCACCCCAATCTCCCAAGAAGCCTCTCCCAAGCCTTTGAGATCACACTTCCAAGTAAGGTATTCCTTCCTTTCTCATTTTATCCAAGTTTCTTAATATTGTTATGCCCTTTTATTTTCAATTATAAATGTTGGGGTATGATTTCTCACCTCCCTTATACTTTAATATTTATTTTTTAATGATGAGAGACCCATTTATCTCTCATTAATTCCTCCCATGTACACATGCTACCATGCCGAAATTCCGTAAAGAATTTATCTCTCCTCATTTACATTCAAGAAATTATTTTGTATTATGAACCCAAATTTCATTAATTATGTTGGGACATGTATCTATATGACCCCCTTACTGCCCATTTTATTTAAATATTATGATACACCCATTTCTCTATCATCAACCATTTTTATGAATTCTTATGTCGCGCTGTTATGCTGCCAAAAGTGCACCGCGTTTTTTCAAGAAAAAGTCATTGTGTAGTGAATACAATGCTCATTTCTCTATCAAGGGTATTCACCTTTATTCACATTTACTTATTGATTACATAGTTTCATGTATTAATTCCACATTACCTTATCATGGAATAAATTATGATTAATCCATGTTTTATGATCCATGTGGCACACTTATGCATGAAATGAAATGTTTAAGAAGGGTGGGCCCTGATAGCGCTCAAATACATTAGGTAAAGATTAGTATCATGGTAAGTCAAGTGCAATGAGGATTTACTCATGATAATTCAAGTTCAATGAGGATTTAATCATTCTAATTAAAGTGAAATGAGGGTTTACTCATGCTCCATTTGTAATGATCCTTGGTTCATGCTAATTCCATGTTAAGTGTTGTTGCCACATTTCCATGTTATGATAATCATGCTATATCATGTCTTTATGTTCATGTTCTTTTATGATCCATTGATATTACTATTGCCTAAAATGTATTTTATTTTTCATTTTATGCCTTTTTTACTCCCTTACTGGGCTTTATAACTCACCCTTTTCACATGTATGTCCTCAGGTTATCCCATGCAATGCTAAGTATGAGGGAATGTCATGGTTATGTAAAGGAAGTTTTCAATAAAGATATTGTGTGTTTTATGTTCTAATTTGTTATATAATGTTCCTAGGCCCTAAAGACACTAGACCTCTTGATATTCTATGTTGTATCAAGTGAATTTTATGTAATAAACAAGTTTAAGTGTGCAATAAAGAGCATGGTTGTCATAGTTTCTATCAGAGGATAGGTTTAGTTATTTTTAGGATTAGGATTAGAAAACCCTGGTGAAAGCCTTAGGAATAAGAATAAGTATAATAAAAACATCCCTATATTTTTCTGAGTATTGATTAAGTGTTTTATCAAGAAAATACATCCCTATCTAGATATGAGCAAGTAGAGGCGGCTTTGGCAAAGATGTACCTAGGAGTGAAAACTCCGACAAGGAGTTTTGGGATTGACCCGAGGTATCTTGGTACACAAAAATGGTCCTTGTTGCACTCTTGGTTACGACAATCCTGGGTGATATGCTTTGGTAAATTCACAATCTTAGTATGAACCATTATTAAAGGAATAAAAAAATCCCCTAAGTATATATGTTGGGAAGTAGATCAAGGATAACATAGATTGAAGCCTATAGATTCATAAGTTAAGGAAATAAAAGTTATTTATAATCATCCATTTTTTCCTTGGATTACCCTTTATGTGTTACACCTAACTTTACTTTTATTCCAGCCAATGGCTGGTAATAGGAGGAATCAGGCTAACAACCGATGCGAAGACCAATGTGATGACTTTTCTAATGAGATTCACAATCTGATGGGAGAAGGAATCATGAACTTTGTCACGATACTCTCTCAATTAACTCAAGAATTTAATAGAAACATGGGTCAAGAGGAACATTCAACCCCCCCTAAGAAATAATAAGTTTCTATTGAGAGCTTCATGAGACAAAGGCATCCTACTTTTAATGGATCATCTGATCCCTCAATCGTCGAACAATAGATCAAATCCATTGAAAAGATATTCTCCATCATTCAATGTTCCTAAAAAGAGAAGGTTCTTATGGTTACTTATCGTATGGAGGGTGAAGCCAATCAATGGTGGAATTTGATCAAAAATACGAAGCCTGAGGAGGAGATAGAGGCGTTGGAATGGAAGGATTTCTGGAAGATGTTTTCGCTAAATATTTTTTGTGAACCCTATGACTAAAGATGGAAAGGGACTTCCTTTCCATTAAGAAAAAAAAGGTGAATAATACATCAGAGCATACGATGAAAAATTCACAAGGCTTTCATGATACACCTCCGGCTTTTTCGTTACCCCTGAATGAAAGGTTGACCGCTTCTTTGGTGGGCTGGAACCTAGCCTACGGAAAGCCCTGGTGATCCATGACTTCGACAGCTATGAGGAAATTGTCTGATGTGCCCTCAATGTCAAAATGGAGATTAGAGAATCTCAGGTGTATCATGGGGATAAGAATCATAAGGTGGACTTTAATTATGGCAGTCCAATGGATAAATCCAATGGTACTAAGAAAATACAGCACCCCACTTGCCAAAGGTGTGGAAAGAAGCACTCCAGAAATTTCCTGAAGGGGGCGAGGAAATGCTTTGGGTGTAGAAGATAAGGGCACCTAGTCATTAACTGCTGATAAGAAAAACTTGTTTCTGCAAAAAAGGAGAGTAACAATCCATATGAACCTCAATGTATTGTTCATTGCTTTAACTACAAACAACCAGTGCACCTTGCAAATCAGTGCCCTAAGTCAAGGGTTTTTTGAGGCAACCAACAACCTCAAAGGAAGCAAGGGCGAGCTTTTTTCATCACTACTATTGAAGTGAACTCCGAAAAATAAGTGGTGACAAGTACGCTAGTTATTCATTCAAGAATAGTGAACGTACTTTTTGATTCTGGGTCTACGCATTCTTTTATATCCCAAAAGTTTTTTAGAACAATCCCAACACCACAAAAAAATCATGAAAGTAAAGATGTCTGTGAGTACAGAAAATGGGGCAATCATTGTATCCCAAGAATATAAATCCTCCCCTGTCATAATTTTTGGATTGAAATTCCAAGCGAACCTCGTCATACTCCCTCTGGTGGAATTTGATGCAATTCTCATCATGGATCGGCTTTACTTATATAGAGCCAACATAAATTGATGTGAGAGGGAAATCACTCTCGATATTGAGAATCAACCCCTGATTCTATACAAGTGCAAGTAGGATGATGAATCTTCTTTAGCACTATCATCTCAAGCATGGATGTTACTACCCTATGAGCACACGTATCTAGCTCAGATGATTGAGTCTAAGGAAGCAAACATCCTTGAATACATTCCTATTGTGAAGGAATATGTTGAAGTGTTTCCTGAGGAATTTTTTAGTCTTTCTCCTAGAAGAGATGTTGAATTCTCAATTGACCTTATATCTGGGGAATTTCCAATATCCAAGACTCTGTATAGAATGGTTGTTGTAGAGCTTGAGGAGCTAAAGAAACAACTATAATAGAATCTAGATAAAGGGTTTATATGCCCAATTTCTTCACCATGGGGTGCTCCATTCCTCTTCGTTAAGAAGAGGTATGGGTCAATGCGCCTTTTTATTGATTATCGTGAACTCAACAAAATCATGATAAAGAACATGTATCCTCTACCTCAAATTTATGACTTTTTTGATCAGATACGTGGAGAAAAAAACGTCTCTAATGTGGATTTGTGGTCGGGATATTACCAAGTAAGGGTGAATAAAAAAGATATCCCCAAGACTAATATTAGTATAAGGTATGGGAACTATGAACTCATATTAATGCCTTTCAGACTCACTAATACTCCAAAAATATTTATGGACTTGATTAATAGATTCTATAAAGATTACCTCAAAAAAATTGTTAGTATTTATAGATGATATTATAATATAATCCAAAACCAAGGAGGATCATGAGGAGCACTAAGAATTGTACTAGAGACCTTACAGAAGGAGAAGCTCTATGAAAAGTACAGAAATTGTGAGTTCTGGTTAAAGGAGGTCTCATTCTTGGATCATATCATCACAAGCAATGGGATATCTGTGGATCCCTTCAAGACAACTGTAATTGAGGGATGGCTGAAGACAACATCTGTAACAGATATCTATAGCTTCTTGGGGTTAGCTGGATATTATCACTGATTTGGGATAAATTTATTACGATTTTCCAACCCTCTTACCAAGCTAACTCGGAAGGGAGTAAATTTTTCTTGGAGTGATGAATGTGAAGAGAACATCAAGGAGTTAAAAAAGAGGCTTATCACTGCACTTGTACTCACATTACCCACTAGTGAAGAACTTTTTGTGGTATTCAGTGATGCTTGAAAGAAGTTTATGGGTTGTGTGTTGATGAAGAATGATAAAGTGATAGCCTATGCCTCAAGGAAGCTAAAAATCCATGAGTAAAACTATCCCATGCATGATCTGGAGTTAGTATCTATGCTCTTTTCATTGAAAATCTAGCGGAATTATCTCTATGGGGAGAAGTGTGAGATATTTACTGATCACAAGAGCCTCAAGTATATATTCATACAAAAAGAGATTAATATGTGCCAATGAATATGGATAGAGATCATCAATGATTATGATTTCTCAATCCACTACCATTCCAGTAAGGCAAACAATGTGGAGGATGCTCTAAGTAGAAAGGATCCTACATCTTTTTCAATGATGAGAATTGAAAAGGATCCAATCTTCTTATATTTTCAGAGGATATACATGGGAATCATTAAGGGAGTAACATCATCAATCCTTTCTCAAATGATTTCTCAACTATCCCTCATGGAGAAAATAAAGGATGCTCAAAGAAAGGATGTGGAAATTCTGAAAAGGGTGGAAGCTATCAAGAATGGTAAATCCTCAGAGTTCATGGTTAACAAGGATGGAATTGTGAGATTTGGGTCATGATTATACGTACCATCTGATCCATAGATAAAGAAGGAGCTTCTGAATGATGCACATAGCTCAACCTTCTCTATTCACCTAGGGAGCCCAATGATTTATTGAGATCTTTGAGAAACCTTTTGGTGGGAAAATATGAAAAGGTAGATTTCTGAATATACATCAAAGTGTGTGGTATGTCAGCAAGTGAAGGCTGAGAGGAAAAAGTATAAGGGGATGATGCAACCACTACCCATACCAACATGGATGTGGGACAATATTACCATGGACTTTGTCACTAGACTTCCAAGGACATCCAGAGGAAACAACGTTATATGGGTCATTATGGATCGTCTTACGAAGACAGCTAACTTTATCTCAATTCAAGAGGACTTCTCATTGGATCAACTTTCATGGATTTACATCAAAGAAGTGGTAAGGTTGCATGGAGTACCACTATCTATTGTATCCAATCATAATCCGAGATTCACCTCGAAGTTCTGGAAAAGTCTCCAACATGCTCTAAGAACTGAACTGAACTTCAGTACGGCCTATCATCCTCAAACTGATGGCCAATCTGAGCAAACTATTCAGACACTTGAAGATATGTTAAGATCATGTTTTGTGGACTTCAAAGGAGGATGGGACCAACATCTTTCACTGGTTGACTTCTCCTACAATAACAGTTTCTACTCGAGCATCTGAATGGAACCATATGAAGCCCTTTATGGTAAAAGGTGCATAACACCAGCGTGTTGGGATGAAGTCAGTGAGAAAAAGCTGTTAGGACCTGAAATGGTCAAAGAAATGGTGGAGAATGTGAAAACCATTCAGCAGCATATCAAGGCATCCCAAAGTTTACTGAAGAGTTATGAAGATAACCGTCGATGAGACCTTGAGTTAAAAGTTGGAGACATGGTATTTCTACACATATCTCAGTGTAATAAGGTCATGAAGTTTGAAAATAAAGGGAAATTAAGTCCTAGGTACATCGGCCCCTTTGAGATTCTTGATCGTGTCGGGGTTGTGGCCTATCGACTAGCACTTCCACCCACCATGGCAAAAGTACATGATTTATTTCATGTATCCCACTTAAGGAAGTACATACCATACCCTTCACATGTACTCTCTTCAAAGGTAGTATAGTTATAGGATGATCTTTCTTATGAGGAGCAACCAGTGAAGATCTTAGATCATAGAGAAAAAGTTCTATGAAATAAGACAATGCCCCCCATCAAGGTGTTGTGGCGAAACCATGAGTTTGAAGAAGCAACATGGGAATCAGAGGAAGTGATGAAGCAGAGTTACCCACATTTTTTTTAGTGTGGGAAAAGGAAATTTCGAGGGTGAAATTTCTTAAGGGGGGAAGACTGTAATGACCCAAACTTTTAATAATGTAAATTCCTATGGATCTAATTAAATGTATTATTATGTAAAATGGTTATATAACATATGAACTTCTTTGGTTTTATGATTTTGTATTTTTAAACTACAGATAATAATTGTGATCGTTGCTAATATAGTTGTTGAACAGAGATCACATGATTAGTATAAATATAGGGCTTTAACAAATCCAATTTACTCAGACAAAGGAAGCGATGGCCTCATCCAATAGACTTTCCCCGTACGAAGCCCATTTTTCGGACCTCGGAAAGGAGTTGGTGTCATTGGGCTTCTCTCTTGACCAATCCCAAGCCAATCTTCAACATGTTAAGCTCGAATGGAATTGCCTATGGGAGAAGTGGAAGTTGGTAGAGATTACCACCCGAGCGATGTTATCCGAGCCACCCCAAAAGTTTGTCACCATCGCAAACATTACCCTTCAGTCTTATGTGGGTGTTATAAGGGGTTATATAACAAGAAATTAGCACTATTATTATGTGAATTTTTTTTGTATATAATAAATAATATACATTCATTTTATTATTGTTACTTTGTAAATAATTCTTTAAAGAACAAATAGTATTTTTAGTTAATATTCAACTAAGAAATCTATTTTGATAAATTAATGGATTTTTTTAATTAAATAATATTTTAATAAAATATTATTATTATTAAATTATTTTTTATTAAGTAAAATTGATCTTATAATTTTTATGAATACAATTGCAATTTTTATTAAGGTTTGAAAGTTGTTTTTGTCAAAACCCATGAATTTTTTATAAATGTCAGTTTTTATTTTAAAAGTGAAAATTCACATATTTAGACAATTATTTGGATAAAATTAATATTATTTTTGGAATTAGGAAGTCAAAATTATCCAATGGTGAATTTTTCATAATTTTCAGTGACAGTCGAATTTTTGGGTAAAAAGTAAATAAGGTTTAAATATATAACGTGTTTTATGACATCATAATGAACCAATAGTGATGTAATAAAATACTATAAACATTATTTTCAGTCAATATATTTTTTATAATTAAAATAATGTGATTTTAGTTTTGTTTGATTTATTTTACAAATCTTTAGTGGATCCTCCAAGACTTATAAAACGTTTTTAGCTTTTTAAATTGATTTCCTTGAGGGTGTGACTTAACTCCATATAAGAAACCTTGTTATTTTAAGAAGTTAGTATGTTGGCCTTATAAAATATTGATTTCTACTCCTCTTTTAAAAAAACCATGGGCAAAACCCATGGGCTGGTTTGTGGTTTTGATTAGTTTAATGTGTGGTGTCCCAAACCTAAATAATAAATAATTCCCTCTCCTTTTCTATATAAACCCACTAATTATCCAACTTCCTACTCACTAAAAGAATTTTGAGTTCATCCAACATCTTTCCTCCTATCTCTATAATCCTCCCAAGTCTCCCCAAGATCCAAAGAAGCCTCTTCCAAGCCTTTGGGATCACACTTCCATGTAAGGGATTCCTTCCTTTCTCATTTTATCCAAGTTTCTTAATATTGTTATGCCCTTTTATTTTCAATTATAAATTTTGGGGTACGATTTTTCACCTCCCCCATACTACCCTATTTATGTTTTAATGATGAGATACCCATTTTTATCTCATTAATTCCTCTCAGGCACACCCATTGCCATGCTGAAATTCCATAAGGAGTTTCTCTCACCTCATTTACATTCAAGCAATTCTTTTGTATTATTAATCCAAATTCCTATATTTATATTGGGACATGTATATATATGACCCCATTACTTTCCATTTCATTTAAATATTATGAAACACCCCTTTCTTTCTAATTAAATGTTTTTATGAATTCTTATGTCGCGCTGTTATGCTGTCGAAATTGCACCGCGTTTTTCCAAGACAAAGTCATTGTGTAGTGAATACCATACCCATTTCTCTATCAAGGGTATTCAACATTATGCACATTTACTTATTGATTATAGGTTTTCATGTATGAATTCAACATTCCTTTATTTGGGAATAAATGATTATGAATCCATGTTTTATGATCCATGTGGCACACTTATGCATGAAATAAAATGTTTAAGAAGGGTGTGCCCTGATAATGCTCCAATGAATTGGGTAAAGATTAGTATCATTATATGTCAAGTGTAATGAGGATTTACTCATTATAATTCAAGTGAAATGATGATTTTATCATGCTAATTCAATTGCAATGAGGGTTTACTCATTCTCTATGTGCAATGAGCCTTGGCTCATGCTAATTCAATGTTAAGTGTTGTTGCCACATTTCCATGTTATGATAATCATGCTATATCATGAATTTATGTTCATGTTATTTTATACTCCATTGATATTCCTATTGCCTTACATGTATTGTATTCTTCATGTTATGCCTTGTTTACTCCTTTACTGGGCTTTATAGCTCACCCTTTTCACATGTATGTTCTCAAGTTATCTAATGCAATGTTAAGTAAGAGGGAATGTTGTGGTTATATAAAGGAAGTTTTCAATAAATCTATTGTGTGTTTTAGGTTATAAGTTTTTATTGAATGTTCATAATCCCCAAATACAATAGAACTCTCAATATTCTATGTTATATCAAGTGAATTTTATGTAATAAACCAGTTTAAGTGTGTAATAAAGAGCGGGGTTGTTATAATTGGTATCAGAGGATAGGTTTAGTTATTTTTGGGATTAGGATTAGAAGACCCTATTTAAATCCTTAGGGATAATACTAAGTGTATTAAAAACATCCCTATATTTTTTTGAGTGTTGATTAAGTGGTTTATCAACCAAATACATCCCTGTCTGGATACGAGCAGGTAGAGGAGGCTCTGGCACAGATGTACCTAAGAGTGAAAACTCCGACAAGGAGTTTCGAGCTTGACCTGGGGTATCCTAGTACACGACAACGGGTCTTACTGCACTCTTGGTTATGACACTCCTAGGGGATATGCTTTGGTAAATTCACAAGCTTAGTATGAACTATTATTAAGGGAATTAAGAAAAATCACCTAAGAAAATATGTTAGAAAGTAGATCATGGATAACATAGATTGAAGCCTATAGATTCATAAGTTAAGGAAATAAAATTTATTTATAAGTCTTTTTTGTCCTTGAATTACCCTCTATGTTTTACCCCTAAATTTCCTTTTATTCAATCCAATGGTCAGTAATAGGAGTACCTGGGCTAACAACTGATGTGAAGATCATTGTGATGAATGTTCTAATGAGATGCCCAATACTATGGGAGCAAGAATCATGAACTTTGTCACAATAATCTCTCATTTAACTCAATATTTGAATAGAAACATGGTTCAAGAGGAACATTGAACCCCCAACCCCCCAAATAAATAACAAGTCTCTATCAAAAGCTTCATGAGACAAAGGCCTCCTACTTTTAATGGATCATATGATCCCTCAATAGCCGAAAAATAGATCAACTATATTGAAAAGATCTTCTCCATCCTTCAATGTTCCGAATAAGAGAAGGTTCTTCTAGCTGCTTATCATATGGAGGGTGAAGCTGATCAATGGTGGACATTAATAAAAAATATGAAGCCTAAGGAGAAGATCGAGGTGTTTGAATGGAAGGATTTTCGGAAGATTTTTTTCGAAAAATATTTTTTGTGCACCCTCCGACTAAAGATGGAAAGGGACTTTCTTTCCCTCAAGAAAAAAGACTATGAATCCATTAGAGCATATAAGTAAAACATCACAAGGCATGCACGATACACCTCTAGCTTTTTCATTACCCCAGAATGCAAGGTTAACCACTTCTTTGGTGGGATGAAACCTAGCCTACAGAAAGCCCTGGAAATCCGTGACTTTAAAAGCTATGAGGAAATTGTTCGATGTGCCCTCAAGCTCGAAATGGAGATCAGAGAATATCAGGGGTATCATGGGGATAATAAGTATAAGGTGGACTTCAATTCTGGTATTTGGATGGATAAATCCAATGGTGCTAAGAAAATCCAGCACCCCACTTGCCAAAGGTATAGAAAGAAGCACCCCATAAATTTCCTAAAGGGGGCAATGAAATGATTTAGGTGTGGAAGAGAATGGAACCTAATCGTTAAATACTGACAAGAAAAACCTGCGGCTATAATAGAGGAGAGGAACGCTCCATTCAAACCTCATCGCGTTGTTCATTACTTCAACTGCAAAGAACCAGGGCACCTTGCAAATCAGTGCCATAAGCCAAGGGTTTTCAAAGGCAACCAATAACCTCCAAGGCAACAAGGGCAAGTTTTTTCCATAACTACCGATGAATTAAACCCCAAAACTGAAGTGGTGATAGGTACACTATTTATTCATTCAATAATATAGAACATGATTTATGATTCTATTTCTACGCATTCTTTTGTATCCCAAAAGTTTAGTATAATAATACCAACACCACCACAAATCATGGAAGTAAAGATGTCGGTGAGTATGGAAAATGGGGAAATCATTGCATCCCATGAATATAACTCCTCCCCTGTCATAATTTGTGGATTGAACTTCCCTACGAACCTCGTCATACTCCCTCTGTTGGAATTTGATTCAATTATTGGCATGGATTGGATTTCCCTATATAGAGCCAACATAAATCGTCATGAGAGGGAAATCACTCTCCATATAGAGAATCGAATCCTGATTCTATACAAGTGATAGGAGTAAGATGAATATTATTTATCACCATCATCTCAAGCATGGATATTAATTCCATGTGAGAATGCATATATGGCTCAGATGATTGAGTCTAAGGAAGCAACCATCCTTGAAGACATACCAATTGTGAGGGAATTCACTGAAGTGTTTCCTAAGGAATGTCCTAGTATTTCTCCTAGAAGAGATGTTGTATTCTCAATTGAACTTATACTTGGGGATTTTCCAATATACAATACTCCATATATAATGGTTGTTGTGGATCTTGAGGAGATGAAGAAACAACTATAGGAGAATCTGGATAAAGGGTTTATACGCCCAAGTACTTCATTATGGGGTGCACCAGTCCTCTTCGTCAAGAATAAGGATGGGTCAATGTGCCTTTGCGTTGATTATCAGGAGCTCAATAAAATCAAGATAAAGAACAAGTATCCTCTTCCATGAATTGATGACTTGTTTGATCATCTATGTGGAGCACAATACTTCTCCTAGGTGGATTTGCGGTTGGGATATTATCAAGTAAGGGTGAAGAAGGAAGATATCCCCAAGACTTCTTTTCGTACAAGATACAGGCACTATGAATTCATAGTAATGCCTTTCAAACTCACTAATGCTCTATAAATATTTATGGACTTGATGAATAGAGTCTTTATAAATTACCTCGACAAATTTGTTGTAGTATTTATATATGATATTCTAATATACTCCAAAAACAAGGAGGATCGTGAGGAGCATCTAAGAACTATACTAGAGACCTTGTGGAAGGAGAAGATCTATGAAAAGTACAGAAAGTGTGAGTTCTTATTGAAAGAGGTCTCATTATTGGGTAATATCATCACAAGCAATGGGATATTTGTGGATCCCTCCAAGACAACTACAATTGAGGGATAGTCGAGGCCAACATCGGTAACGGATATCCATAGCTTCTTGGGGTTAGCTGGATATTATCGCTGATTTGTGAGAAATTTCTCACATTTTTCCAACCCTCTTACCAATCTAACATGGAAGGGAGTAAAGTTTTCTTATAGTGATGAATGCGTAGAGAGATTCAAGGAGTTAAAAATGAGGATTATCACTATGCTCATTCTCACATTACCCACTAGTGGAGAACTTTTTTATGGTATTTAGTGATGCTTCGAAGAAGGGCTTGGGTTGTGTGTTGATACAGAATAATTAAGTGATAGCCTATGCCTCAAGGCAGCTAAAAATCCATGAGCAAAACTATCCCATGCATGATCTGGAGTTTGCAGTTGTGATCTTTTCATTGAAAATCTAGCGGCATTATCTCTATGTTGATAAGTGTGATATATATACTGATCACAAGAGCCTAAAATATATATTCACACAAAAAGATCTTAATATGCACCAACAAATATGGATAGAACTCATCAAGGATTATTACTGCTCAAGCTACTACCATCTTGGTAAGGAAAAAAAGGTGGTGGATGAACTAAGTAGAAAGGATCCTACATCTTTATCAATGATGAGAATTGAAAAGGATCCAATCTTATTAGATTTGAAGATGATGGATATGGGAATCATTAAAGGAGGAACATATTCAATCCTTTCTCAAATGATTGATCAATCATCCCTCATGGATAAAATAAAGGATGCTCAAAGAAAGGATGTGGAAATTATGTAAAGGGTGGAATATATCAAAAATGGGAAATACTCAGATTTCATTATTGACAAGGGTGGAATTGTGAGATTTGGGTCACGATTATGTGTATCATACAATATAGAGATAAATAAGGAGCTTCTAGATGACGTTCATAGCTCAACCTCCTCTATTCACCTAGGGATAACAAAGATGTATCGAGATCTATGAGAAAACTTTTGGTGGGACAATATGAAAATGGAGATTGCTAAATATACATCAAAGTTCCCGGTATGTCAACAAGTGAAGGTTGATAGGCAAAAGTATAAGGGGGTGATGTAACCACTACCCATACCAACATGGAAGTGGGACAACATTACCATGGACCTTTTCACTAGACTTCCAGGGACATCTAGAGGAAACAATGCTATATGGGTCATTATGGATCATCTTACGAAGATAGCTCACTTTATCATGATTTGATGGGAATTCTCATTAGATCAACTTGCACGGATTTACATTAAAGAAGTGGTAAGGATGCATGGAGTACCACTATCTATTGTATCCAAACGTGATCTGAGATTCACCTTGAAGTTATAGAAAAGTATCCAACATGCTATAAGCACTGAACTGAACTTCAGTATGACCTATCATACTCAAACTGATGGCCAATCTGAGTGAACTATTTAGACACTTGAAGAAATGTTAAGATCATGTTCTATGGAGTTTAAAGGAGGATGGGACCAACATCTTCCACTGGTTGAATTCTCCTACAATAACAGTTTCCACTCGAGCATCAGAATGGAACCATATGAATCCCTTTATGGGAGAAGATGAAGAACACTGGCATGTTGGGATGAAGTCATTGAGAGTAAGCTACTAGGACCTAAAATGGTCAAAGAAATGGTGGAGAAGGTGAAAACCATTCTGCAGCATATCAAGGCAGACCAAAGTCGATAGAAGAGTTATGTAGAAAACCCTCGATGAGAGCTTGAGTTAAAAGTTGGAGACATGGTATTTCTATGCATATCTCCATGGAATAAGGTCATGAGGTTTGGAAAGAAAGGGAAGTTAATTCCCAGGTACATAGGCCCCTTTGAGATTCTTGATTGTGTTGGGGTTATGGCCTATTGACTAGCACTTTCACCCACCATAGCCAAAGTATATGATGTCTTTCATGTATCCCTGTTAAGGAAGTACATACCAGACCCTTCACACATACTCTCTTCAGAGGTATTACAGTTAGAGGATGATCTTTCTTATGAGGAGCAACCAGTGAAGATCTTAGATCATAGAGAAAAAGTTATACAAAATAAGAGCATGCCCCTCGTCAAGGTGTTGTGGAAAAACCACAAGTTTGAAGAAGCGACGTGGGAATTGGAGGAAGTGATGAAGCAGAGTTACCCACATCTGTTTTAGTGTGAGAAAATACAATTTCGAGGGTGAAATTTCTTAAGGGGGGAAGATTGTAACGATCCAATCTTTTAATAATTTAAATTCCTCTTGATCTAATTAAATGTATTATTATGTGAAATGGTTATATAACATGTGCACTTCTTTGGTTTTATGATTTTTGATTTTTTAAAATACCATTAAGAATTGTTATCATTGATAATATAGGAGTTTAACAATGATCACATGATTAGTATAAATATAGGTTTTTAACAAATCCAATTTACTCAGACAAAGGAAGTGATGGCCTCATCTAGTAGACTTTCCCCATACGAAGCCCATTTTTCAGAGCTCGGAAAGGAGGTGGCATAATTGGGCTTCACTCTTGACCAATCCCAAACTGAGCTTCAACATGTTAAGCTCAAATAGAACTACTTATGGGAGAAGTGGAAATTGATAGAGATTACCACCCAAGCGATGTTATCCGAGCCACCCCAAGAGTTTGTCATCATCGCACAACTTACCCTTTGGTATTATGTGGGTGTTATAAGGGGTTATGTTACAAGTCCTTATCACTATGATTATGTGCATTATTTTTTTATATAATAAATAATATACATTCATTTTATTATTGTTACTTTGTAAATAGTTTTTTAAAGCACAAATAGTATTTTTAGTTAATATTAAAACAACAAATATATTTTGATAAATTAATGGATTTTTGAATTAAATAATATTTTAATAAAATATTATTATTATTAAATTAATTTTTATTAAGTATAAATGATCGTATAGTTTTTATGAATACAATTGTAATTTTTATTAAGGTTTGAAAGTTGTTTTTGTCAAAACACTTGAATTTTCGATAAATGTCAGTTTTTATTTTAAAAGTTAAAATTCACATATTTAGAAAATTATTTGGATAAAATTAATATTTTTTTTGTAATTAGGATTTCAGAATTATCCAATGGTTAATTTTTTAAAATTTTTTGAGATGGTCGAATTTTTGGGTAAAAATTAAATACCGTTTAAATATATAATGTGTTTTATGACATCATAATGACCCAATAGTGATGTAATGAAATAATATAAACATTATTTTTGGTAAATATATTTTTTATCCTTAAAATAATTTTATTTTAGGTTTGTTTGATTAATTTTACAAAGCTTCAGTGGACCCTCCAAGACTTATAAAAGTTTTTCAGATTTTTAAATTGATTTCTTTGAGGGTGTGACTCACCTCCGCATAAGAAACCCTGTTATTTGAATAAGTTAGGTCATTGTACTTATAAAATATATTTTTACACTAACCTTTTTAAAATAATGGGCAAAAACGATGGGATGGTTTGTGTTTTTGATTAGTTTAATGTGTGGTGTCCCAAACCTAAATAATAAAGAATTCTCTCTCCTCTCCTATATAAACCCACCCAAGCTCCCACTTACTCTTCACTCAAAGCCTTTGAAGTTCGTCTAACATCTTACATTATTTCTCTAGAATCTTCCTATGGTGCCACAAACTCCCAAGAAGCCTCTCTCAAGCCTCTCCCAAGCCTTTGGGATCACACTTCCAGGTAAGGGATTCCTTCCTTTCTCGTTTTATCCAAGTTTCTTAATATTGTTATGCCCTATTATTTTCAATTATAAATGTTGGAGTATGATTTCTAACCTCCCCCATACTTCCCTATTTATGTTTGAATTATGATATATTCCTTTATCTCTCATTAATGTCTCTCAAGTACACCTGTTACCATGCTGAAATTTCGTAAGAAATTTCTCTCTCCTCATTTACATTCAAATAATTTTTTTTATTATGAATCTGAATTCCATTACGTATGTTGGTAAATGTATCTATATGACCCCCTTACTTCCCATTTCATGTAAATATTATGATACACCCCTTTCTCTCTCATTAATCATTTTTATGAATTCTTATGTCACGTCGTTATGCTGCCGAAATTGCACCGTGTTTTTCCAAGCCAAAGTCATTGTGTAGTGAATACCATTCCCATTTCTCTATCAAGGGTATTCACATTTATTCACATTTACTTATTGATTATATAGTTTCATGTATGAATTCCACATTCCTTTGTCATGTAATAAATGATTATGATTCCATGTTTTATGATCCATGTGCCACACTTATGGATGAAATGAAATGTTTAAGAAGGGTGTGCTCTAATAGAGCTCTAATGCATGGGGTAAAGATTAGTATCATGATACATCAAGTGCAATGAGGATTTAATCATGCTAATTTAAGTGAAATGAGTATTTAATCATGATAATTAAATTTCACTGAGGTTTTACTCATGATCTATGTGAAATGAGCCTTGGCTCATGCTAATTCTATGTTAAGTGTTGTTGCCACATTTTCATGTTATGATAATCATGCTATATCATACATTTATGTTCATGTTCTTTTATAATCCATTGATATTCCTATTTCCTAAAATGTATTTTATTATTAATGTTAGGCCTTTTTTACTCCCTTACTGGGCTTTATAGCTTACTCTTTTCACATGTATGTCCTCAGGTTATCTCATGCAATGCTAAGTACGTGGGAATGTTGTGGTTATGTAAAGGAAGTTATCAATAAATATGTTGTGTGTTTTATGTTCTAAGTTGTTTTGTAATGTTCCTAATCCCCAAAGACACTAGACCTATCAATATTCTATGTTGTATCAAGTGAATTTTATGTAATAAACCAGTTTAAGTGTGTAATAAAGAGCAGGGTTGTCATACATTACACACAACACCTAATTTCAGTTTTTGTTACATGGAACATCGAGTTTAAACGAAGCATGACATACAATTAAAATATTATTATTTAATATTTTATTTATCACCTAGATGTTGGAATTAAGGGTATGAATAGTATTAACTAAATTATAAAAATATTTTTATGCATATTTATATAATGAATTCTTTAGTGACCAATTAATTTAAAATGAAAATAAAAAAAAATTGAAAAGAAAGGAAATTTTCTTCTGAGAAACTATTTTTGTATGAAAACAAACAAAATTTACCTCAATAAATTAAATAAATAGATTTTAATGAATTATTTTGATGAATATTATATATTATATTTTCAATAAAAATTTTATCATTCATCTTATGTGTTTTCTAAACCAAATTTTACACTTAAAAACTGTATTTTTCTACAAAGAAGATTTTTCACCTTTTTAGCACACTTATTTTAAATATATATTTTGAAAATTTTAGAAATTTATTTCTAAAAATAAACTTAATTTTTAAAATCATCATGAAAAAATAATATTAGGTTGTATTTTTTGTATTTTTCTTAAAATTTTCTTTTTTATGAATAGGGAAAAATACTGAATTTTAATTGAAACCTTTCTTTTCAGTAGATTTATTTATAAAGTGAAATTATATTTTAAGTTTATTTTAAAATTAAATTAGTTAAAATATACATATATTAATAAATTTATTTCATTTTAATAAATTTCATATTGTATTTTGATATAAAAAATTTGTAAAACTTTGAACATTTTCTCTTTAAAAAAACATGTTTTCTCATCATGTTTGCAGGATTTATTTTAAATTGAAATTTTCCAATTCTATAAATGTAATTTGGAAAAATGGATTTAATATTTGGAATCATGATAATTTATATTATCTAATAATCTAAAATTACTTTTTTTACCAAAATGAATAGTGAATTCAGTAAAAATTAATTACTTTAATTAAGGTAAAAATGGGTTTATCGGCGGTTAAACTAAAAATGATAAGGGTAAAAATGACATATAAACATTTATAAAACTATTTACAGGAAATATTTATACCATTTAACCTCTAAGGTTCTATAATGGGATATTTTTTCCCTTTTTACATATGATAAATGTGGGAGCACTAAATTCTTTTCAAAAATATCAGGTGTGTTCCCTCCTCTACTTATAAAAGTTCGCCTCCTCTCCTCTCTTATTCACACATTAAAATTATTTTTTTGGAAAATAACTACCCCAATAACTTCCAAAAATCCATAAAATCATACTATAATACTTATTTTGGACGTAAATCTATCTTATGAAGGATTTTAGTGAAAACCTAAGGAGGATACCTGAAGAAGAGGTAACGTTCATCAATGAACATTTTTTTATTTCTTCATTAAACCCATTAAATTATTATTATACAATTATTATATAATTACAAAAATATCATAAATATACTTATATATTTTTATGTTAATTCCATGACCTACAACCATCTCCACTTCTATCAAATGGGTTACGAAATCATCATTTGTCTGTACGGCGGACTACCACCTCACGAACCGATGTCATTTGTTTTTCCATTACCACCTCTCATAGTTGAAAATAATGATGTATTTATTGTTTATATATTATATATATGATATTATTATGCTTATTTAATTATTATATCACACATAACTTCATGATTTACAATATTTTGGGAATATGATAACGTCGCTCGTGTGTACGACAGACTACCATCTTGCGAATCAATGTGATTTGATCACACTTTACATGGATGGTATTAAGGATGGGTTTAATGAATATATTTATTTTATATGAAATAAAAAAAATTAATGGCAATATATCATTTAACTTTCTTTATTAAATCTGAAAAGAAAGTGGAAATAGCATTCATGCGTACGTACGGTCTACCGTCTCCATGAACGATGTATTTCAGTTTCCATCACTAGATTTTATGGATTACACTAAATAAATATATATTTAATATATATAGTATTTATATCATGGTAAAAATTATGATTAAGTTTAAACAATGATTAATTTAATAGGATCAATAATAACAAATCAAAACATATACAGAAAACAAAGTTGTTATTACCTTAAATGTGACTTTAACATGGAATTATTAATAAATGGGTAATAAAATGTCATAAGAAAATAATATGTGGTATGATATAAAAAATTGTTGTTATTTAATTTATATAATATATTTATAGAAAACATATATTTATTATAAATTAGTTTTTAACACATATGATAGAAGTTAATACTTAAGGTAAGGGAATTCCATCTCACTTTGTACTTCTGTGGGATACATGCCATATTCACCACCTATTTCTTTTAAGTGGTGTGTATGATACCCATGAATTTATTTTATGATTATTCCCCTATAAATTATTGGTATTTACATGTCTATTTTAAGATCCCACTTTCATGGGGTTTACAGTTCAAAAGACACCAAAGCGGTAAAGGGTTTTTTCTCAATTTGCATTCATTGGAATATATGATTTTGTTATGAACCTATATTCTTTTATAAGGTGTATATACAGTCCATATGATATGTAACATCTTAAATTTACTTATACTTGTGTCATTTAAAGTTTAATTTTTTATTATTCCTTTAAGGGGGTTACAATTAAAAGTTACAAAAGTGGTAAATAATTGATGTTACAATCACATTGTTTATCATGATTGTTCATGATTATGTTTTGGATGATAAAATATTATGATCCATCTCTCAAGAAACTCATGAATTTTATTCTAATATGGTTATTCATGGTGTTTTAAAGTAATAAGTACCATTTTTTCACTCTTTGGAACTTAAAATAGTTGATAAAAGTTTTTTAATAAAATCTGACTTTATTTCTCTCTTCTGATAGAAATTTTTTTTCTTCCAATACCAAGTTTTCTAAAAAACAGAAATGTTTTAATATTATCATATGATTTTTAAAATACGTTTTTAACCATATTTTTCCTTTTAAAAAAATTTAATGTAATATTCATTTCTTTTTCCAAACAATGCATGTTTTTCTTTAACTAAAAATATGAAAATAATCTTTGTTTTTAACATGCACAACATGAATAGTATTTATCACTATCATGGCCACTCAATGATTTCAAGATTAAATTAAAAGTTTTCAAATCTATTTTCAAAGAAAATAGTTTTCAAATTTTTTTATTTTTTTAAAAGAAAATTATCAAAGTGAAAAGAATATTTTCTCTAGAAATGTTTTAAATGATTTTTAAATCTTATTTTATAATTTTTCAAGTTTATTTTCAAAATAAGGATTTCAAAAAATGTTTTATGTTTTAAAATTTTATTTTCAAATAAAAGTTATCTTCCTCAAGAAATGTTCCAAGTGATTTATATTTAAAAAAATCATCTAAGATGAAATCCTTTATTGTTACTTATGCATTACTAAGGATATGATCAAAGAATACCATTCTTATTTTTTCTCTAAATGGTTTATGTTTGTGATGACATGATTTTTATGAAACCTATTTCTATTCCATAGGTTATTCTTTATTGAAATTATGAAATGATTATGAAACCTATTTACTTTATAAAGGTTATGTTATGATGAAATGTTTATGAAACTCATTTCATTTCATGGGTTCTGATATGATGAATGTTTTATGATCTTGTATCAGATATATGCATGAATTTTAATTATTTGATGGTGGTTACGTTATAACCAAGGGTGGTGGTTATGTTATAATAATGGATGGTGGTTACATTACAACCAAATATGATTGGTACCTATATCTCCCTCCAATGTATTGGGTAAATATTTATATCTCATGAGATAGATAGGACTGGTATAGGGAGTAAACTCAATTCAATAAGGGACTTTGTCCACTATGATGGTCTTGGGAGTGAACCCTGACCGTTGTGATGGTTTTGAGATTGAACTCATTCCACTATGAGGAAAGGGATTCCACTGGGGATGGTGTTATATCCCTCCTAGGAGTTTTAGCTACCTATGGAGTGCCCTAATAAGTTCTTTCAATGAGCCTTGACTACCAAGAAAATGATTTTCTATGATTATATGTATGTCACAATTATATTTCTTATTCCAATGTTATTCTCTCATGACTCGTATTATTTTATTTCCTTATGATTCGTGTATTATTAACTTCCAATATTTTTGTTATGACACAATATTGTGATCTTTGATATACAGGGTGTGGTGTTTATATGTTATGTTCATGTTCTCATACCCTTATGTTTATTTTATGCTTATTTATATCCTTTATTTACCCTTGATTAGAATATGAGATCACCCTTTATTGTGTATCCTTTACCCAGGTTATGAAGAAAGGTTTGAGTATGGTATATTTGTAGAGAGTACTAAAGGGGGAGATCTTTGCAGGAGACATAGAAGATATTTAACCAAATTAGAATATTGTGTTCCAAGTTTCCAAATACACTAAACTATTATGGTCCTTCGGAATGTGTTTGTGTAATTTAATTAATATTCATATAAAATGATTTAATATCCATGTATGATAATCCTAGGTCACTATAGTTGGTATTAGAGGATAGGTTTAGTTAACATTTGGAAACTAAGATGAGAAAACTTTAGTGATGTCCCTAGGGATATTTCTAAGGATATTTCTAGGGATGTATCTAAGGATATGAATAGGGACGAGTCAAATTTTAGGAAAATGTCCTACAATTTTGGTAAAGAATAGTGTGATTGGTTTCTAATAAATTATATCCATGTCTAAATACTAAAATTAGATGTGGATCTAGCATAGAGGTACCTAGGGGTAATAACTCCGAAAAGGGTGAATTGAACTGGACTTGATCACCACCCAATGCACAATAATGGTCCTTGCTTCACACCTAGTTTGAAACTCCTGGGGGTATGATTTGAAAATTCACTAACTATTTATAACCAATCTGAAGGATTTAAATAAATAATTACCTGAATGACCTAGATTAATCCTAAGGTTTCATAGATTGAAAATAAGGTGTCATGATTTAGACACCCTATAGGTTATTTTCCATGATTATGTGGTTTCCTAATATGATTAGGTTTTCTCATGTTATGATTTTTGGATTTAGTCAATTTCTATAACTAAAAGGAATCATGTTAATACTGAATTTGGTTGAAATTGTTGTGACTATGGGAAACCCAATTGGATGATGAATGGGGGTAAATATATTATTATTATGCCTAATCATCTATCATGATATATGATTAACAATTTGAACTTCAGTGATATTCTTAAAGAATTAAATAATAGGAAGATTAACTTTTATGAATGTTCATTAAATAATAAACATAGAGTGTAATGCCCCGACCCCGGTTACCTAGAGTTGTTGCATTATTACATAACATTGGCATGATCAAAAGGGATCAAATCCCGAAAGACCGATCAGTTTAGTAGCCTTAGAAATACTAGATACATTCATAAGTTTTATATTACATTATAAAATGAAAAACTACAACAACATAGTCTCCATAGGCCACACTCATATCCCTTAGACTATCCCTACACGTCAGTCATAATATACTTCTTCTCATCCTGGGAAAAATAAAACATAGAAAGGGGTGAGCTCAGATGCTCAGTAAGGATAACAATATAGCAGAAACTTTTATAAATAAGCATAAACATTTAAGGCAATGTAAGACTAAAACAAAATCCTTTTAAACTTTAACTTCATCATAATATGGAAAAGATAAAATCAAATAATTCCATTTACTTATTCACATGGATATTCTACTAGTCTAATAATCACATGCAATATCAATAGCCACTTTCATAATGATGGAATGCATAATTCCAAACTTCATAACCACATAGTCAAGGCCTTGTTCCAAGACTAAAAATAATATTTTTTCAAGGCCTTGTGCCAAGACACTAGTTTTTCTCATGAGACCTACTAATACATCTAGGAGCTATAGCGGGATCCACCCGTCACTTACTAAGTCCAATGCATTCCTCGTATGAAAATGTTTAAACATAACATAAACATTCGTATTAAAACTAGCATACAAAATGTCAATACTTTATCCATAAACCATGAATGGTATAAAAATAAAACATCCACAGTCAAACATATCACAAAACCTTAAATAAAATATGGAAGTTTTGTATCATAATAAATTAACTTCAAATAAGCTCACAATCCATCAAAGGATGTTGACATAGATGAAATCAAAAAACTTTTTAAAGAAATATCTCTTTCTATTTTGAAATAATTTAAAAGTAATATAATTATAAAAGAAAACATTTATTTTTAAAATATTATTATAATATTGTAAGGGAAACTTCGACAATGTTATAACGGCAGAAAATAGCCGCACCCACTGTATAAGTTAAAAAAACATTCTTACCTTAATTTTGTCCAAAAGGTCATAAGGTACCTTGTTTAAAAAACGACGGAAAGATTCCTTTCAAACCATTTTATAAAAATTAAAACAATTTTATAAATTAATTTAACCCATATTCTAGTAAATAGTAAAAAAAAAATGGAATACATTTTTAAAAAACATGGATGTGGATGATAAAGAGGTCCTAGTAGATACTTATGTAAAAACAACCTCGGATAATAAAGAGATTGTGAAATTAACCCTTACCTTGTACTTTTATTTGGTAGAGGGTAGGTTAACCTCCTGTATAATGGTGAAATAATTGTTATTTAAATTATACAAGAACCATATACATTAATATGATAACATATATGATCTTATAATATTGCTTTGTTAATGATATTTTAGTAGTATCATCGTTCTGGGTGGTAACTGATTCATTTTCCTTTATATTCTTGGTTACATAAGTCATGTTTGTTATGGATAGGATGTATTTGATTAATATACATAATGATATTATGTTCATAAACATTATTTTTAATCATAAAATTAAAATCATTCTTGAATGATTACGATGGGGAATGAATCTCATTGCATTCGTGGAGACGGTAATCCGTACGTACGTACGAGTGACAATATCATTTTTTGATATTAAAATTGTATATAATTGGATATTATATCATATATAAAGAATAATTATAATTTTATATTTATTATTTATATCATTTATACTCATTATTATACCCATCCAAATGATAAAGTGTTTGAATAACAAACTACACCACGACGTGGAGACGGTAATCCGTATGTACGCACATATGGTGACTTTGTCATTTATAGGATGGATAGAATAATTAATATGGTTGTAACATTTTTATAATAACATCACATTATATATAATATACTGGAGTTATTATTTTAGTATGGAAAAAACAAAGAAAGAATAAGTGTAAGGAGAAAAGAACATGAAAGAGGTGATGAAATATTTACTTCTTCTTCAGGTTCTTCCTTTTGATTTGATCAAAAGGGATCTTTAGGTTGGATTTCTGACTAAAGGAAGGCCTCTAGGATGGATTTAGGATAGTTTATAGGATATTTGGTCATGGTTTTTCCGATCCAAATGGCTTTGAATGTGTGAATTTGAGATAAGGGGAAGTTCCCTTTTATAAGAGAGGTAAGGGTCACTTTAGGAAAATCTTGAAATATTATTTTATAATAAAATCATTTTCGGTTTCTAATGGATCAAAAATGAATTATTTAAAGGCTAAGGTGGGTATGAGTCTAAAACCTCTCAACAAATAGGTTTTAGACAGGTTTAGGTCATCATATTAACCTTATCTTTTAGATTTAACTCTTAGTTAAATAGTTTGACATTTACCATGTCTCTTTGTATTTTTATATTATATAGTTAATAAACTTACTATAAACTTCCAAGAGAACCTCAAGTGGTTCATTAATGTCATATATAATATTATTTAATCCCTTTGGCCGAACCTTAGATTTTTAGGAATAGAATATAAATTAATAATATAATATTTGTTTTAAAAAAGTCTTTTATGTCAATTTTGACACTATTTTGTATTTTGTTTTTTTTAAATTCATAACAGCATTATTACTTCAAAAAAAATCATTTAATAAACCCTAACATGTCATATTAACCAATAAAATTAATTTAATTCATTAAAAGTCTCAAATTAGATTTATTTGGATATTTATAATATCAATTATTTTAATATTTCATTAATAAGGTAATTACTGCATCATCATTGTGTCATAAATAAATTTAATAATTTAATATCTAAAAATTATAAATAAAATAAAATTATGTAGTAAATATTTTTATCTTTATAATGAATATTTATAGTCGAATTTATATTATGTATAACCCTATATTAAAAATGGTTTAGTTATTGAACTTCGATTTTAACTCTTTTAACTCTTCTTTAAATAAAATAATAATAAATGTCCTAATCTAATACAAGTGGACCTAAAGGGTCATATTTTATTCATAAGGTTGTTTTTGGTCGAATTACACTTATCCAATAGAATTAGTACATGTGTTAGGGTAATAATAATATCATTTTTACCCTTAATTACCCTATTTACTTTTAATCGTGGTAAATAAAAGTAAAGAGTTGCTATTCGCCAAAAATTATTTTCATCTTATTGAACCAAATTTTTCTTACTAATATCAACTGTGTATCTTTGATTTTTTAAATTCAACTCACAGAAGTGGTAAAATTAAGTTTTATGTGAATTTGCAAATGCTCTTAGGAGGTGGGTAAAAGACGGTAAATAGTTCGATAAAATTTTATATATCTAAACTTGTTATAAAATGACTACAATGAATTACGTTGAACGTATATATGTATTATGTATCTATTTTGACCTAAAATAAATTAAAATAAAATAACTAATTATTTAAATAAAAAGTCAGTTTTAACCAATAACGTAGTGTTTTTTCACTATTCATGAAAAATTGAAAGTTTTCAGAAAAATACCAAAAATTCACCCTAAGATAATTTCGATATTCTGAATCCAAAAATTAAGTCCATTTTGAAAGATAAAATTTATAAAATTTCAAAAAGTGGGTATTACTATTCATAACGGCTAGTTTGATTGGTCGCGGTGTGTTAGAATCTTGAAGTTACGTACAATGCAAGCTATTACATTATCCAAAGGGAAACAAACCGTGGAAGCTTGGGGTGTTACATAGAGGAAAAAAGATTCAGCTTCCTATATGTCAAGAAGGTGGGAAGAAGAAATTGTAAGAATATATCAAATGGAGGGGATGATGTTATCTCTATGAAAAAGTAGCTCATAGAGTGGCTAATTTTCAAAGAGATCAATGTCTTATGTATGGGGAACATGGGAAATATCAAAATCAATTCTATATCCCAATAATTGACTTCTAGAACAAGGAAGGATATATTCCATGTCAATCGTTAAAGTATAAGGATTGAAGTATTTATTAGTAATCGAGGATTATGTTATAAATTTTTTTTCCCAATGGTATTTGGGTTATAAGAATCGTGAAAAATCTAAGGACTGTTATTTTTGGAAGCATATATGTCTCTATGTAATATCAACTAAAGAGTTATGGATTTAATCATGAGTTTATAAGTTTTAGGTTGATAATAAGTTCAAATTCTTAGACACCCCTCATGAGGTTTTATGTGGTGGGAGTTTATTAAGACAAAACTATATATATTCTCTTTAATAGTGTGAAAAGGGGGATTTAATAGTGCTAAAAAGGCATTATTGTCCTCAATGTCGTTAAAGGGGGGTCCCCTTTATCGATGCTAAAAGGGCACTGATAAAAGAAACCCTTTATCAGTGCTAGTTTAAAATTGATAAAGGTACACCATTATCAGTGCTTTCATTAGCACTGATAAAGGATACCCTTTATCAATGCTTTAATTAGAGCTAATAAAGGCCAGTGTGCTATTTGAGTAACAACACGCTATATAAAATACACACGTAACCTATATTTAAATACACCTGTATACAAATATATAATTTAATTTAAATAAATTTTACATTAAGAATACAAAAAAACACTACAATATACATTTCAAACAATATTTTGTATAATTATATTTACAATTACTATCCACAAACATTTAAAAATATTAATGTTTCATCATCTTTGGAACCCACAATCCCCTGTCAAAAAATCCTGACCATGGTATCAGTTGCAGAACAATCACACTAACCTGAGAAAAATAATCCACCTATATAAGAAAATAAATATTATGTTAGTAATAATATAATGAAATAAGTTAAAAATAAATATGAAAGAATACATTAATAAAATTTCAATTTAAAATAAAAAATACATGCTTGAAGTTATACCAGTCACATTGTGCATTATATTGAGGTGATTTTGATTCCTAAACGTAAAAAATAACCTATGGGTCGTAGTTCTGAAGTATCAAAACAATATGAATGTTTTTTCTTGGTTTTTAGTATATCACTTATTCTTTTTACTAAATTTAATATCATTTTTAAATAAAAAGACACACTTTGAGTTATATCATTCACACCATGAGTTTGATTAAGGTTTGATTGATTCCTACATGTCAAAAATTACTTATGGGTCATTTTCCTAAAGTATAAAAATAATCCAAATTCATTTTACAAGTTTTGAGTTGGTCACTTATGTTTTTTAATAAAATGTATTTTAAAACTGAAAATGTTCAGTTTGAGTCATACCGATTACATCATGTTTCAGTTTAATGTGAGACATATTTCTACACGTCAAAAATGACTTGTGAATTTTTTTCCTAAATTATCAATACAATCGGAGTGTATTTACTTGGTTTTTAGTGAGTGACACATTTTGAACTAAAATTTCTATTTTAAACTGATAATAGAAACATTTAGTCATACCGGTCACACTGTGTGTCATATTGAGGTGTGGTTGATTCCTACACATCAAAAATGACTTATAGATCATTTTTATATAGTATCAAAATAATATGAATGCATTTTATTGGTTTTCAGTATGTCACTTATTATTTTTTTTAAATTAATTTCAATTTTAAATAAAAAGAAACACTTAGAGTGATACCAGTCACACAATGAATCTGATTGAGGTGCGGTAGATTCCTAACCATCAAAAAATTGCATATGGATTTTTTTCCTAAAGTATCAAAACAATAAAAATGTGTTTCCTTGGTTTTGAGTATGTCACTTCTATTTCTTAATAAAATGTCATTTCAAACTAGAAACATACAATTTGAGTCATACCGGTCACATTGTGTGTCGGTTTTATGTGAGACTAATTCTTAAACGTCAAAAATGACATATTAACAATTGTCCTAAATTATCAGGACAATCAGAGCATGTTTTCTTTGTTTTCTGTGAGTGACATGTTTTGAACTAAAATGTCAATTTTAAAATGATAATGGACTCTTTGAGTCATACCATTCATATTGTGTGGTGGATTGAGGTGTGGTTGATTCCTACACATCAAAAATGACTTATGAATTATTTTATTAAAGTATAAAGATAATATAAATTCATTTTCTCATAATTTTATATGTCACTTGTTCTTTATACTAAAATTAATGTCATTTTTAAATAAAAAGACACACTTTAAGTCATATAGGTCACACCACTCATTAGATAGATGTGAGTATTATTTATACATGTTAAAAATGAATTATGGATCATTTTTATAAAGTATAAAAAATATGAATGCGGTTTCTTGGTTTTCATTATGTCACTTGTTCTTTTTACTAAAATTAATGTCAATGTTAAATAAAAAGACACACTTGGAGTCATAATAGTCACACTGTATGTTAGATTGAGGTATAGTTGATTCATACATGTCAAAAATGACTTATGGATCATTTTTCTAAAGTATCAAAACAATTCGAATACATTTTCATAGTTTTTAGTATGTCGCTTGTTATTTTTACTAAAATTAATGTTAATTTTAAATAATAATACACACTTGGAGTCTTATCGGTCACACCATGTGTTGGATTGGGGTGAGGTTGATTCCTACACATCACTAATGACCTATGGATAATTTTTCTAATGTATAAAAACAAGTGAAATGTGGTTTCTTGGTTTTTTGTTTGTAACTTGTTATTTTTACTAAAATTAATGCTAATTTTAAATAAAAAGACACACTTGGATTTATATCATTCACATTGTGCGTCGGATTGAGGTTTGGTGGATTCATACATATCAAAAATAACTTATGGATCATTTTCCTAAAGTATAAAAATAATTCAAATGATTTTTCTTAGTATTCATCACTTATTCGTTTTATTAAAATTAATTTCAATTTTAAATAAAAAGACACACTTTGAGTCATATTAATCATACTATGTTTTGGGTTGAGGTTTAGTTGATTCCTATAATCTAAAAATGACTTATGGGTCATTTTTCTAAATTATCAATGCAAACCAAATTCATTTTTTTGGTTTTTAGTATGTCACTAATTCTTTTTACTAAAATTAATGTCAATTTTAAATTAAAAGGCACACTTTGAGTCGTACCAGTTACATTGTGTGTCAGATTGAGGTGTGGATGATTCCTATATACCAAAAATGGATTATAGATTGGTGTACTAAATTATCAAAACAATATTAATGTGTTTTCTCAGTTTTGTGTATAACATGTCTGTTTTGAACTAAAAAGTAAATTATAAACTAAAAACTTATAGTATGAGTCATACCAAGCCAACTATGTATCGAATTGAGGTGAAAATAATTAAGTATGTGGTACATATTTTTCTTTTAACTATATACAAAAGGAAAAAAAATTATACCATGTTCCATTTTGATGGAAGGGAAACTCCATACTCCCTAAAACACTTAACATTTTAGGCAGCATGGGGTTTCCTCTTCCATAAAAAAGGAACATGGTCTCTCTTTTCTAGCTTGTTATGGATAGTTGAAAGAAAAATATGACTTCCTAAAAGATATGTGAAAAAAACTAAATAATTATAAGAGAAAAATGATAAGTAAATTAACTTAAAAATAGTAGATAAAATGATGATAATATTAATTAAATAATTAGTAGTAATTTAACTTTTTATAATGGTTGTATACATTCTGGACCCATTTCCCTATTGTTAGCATTTCAGTTTTAGCCTCTAAGTCCAATATCGTATGAGCATGAGCAGCTTTGAAAAAACCACCCCAACCTGAGAAAAAGAATCTGTATATATAAGAAAATGATTATTATGTTATTAATACTATAATAAAATAAATTAAACATAAATATGAAACAATACATTAATAAAATGTCGATTTTAAATCAAAACCATACAATTTGAGTCATATCAGGTAAACCATGTATCGTATTGAGTGCATGATCATATTATAGTATTGAATCATCCTTGTTGATGAATTCATTTCTTTATGATCTTTATGAAAATTAACAAAATAAGTATCAGATATAAATTCTAAAGAAATTAACTAAAAAAGTAGATAAATTTATGAGAAAATCAACTAAATAAGTAGGAAGTCACATCTTAATGATATATGTGTACATCCTACCATCAGTTATACAGTCCATTCATTTCTAAACAAATCTATTTTGTCTTGTGAGTAAGATTATTTTTTATGATCATATTAATATTGGAAAAATATAAATATGAAAAGGATTAATAAATATTTTAAATGAAATGGTAATTATCATTGAAAATACCTCTTCAATGATACTAGTTTGTTGATGGTATATGATATATATCATAAATTTAAAAACATAATAACAACAGTATTTTCTATTTTTTTACACTATAGAAACATTGATAAAAATAATTAATTTTTTTATATGTGTTTTTATATTGAAATCTTATTATATATACCCTAATACTTTTTCACTTGTAGAATTTGACAAGCTTCTTGTGTGCATGGACTGTCCTCATGCCATGATTTTCATGATATTTAAACACTGCCCGATCAGAACAGAATTCTCATTAAAATATAATATAAAATATATAACTTGAATTTTAGTTCTAAAATGGTTGATTTAGTGTATTAAAAATTGAAAAATGTTATCATGTGTGGTCAGTTTATTGGGTATACATGCAGTAAATCTAGGAAATAAATCTTTGGAGTATTCAAATTGATCTCAATGAGTACCCCATGTTTCCTAAAAACACAAAAAGTAATAACTAATAAAAGGAATGAAAATATATTTTATATGATTAAATTTTAGAGTTTTACCCATGCATCATTGATATTAAGAGGATTCTGTCATTCATAAGTTTTCTTTCAAATGATTTGGCCAGTTTTGTCACTATTTCTTACATATTTTTTATTCAATTTCTATTTGGATTGTAGAAGTGATGTGAGGTCTAATGAGTCCATATTTATGTTCATGGGGTAATCCCTTAAATTGGTATTGATATATACGCCTTCAAAAAATATGAATTGTATATATTCATAACTAACATAGTAGGATAGATATTAGAAAAACAAAAACACACCTCATGTATACATTTACAATTGAGACTCCTAGCCATTCATACTTCAGAATTTTATTTAAATTCTCAAGTTAAATGATGTCTATAATTTCCTCTCCATAAATTTTGTCTTCAAAATCAATTAGGTGATTACTACCACTTTCTAACTTTGTATCCACAGGATCCTTAAATATTAGTAAATTTGGATATTGAATGGGTGGGGTAAAGGTTCTTTATGAAGATCTTTTCAATTGGTTGGTTGGTATTTTAGATGGTTTTGATTCATCCTTTCATTTCACCCCCTTTCCTTTGTCCATCTGTAATAGCATTCCTCAGTTTAGACCTTCTTAATTAATTTTTGAAGGTTTAGCATGAAAAATAAATTGTAAATGAATAAATCCTTATCAAAATGTTTTTTATAAGATCTAACAGACATGTTATGAATATTACAATAGATTTATTGACTATATTAATATATGCATCATCAAGTTGAACAGGTAGCTCGACACTTGGCTCGTGAGCTATAGTAATCCCCACTCTCACATGACCTGTTGGAAGTGGTATGTTGTATAGATTGTGTTCTTGAATATTGAACACAGAATCCCTCACAACAAGTCTATGGGTGGGTGTTGATAAATATAAATAATATTCATTTTTACCCTATAGAATATCAGTGAAGGAAAGGTATCATTGTCTGTTTGATTCACACTTCACAAAAACAATTATGATAATATTGATTACCTCATTTAAGATATCTCTTTGAGGTTAATGGATCACCTCAAAGATGGTGAGGGTGGGGTGAAATTTCCATGTAGTGGTTGTTCTTGAGTTTTTTTTTCTCTTTGATTCCCCACATAACAATTTATAGAAACTCAAACTTCCAGTGAAATTTTTCTTCAAGGGTAGCTAATATTTCTTTCATCTCATCCATTTCTTTATCTTTATCCTCCTATTATTTTCTTTTATCAAAATATGTTTGGGGTGTCACCCAAAAACCTGCACCTCTGACTTGGCCATACTATTTTATCCACATCAAGGCCATAGATAGTAGGTGTTCATCTAATATAGGTGTTGATGATTCATGTTTCTAGGTTAGATAGAAAATATAGGAATATAAGTAATCATTGTTATTTAATAGAGATTTAAAGAGAAAAAAAATCATTATATCATACTTACAAATACTTCCCACACTTTTGTGTGTTTTCATCAATTAGAATCCCATATATATTTACATGTGCCTCCTTCCATATCACATGACGTGGAATGGAAGTGTATTTCGATTTGGATTCATCAATCTACATATAAATAGAGGATCATAATTATATTGTTGTTTCATGTCATATAAAATTATTATGGTAGATTTAAAATACGTACCATTTTTTCAAGTGAAGCATACATCATCCTTACTTTACGGTGGTGGTACATTGTTTTTATGCCTATTCTTTATTTTCATCACTCGATTATTGTTTCATAAATTAAAAATTATTAATCAAAGTGATTAATACATGTATTTTCTAACAATGTATTGTCGGCCATAATGTACCTAAAAATACATCTCCCTACACTGACCAGTAAACCCATCCCACACATCTTGGTTTATTAGGTGTTCATACACATGCGGTGGTTACGGGTTTATTTTCCCCTCAACATATTTTAGATAAAAAATTGTTAGAAGTTTGCAAAATCCTATATGGACCTTTCTATCAAGCATTAATATAAAATTTATTATGTGATACATATACTATAAATTCACTCTGTAGTGGATAATGAAGAGTAATTCAATATTTCATTATTTTATCTTTTAGTAAAATAAAGAAAGGATATCATAATGTTATCCTAATTTCTTCCAAAATTAGTGTCTTGAGAATGGGCACAACATGGTTCCATGAAATTACATCAATCAGCACATGATATTGAGTGGTGATCACAATGAAACTACTAAACATGGTCTTGTTGGGGTTAACAGGCTAGTCATGTGCATTCAAACCAACCTTGATTTTTATGCCTTTGAGTTTCACCTTAATATTTTTTTTAAACATTGTCATGCTATAATGCTCCTATTTTTTAGCGACATTGGTTCTTAACCATCTACCATTTACTTGGGTTAAACATCATCAATATGTTTTTCCTCTAAATTGGTAACATCTTCATATGTAAAAGTTCATTGTTCCTCTATAGTGGGAGTAGATGTAGGTTGATAAACCTATTGTTCCTCAGGATTATGAGCATCAACAAATGAAGAATTTTTTATCAGTATAAGTGGTTCAAATTTTAATTTAGATTATGTAAATGTAGCATTGAAAAGATATAAAACATGAGGTAACGCAATGTATATTACAAAAAATATATAACCTGATTATTGAACTCACTTTTTTTAAAGTTCGAAGGTATTTAACCCCTATATTGAGTATCAAAATCTCTTCATTGTGGTCTCTTCTGACATAAAATACACCACCTACATTAGGACTATTGTGAAATGATTATGACGTCCCAATGAAAGGGTCATCCTTAATTGAATTTTCATTAGACCCTTTAGTGATTTTGGTTAATAATAGAACAATTGACCGCATTCGGTTTGTGGGATCTAGAACATAAAATACTTGTATTGTTTCTGATTCCATTATAAATGGTTTTCCTTTGTACCCTTCCTTACTAAAATCTACTTTCTTGAATCCTAATTCATTTATTTTAACATCACTCCTATTATAAACCCACTTGCATTGAAAAAATAATCACTTATAATTTTGTATAATCCATCTCTGATATTTGTTTGATGATGAAAAAGTATGACATATTTTCATAAATTTTATTTCTTTCCTTGGTACCAGATACATGCATCACTTCGTCCATAAGTGTAACTCTACTATCTTGAATGGTATTATCTTCATCATGTTTATTTGTATAGAACATATAAACATTAATTACATAACCATTATAAGATAATACAGGTGCACTTAGTCCTTTGGTTATCCATCAATGTTGTTCTAAAATTGAATCCATATTTTTATTTGACTCCTTAAAAATATGCTATCAAAACCATCCTATAAACTATTTATTATATGTATTTGATATCCAAATTTCATCCCTTGATGGATTCAAATGCCTAAGAATTTATTTGTGGGTTTCAACATATGGGGAAATCTCTAAACTATTATTGAAAACATAAATGTGGGCCTCCTCTCGATCTATAATTGTGATTTTGAAAACATATATTCTAGATATTCCTTTTCCCACAAGTCACCCAGTGTGATGGGATGTTAGTAGACTAATGATTTCCACACCAGATAGGTATTCGGTATAGAATTCAACAACTTTCTCAATAATATATCGCTCTATAATACAACCTTATGGATGACTTCGATTATTGACATACCCTTTCAAAATATTCATGTACCATTCAATGGGGTATATCCATATATAATGTATAGGACCACATAGCTGAATCTTTCTCACCAAGTGAACCATCAAGTGAACCATCATATCAAATAATATCGGTGCGAAGAACACTTCCAATTCACATAATAATATGGAAATTTCTTTTTTCATATTTGGAAATTTCACCATGTATATAACTTTGTTTCATAAAACTTTGAAAAAGAAATAGATCTTGGTTAATGTATGATGGAAATTATTAAGAAAAAATCAATGTAAAGCTACATACATTAGATATTTCATCAAAACATGATAATCATGTGATTTAAAACTCTTTAGCTATAAATCAGTAATTGACACAGTATTATTTATATTCGATGAATACCCCTCTAGAACCTTTATATCATTCAAGAAGTTGTAAAAGTGATATCTTTTCTTCCTAGAAATATTTTAAGTAGTGGGAGGAAGAAAAATCTATTTTTCACCCTTCATTGGTGTCAATTCTTCCTGTATTAGCATGTCAATCATGTATAACCTAGACTTAATTCCATCCATTATTTTTTCAGGTGAATTTAGTAATGTTTCAATAACATTATCACATACATTTTTTTCAACATGCATAATATCAAGAAAATTTTTAATGTACATACAATTCCGGTATGGAAATTCAAAAAATTGATCTTTTTTTAAACTAGTTTTCGTATGGTTTTTTGAAAAAGTTTTACCAAAAGAAGTGTCCATGTCTTTTACTTTCTCAAATAGTTGATCATCTATTGGTGGAGATAGTGTTGTACATTCTTCTGAACTCCCATCAAATGATGTTGTTCAATATCGGTACTTATGTCGTCAGGTTATAAATTTTAGATTTACTAGAAACGCAGTCTTCAATGAATGTTTCAACCAAATTGACTATGTACCTTGTTCACAAATGGGACACCCTTGTGTTCCATTAATTCTATATTTTAAAAATTTTCCATAAGTAGGAAATTCATTTATCATACCCTAAAACATGGCTCTCAACATTAAATCTTCATTTTTGTAAGCATCATACAATGTAACACCAGAATCCCACAATAGTTTCAAATCTTCAATCGATGGATCCAAAGAAACATCAATATCATTACTCGATTATTTTGGTCTAGGTATAATCATATATAACATAAGGTATTTTCATTTATACATAACCACAGTGGAAATTTATAATTTACCAACATAACTAGCCATTTATTATGAGTGTTGCTTTGAAAACAAAAATGATTCACCTCATCTGTAGATAGCATTAGATGAAGGTTTCTTGCCTCATTTCCAAATTCATGATACCCATGATCAATTATCTCCCACTAAGGATATTCTATTAGGTGAAAAAGTTTCCCATATTTATTCTTGTATATTAATGCCATTTCAATTTCCTTATAGTATCCTCACTTACATATAGGCACCTTAACCTCATAATGATTGGAAAGTACCATGCAGCATTCATAGCACTCAATTCCTCTTTCTTATATCGAGAAGCACCAAACTTTGGTCATTCTTTAAGTGATTTATGGTACTTGAAAAACATTATACAGTCATTTGTATAGGCATGTATTCTTTAAAATATCTTACCCATTGAACATAGCATTCTTTTAGTGTCATATGTTTGTCTAGGATGCTCGTTGTCTTATGGGATCATATCATTCAAAAGAGAGAGTAGTTCAGTAAAATGGAATCACTCCATTTGTTTCTAGCTTTTAAATTATATAGATTAAGTACAACTGATAATGTTGTATATTTAGTACAACCAGTATACAATGGTGTCTTTGTACAACTCTTTAACTTCTCAAACAATTTTGGAAAATCACAAAGTTCATCTTCAACTGTCATTATCATTTCCTCGATACGATCTTCATCATCATTCACACATGTAATCACATCCTTGATAGAGACTTCTTCATTGTCCACACTTATAATCATATCAGATGATCCATAAAATGCATTAGTGTTATCTGAGTCAATAATTACATTCACTTTCCCCCCATGTTTAGTCTAACATTTATAACTTAGATCTATTCTATGATAGATCAAGTGGTTTTCCAACTCCTCTGGACTAATTAGTCTTGAATAACAATATTATAAACACGAAAAAAGGATTTTAGAAGGGTTATATGCATGATAATTTTCAAATTCAATGAACTCTTTCACCCTATATTCATACTCTTTTTTCAAATGATTGGAATCCATCCATTTTCGATTCATATTCATCCTATTTGATTCGGTAATGTTAATGTTTAACAAAATAAATAAATAGATAAAAAGGGGTCTTTCAAAAAAGGGAACCCAACATTTGAAAATGAAAAGGCTTTTGATCTCATGTCTAAATTTCAGTGACTAAAGTGAAAATCTAATTCAAGTGGGTGATGCAAGAAATTAATTCAACTTACATATTAACATAAGAATCCAATTATGGAATAGACAATTTGATATATGAGTGTGTTATAAACAATTGTATTTGGTATTCCTCACACTTGTACAGTTATCATTGTTGTATCTTCACCACTATAAATTTGTTTTTTCGTAAAAACATAGTTATAATTTTTGGTGATAAGTATATTTCATTGATATATTATCCAATCATTAGATTCGACAATATCAATGTTGTCTAACTTTCATAATTCAAATCAATAATGTTTTTGTTGAGTTCTGCCCTAGAAGGTTCATCAAAAACATGTAAAAAATTATTTAGCAAAGAATAAATTTGTTATTATTTTTAAGAAAAAAAATAATAAGAAATTACTAAAAAGTTATAATTATTGTTAAAAATGTGATATTAATTAGTAATCAGTTTAAAAAAATAGGAAATTACTAAGTAAGCCTGATTATTATTAATTAAAATAGTTATAATAATTTTTAATTATCTTAATAGTAATTAATTGTGATTAATGATTAATAATTATTATTAATTATTAGTTAATAATATTTTTGAATAAAAAAATATTATTAAATAGTAATTGTTTATATTTTAGTATATTAGATAATAATAAATATTGATTATTATTAGTAAATAAGTGGTAGTTAATATTAATTAAAAATTATTTTTCATGTTTACTAGTTAAATAGTAATTAATTAATAAAGATTAAAACTAACTACTAATAATTATACTAAGTGATATTCAATATTAATTAATCCATAATAATTTCTAAATTTCTAATTAAGACTACTTATTAATTAATTAAAAATTATTAATCATATTTATTAATCATTTAGTAATTGATTAACAAGCATTAATACCGACTTTTAATTATCAACTAATAACTATTTTTTAAAAAGTCTAGGGATAAGGCGCAAAGGCTCAATCCCTTTTATTAAAAATAAATAAAGTATAAAGAGAAGTAAAATAAAAGGCAAGACAAGTCATCCCACAACAAAAACAAAGAACTCTATTTACTAATGACGAGGAAAGTTTAGGACTCAAGCAAGCTCGGTCCTAAAAATTTATTTAAGAAATTATAAGTACAACAAAATACAACATACATACAGCACAAAAGTCACCGCCAAATCAGAGCAGTGACAAAACCCCCAAAGCACTTAATAGGCCAAATACCCATACACTATCCAAAAGACCCAAAACCGGCTCGCGCCACACCTGATTCCTGCTCCATCAAAGATCCAGCCACCCTACCTGAGGCACGCCAAGATCCCACCATGCATCGAGAACACAGCACCCCAAAGTTAGTGACAGCCTGTCGTCGACCTAACCTACTGCTCCAGAGGTCGCCCCAGCTACGACCCGTCATCATCCCATGATCTCGTCCAATCACGCCTGCAAACGAGGCCATCCCCATCAACGTTGCCACACTGAAGCGCCTACCTGTAAACAACACAGGAATCCCACTGGCCAAAGCAAGAACACCGGAACGCAGCACGAACATTGTCATCAACTAGAATCTCCCAGCATCATTCGCTTGAAAGAAAGTTGTCATGACTTCCCCTACCCCACTCAAAAAACACACCCGGAGGTCAAGCTGACCCCAGGTCACCCCAACAGCATGTTGTCATCTTGCATCTTCGAAGTCTTTGCCCAAATCTGCTTTGTATCCACACGTAGACACCGGCCAGCCATCTTGCACCAAAGTCATCAACCTGAAGACCATGCATCATGTTCAGTAGACCCAATTTTTTGTAGGATCAGAAAACCCACATCAAAAAAGGCTCAAAGACCTAGAAACACCCACACTGGTACCGGCCACCAGCTGTCAATCACGAAGACCTCATGCACCTGACCGCAATTATGAGACTGGCTGACAAACACCACTCGATGTTATCATACTACAAAACGCTCATCTGAGGATGTCATTGTGCCCTTCAGCATCATCACTAACACAATTGCAGTCATCCTTAATAACCCTTGCCATAGGTGTCATTAAGCACATAATTAGCGGGAAATTACCATTGGCATCCCATACTACCGACAACTCATGGTACCTAAGATCATCACATGTGTCGACATCCCATACCACCATTGGTCATCCAAAGCCACAAAAACAACACCATAAAATATCCAAAGATTGGCCCAAATAGAGAAATGTAGTCATCCCACAAAGAAAGTTCCAATATCCCTTTAGGGACCTGAAAATTCCGCAAGCGGGAAATCAAATTACCCCAAGAATTGGAAAAGGATCGAACTGGTCCACGCGCCGACTCCCAGCAACAGCACGCGGCCGGTCCGGCAGACCGCCCTCCCGAAATTCCGCGGACCAGCGTCGTTCGCGAAGCAGAGGCGGAGCACCTCCGCGGGCGTGAATCAGGAAGACCGCCGGTAAAGCAAGGCCGGTCCACCGCCGCGAAGCGCGCCAACCGGCCCATGCTGCGTGCGCTGTCGTTCGCGAAATGGAGGCGGAGCGCCTATGCGGCCGCGGACCGCTGTCCTTCGCGGAATAGAGGCGGAGTGGTATCCAGCCGCGGAGTAATTCCGCGGATCTTGGATTCTAAAATCCCCAGTTGACCAAGTCATCCGCAGGTGGGGATTCATTCATGGGCTTCCGCAAAACGTGCCTTGAGCCCATCAATATTAACTCCCCGCGACTCTATAAATATTCACAAAAGGGCACCAGAAAAAGAACAGAGGAAGGACGGGTGAAAACCCGTGGGGAGACGCTGGAGAAATCGCTCCCAGCGGTCCGCGGCCATCCGCGGACCCCATATCGTCCGCGGATGAACTCTTCCGCAGAGAGGAGAAACCAGTCCGCGAATCACATGCGGCCAGCTCCTCTGCGGCCAGCCCATAGCGGCCATTTTCTTCGTAGATAGTCCCTCCGCGGCCACCCCCTCCGCGGACCAGTGTCGTTCGCGAAATGGAGGCGGAACCCCTCCGCGGGCGTGAAGTAGGACGGGCGCCAGCCCCTTTGCAGACACCCTTTGCGGACGGCCATCTCATCCGCGGACAACCTCCTTCGCGGACAGCCTCCTCCGCGGAAATCATCCTTCGCGGACAGCATCCATCGCGGACTTCCATCTCCTCTGCGGACAGCTCCTCCACGGACACCCATCGCGGAGAACTAAACTGCGAACCACATGCGGACAGTCCCTCGCGGCCAGTCCTTCGCGGACAGCTCCTCTGCGGCCGGTCCCTCACGGCTGGCACCTCGCGGCCAGCTTTTTCGCGGCCAGCCCCATACGGAAAACCCCATGCACCCGCTGGTCCATACCGCGGGGGCTGCGCCCCCGCACCCCCGCTTAGGTTCAGTGTCGGGCTGCGGTCCCGGCCCTCCGGGCCGGTCCCTTCGCTACCGTCACTGACCCCCTGAAAATTGGAGAGTCGCACCGCGAACTTTTCGGCCCGGGTCAACAGTATTTCACATTGCACCCTTGTGCCATTCCAATATCGATTCTATACATTCCATGAGTCGAGGCACTCCTCATGACTCTCCTATAACCCTATTACCTAGCTCTTTTTGCTAGGTTCATCCAGAAAGGGCCGCCCTTGCATAAGTCCCACACCAACCATTGCTAGGTCTCTCCAACCTAGTCGTCCTGACCACATGACGTTAAACTGTATGACCATCGTCCTGGCCACATGATGTTAAACTGTATGGTCATCGTCCTGACCACATGACGTTAAACTGTATGGTCCTCGTCCTGACCACATGACGTTAAACTGTATGGAAACAGTCCTCTCTACATGACTATAAACTGTAACATTCCCTATCATTCAATAATTGGATGCCTCTTGCTCCATGCAAGAGATGACTTATGTTATGCTTACGGTGGCATAACTTCAAGAGCGCTGGAATCCGTTCAAACATTCCATCACTCCATCCCACGCTTTGCATGTCCTTCATTCGGATCTTCATACTCTTCTATGTCTGAAGGGACCCCCTAACGACCTGGCCTCATGCCGCATCGGCTCACCTACCATCCTGGGCCAACGCCTCGAAAGACTTTGGACAACACTTCGAGATAAGTCCTGTGTTTCGAACACGGTCAGCAGTCGACCCTCATTTGTCCGTCCCCATTTCAGGCTAACGTGATATGAATGTTGTGTTTCGAACATGGTCAACAGTTATCCTCCATCACCATGTCACCCTCATTGTGTTCTGAATATCGAGCATGTAATTCACACTTTTCATCTCCCTTTGTTTGGACTGATTCCAACGCCCTTGGCGTTATCCCGCTTGTGCACTTGCGTATAGGCGTTGGCCCCCATTATATTCCTCAACCCACCAATGGTTTGAGATGCCCTCATGGCCAGACATGAGGAAGACACCACGGGCGTCCATCTCGGAGTAAGCCCCGATCTTCTGGGCCTTCTTAGAGTGTAAGCCTCAATCCATCACCCTAGGCCGCCTTCATGCGTAAGCCCCACTCCTCTTCTCACGGACGCACCTTTCGCGACGTGATCCTCTGGTCCCTACTGCCTCTTGTTTCTCACACCGAGCATGACTCATGTGGGCTTAGAGTAAGCATCGACCATGAAATCCTCTTATGGGCCTCCTCAGAGTGTAAGCCCCAATCCATCATTATGGGCTGCCCTAGAACGTAAGCCCCAAGCCAAAGCGAACTATGGGTGTAACACCCGAGACTTTTATGTTATATAAATCATCAAAGGAATCTTTTTCTACACAACACTTGCTTGGCTTGCTTTACACGCAATCGCGACCTTCCTCGATAGCTTGCGTCGTACGCAATACCGAGTTTCACTAAACAACAATATGCTATTAAAACTAGCCGTTATGAATAGTAATAACCACTTTTTGAAAATTTATAAATTTTATTTTTCAAAATGGACTTCATTTTTGGACTCAGAATATCGAAATTAGCCTAGGGTGAAATTTTGGTATTTTTCTGAAAACTTTCAATTTTTGATGAATAGTGAAACCACTAAGTGGTAGGTTAAAAACTGAATTTTGCATAAAACTTAATTTTACCGCTTCTGTGAATGGAATTTCGAAAATCCGAGAGACACGGTTAATATCAAGGACTAAAATGTGGTTCAATGAGATGAAAATAATTTTTTTGGTGAATAGTAACTTTTTACTTTTTTTTACCGCGGTTAATAGTAAATAGGGTAACTAAGGGTAAATATGATATTACTATTACCCTAACACATGTACTAATTCTATTGGACAAGTGTAATTCGACCAAAAACAAACTTAGGAATAACATATGACCATTTAGGCCCACTTGGATTAGATTAGGACATTTATTATTAATTTATTTAAAGAAGGGTTAAAATAGTTAAAATCAAAGTTTAATAAGTAAATCATTTTTAATATGGGGTTATACATAAGATAAATTCGATTGTAAATATTCATTAGAAAGATAAAAAGATTTCCTACATTACGGTATTTTATTTGTAATTTTTAGACATCAAATAATTTAATTTATTTATGACACAAAGATGATGCAGTAATTATCTTATTAATGAAATATTGACAAAATTGATAATATAAATACCAAAATAAATGTAATTTGAGACTTTTTATGAATTCCACTAATTTTATAGGTTACTATGATATATTATTGTTGATTTAATCAACTTGGTTCGAACATATAATTCTGTTATGACTTTCACAAAAATCATATATCAAATAGTGTCAAAATTGACACAAAATAGTTTTTAAATAAAATATTATATTATTAATTGTTATTTTATTCCTAAAAATCTAAGGTTCGGCCAAATGACTTAGATAAGGATATATATATTAATAATAAACAATTTGGGGTTCGTTTGGCATGTTATAGTAAGTGTATTAACCATATAGTGAAAGAAAACAAAAAGACACGGTAAAAGTTAAATTAATTAACTTAGAGTTAAATCTAATTGATAAGGTTAAAATAATACCCTAAACTTGTCTAAATCCTATTGGTTGATAGGATTTCGACCCATCCCCACTTTAGCTTCGAAATAAGACCCTTTGGAACCATTATAAACCGATTTTGACTTTAATATAAAATAATATTTTGAGATATTCCTAAGGTGCCCCTCTCCTCCCTTATAAAAGGGCACCTCCTCCCCCTCCTCCTCACACCAATTTGAGCACTCAATCTCGGCCAACCCCTGCCATTTTCTCCTCCCCACTTCCCTAGAATAATCCTAGAGGTCCTGGTCTTCTCCAAAGACCAATCTTAGTTCCTTAAGTGGAGGATTCAAAGAGGCGTTCCAAAGAAGAGGTAATATCCATTACCGATATTTTCAATTTCTTTCTTCTTCAACTTCTTCTTCTTTAGTTGTTTCATGATAAAGTAATAACATCAGTATTACTTACATACTGATATGTTATTATAAATATGAAACAACCCTAATTCACCTTCTATCCATCCTACGAAAAAATGAAATCACCGCGCGTGCGTACGTACGGAATACCGTCTCCACGCCGTGGTGTAATCTATTTTCCACCATCACCTTACAAGGATGGGTATAATGGTGTAATGAGTAACTATATATGATTATTATGAAGTAATATTGATACTGAAATAATATATATATATACTCCAATACAATTCCACGATCATAGGAACGATATCATCACTCGTGCGTACGTACGGAATACCGTCTCCACGATGTGATGCGACTCGTTCTACATGATCTTCATTTCATAATGATTATATAAATGAATTGAATGAATGAATATGGTATATACTACACTAATAACATTCTGGAAATGAATTATCTATAACCTAAAGATAAGAATAAGAATTTATTCAACAAAACACGCATAAGAACAAAAAGTTATAAAGACCCGAGTAACAAGTAACAATGAAATATTACTAACAAGAAGTTAATAATATGACCATATATGATCTCATATCAATATGTATGATTCTGGAATAAGTCAATAACATTATTTAAACCATTATACAGGAGCTTCGGACACGAACAAAGCAAATTGGACCTAAGGTAAGGGAAAATATCACAATCTCACTTTTATCCGAGATTGTTTTTACTTTGGTAATTACTGGGGTGTATTTTATCATCCACATCCATGTTCCCTCGATATGTAATATTATTTCCTTCCTTCTACAATAGTTTATATCCAATTTTACCCTTCGGTAAGTTTTTTGTAAAAGATATGAAAGGAATCTTTTGTCGTTTTTTGTACGAGGTACTTTTTGACTTTTCCGACAAAAGTTAGAAGAATGTTTTTTTTTAACTTATACGGCATGAATGGATTTTTAAAACATTATTTCCAAAAAGCTTCCTTTACAAGTTTTCAAGTTTATTATTAATCAACTTATTTTATTTTAAAGTTGTATGACATGTTATGAAAGGAAAAATGTTTTTGAAGAAGAAAGGATATTTTCCTCAAGAATGGAGTTCAAGTGTTTTATCAAAATTATTTTCCATCTAAGATAATAAAGGGTTCTGTTTTATCCCTGTTATTAAATTGATTTGATCATGTTGTGATGGAATTATTTTTATGAATTCCTTTATCTTATATGAATTGATTTATGATGTCATGATGTTTCAAGAATCCCATTTTTGTTACATGTGTTATACGATGATGTATGATTTATGATTATGTGGCACACATAAGAAAGGATTCATTATAAGATGGGTGGGACCTATATCTCCCTCCAATGCATTGGGTAATGATTTTATATCTCATGAGATAGACATGGCTGGAACGGAAGCTTATTTCGGTTCAGTGATACAGGACTGAAACGAGGAGTGAACTCGGTTCAGAAAGGGACTTTGTCCACTAAGATAGTCTTGGCAATGAGTCATGACTAACAAGAAATGATTTTCCATGATTATGTGTGCATGCCACAAAGTTTCAAGTTTTATGTTATGGGGATCTCATTTTCACTTCTATGATTTATTCCATGTTAAGATATTATGATCTCTTTTGCAGGTTTTGATTTTCAAAAAGATATGATATGATTTTTATTTCCTTTATTTGCCCTTGCTGAGCATTTGAGCTCACCCTTTTATGTTTTCTTTTCCCCAGGTCAGGAAGATGGATATTAAGTAGAATATGCTAAAAGGGACCCTAGATATGATGAAATAAATGGGAGACACTGTAGAAGATTTATGAACCAGTTGTTTATGTTTCCCAGTTTCTAAAGACACTATACCTATACGGTCCTTTGTGGTTTTGTCATATGTTGTAATAAGTGTGCTTCAATTTTGAAGTATTAACAATGTATGTAAAGTATGGGTCGTTATAGTTGGTATCAGAGGAAAGGTATAGTCAACCTTTGGAAACTAGGATGTGAAAGCCTTAGTAAGAACCCTAAGGATAAGTCTAAGCATAGAACACAATCTTAGTGTTTTATAAATGGCCTTGAATAACCTAGGATAAGACCTTAAGCATGAAAATTTTATTCTTGAATTATGTGGTTTCCTATTATAATTAGTGTTGCTCACACTATTCTTCTTGGTTTTAGTCAATGGCTGGAACCCGAAGGAACCGTGTTAATGCGGAATGCGATGGGCAATGCAATGATTGTCCCCCTGAGCAACCAAACGATATGGGAGCTGGAATGCAAAATCTTGTAGCCATTCTCACACAACTTTCTCAAGCTATGAATCATGCAGGATTTCCAAACGAACAAAGGAGGGAGCAACATTCTGTTGAATCCTTCATGAGGCAGCGTCCACCATCTTTCAGCGGGTCTACTGATCCATTAGTTGCTGAACAATGGATTAGTACTACTGAAAAGATATTTTCAGTTCTTCAATGTTTTGAGCATGATAAAGTCATCCTAGCAGTGTATCGTTTGGAAGGAGATGCGGATCAATGGTGGAATCTTGTTAAGAATACAAGGCAAAGGGATGAAATTGAGTCTATGGAATGGGACGAGTTCAAGAACTTATTTTTCAATAAGTACTTCCCTCGTATTCTCCGAAAAAAGATGGAGAAAGAGTTCCTTGAACTGAAGCAAAGGGATGATGAATCTGTTAGTACCTATGAAGCAAATTTTACAAGACTTGCAAGGTACGCTTCTGGTATTATTATCCAACCTGAGAGTAAGATCGATCGATTCTTTAGTGGCTTAAAACCAAGTCTTCGAAGGGCGTTAGCCATAAGGGACTTCAATAGCTATGAGGAAATCGTTCGATGTGCTCTCAAAGTCGAGATGGAGATTGGAGTAACCCATCAGTCACATGGGTTTGATAAGAAGAGGAAGATGGAATTCAAAGAAAAATCTAAAGAGCACACGGAAAAGAAGATGAACTTTCCCTTATGCTCAAAGTGTGGAAAGAAACATGGAGGGAGTTGTCTTAAAGGGACAAGTAAATGTTTTAAATGTGGAAAGGAAGGCCATCGGGCATTTGAATACCGTGATAATGGGAAGAAGATGTCTAATGATGCAAACAAAGGAAGGGATACACAGAATGAACCTACTACACTTCAATGTTTCAAGTGCAAGGAGATGGGGCATTATGCCAATCAATGCCCAAATCCAAGGGTTGATGATGATGGTCGACGTCAACAAACTCTTAAGGCTAAAGACAAAGGAAAGTCACATGCAATTTCTATCAGCGATGTGGAGTACGATAACGATGTGGTGAAAGGTACACTTACCATCCACTCTAAAGTAGCAAATGTTTTATTTGATTCTGGATCCACCCACTCTTTTATTTCTGAAGACTTTTCTAAGGGTATCACCGTATTACCTCAACAATTAGATGTTGAGTTAGCTGTGACAACACCTAATGGCACATCAATCGCATCAAAAGTTTATAATTTTTCTCCGATCGGAGTTTGTGGGAAAGTGCTTCCTGCAAATCTTGTAATCCTTCCCTTAGTGGAATTTGATGTGATTCTTGGCATGGATTGGCTTTCTCTACATGGAGCTCATATCGATTGCCAAAGAAGGGAAGTCACATTTCATATTCCAGATCAATCTACGATCGTATACCAATGCAAGGATGAACATAACCTTCCAGTGGAAATTTCTTCCATCTTATGGGTATTGATTCCACTAAATGAAGGTTATTTATCTCAAATGGTTGGTGAGAAACTCACGATTAAGAATATGCCCATTGTACGGGAGTTTGATGATGTCTTTCCGGAGGAATTGCCGGGTCTTCCACCAAATCGTGAAGTTGAGTTTTCAATAGAACTCGTACCGGGTGCTTTGCCTATTTCAAAGACACCTTATAGAATGGCCCCAATTGAGTTGCAGGAATTGAAGAAGCAACTCCAAGAGAATCTTGATAAGGGATTCATATGCCCTAGTGCGTCACCTTGGGGAGAACCTGTTCTATTTGTTAAAAAGAAAGATGGATCAATGAGACTCTGCATTGATTATCGAGAACTTAACAAGATCACTATCAAGAACAAATATCCTCTCCTACGCATTGATGACTTATTTGACCAACTACGCGGAGCTCAATACTTTTCCAAGATTGATCTTCGTTCAGGGTATCATCAATTAAGGGTCAAAAGGGAGGATATACCAAAGACGGCTTTCCGTACAAGGTATGGACACTATGAATTTATAGTGATGCCATTTGGTCTTACTAATGCCCCTGCTATCTTCATGGATCTAATGAATAGAGTCTTTAGAGACTATCTTGATCAATTTGTGGTAGTCTTTATAGACGATATTCTTGTCTATTCAAAGAGCAAGGAAGAGCATGAAGATCACTTGAGAATTATATTGAAGACCCTGAGAAAGGAGAAGCTTTATGCCAAATTTACCAAGTGTGAATTTTGGCTTCAAAAAGTTGCATTTTTGGGTCATATAATCTCAAAAGAGGGGATATCTGTGGATCCAGCAAAAACAGAGGTTATCGAAAGATGGTCAAGACCAACAACAGTAACTGAGATCCGAAGTTTTCTTTGTTTGGCTGGTTATTATCGACGTTTTGTAAAAGATTTTTCACGATTATCTAATCCACTCACCAAGTTGACTCGGAAAGGAGTTAAGTTTGTCTGGACAGAGGAATGTGAAGAGAATTTCAAGGAGTTGAAAAGAAGGTTATCCAGTGCACCTGTGCTCACACTGCCTTGTAGTGGAGAAAGGTTTGTGATCTACAGTGATGCATCCAAGAAGGGATTGGGGTGTGTTCTTATGCAAAATGATATGGTGATAGCTTATGCCTCACGACAGTTGAAAATCCATGAGCAAAATTACCCAACACATGATTTGGAGTTGGCTGCGGTAATCTTTGCATTAAAGATTTGGAGGCATTACCTTTATGGTGAAAGGTGTGATATTTATACTGATCATAAAAGTTTAAAGTATATTTTCACACAAAAGGAGTTGAATATGCGTCAAAGAAGATGGTTGGAGCTAATTAAGGATTATGACTGCTCAATCCATTACCACCCTGGGAAAGCAAACAAGGTGGCAGATGCATTAAGTCGACAAGACCATGCTAGTTTATCCATGATGAGGATCACAAAAGATCCAATATTTATGGATTTACAAAGGATGGATCTTGGAATTATAATGGAAGGGGAAAAATCTTATCTTTCTCAAATGAATGTTCAACCATCTATACATGTGAAGATTAAAGAGGCACAGAAAGAAGATGTCGAGTTACAAAAGAAGGTGAGAAATGTTCCTGAATTCAACCTTGATTGTGATGGGATAATAAAGTTCAGGAATCGGGTTTGCGTTCCTCCCATCCCCGAATTAAAGAATGAGCTGCTGGATGAGGCTCATAGTTCATCATTTTCTATTCATCCTGGAAGCACGAAGATGTATAGGGACCTGAAAGAGTACTTCTGGTGGGATGGCATGAAAAGAGATGTTGCTGAATATGTCTCTCGATGCTTGGTTTGTCAACAAGTTAAAGCTGAGAGACAGAAGTCTAAGGGGATGTTACAACCATTACCCATACCCGAATGGAAATGGGAAAACATCACTATGGACTTTGTCACAGGACTTCCTAAAACATCCAAAGGAAATAATGCTATCTGGGTCATAGTTGATCGTCTTACAAAGTCTGCACACTTCATTGCTATTAGAGAGGATTTCTCTCTAGATCAGCTTGCCAGGATATATGTAAAGGAAGTGGTGAGATTGCATGGAGTACCACTTTCTATTATATCTGATCGAGATCCGAGATTTACCTCGAAGTTCTGGCGAAGTCTTCAGCATACTCTGGATACAGAGTTGAGTTTCAGCACTGCTTATCATCCCCAGACAGACGGTCAGTCTGAGAGAACAATTCAAACCCTAGAAGATATGTTGAGAGCTTGCTCTATGGATTTCAAAGGAGGTTGGGATCAACACCTACCTTTGGTGGAATTTTCTTATAATAATAGCTTTCACTCCAGTATTCAGATGGCTCCTTATGAAGCTCTCTATGGAAAGAAATGCAGGACTCCAACTTGCTGGGATGAAGTTGGGGAAAGAAAGCTATTAGGACCTGATCTCGTTGATGAAATGGCAGAAAAGGTTAGATCTATTCAACAACACATAAGAGCAGCTCAGAGTCGACAGAAAAGTTATGCCGACAACCGAAGAAAAGACCTAGAGTTTTAAGTGGGCGATAAAGTGTTCTTACGAATATCTCCCTGGAAGAGGGTTATGAGATTTGGAAAGAAGGGGAAGTTGAGCCCTAGATATATCGGTCCTTTTGAAATACTAGATCGTGTTGGGAAGGTAGCTTACCGATTGGCGCTTCCACCGAATCTCTCTCAAGTTCACGATGTGTTCCACGTATCTCTCCTGAGAAAGTACATACCAGATCCTTCACATGTACTCAGCTCAGAAGTTGTACCGCTGGAGCAAGATCTTTCTTATGAAGAACAACCGATAGAGATTCTGGATCGTAGCGAAAAAGTCCTACGAAACAAGGCCACTCGCTTGGTGAAAGTTTTATGGAGGAACCACCAACTTGAAGAAGCTACATGGGAGCTTGAGGATATGATGAGGGAGAAGTATCCTCATCTGTTTGTTACAAAGTGACGAATTTCGAGGGTGAAATTCTTTTTAAGGGGGGTAGAATGTAACACCCGAGACTTTTATGTTATATAAATCATCAAAGGAATCTTTTTCTACACAACACTTGCTTGGCTTGCTTTACACGCAATTGCGACCTTCCTCGATAGCTTGCGTCGTACGCAATACCGAGTTTCACTAAACAACAATATGCTATTAAAACTAGCCGTTATGAATAGTAATAACCACTTTTTGAAAATTTATAAATTTTATTTTTCAAAATGGACTTCATTTTTGGACTCAGAATATCGAAATTAGCCTAGGGTAAAATTTTGGTATTTTTCTGAAAACTTTCAATTTTTGATGAATAGTGAAACCACTAAGTGGTAGGTTAAAAACTGAATTTTGCATAAAACTTAATTTTACCGCTTCTGTGAATGGAATTTCGAAAATCCGAGAGACACGGTTAATATCAAGGACTAAAATGTGGTTCAATGAGATGAAAATAATTTTTTTGGTGAATAGTAACTTTTTACTTTTTTTTACCGCGGTTAATAGTAAATAGGGTAACTAAGGGTAAATATGATATTACTATTACCCTAACACATGTACTAATTCTATTGGACAAGTGTAATTCGACCAAAAACAAACTTAGGAATAAAATATGACCATTTAGGCCCACTTGGATTAGATTAGGACATTTATTATTAATTTATTTAAAGAAGGGTTAAAATAGTTAAAATCAAAGTTTAATAAGTAAATCATTTTTAATATGGGGTTATACATAAGATAAATTCGATTGTAAATATTCATTAGAAAGATAAAAAGATTTCCTACATTACGGTATTTTATTTGTAATTTTTAGACATCAAATAATTTAATTTATTTATGACACAAAGATGATGCAGTAATTATCTTATTAATGAAATATTGACAAAATTGATAATATAAATACCAAAATAAATGTAATTTGAGACTTTTTATGAATTCCACTAATTTTATAGGTTACTATGATATATTATTGTTGATTTAATCAACTTGGTTCGAACATATAATTCTGTTATGACTTTCACAAAAATCATATATCAAATAGTGTCAAAATTGACACAAAATAGTTTTTAAATAAAATATTATATTATTAATTGTTATTTTATTCCTAAAAATCTAAGGTTCGGCCAAATGACTTAGATAAGGATATATATATTAATAATAAACAATTTGGGGTTCTTTTGGCATGTTATAGTAAGTGTATTAACCATATAGTGAAAGAAAACAAAAAGACACGGTAAAAGTTAAATTAATTAACTTAGAGTTAAATCTAATTGATAAGGTTAAAATAATACCCTAAACTTGTCTAAATCCTATTGGTTGATAGGATTTCGACCCATCCCCACTTTAGCTTCGAAATAAGACCCTTTGGAACCATTATAAACCGATTTTGACTTTAATATAAAATAATATTTTGAGATATTCCTAAGGTGCCCCTCTCCTCCCTTATAAAAGGGCACCTCCTCCCCCTCCTCCTCACACCAATTTGAGCACTCAAGCTCGGCCAACCCCTGCCATTTTCTCCTCCCCACTTCCCTAGAATAATCCTAGAGGTCCTGGTCTTCTCCAAAGACCAATCTTAGTTCCTTAAGTGGAGGATTCAAAGAGGCGTTCCAAAGAAGAGGTAATATCCATTACCGATATTTTCAATTTCTTTCTTCTTCAACTTCTTCTTCTTTAGTTGTTTCATGATAAAGTAATAACATCAGTATTACTTACATACTGATATGTTATTATAAATATGAAACAACCCTAATTCACCTTCTATCCATCCTACGAAAAAATGAAATCACCGCGCGTGCGTACGTACGGAATACCGTCTCCACGCCGTGGTGTAATCTATTTTCCACCATCACCTTACAAGGATGGGTATAATGGTGTAATGAGTAACTATATATGATTATTATGAAGTAATATTGATACTGAAATAATATATATATATACTCCAATACAATTCCACGATCATAGGAACGATATCATCACTCGTGCGTACGTACGGAATACCGTCTCCACGATGTGATGCGACTCGTTCTACATGATCTTCATTTCATAATGATTATATAAATGAATTGAATGAATGAATATGGTATATACTACACTAATAACATTCTGGAAATGAATTATCTATAACCTAAAGATAAGAATAAGAATTTATTCAACAAAACACGCATAAGAACAAAAAGTTATAAAGACCCGAGTAACAAGTAACAATGAAATATTACTAACAAGAAGTTAATAATATGACCATATATGATCTCATATCAATATGTATGATTCTGGAATAAGTCAATAACATTATTTAAACCATTATACAGGAGCTTCGGACACGAACAAAGCAAATTGGACCTAAGGTAAGGGAAAATATCACAATCTCACTTTTATCCGAGATTGTTTTTACTTTGGTAATTACTGGGGTGTATTTTATCATCCACATCCATGTTCCCTCGATATGTAATATTATTTCCTTCCTTCTACAATAGTTTATATCCAATTTTACCCTTCGGTAAGTTTTTTGTAAAAGATATGAAAGGAATCTTTTGTCGTTTTTTGTACGAGGTACTTTTTGACTTTTCCGACAAAAGTTAGAAGAATGTTTTTTTTTAACTTATACGGCATGAATGGATTTTTAAAACATTATTTCCAAAAAGCTTCCTTTACAAGTTTTCAAGTTTATTATTAATCAACTTATTTTATTTTAAAGTTGTATGACATGTTATGAAAGGAAAAATGTTTTTGAAGAAGAAAGGATATTTTCCTCAAGAATGGAGTTCAAGTGTTTTATCAAAATTATTTTCCATCTAAGATAATAAAGGGTTCTGTTTTATCCCTGTTATTAAATTGATTTGATCATGTTGTGATGGAATTATTTTTATGAATTCCTTTATCTTATATGAATTGATTTATGATGTCATGATGTTTCAAGAATCCCATTTTTGTTACATGTGTTATACGATGATGTATGATTTATGATTATGTGGCACACATAAGAAAGGATTCATTATAAGATGGGTGGGACCTATATCTCCCTCCAATGCATTGGGTAATGATTTTATATCTCATGAGATAGACATGGCTGGAACGGAAGCTTATTTCGGTTCAGTGATACAGGACTGAAACGAGGAGTGAACTCGGTTCAGAAAGGGACTTTGTCCACTAAGATAGTCTTGGCAATGAGTCATGACTAACAAGAAATGATTTTCCATGATTATGTGTGCATGCCACAAAGTTTCAAGTTTTATGTTATGGGGATCTCATTTTCACTTCTATGATTTATTCCATGTTAAGATATTATGATCTCTTTTGCAGGTTTTGATTTTCAAAAAGATATGATATGATTTTTATTTCCTTTATTTGCCCTTGCTGAGCATTTGAGCTCACCCTTTTATGTTTTCTTTTCCCCAGGTCAGGAAGATGGATATTAAGTAGAATATGCTAAAAGGGACCCTAGATATGATGAAATAAATGGGAGACACTGTAGAAGATTTATGAACCAGTTGTTTATGTTTCCCAGTTTCTAAAGACACTATACCTATACGGTCCTTTGTGGTTTTGTCATATGTTGTAATAAGTGTGCTTCAATTTTGAAGTATTAACAATGTATGTAAAGTATGGGTCGTTATAGTTGGTATCAGAGGAAAGGTATAGTCAACCTTTGGAAACTAGGATGTGAAAGCCTTAGTAAGAACCCTAAGGATAAGTCTAAGCATAGAACACAATCTTAGTGTTTTATAAATGGCCTTGAATAACCTAGGATAAGACCTTAAGCATGAAAATTTTATTCTTGAATTATGTGGTTTCCTATTATAATTAGTGTTGCTCACACTATTCTTCTTGGTTTTAGTCAATGGCTGGAACCCGAAGGAACCGTGTTAATGCGGAATGCGATGGGCAATGCAATGATTGTCCCCCTGAGCAACCAAACGATATGGGAGCTGGAATGCAAAATCCTGTAGTCATTCTCACACAACTTTCTCAAGCTATGAATCATGCAGGATTTCCAAACGAACAAAGGAGGGAGCAACATTCTGTTGAATCCTTCATGAGGCAGCGTCCACCATCTTTCAGCGGGTCTACTGATCCATTAGTTGCTGAACAATGGATTAGTACTACTGAAAAGATATTTTCAGTTCTTCAATGTTCTGATCATGATAAAGTCATCCTAGCAGTGTATCGTTTGGAAGGAGATGCGGATCAATGGTGGAATCTTGTTAAGAATACAAGGCAAAGGGATGAAATTGAGTCTATGGAATGGGACGAGTTCAAGAACTTATTTTTCAATAAGTACTTCCCTCGTATTCTCCGAAAAAAGATGGAGAAAGAGTTCCTTGAACTGAAGCAAAGGGATGATGAATCTGTTAGTACCTATGAAGCAAATTTTACAAGACTTGCAAGGTACGCTTCTGGTATTATTATCCAACCTGAGAGTAAGATCGATCGATTCTTTAGTGGCTTAAAACCAAGTCTTCGAAGGGCGTTAGCCATAAGGGACTTCAATAGCTATGAGGAAATCGTTCGATGTGCTCTCAAAGTCGAGATGGAGATTGGAGTAACCCATCAGTCACATGGGTTTGATAAGAAGAGGAAGATGGAATTCAAAGAAAAATCTAAAGAGCACACGGAAAAGAAGATGAACTTTCCCTTATGCTCAAAGTGTGGAAAGAAACATGGAGAAAGTTGTCTTAAAGGGACAAGTAAATGTTTTAAATGTGGAAAGGAAGGCCATCGGGCATTTGAATACCGTGATAATGGGAAGAAGATGTCTAATGATGCAAACAAAGGAAGGGATACACAGAATGAACCTACTACACTTCAATGTTTCAAGTGCAAGGAGATGGGGCATTATGCCAATCAATGCCCAAATCCAAGGGTTGATGATGATGGTCGACGTCAACAAACTCTTAAGGCTAAAGACAAAGGAAAGTCACATGCAATTTCTATCAGCGATGTGGAGTACGATAACGATGTGGTGAAAGGTACACTTACCATCCACTCTAAAGTAGCAAATGTTTTATTTGATTCTGGATCCACCCACTCTTTTATTTCTGAAGACTTTTCTAAGGGTATCACCGTATTACCTCAACAATTAGATGTTGAGTTAGCTGTGACAACACCTAATGGCACATCAATCGCATCAAAAGTTTATAATTTTTCTCCGATCGGAGTTTGTGGGAAAGTGCTTCCTGCAAATCTTGTAATCCTTCCCTTAGTGGAATTTGATGTGATTCTTGGCATGGATTGGCTTTCTCTACATGGAGCTCATATCGATTGCCAAAGAAGGGAAGTCACATTTCATATTCCAGATCAATCTACGATCGTATACCAATGCAAGGATGAACATAACCTTCCAGTGGAAATTTCTTCCATCTTATGGGTATTGATTCCACTAAATGAAGGTTATTTATCTCAAATGGTTGGTGAGAAACTCACGATTAAGAATATGCCCATTGTACGGGAGTTTGATGATGTCTTTCCGGAGGAATTGCCGGGTCTTCCACCAAATCGTGAAGTTGAGTTTTCAATAGAACTCGTACCGGGTGCTTTGCCTATTTCAAAGACACCTTATAGAATGGCCCCAATTGAGTTGCATGAATTGAAGAAGCAACTCCAAGAGAATCTTGATAAGGGATTCATACGCCCTAGTGCGTCACCTTGGGGAGAACCTGTTCTATTTGTTAAAAAGAAAGATGGATCAATGAGACTCTGCATTGATTATCGAGAACTTAACAAGATCACTATCAAGAACAAATATCCTCTCCTACGCATTGATGACTTATTTGACCAACTACGCGGAGCTCAATACTTTTCCAAGATTGATCTTCGTTCAGGGTATCATCAATTAAGGGTCAAAAGGGAGGATATACCAAAGACGGCTTTCCGTACAAGGTATGGACACTATGAATTTATAGTGATGCCATTTGGTCTTACTAATGCCCCTGCTATCTTCATGGATCTAATGAATAGAGTCTTTAGAGACTATCTTGATCAATTTGTGGTAGTCTTTATAGACGATATTCTTGTCTATTCAAAGAGCAAGGAAGAGCATGAAGATCACTTGAGAATTATATTGAAGACCCTGAGAAAGGAGAAGCTTTATGCCAAATTTACCAAGTGTGAATTTTGGCTTCAAAAAGTTGCATTTTTGGGTCATATAATCTCAAAAGAGGGGATATCTGTGGATCCAGCAAAAACAGAGGTTATCGAAAGATGGTCAAGACCAACAACAGTAACTGAGATCCGAAGTTTTCTTTGTTTGGCTGGTTATTATCGACGTTTTGTAAAAGATTTTTCACGATTATCTAATCCACTCACCAAGTTGACTCGGAAAGGAGTTAAGTTTGTCTGGACAGAGGAATGTGAAGAGAATTTCAAGGAATTGAAAAGAAGGTTATCCAGTGCACCTGTGCTCACACTGCCTTGTAGTGGAGAAAGGTTTGTGATCTACAGTGATGCATCCAAGAAGGGATTGGGGTGTGTTCTTATGCAAAATGATATGGTGATAGCTTATGCCTCACGACAGTTGAAAATCCATGAGCAAAATTACCCAACACATGATTTGGAGTTGGCTGCGGTAATCTTTGCATTAAAGATTTGGAGGCATTACCTTTATGGTGAAAGGTGTGATATTTATACTGATCATAAAAGTTTAAAGTATATTTTCACACAAAAGGAGTTGAATATGCGTCAAAGAAGATGGTTGGAGCTAATTAAGGATTATGACTGCTCAATCCATTACCACCCTGGGAAAGCAAACAAGGTGGCAGATGCATTAAGTCGACAAGACCATGCTAGTTTATCCATGATGAGGATCACAAAAGATCCAATATTTATGGATTTACAAAGGATGGATCTTGGAATTATAATGGAAGGGGAAAAATCTTATCTTTCTCAAATGAATGTTCAACCATCTATACATGTGAAGATTAAAGAGGCACAGAAAGAAGATGTCGAGTTACAAAAGAAGGTGAGAAATGTTCCTGAATTCAACCTTGATTGTGATGGGATAATAAAGTTCAGGAATCGGGTTTGCGTTCCTCCCATCCCCGAATTAAAGAATGAGCTGCTGGATGAGGCTCATAGTTCATCATTTTCTATTCATCCTGGAAGCACGAAGATGTATAGGGACCTGAAAGAGTACTTCTGGTGGGATGGAATGAAAAGAGATGTTGCTGAATATGTCTCTCGATGCTTGGTTTGTCAACAAGTTAAAGCTGAGAGACAGAAGTCTAAGGGGATGTTACAACCATTACCCATACCCGAATGGAAATGGGAAAACATCACTATGGACTTTGTCACAGGACTTCCTAAAACATCCAAAGGCAATAATGCTATCTGGGTCATAGTTGATCGTCTTACAAAGTCTGCACACTTCATTGCTATTAGAGAGGATTTCTCTCTAGATCAGCTTGCCAGGATATATGTAAAGGAAGTGGTGAGATTGCATGGAGTACCACTTTCTATTATATCTGATCGAGATCCGAGATTTACCTCGAAGTTCTGGCGAAGTCTTCAGCATACTCTGGATACAGAGTTGAGTTTCAGCACTGCTTATCATCCCCAGACAGACGGTCAGTCTGAGAGAACAATTCAAACCCTAGAAGATATGTTGAGAGCTTGCTCTATGGATTTCAAAGGAGGTTGGGATCAACACCTACCTTTGGTGGAATTTTCTTATAATAATAGATTTCACTCCAGTATTCAGATGGCTCCTTATGAAGCTCTCTATGGAAAGAAATGCAGGACTCCAACTTGCTGGGATGAAGTTGGGGAAAGAAAGCTATTAGGACCTGATCTCGTTGATGAAATGGCAGAAAAGGTTAGATCTATTCAACAACACATAAGAGCAGCTCAGAGTCGACAGAAAAGTTATGCCGACAACCGAAGAAAAGACCTAGAGTTTTAAGTGGGCGATAAAGTGTTCTTACGAATATCTCCCTGGAAGAGGGTTATGAGATTTGGAAAGAAGGGGAAGTTGAGCCCTAGATATATCGGTCCTTTTGAAATACTGGATCGTGTTGGGAAGGTAGCTTACCGATTGGCGCTTCCACCGAATCTCTCTCAAGTTCACGATGTGTTCCACGTATCTCTCCTGAGAAAGTACATACCAGATCCTTCACATGTACTCAGCTCAGAAGTTGTACCGCTGGAGCAAGATCTTTCTTATGAAGAACAACCGATAGAGATTCTGGATCGTAGCGAAAAAGTCCTACGAAACAAGGCCACTCGCTTGGTGAAAGTTTTATGGAGGAACCACCAACTTGAAGAAGCTACATGGGAGCTTGAGGATATGATGAGGGAGAAGTATCCTCATCTGTTTGTTACAAAGTGACGAATTTCGAGGGCGAAATTCTTTTTAAGGGGGGTAGAATGTAACACCCGAGACTTTTATGTTATATAAATCATCAAAGGAATCTTTTTCTACACAACACTTGCTTGGCTTGCTTTACACGCAATCGCGACCTTCCTCGATAGCTTGCGTCGTACGCAATACCGAGTTTCACTAAACAACAATATGCTATTAAAACTAGCCGTTATGAATAGTAATAACCACTTTTTGAAAATTTATAAATTTTATTTTTCAAAATGGACTTCATTTTTGGACTCAGAATATCGAAATTAGCCTAGGGTGAAATTTTGGTATTTTTCTGAAAACTTTCAATTTTTGATGAATAGTGAAACCACTAAGTGGTAGGTTAAAAACTGAATTTTGCATAAAACTTAATTTTACCGCTTCTGTGAATGGAATTTCGAAAATCCGAGAGACACGGTTAATATCAAGGACTAAAATGTGGTTCAATGAGATGAAAATAATTTTTTTGGTGAATAGTAACTTTTTACTTTTTTTTACCGCGGTTAATAGTAAATAGGGTAACTAAGGGTAAATATGATATTACTATTACCCTAACACATGTCCTAATTCTATTGGACAAGTGTAATTCGACCAAAAACAAACTTAGGAATAAAATATGACCATTTAGGCCCACTTGGATTAGATTAGGACATTTATTATTAATTTATTTAAAGAAGGGTTAAAATAGTTAAAATCAAAGTTTAATAAGTAAATCATTTTTAATATGGGGTTATACATAAGATAAATTCGATTGTAAATATTCATTAGAAAGCTAAAAAGATTTCCTACATTATGGTATTTTATTTGTAATTTTTAGACATCAAATAATTTAATTTATTTATGACACAAAGATGATGCAGTAATTATCTTATTAATGAAATATTGACAAAATTGATAATATAAATACCAAAATAAATGTAATTTGAGACTTTTTATGAATTCCACTAATTTTATAGGTTACTATGATATATTATTGTTGATTTAATCAACTTGGTTCGAACATATAATTCTGTTATGACTTTCACAAAAATCATATATCAAATAGTGTCAAAATTGACACAAAATAGTTTTTAAATCAAATATTATATTATTAATTGTTATTTTATTCCTAAAAATCTAAGGTTCGGCCAAATGACTTAGATAAGGATATATATATTAATAATAAACAATTTGGGGTTCGTTTGGCATGTTATAGTAAGTGTATTAACCATATAGTGAAAGAAAACAAAAAGACACGGTAAAAGTTAAATTAATTAACTTAGAGTTAAATCTAATTGATAAGGTTAAAATAATACCCTAAACTTGTCTAAATCCTATTGGTTGATAGGATTTCGACCCATCCCCACTTTAGCTTCGAAATAAGACCCTTTGGAACCATTATAAACCGATTTTGACTTTAATATAAAATAATATTTTGAGATATTCCTAAGGTGCCCCTCTCCTCCCTTATAAAAGGGCACCTCCTCCCCCTCCTCCTCACACCAATTTGAGCACTCAAGCTCGGCCAACCCCTGCCATTTTCTCCTCCCCACTTCCCTAGAATAATCCTAGAGGTCCTGGTCTTCTCCAAAGACCAATCTTAGTTCCTTAAGTGGAGGATTCAAAGAGGCGTTCCAAAGAAGAGGTAATATCCATTACCGATATTTTCAATTTCTTTCTTCTTCAACTTCTTCTTCTTTAGTTGTTTCATGATAAAGTAATAACATCAGTATTACTTACATACTGATATGTTATTATAAATATGAAACAACCCTAATTCACCTTCTATCCATCCTACGAAAAAATGAAATCACCGCGCGTGCGTACGTACGGAATACCGTCTCCACGCCGTGGTGTAATCTATTTTCCACCATCACCTTACAAGGATGGGTATAATGGTGTAATGAGTAACTATATATGATTATTATGAAGTAATATTGATACTGAAATAATATATATATACTCCAATACAATTCCACGATCATAGGAACGATATCATCACTCGTGCGTACGTACGGAATACCGTCTCCACGATGTGATGCGACTCGTTCTACATGATCTTCATTTCATAATGATTATATAAATGAATTGAATGAATGAATATGGTATATACTACACTAATAACATTCTGGAAATGAATTATCTATAACCTAAAGATAAGAATAAGAATTTATTCAACAAAACACGCATAAGAACAAAAAGTTATAAAGACCCGAGTAACAAGTAACAATGAAATATTACTAACAAGAAGTTAATAATATGACCATATATGATCTCATATCAATATGTATGATTCTGGAATAAGTCAATAACATTATTTAAACCATTATACAGGAGCTTCGGACACGAACAAAGCAAATTGGACCTAAGGTAAGGGAAAATATCACAATCTCACTTTTATCCGAGATTGTTTTTACTTTGGTAATTACTGGGGTGTATTTTATCATCCACATCCATGTTCCCTCGATATGTAATATTATTTCCTTCCTTCTACAATAGTTTATATCCAATTTTACCCTTCGGTAAGTTTTTTGTAAAAGATATGAAAGGAATCTTTTGTCGTTTTTCGTACGAGGTACTTTTTGACTTTTCCGACAAAAGTTAGAAGAATGTTTTTTTTAACTTATACGGCATGAATGGATTTTTAAAACATTATTTCCAAAAAGCTTCCTTTACAAGTTTTCAAGTTTATTTTTAATCAACTTCTTTTATTTTAAAGTTGTATGACATGTTATGAAAGGAAAAATGTTTTTGAAGAAGAAAGGATATTTTCCTCAAGAATGGAGTTCAAGTGTTTTATCAAAATTATTTTCCATCTAAGATAATAAAGGGTTCTGTTTTATCCCTGTTATTAAATTGATTTGATCATGTTGTGATGGAATTTTTTTATGAATTCCTTTATCTTATATGAATTGATTTATGATGTCATGATGTTTCAAGAATCCCATTTTTGTTACATGTGTTATACGATGATGTATGATTTATGATTATGTGGCACACATAAGAAAGGATTCATTATAAGATGGGTGGGACCTATATCTCCCTCCAATGCATTGGGTAATGATTTTATATCTCATGAGATAGACATGGCTGGAACGGAAGCTTATTTCGGTTCAGTGATACAGGACTGAAACGAGGAGTGAACTCGGTTCAGAAAGGGACTTTGTCCACTAAGATAGTCTTGGCAATGAGTCATGACTAACAAGAAATGATTTTCCATGATTATGTGTGCATGCCACAAAGTTTCAAGTTTTATGTTATGGGGATCTCATTTTCACTTCTATGATTTATTCCATGTTAAGATATTATGATCTCTTTTGCAGGTTTTGATTTTCAAAAAGATATGATATGATTTTTATTTCCTTTATTTGCCCTTGCTGAGCATTTGAGCTCACCCTTTTATGTTTTCTTTTCCCCAGGTCAGGAAGATGGATATTAAGTAGAATATTCTAAAAGGGACCCTAGATATGATGAAATAAATGGGAGACACTGTAGAAGATTTATGAACCAGTTGTTTATGTTTCCTAGTTTCTAAAGACACTATACCTATACGGTCCTTTGTGGTTTTGTCATATGTTGTAATAAGTGTGCTTCAATTTTGAAGTATTAACAATGTATATAAAGTATGGGTCGTTATAATGGGGACTTTGATCCATGTCAAGGCATGGTACGTAGGAAGCCTCCACAAGTTTCAAGCCCATCACTCGGTCGTTTCTTCACGTCGAGTTCCACCCCGTCCAGCATGACGTTAAACTGTATACGCGAACTACGAGGACCTTGATTCCCCATCGCAGGGATACGTAGGAAGCCTCCATGAGGTTCAAGCCCACCACCCATCGGACCACCTGGTCTCTCTTCACATCGGTTCCCCGACAGTCATCTAAACTACGTGGACTTTGATCCCTGCCTCCTAAGCAGGGTACGTAGGAAGCCTCTCTGAGGTTCAAGCCCAACAACCGGTCGATCCGATCATCTCCATATCGGTTCACCGCACCACTCCTAGTGTCGCCTCAAGCGAGTTCCAACCCTTCAGGGTCATTAATCCAACGAGGGATGGTAAACCTCAGGTATAAATGATTCTGAACCCCTGCATCTAGTTGATCGTTGCCCACCAAGGTTAAATCCTTGGATACTATGTTTGGGTATAAACCAAAGATTCGCGAACATATGAATACGTCTTAAATCTATAAGAGAGTCCCGGAATAGGCAATAATTCCCCCCCAAAAAGGGTGTGATGAGCCCGACTTCCCATCCTCTCGACCAATGTGAGTTCTTAAGAGTCGCTGGTCAGACCATCTGGCGAACACCTGCCTTTGGAAAACAGGTCCATCAATCATTGGATACGGAGCCGTTGGGTGTTTCGTGGCTGAAAACCAAGAACGAGACAATCCCCTACCAACAAAGACACCTGTCGTTGGCCTACAGCCAGTACAGTCCTCATAGAAATAATCCTTAGGTTTTCATCCTGCAACCCAAGAAGTGCGCCAAGGTCAACGAAACCTCATCTCCAATTGGTATTTCCACATATTTCTTACATCCATCCAACAAACGTCACCATCAGCCCACCCGTAACCCTATATCGCATTAGTCCATCACCACCATCAGGATGTCCCCCATTCACTAGCTTCATCACCGTCGGGATCCCACAGCTGCCACGCTGTCACCCGAATGTGACCATCATCGATCCAAACAACAACATGAAGTTAGACCTACAATCTCCTTGTAGGCATCCATCTTCTCTTTCGGTAGAACTTTCGTCATCATGTCTTCCCCATTATCATTGGTCTGGATTTTCTCTACTTTCATCAATATTTCCTCCAACACATTTCGGATCTAATGATATCAACATCGATGTGTTTGGACCTGGAATGAAATTTCGGGTTCTTTTTGAGATGAATAGAACTATGAATATCACAATAGAGAATATAATTCTACTGACTTTGTCCCAGCTCCTGTAAAAACTTCTTCATCCACAGCATCTCCTTGCAGCCTTCAGTGACCACAATATACTATGCTTCTGTGGTGGATAAGGCAACGCAATTCTGAATTCATGATTTCCATGAGACAACTACCCCTGCTAATGATATCAGGTATCCGGATATGGATTTTCTCATGTCTATATATCCAGCCATATCTGCATCTGTGTATCCTTCCAAAACAGGTTTGTCACTTCCAAAACATAAACAATGACTAGATGTACCTCAGAGATACCTCAATATCCATTTGATCGTTGTCTAGTGCTCCTTTCCTGAATATAATAAGAATATGCTCACAATGCCAACAACATGAGAAATATCTGGTTTGGTGTACACCATGGCATACATAAGACTGCCAACTACTGACTGATACAGAGATTTTTCCATATCTACTTTCTCCTCTTCAGTTGATGGACTCTAACTTGTCGTGAGCCTGAAATGACTCGCAAGTGGAGTGCTAACTGGTTTCGCCTTTCCCATGTTGATTCTTTCAAGAACCTTCTCAATGTACCACTCCTAAGATAGCCAAATCTAGTAATTCCTCCTGTCACGAGTAATCGTCATACCAAGAATCTGAGTAGCGCCTCCCAAGTCCTTCATTTCAAAAGACTTGTTCAACTCTTTCTTCAACCTGTCAATCTTGTTGATATCTATTCCAATAATCAGCATATCATCAACATAAATCAACAAGATAATGAAATCACTCTCATTAAACTGTTTGATAAAAACACAGTGATCAGCGATCGCCCTCCTGTACTCATTTTTCTTAATGAATGAGTCAAATTTTTTGTACCACTGCCTTGGTGCCTGTTTCAGACCATGTAAACTTTTCTTAAGCTTGCATACTATGTTTTTCTACCCTTTCACCTAAAATCCCTCTGAATGATCAATTTATATCTCCTCCTCAAGATCACCATGTAATAATGTTGTCTTTACATCCAATTGTTGAACCTCCAGGTTCAAACTAGCCGCCAATCTAAGAAAAACTTTGATAGAAGACATTTTAACCACAAGAGAAAAAAATCATCAAATTCAATACCTTTATTTTGACCGAATCCATTCAAAACTATTCTATCTCTGTAGTGCAGTTGTGATTTTTTCATCTTATCCTTTAATTATGTACACCCACTTATTCTTGAGTGCCTTATTTCCATGTGGTAATTCTACCAAATCAAATGTACGGTTCTTGTGAAAGGATCTCATCTCATCTTGCATGGCCTTATTCCATTCCATCTTCTGCTGACTCCTAATCGCATCATCATAACTTTCTGGCTATCCTCTATCAGTGAGCATCACATACTCATTTGGTGAGTATCTACGACTCGATTTTCGTTCTCTGGTGGATCTCCTCAACTATGCTTCAAGGGGAATCTATTCTGAAATATCATATGATGAAGGCATATCAGTAGATGGAGACATATTACCTGGTAATGATGTATCATCAGTTTCACATATCTCTCTCATGCTAGCTGGTACTGATGGTGGTGAGACTAGTTCCAGACTAACTGGAATTTCCTCAGGCTGTGACTTCTCTGCACTTTCTGGCTTCTCAAAATCTTCAATTGTCTTATCCTCAAGAAACACCACATCTCTGCTTCTGATGATCCTCCTGCTGATAGGATCCCAGAGTCGGTATCCAAACTCTTCATTATCATATCCCAAAAAGATACATTGCTTTCCTTTTCCATCCATCTTTCGGGATGTGAACAAAATGCCCTGCAGCCAAATACAATCAAGTGTTTTTATGAAACATCTTTACCTATCTAGACACTTTCTGGAACGTTGTAGTTTAGTGAAACTAATGGAAAAAGGTTGATAAGATCAATTGCGGTCATCATTAGCTCCCCTAAAAGGTGTTTGGAAGCTTTTCATTTGAGAGCATACATCTGATTCTCTCGCAAATTGTTTTGTTCATTATCTCAGCAAGACTGTTATGCTGAGGCGTCTTCGGTACAGATTTTTCCAGCTTGATGCTGAAACTCCTACAATACTCCTCAAATGGACCATCGTACTCTCCTCCATTATCTTCTCGCACACACTTTAATCGTCTGCATGTTTATCTTTCCACCTTCACATGAAACTTCTTGAAAACATCCTTCACTTAATCTTTAGTTTTCAAAGCAAAGGCCCCGAATTTTCTGGAATGATCATCTATGAAGGTAATAAAATAAATAGCACCTCCCATCGTCTTAGTGCTCATCATGTAGACATCAGTGGGAAACAAATCTAAAATATTTTCTTTTATGGACGGTATATAACTATGAAGCGATACTCTATGTTGTTTTCCCATGATGCAATCAACACAAGTATCCAAATGTGTACCTTTTATTCCTGGTAAGAGATCTTTCCTGGAGAGCATTTTGATTCCTCTCTCGCTCATGTGACCCAGCCGCCTGTGCCAAACTTTTATAGGAACATCTTTTCTGGATGCATTTACTTCTCCTCCACACGGTCTTTCATCTGTGAGATAAAGAGAAGTATCTTTCTTTCCTTTAGTAATTACCAGGTTACCTTTGGTAAGCTTCCATTTCCCATCACCGAAGGAACTGACATATCCCTCATTATCGAGCATTCCAGTGCATATCAGATTGAGGCAAATATCAGGAACATGCCTCACATCCTTCAACAATAACTTGTATCCAACATTAGTTTCCAAAAAAATATTACCAATACCAGTAATTTTGGATGCACCATCATTTCCTATCTTCACATGTCTGAAACTCCCTAAACGATAAGATGAGAAGAAATCTCTTCTGGTGGTGACATGGTAGGAGGCGCTAGAATCGATCACCCATGTTGAGTATTGGCTTGCAAGAATGGACTGATTATCTTCTTGAACAATAATTATTTCTTCATTGACAACTACAACATCGTTATTTTGGGTCTTACCTTCCTGATTTCTCTGCTTTGCCTTCAGTCTTCTACACTCTCGAATGAAGTGTCTAGGCTTGCCACAGTGGTGGCACTTCATGTCATATTTTGATCGAGATTTCGGTCACTTCCTCCTTTGAAGACTTTGGTCATGGGGTTCTCTTCCTCTGCTTCTTCCCTTCCATTTCTTCTTCCTTTGTCTTTCAGTGACAAGAGCCTCTGATTCAGGTGTATATCCTTCATCTTTCCTTATGGACACTTCATTCACCATTGTGTCTTTCACCATCTCCACGGTGAGAGTTCCCTCTGTAGTAGAATTTCTAACTGACACAACTAATGTGTTCCACGTCTTCAGTAAATAACTCAACATCAACAGTGCCTGCAACTCATCATCAATTATCATTTTCATAGAATTTAGCTGATCAACAGTACCTTAGAACTCACTCATGTGCTCTGATACGTTGGTCTCATCTTTGTATTTCAAGTTGATAAGATGACATATCATGTTTTCTTTGTTTTGTGTGGTTTTCCTCACATACATATTTTCCAATTTTCTCCAAATAATGAAGGTGTCGTGTTCATTGGAAAAATTTTGGAAGATGCTCTTGTCGATCCACTGTCTGATTTGGGCAGCGCACTTCCTGCTGAGTACGACCCACTCTACATCCACTGACGGGGTACTGGATGACGTCTTCTTATCAGTTTTACCACTAGTTGATGTTTCTTCTGCCTGCATTGCAACGGTCTTTGTGGTTTCCACTATAGGCTTCCACAAATCTTTAATATACAAAAGGTCCTCCATTTTCGGTTTTCAGATGGAATAATTAAACGCAGTGAGTTTAATCATATTACAGGTATTTTCTTCCATTGATGGAGTGAAAATTTCAAAAATCTAACCATACAGATGTGTTCGGAATGGTCGAAATACCTGGAATTGACTCCTAGATCACTGAAAACGGGCTCTGATTGGCCTAGTTATTGCCAAAATAGTTTCAACAATCTGGATTGACCGCTGACATGGCGAGCCGGAACAGTGGCCGAAAAAGTCATCGGAATATCACTGGCAGAATGAACAGTGTCGTTTTCTCTGGCATGGAGTATTGTAGCGCCTGTGGTTTGACCAAACTTTGACCGATCTTATTTCCTTCTTTTCAGCTCCGTTTTTTATGTCACTTGCACCGTTGGAATCGTCTCGTCGTGCTCTTCATAGATCTGGGCTTGAAAATTTTTTCCGAGCAATTTCAATTTTCATGTCGCTGGAAAATTTCATTGTCGCATTGTCATTTCACTCCCAAACCCTCTGATACCACTTTATTGGGGCACCGGAGGTTCGTGACGATCAAAATGAATACAAAAACAGAAGAAAAGCTGATCAAGAGGGAGATTTATGTGGTTCAGTAATTGTTGCCTACTTCCATGGGAGAAGGGGGGATTTCTTTCTATTACTCTTTCCAGATGAATGTCGGGGGATACAAATACACTCTGTTACAATTTAGGGGATTCAATCCCATTTTAAAGAAGCAGTGGAAACAAAGATGTTAAGGGTTTGTTTGCCAGCCCTTGAAAACTTCCACCTCCAGCTGTTGCGCGTCCGTTGTGTCAGCTGCCAACCATGGAAGACGCCCACCAAAGGAGACCCTTCCTGCCAACAGAAGAATTACTCCTTCTGTTGATTACTCCCAAAATGGGAGTGGCCCCCACAATTAGCATCATATATCCAGCCTCACATCATTGATCCCTCATCACCGACATCTGCTCCGATAAAAATAATGCAGGAATCATGTAATTTCTATCTGCAACAAAACGAGGATTATCCACCACGAAGTGAGGAAGACAGCCTCCATCACTCAAGGATGACCCATTCATTCTCCTAACACCTCCACTGGCTCCACACCGATGTTGTCGCTGACACCCCACACGCCAGCCAACACACATCACCATACCCTATCGTAGACATGGGATCAGATCTACCCCCAAAAACGAGTTCATTCATTGTAGATCTGGGATCAAATCTTCCTTAACCGGAGGAAACTCCCGATCTAGATCAGGGAAATCAGGTCCCCCCCAAAGATGTTTGGCACCGCATGCCACAAACATCTCAAAGTGCCCTACAATTTCTGCATCTGAGATGTGGGCAATGAATTCCCCATTTTACATAGACTACACCATATTGCAATTTTTAGGGAAATCGCCAGGAGAGAGGAACTCTCCATTATTTAGAGATAAAATCTCCATCTTCATCATATAGAAATATATATAATTATAAAATATGATAAATATATTTGTTATAATTTTATTATTACTTAAATATATATTTATTTAATTATAATTATATAAATACTTTTTAAAAAAATTATATATATATATATATGAATTATTGATATATAAAAAATTATCAAATCAATTACCAAATTGCAATTACCCATAAACAAAAATCTCAAATTTCATGGACAAATCTCAAATAGTAATTGAAGGCATCAAAAAAATGTGAATCCAAAATTGAGATAATCTTTAAAAATAAAAGGCAATAATTAATAAAAATAAAAAAATGTTAAAAGATTAATTATCAAAAAACAAACCATAGCTACAATCTGGGCGAAGGCCAGCGACAAGGGAGGGGTGGCGGGTGACGGGTGACACCAAGGGAGGGGCGGTGGGTGGTAGATGATGGCAAGAGAGGGGCGGCGTGCGGCGAATGGTGGAAGGGGAGGGGGTAAGCGGTGGATGGCGGCAAGGGGGGGGGGGCGTGCAGCGGACAACACCAAGGGAGGGGGTCGGCGGCGGACGGTGGCAAGGGAGGGGGTCTTGGTAGGAGGGGTGCAGGCGATGGCAAGGGAGGGGGTGGGCAGCAGAGGGAGGCGAAGGAGGGCCGGAAAGGGAGGGGGAGGACGGAAAGGGAGTGGCGGGCGACAGGCGGCACCAAGGGAGGGGCAACGGGTAGCGGACAACGACAAGGGAGGGGCAACATGCGGAAGATGGTGGCAAGGGAGGGGGTAGGCGGTAGACGGCGGCAAGGGAAGGGTGGTGTGCGGCGGATGGTGCAAAGGGAGAGGGTGGGTGGCAGATAGCAATAAGGGAGGGGGTGTCTCGTAGGAGGGGTGGCAGGAGGCGGCAAGGGAAGGGTGGGCGGCAAGGGTGGGGGCGGGTGGCGGAGGACACTGCGCCTGTCAAGGCTAAACCACCAGATCCACCAGATGTCGTGTTGAGGTTGAACCGCCAGAAAGGGTGCAAAACGGATGACGAAGTCAAAAAACACAAAAGTAATTCAGATCCAGGGAAACACAAAACAAATCAGCACATATACCTTAGATTTGGTGATGATTTCTTCGTCAACAGCTGTGGTGGCGGTAAGATTCAATGATAGTGGCGGCATCGGCGACGGTAGGGTTCCGCGAGAGCTTGGAGAGGCATGAGTGGTGAAGACTCAATTAAGGTTCTTTTATAGGAAACAGTAAGTCTTTTAAAATTACTTTCAAAAAAACATTGATAAATCAATGTTTTATCAGCACTAAAAAAGAAAATATTGATAAAACGACCCTTTATCAACACTTAAAAAACACTGATTAAACTACTTTTTATCAGCGCTGAAATTCTAACACTGATAAAGTATACTTTTATCAGCACTTTTTTAGCGCTCATAAAGATTTAATCTTAATATTATATTTATTTATGTAAATATATTTATTATAATTTTATAATTATATTTTATATATGTGTATTTATTTATAATTATAATTATAAATAAATATAACTATAAATATTTTCATATAATTATATAAATATATTTATATTTATTTATTAATATATTAATATATATATTTATAAAATTATAGTAAACATATTCATTATTTAAATATATTTATTATTTAAATATATTTATTATAAATTTATAATTATTTAAATATAAATTTATTTATTTCAATTATAAATATAAGAAAATATTTTTGAAAACATTTCTATTTAATTATAAATATATTTTTATAATTAACTATATTTATATATATATTTATTTATATATTTATATATTTATATATAATTATATATATTTATATAATTATACATCATGGTCTGTACCGCTTTGGTATATTTATATAATTATAAATCTAAAACTATATTTGTTATTTAAATGTATTTATTATAATTTTATAATTATATAAATATGTATATATACATTTATAATTATAATTATAAATAAATATATTTAAAGAGTATATATATAATTATAAATATAATACATATATTTATTATTTAAATATATTTATTATAATTTTATAATTATTTAGATATGTGTTTATTTATTAATATTTATAATTATAAATATATATATATTTAAAAAGTATTTATAAATAATTATAAATATTTTTATATATTTATATATATACTAAAAAGGTTCGGGAGGAAGGCAAGCTCACTCCTAAAAATTTATTAGATAAGTAAAAGACACAAAGACAGAACGGGGTCAAATAAGGACAAGCCCTCATCCAAAACGAAGAGGATCAAAACCATCCCCATAATCATGATCATAGTCAGTAGATTCCCACTCTGACTGTGAATTCCCCTGACTAAATAGCACAGTGTAGTTCTCCTTGAGTTTTTGCAGCTCCAGAGTGAGTCCCTTTGAAGCAGACCTAGTGGACACATGTCTACCACGCCCTCAAGCACTAGCCTCACCACCACGTCCTCAGACATGATTTTTTGGATGTTGACCCCACTGCCAAGTCTTAGCTTGTTTCCAATCTCCTCCCAACTCTTTCCTCTCCAAATCAGAAGCATCTTTCTCCATATTAAGATCATTATAGCTACTAATAATTGGTGTTGCTTGCTCACTGGATACCAACGTAGGAGAATGGGAGTGTCCTTTATGAGACACCCCTTCATCTCTTTAGTACACATTCTTCTTATCAGGAATTGGAGAATCCAATACCAACTTAGATTTTCTCTTCCTCATAGAGGAAGTCAAAGCATATTCTTGGATTAAATCCTTGTCCACTTCATCTTGAATAGCAATTTCAAGCTATTCCAAATCATTATAGTTCGTAGTAACAATATACTCCTTCTCTCCTATGTCGTCATTGTTCTCCTGCTTTCCTATGTCATCAGTATCAATATTCTTTGAAAAGGGGATAAAACACCCTTTCTTTCCCATCAAGTGCATGCACACTAGGATCTTCCGCATCAATATCAGTCCTTGTTTTCTTCTCCAATGAGAAACGAGATTCCTTCCCACCATTAATCATATTCAAATCAGCACCATGGTCTGAGCCAGAATTACTTGCATCACCCCTTACTGGAATCACATCATCAATCGATTGTACACCAGTATCCTAAGGAGCTGCCTTCATAGGCCAAGCCTTCTTATTGCAATTGTGTTCAACATGCCCACGAGTTGAAAAGTATGGACAAAACACTGCCCTTTTACAATTCAACAAGTCGTGACCAATTAAATTGCAGTTCACACAAAACTTTAGGACCTTCTCATATTCAACTCTCAACTCAATCTCTTCAAGATTAGTGAGAGAAAAATTTTATTAGTCATGGTGGAACCTAAGTCATCATTAACACGAAATCGAGCATAGTTTCTAAAATGAGTAACCTTGATCTCTTTTTATAATTTAATAGGAACTCCAATAGCAAGAGAAAATCATATAGTATCTTCAGATTCCACAACAGTCGGTTTAAGCCAAAAAAAATCACCCACAACTAAGAAAATGAGTTACGTATCTCCAATGGGTTGAAATTCATATCTCATTCACGGATATGCATGATGTCGGGCTTGATTGAAATCAAACCATACCCCAGGCACGCATCTTCAGATCATCAGTGGGGAAGAGGATGGGAAAAAATCCACTGCCCAATGAAACACACCTCCAGCTGCAAAAGGCCCAAATTGTCGATAGACATGCAACTAGGTCATCAATTTTCCACGGTTTTGATCTCTTGGAAAGATTAATCTTTCAATTATCGGAGATCGCATCATCATTGGCTCTGACGTGCGCAATAATTCCTTTACAACAAGTTTCCCCAACAGACTCTTTATAGGGAGAGAAAGCACGGTGAAATGCACCAGAGAAAGCAGAGAAATGCACTGTGAAATTGCCCCAAAGGACTCTTTGTTATTTATATATAAGTTTTATGATTATTCAAATATATGTATTTATTCAAGATGGTGTAGACCCTGAGCATGCCGCTCGACCCAAATTCAAGTGATTTAGACCCAGCATTGGATACCTGAGCATGCCGCTCGACCAGCCAGTCGCCAGCCATGCCTTCAGTCATCTCATCCAGCTTTTCCACGCCCCAAAGTCTTCTCCACCCCACATCTCAAGTGAAACCCGCAACTCGAGGTCTTCTCCACATCCCGAGGTCTCCCACCATCTACACCCCATGATGCTCCGAGCAATCTCTCGCCGCCATCACCGCCCGCCGGGGAAACACACCACGGTTGTCCCTTCATCGCAGCCCACGCCCACGTTTTCCATGGGTCATGGAGACCACTCCACATCACTATATCTGGCCAGCCATCATCGTTCATCATCAGAAGATTCCAGATCACCGTCTTTGGTCATGTGTAATCGCTCCTGCGCACACAGACGTTACCGTATTGCTCTCAAGGCTAGGTCCTCACCAGCAACACCCCGTAACAGAGATCATCACATCTCAACCACATCTAGAGATCCATGCTCGACTGCATCCTTGCAACCCATCGTCACCACTCATGATGATACGTAAGCCAGCCGACCAACCGAGGACCGAAGCCACCGGGATCCCAAATCACCGGCGCGTCGCCGTCCCAGCCTATGAGCGGGGCCGCCACCATCAGCCACACCCTCCCGGTCACATATCGCCGGTGATCCTCCGCCTAGACGCCCTGCCGACCCTTCATTGGAAAAAAAATATTACCAACGCTGCAGATCTCGAGATCTGCATCATCCCTCAGTAAATTGAATAAAAAATCCAAATTAAACCCGATTTGAGATTTGCATCCATCTGATTCTTAATCAGACATCAGCTGCCTTTAGAGAAGGTCTCATTCTTCATTTATGGGGGAATATCATCACCTTGAACATAAATCGCGCCTCCAGTCCGAGGATGGGAAATACTACATGCAACAAACAACTCATACTGGCCAACTATACCATCTTCTCTGATTGGAAAGATCTACACAGTCCGAGGACATGCCCCGCCAGAGGCAGCGAACAACTCATAGTGGCCAGTGATATCATCTTCTCTGTGGGAAGATCGGCACCAGACAACACCCATCGGAATCAAGAGAGGGAGTCTCCCTCCCTTGTTAAATATATATGTATTTATTTATAATTATAATTATAAATAAATATATTTATAAATATTAGCATATAATCATATAAATATTTTTATATAATTATGTATACATTTATTAATATATAAATTTCTATATTTTTTAAATTATAATAAACATATTAATTATTTAAATATATTTATTATAATTTTATAATTATTTAAATATATTTATTATAATTTTATAATTATTTAAATATTTATTTATTTATTTACATTATAATTATAAAAAAATTATATAAGTGGTTAGGGGTACAATTATTATGAAACACACTCACACGCCTCACACAGGCCAATGGGAAGGTCGTATCCCCCCGGGGAATAACCCACCCATCAAGGGTGCATTATTATTCATATTTATATATATTTATTGATATATAAGTATATATAATTATAAATATAATAAATATATATTATTTAAATATATTTATTATAATTTTATAATTTTTTAAATATATATATATATCATGAAGGTTTACGTATTGAGTGAACTCGACACTAAAATTTATTAATGAAAATTAAAATGCAAAAAGAACGATATTCAAACATGTGGTATAAAAAGCCCCACCAAACCATGAAAGTGGTAAAACAACGCCACCCCAAATCACAATATTATTGTCCCAAAGACCCCCACCCATAATATCCAATGGCCATGAGGTTCTAAGCCCAATACCCCTCCCAGATCCGCCAAGTCGCCACACAAGATCCTAGAAAAACATAGCGTCTCCAGGATGTCCCCATCCACTCCTGAGACCATCCCACCATGAAATCTGAGGTCTACCTCCACTCGCGACTCAAGGTCTGCACCCCAACCGCTTCTCAAGGTCACATGCTCAGCATTGTCATGTGAGGTCCTCGTCAGACAACTCCGTTGTATGGAGGCACCCTACCGATGAAGACCTTCATCATCAAATCCTACTCGAGGTCGTCCCATCTGTCATCGCTGGAAGCACCCACATCCTTCTGCATGTTGACGCCGACCTCCCCACAACACTGAAGTTGTCGTAGCACCCGAGGACTATTGTCATCGTCATCGAGCGCCCCCCCCCCCCCCCCCCCGTCACCATCCTCATATCCTTTGAGATCCCAAATCTGCTGGTGATGCGCCTGCCACTCCCAAACGAACCGCCAACCCATCATCGACGGTACTCAGCCATCATTATCATAGATCTTGAACGATATGCCCATACCTCCATCATCCCAGAGCTTCGCTCGTCGTAGTATCCCGACCAAACTAGAGTCCACTACCGACTCCCCATCATCGTCCTAAGATTTGTCACGTTGTCACCTGTCACCCATCTATCATTCTGCTGCAATGCTCCTCTGTCATCCCCAAGCTTCGCTCATCGTCATCTTCCGACCAAGCCGGAGGCCATTGTCGACACCTTGTCGTCATCCGCTTTCTTCGCTCACCATTAACTCCCAACCGGACCGAGGTCTGCTGCCATTGCTCAAGTGACACTCAAAGATATCAATCATCGAGTGATCACATCTGATTTGTTCAATAGATTCAATCTGATGGCGGATGCCACAATCTGCAAACATCTTAAAATGACCAACAATCACATCAATGATATTGATTGGATTGTCGAAGCAATCCTGATTGAAATCAAGAGAGAGAGGTTCTCCATTATTGAGAGAGGGGCTCTTCATCAAAATATTATTCATATCTAAATAAATATATTTATAAATATTTGTATATAAATATAAATATATTTATATAATTATATAGATTTATATAATTGTATATAATTATATAAGTATATAATATAGTTATATATACTTATATAATTATATATATATATATATATATATATATATATATATATTAATATGTAATTATATATAACTATAAATATAATAAAGATATTTTTTATTCAAATATATTTATTACAATTTTATAATTATTTAAATATACATATATTTATTTAAACATATTTTTTTATAATTTTATAATTATTTAAATATTTGTATATATTTATTTATCATTTTATAAATAATTTTCTAAAACATTATATATATATATATATTTGAATTATTAAAAAATATATATTAATATATCATATTTATATTAATTAAAAACATGGGGTTTTTAATTAATATATATAAATAAACATAATTTTTTGAATAATTTTATATATATTAATAATAGTTTTTATTAAAAAAATTATAAACGATAAGAATATAGCTGATGAATATCACCTTTATCAGTGCTTTTAGCTAGCACTGATAAAGATATCCCTTTGATCAACGATTTCTATTTAGTGTTGATAAAAGTTGGTGCTGAATTAATGTCGATCTGTGGTAGTGAGATTAAAGATATTTTTAGGAGACATTTATGGTAACACAACCCTATGGTTTTGAGTAGGAATTCCTCTTTATGGACATATGATTAAAGTTATTGATAACCTTTAAGGTTTAACTTATCTTTAATATTAAGGTAATTATGGGTTATTGGAATTTCATAACATTTTTATTAATATAGTTTTAGAAAAAGGTTGCAGTTGGGGTCTTAGTCTAGTGGTAAAGGCACCCCATAATACTACATCTGAAGTAGGGTTCAATACCTGTCAATCCCCATTTATGGGGAATTTCAAGGGTGCTGCGTGTTTTTTGGGAGGCTGTGCGCATGGCGGGGTGGAGTGAGGAGGGGGATGTTTGTGCTGCAAGTTTCGGCTCGGTGAATCATAAGGGTGGGTAAGGGTCTCTTAGCGGCCTTACTATCGGAAGGGGATAACATCGCAAGGGATCGGAGGACGGCTCGCCTAGGACGGCGGTGGAGCTGCACAACGACGACAGACCTGGTGGCTGCCAATGGGCGAGGGGGTTGACCTATGGTGGACTGCGGCAGTGGGCTTCAGTGTGTCCGTTGGAGGGTTCATGCAGCGAGGTGACATGGAAAATGTAACGACCCGAAATTTTGAATAAATATTGTTTTCTAATTTTTTGTGTTATTTTATACTCAACAAAACTGTTTCATTTGATAACGTGAGTATAATTAAAATGAGACTGTTGGGTTTTGACTATTATATGATCGTTGGTCAATATGACCGCTGGAAACTAAACGTTTCGATTACTGTCTCTAAATACAAGTGATCTTGGTTAATTAATATAGAAAGAAGATTTGATGGCCTCATCCAGTAGTCTCGGGCCAATCAAAGCCCATCTAAAGGAACTTGGGAAGGAGGTAGCACCACTGGGCTTTGCTCTGGACCAAACCCAAGCCGAACTTCATCGTGTGAAGCTAGAACAGAATCGTCTTGGCGAGAAGTTCAAACTGATAGAAATTACTACTCGTGCAATGTTGTCCGAGCCACCCCAAGATTCTATCACCCTAGCACACCTTACTCTTAGGTCATATGCTGGTGTTATAAGGGACTTGTAACGAGACCATAACTACCTTGTGTAATCCTTTGTTATAAATAAAATTGTGTTATCTTCTTATGGTGAAGTTTGTGAATTTTCAAATGTCCGGATAAATATAGTATGCATATTTTTGATGAATTTTAGAAAAATGATATTTTAAAAATGTTTATGTAAACCTTAAATAATTAAAAATGTGTAATGATTTTCAAAAAATGGTGTTCTACAATTATGTTCAGTACGAAATTTAGAATTTAATAAGATCAACTTAATTTTTGATGAATAGTAAATTATGAATAGTGATTTTATGCTTAGGATTAGTAATGTGACCAAATGGATTAGTAATCTCATTTAAAGAAAGTATTAATATAATCTAGGCAGGTAAATAAATGTTTCAGAAATTATTAGTCAAGTATTAGTTTTTTGGGGTGAATAGTGTTTTTTAATTAAAAATTAAATTAAAAATATTTAGAAAATTATTTTTATAAAATGGATTTCATTTTTGAACTCAGAGCATCAATATTATGTTAAGGTAATTTTTGGGGATTTTTCTGAAAAAAATGAATTTTCGATGAATAGTGTATTTATTTAAAAATTAAATTAAAAATATTTAGAAAATTATTTTTATAAAATGGAGTTCATTTTTGAAATTAGAGCATTGATATTTGGTTAAGGTGAAATTTTGGGATTTGTCTGAGAAAGTTGAGTTTTCAGTGAATAATAAAAATACAGTTTTAGGGTTTCGGTATGTTTAATGACATCATAACTGTGTCATGATGATGTCATGAGATATTTTAAGGATTGACCGACCAAAGGTGATGAATTATTTTATGGGGGGCCCCATGTGGCCTAACTGCATGGGAAATACCATGGGAGAGCCCATGGTTTTGAGAAAACCACTTGTGAGGTGTCCCTTGGCCATTAATGCCTTGTCCCCTCACATTCCCTATAAATACCCACCCTTTTCTCCTTTAGTTTTCACTCCCAACTCCCCCCCAACGAAGCTCTGGTCTCATTACCTCCCAAGAAGTCCTCTCAAGGTGCCCCCAAGTCCTCTCAAGGTGCCCCCAATCCCTCAAGGTCCCAATCTTTGAGTTTTAAGAGATACGTTTTAAGGTAAGGGATCCTGCCACTCTTTTTCTTTCCAAGTACTCTCTTTCATGTCATTTCTTTTAAGATTCATGTTCTTATGTTGGGGATGTTATTTTATATTAATACTACTGTCCTTTTTATGTTCATATGATGAGAGACCCCCTCTTTCTCTCATCAATTCATTTTAAGAATGTTTAAGTGGCGCCGTTAGGCTGCCGAATTTCTAAGGGATTCTTTCACCCTTCTCATTTTCAAGTTCTATTTTCATGTCAAGTCTTTCAAGTTACTTTTTATTATGTTGGGGTATGATATCTATATCTATCATACTGATATTTTATTTTCATATGATGAGGCCCTATTTTATCTCATCAATTCATTTTTTTGATGTTTAAGTCACATCGTTAGGCTGCCGAATTTTTAAGGGATTCTTTTCACCCTTCTCATTTTCAAGTTCTATTTTCTTGTCAAGTCTTTCAAGTTACTTTTTATTATGTTGGGGTATTATCTCTATATCTATCATAATGATCTTTTATGTTCATATGATGAGAGACCCTATTTTATCTCGTCAATTCATTTTTTTTAGGTTTTAAGTGATGTCGTTAGGCTGCCGAATTGTCATAAAGGAAATCTTATTTTTTTCTTCCTTTCATGTTCTTCCTTTCATATGGTATATCTTTCAAATTTCATTACCATGTTCTTAAATCCTTTATATTCTGTCACCCTACTGTTTTATGGATCATTCATGAGTGGGTTACCCATGTCCCCTCTCTTTTCAATGTTTTATAAAACCCTACAACATAGCTGTTATGCTGCCAAATTTCCGTCTCAAAATGTCTCTCCATTTTTTCTAAAATTATTTTATTTTATTAAGTGAATACTCAAAGATCTTTCTTCTAAAGGGATATTCACATATATACCAAAATGTTCTATTTTAAATTCTGGGATTTACATACATGAGACCTGCTTTCCTTTTCCGTGAGTTTAAAGTGACATAAAGATCATGTCTTTAAAGCAGTTTTTAAAACGTTATGATTATGAAATGAAACCCATTTCTTTTATTCTATATGGTTTATTTATGAAATTTTTTATGATGAAATATGTGGATCAAATGGTAATAAAGGAAAATTTAAGGGTGCGCCCTGATAGCGCTCCAATGCATTGGGTAATGATGTAACCACTAGAGATTACAAATTTAAGGGTGCGCCCTGATAGTGCCCCATTGCACTGGGTAATGATGTAACCACTAGAGATAACAATTTTAATGATACCTTGGGGTTTACCTTGGTAATTTTCAAATGAAACCTTGGGGATGGACCTTAGTGATATGTTCATGATTGTCTATGTTAAATTTTGTAGCCACATCTTCAAGTTATAAAGCACGTTATTTTTATCATGATATGCCTCATGATCTCTTTCTCATGCCTTAAAGTTATTTTTCATGACTTTTGATGTATCTCAAGTTCTCATGTAAAATGTTTCCCTTTTTTCCCTTACTGGGCCTTTTTCTCACCCTTTCCTTTGATGTATGCTCCTAGGTTATGAGATGTTGTAATGAACTTAGGATGAACAAATGAAGAAGCCTTCCAAGTGTTTAAGAAGAATGTTTTTTTTCATGTAATAAGTTTCTGGTTTCCAAGACACAAAACCTTAAAGATCCTCGGTTTTGTATAATGTAATGAAAGTTTATGTGATAAAAATGTGGGATGTTATAGAAAAGCGACGATGGACCTGGCGGTGGCTGATAGGTGAAGGGGGTAGACCTCTGGTGGACAACAGTGAAGAGTTTCGGAGTCTCCGGTGATAGGTTTGTGCAGCGAGGTGTGAGATGGCTTGATGAAAAAAAAAGATATTCCCTCCACCAGTACAGATCCAGATGGAGTTCAAAGCAACTTCTCCCAACTTCATAGGGCTACTGAATTTGGAAGAACAAGAGGTTATGGCATCTTCTATCATGACCAAGCCTCATACAATGCACGATGCATTGATTTCTATGTAGCCTTGAAAAGTGTGGGAGTTTGAATATATATATATATATATTGGGTTGGTCTACCTTGTGGTTTCAATCTCTAGGGCCTTTAAGGGCCATGTATGAGGCTATATGTGCCTCCTGGGCCTAATAGTCATGCAAGGTTCCCCCTTAACCACTAAAAAGAGCATTATCCAAAAATAATAAAAATATGTATGGCCTTTAGGATTTCAGGATAGTTTTCAAAAACGGATAACCTGCAAGGCGGGTGACAACCTGTTGCATTCGGTATGTCCATGAGGTTTGAACCCATGACCAAATGGTGATAAGGGTATAGTTCCTACCACTGGACTATATAAAGATTAATTCTAGTGGGACAACATTAAGAAAATTATTGCTGGCTATGTATCTTGATTCTTAGTCAGTCGACAAGTCAAGGATAAGAGAAAAACGTCTAAAAGGATGTTACGACCATTGTCCATATTATAAAGGAAATGGTAATACATCACCATGTATTTTTTCATCGTACTCCCTAAAAAATATAAAGGGAATAATGATACATGGGTTGTAATCGATCATCATATGAAGTCATCACTCTTTATCTATATTAGAGAATATTTCTCTTGGGATAATTTTTATAGGATGTATACATTAAGGAACTGGTAAGGTTACAAGGAGTACCTCATTCAATTGTATCTAATAGAAATATGAAGTTTATCTTAATGTTTTGGAAAATTATTTAGCAACATCTTTATATAGATTTGAGTTTCACCATTGTGTATCACCCTCAGACAGATGTTCGGACCAATTAAAACTCTATAGGATATGCTAAGATCTTGTTCTATAGATTTAAATGGTGGTTTGGATTAAAAGCTTCCTCTAGTTTAGTTTTTCTATAAAAATAATTTTCATGCAAGCATTCAGATGGCTCTTTATGGAAAGAAGTGTAAAACTCCAACGTACTGGAATGAAGTTGCAAAAAAAATCTGTTGAAACCTAATCAAGATGATGAGACAACATAGACAATTATATCTATTCCTAAATATTTAAGGATTGCACAAATTTGATAGAAATGTTATGTTGATGATCATTAATGCGATCTATAATTTGAAGTTGGTGAAAAGTTATTTCTATGAATATCCCCTTGGAAAAAATAATTGCAAACTAATACCTAGGTATATCATTCTCATTAAAATAATCGTTCGTATCAGGATATCAGATTATCATTTGGTTCTTAAACTAAACCTCTATCAGGTTCATGATATGTTCCATGCATCACTCCTGGGGAAGTAAATACATGATCCATCACTTGTACTAAACTCACAGGTCATACCACTGGAGCATGATATTTCTTATGAGAAACAACCAGTAGAGATTCTGGATCGAATAGAGAAAGTTCTCTAAAACAAGACCACTTACCTAGTCGATGTTTTGTGGTGAATCCACTAGCCTGAGGAAGCTATGTGGGAATTTGAGGATGAAATGAGGTATATGTATCCTTGGTTATTGATACCAAAATGATGAATTTTGTGAGAGAAATTCATTTTAATCGAGGTAGAATGTAACACCTCTAGATTTTTTGAAATATATATATTTCAAATATATTTAATCTTTTTTATATTTTACATTACACACAACACCCGATTTTATCATTTGTTGCATGCAACACCAAGTTTGAACGAAACATTACATACTATTAAAATATTATTATTTAATATGATAGTTATCGCCTAGCCATTGGAATGGTGGGTATGAATAGGATTAACTAAATTATGAAAATATGGCTTAAACATGTTTATATAATTAATTCTTTTCCGACCAATTAATTAGAAATTAAAATAATAAACTATTTGAAAATAAAGGAATTTTTTTTTCTCTGTAAATCGATTTTTTATGAAAACAAACATATTTTACCTCAATAAATTAAAAGAATCACTTTTATTGATTTTTTATTGAAATGAATATATTATATATTCAATAAATTTTTTAATATTTATCATATGTTTTTTCTAGACAATAGATAAAAATATATATAATATTACGCTTAAAACTGTATTTTTCTAAAATGTGGTTTTGTCACCTTTTTTGGCGTACTTATTTTAAAACTAATTTATGAAACTTTTAGAAAATTTATTTGAAAAAATAAATTTCATTTTTTAAATCATCATATCATAATTATCTTAGGGTTAATTTTTTTTATTTGTTTGAAAAGTTTCATTTTTTATGAATAGTGAAAAACATTGAATTTTAATTGAAACATCCTTTTTGTATAATTTATTTATAAAGTTAAATTCCATTTTAATTTTATTTTAAAGTTAAATTAATTCAATAACAAATCCATTAATACAATTTAGGTGATTGGAATCAATTTTATATTTTATTTTGATAAAAAACCTATGTAAACTTTTGATCATTTTCTCTTTAAAAACTTGATTTCTCATCGCATCTGCGAGATTAATTTGAAATTAAAATTTTCTACTTCTATGAATGGAATTTGGAAAAATGGATTCCATATTTGGAATAATCATATATTATATTATCTAATAATATTAACTTAATTTTTTACCAAAATGAATCGTGAATGCAGTAAAAATTAATTATCAGAGTTAATGTAAAAATGGTTTTACCAGGGATTAAACTAAAAAAATAAGGGTAAAAATGACATATAAACTTGTTGAAAAACTATTTTTTGTCCATATTTTTCCTATTCCAACTCTAAGGTTCTATAATGCCCCATTTTAGACCCTTTTCGCATATAAAAAACATGGCATCACTCAATTATTTTCAAAAATACCAAGTGTGTCCTCTCCCTTCAATGCATTGGGTAAATATTTATATCTTATGAGATAGAAAAAACTGGAATGAGGAGTGATATCGATTCACTAAGGGACTTTGTCTACTATAGTGGTCTTGAGAGTCAACCCTGACTGCTATGATGGTTTGGGGAGTGAACTCATTCCACTATAAGGAAAGGGATACCATTGGGGATTCTAGTGTGTCCCTCCCAAGAGGTGTATCCACCTATGGAGTTACCTGATAAGTTTTGGAAATAATCCCTGTCTAATAAGGAAACAATTTTCTATTATTATGTGTATGTCACAATTCTATGTATGTTTCCAATGTTATGCTCTCATGATTCATGTTCTATGATTTCCTTATGATTCATGTCTTATGAACTTCTAAAATTTATTCCATGAATTAATATTATAATCTTTTATATGCAGATTATAGTTTTCATATGTTATTCTCATGTTCTCATACCCTTATGTTAATGTTATGATTACGTATCTCCCTTGTTTACCCTTACTAAACATATAATCCTGCCCTTTATTATGTTTCATTTCCCCAAGTTATGAATAATGGTTTGAGTAGGGTATGTTTATTAAGAGTACTGAAGAGGAATATCTTTTTGGGATACATTGAATATCTTTCACCAAATTAGAAGATCGTGTTCCAAGTTTCCAAAGACACTAAACTATTACAATCCTAAGACATGTGTTTGTATAATGTAATGAATATTCATATAAAAATATATAATATACATGTATGATAAGTATGGGTCGATATAATGATTGGGATACCATATCTAGGTGTTATATGAGTCATGTGAACATGATTCTTTATCAATCTTAAATACTTGGTTTTCATAATTCAATACATAAAGACTGCAATTTAAATTTCCAAACCATAACATATGTTGTCTTCATAAAATAAATAACATTTATTTTCAAATTTGAAAATAAAACCATTTTTATCTTGGTAGGACATAGAAATTATGTTCTTGGTAACAATTGGTACATAATAACAACCCTTTAAAACCAATATCATTCCTATTGGCAATGAAAGGTGGTAATCTCCAATGGCTAGAGCAGCCATCCTCGCACCATTGGTAGTACAAAAATTGACCTATCCTTTCAAAATATTTCAGAATCTACTTGGTTCCTGTATTTATATATATATGTGAGCACCAAAATCTATATATAATACCCAATACGTAAATATTGAAAGATTACACTCGATAAAGAACGTGCCTTTAGCTTCACCTTTCTTTTGGGTTAAGTTCATATTCTAGTGGACTTGTTTTCCACATTAAAAACACACCTCTTCCTTTTCATTTCCCTACCTACAGATCATTCTCTTCTTGTAAGTAATGTTTTAGAAAACTTTAGACTTGTTATTCATCTTGGTCCCCTTTTCCTTATTCTTCCTTTTCTTATTCACCATAATGACTGTGGGTTTGTCACTCCCCATGTCCTTTTTCACTTAGAAAATCAAAGTAAGAAGTTTTGAAAGACTCTTCTCATTATTTCTCATGTTATAATTAATAATAAAACTACATAAGGACTTGAGTAGTGAGGAAATTCTAAGATCTATGTGAAACTCCTTTAGGAATTTAATCCTTAATATGTTTAAGTGTTAAATATAGTGAATAATATTGACTACATGAGGCCTAATTGTCATAGAATCTCCTAGATTATTTAAAAAAAATCATTGGAGATCTCATATCTATCTTTTCTATCCTTATATTGATAGATATTCCAAAGGTGAGACATCATGCTATATGAATCCATGTCCTCATGTTACATCAGAAGATCATTAGTCATGGATGATAACATGAAACACTAAATAAATATAGAAAAATTCAAATGTTTCTCATAGAGATATGACTCTTCCTCACTAGCCTTTTTCACATGCACTTTAGGAATAAGTTCTTCCAGTATATACAATTACCTTTCATGGAATAGGATAACCCACAAGTGCCTTTTCCATTCTTGGAAATTAGTGCTAGTGAGAAGATTATACTTCTCAAGTATGGTTCATAGTGATATGTTTGAGTTCATGTTTATTTTTATTTCTACACATAAGAAAAACTTGATTTTAGAACTTTATCTCATAAAAAGAAGATAAATAAATATATATTATATCTATTAATCTCCCACTATTTTATTGAAACCCAACATCTCCCACTATTAGATTTCGAATATCCTATTTACTGGATATTCTAGTGTAATGAATCCATATTTACCTTCTCATCACCCTGAACTTGGCTGGTAAATCGATTTTAAGGGTTTTAGGTGGTAATTCCAAATTTCATTTGTATTAACTCACATTTCCTTGATCTGTTGAGTAGAAACCTTAATCCTGAAATCTTTAAATTGTATTTCCTCAAACTTTTCCTATTAGTTACATAAGTCCTAATTTGAAAACCAACCGTTGATGTAAACTAATTTAATTCAACCCAAAACTTCAAGTTTGAATTGCCTGGTAATTTTAAACACCCCAACTTTGGATGGTTAAATAGTACAATAAATTAATTTTTAATTCTTCATAATTTGGTAAAAATAAATGGTGGGTATATTCCAACTAGACGTCATGTATTATTCTCTTAGTTTATCTGTGGAACATGCCTAAGGACTCATTATGTAACTATTCCATGGAAAATATTGGAGTACACATCATATAGATGGGCTACAAGAAATGTGGTCTCTGAGTTACACAGTCACCATTCATGTAGGCCATTTAAGAGAATACATGGCCCATATATGAATAATGGACTAAATATAGTGTAAAAAAGTTACATAACATGTAATCCTTCTGATCATGCACCAGGTTGGCCCAGTCAACATGAGGTGTGTAATTATATACACCATGTGTAATAAATTCACACATTTTAAATTAATTCTGAATTAACTCTTGGTGCATTAAGAAAAAGTAAACAGCATGTACCAACGAGATTCACAGTGTGTACTCTAGTGTTATCCAGATAGATTCTGCAGCATATCTATATGAAATATTCTATTGTATTTTGTTTATGAAATTAATTGATTTGATTATATTTTTGAGAAATGATGAATAAGAAAGAACATCTCACAATTAAAATTAAATAATGATTAAACTAGAATTAAAAAACAATTTCAAATGTGTAAATAAATAAATGATCTTTAAATAATTATAGATAATTATGTGACGGATCTGATACCACTTGTAGGTTCTAGGTGAAGTAGAAATGCCAAATCATGCATACCCAACTTGGTTTTTTGTCATAATCGATGATTAATTTGAGATTTTTATGTTGATAAATTTCACGTTCAATGAAATTAAGTCAAAGAATATTGACGAGAAAAAATGTTGAAACCAAACCACATGATCATCACATATTATTTATAATTAATTTAAGAAATTAAGAATTACCTTGATATTAATTCTTTCTATGTTTATGGATCAGACAACGTATCTATATCACACCATCATTTCATAGTAAGAATCAAGTATATATTCCCTCCAGTGGTGATCTACACATGATCCATGAATCTTCAAATGTCACTGTAGGAATCTTCAAGTGGTAGCATAATAGATCCTAATACTTTCAACATTCTCCTTTGATCTCCCTGATAATATCTTCAAGTAAGGGTTCTCTTCGATCTATCTAGACATGAAATTGGTGGGGGTGGAGGTATGCTCTCTGTTCTTGAGAGTGTTCTTGGAGAAGGAGCTCTCTAGGTATTTGAGAGGATTCTCTCTGGATGTTGTTGTGCAAAACACAAATAAGTTATCTCTACTATAGAAATAATGTAATTGGGATTATATATTGCTAGGGTTAGAAAATAATAATTGCATATGCACCCTTATTATTTTTCTTAATCCTTACAAGAACCCATGTCTATATTATTATTATTATTATTATTTATTTACGTGCACTAAACTTGAGAATTAAATTAAATATTATTTATTCAAATAATATTCAATATATATTATTTACTACTTGACCTTTAAACTTAGTCCACCATTCCTCCAAAATATTTATTGGTCCTCGAATAATTAATATTTATTTAATAAATAAATATCACTGCATTATTCACTAATAAATAAATAAATATTCTATTCACTAAATATAAAATAAATATTTATTAAATATTCTTCTCACATAATATTCTCTCAAATAACCCGTGACGGAATATATGAGATCAAGAAATCATGAATAATTAATAAACCATGTGTGGGACTAATACTTATTCAACTTGTTAAATACTAAATAATATTATTATTTAACTGAGGTTCTAGATACACTTAGTGTTTGACCCTCTAGGACACTTTCTCAGTGGCATTAGGCGAATCAGCCCAACATACAAGCTTATCATCTAGCAACATTCCAAGTAACTCATAAAGAAAGAAGTTAATGTTGCAATGACATAAAACCCCATATGGATGCTTACTGTGTAATATAATCCCTTTATCATGATATATCTAATCAAGCATAATGCATATTGGTGTCATCAACCTATATTCTTGATGTCCCTTTCTTTAAATTTTAAAAAATAGAAATTTCTTATAGAATACCTTGACCATGGGTTTATTTAGGCTATATCATTTCCATAAAAGGTCCTGAGATACCAACTTCCATTAAAAAATTGAAGGGAAAAATCCTTTCTCACATTATTTATTAATGAAATATTATTTATGATACACCCAACGTATCCTACCTAATTGTGAACATATTTCATAAGCTTTCATTAATACATCAAATCATGTGACTTATAATGCTCATTAATAATAATATTAAATCGTAAGGATCAATACACACATTCTTAAATAAGAAAATCCAATTACACATATAAATGTGGATTTCCTAATGGAGGGTCTCATTCTCATGATATCCTATACTATATATTACCAAGGGCATACACCATGATAAAGTTACTCAAAGTACTATGAGTCTTCACCCCTTATAGAACGTCTAATATCCTAGACCCGAAAGCCACTGAATGGTGCCCTGAGCCCAGTTGACCACATGGCTTCAAGCACATATCCCCAAATGCTAGAGGCTACTGACTATTAGTGAGGGCCTAGGGTGTGTCTATTGGGTGATTATTCCCTCTTATAATAGTGAAACAAAACAATAGTAATCATAAAAACCAATATAGGAAGCATAATAATAATTGGATAAAAAGTAATCACCCAAATGATAGATACATATGTACAGCAATGTTAGAAGTAATATCATATACAAAATAATGATGAAACATGTCATGTCATGTGTCTACGAAGCATACAAAATAGGTATACATAAATCAACACAATACATGTAACAAAATACCAAAAATACCAAAATCTATCCCAACTAGCATCACGATCCCCATCTCGGTCCCGTGCTCCCCTACTCCTAAGCATGGCACAAATTCAAGCATCGTAATGTGGGAACTTTCCTCAACACCTACCTACATCCATAAAGTCTATTCGGGTACCCAACGGTGGTATGAATAGGGTGTGAGATTCAATACCAATAGGTCACCTCCCAAAGTGTCTATAAATAGTCCTGGATATGCAATATAATCTAAATCAGAGTGCAAGGTATATAAAAGATATGAAAATAATACAAGTGCAATGCCCATGGAAAAATTAAACAAACATGTGATCTTGTATATCCATACAAGGATACCTACAAAACAAGTGTTAAGCTTCTATAAAAAGGTAGTAGTAAAGTAAACAAAGGTAAATACCATGACCAAGCCGTATACACAATATATCATATTCCCATGGCCTTTATGTATAACTTGTATCTCATTTCAACTATGGCCAAGCCGTATAATAAAATATGTCACATTTACCATGGTTGTGTCGTATAATCGGAAGTTTCAAACCCCATGGGACCAGATCCAATGTATAGAATATCAAGGCATATTCATCAAGTCCCAGGAGCATCTAAATTGAAACTTGATAACAACATTGGTGGAGTCCAAGTATCATGTCAATGGAGCCTATCCAAAGTGAGTCAAGTAAGCCAAATCCAAGGGGTAGCGACTCCCTTGGAATCCTATTGAATCAAGATCCAATTAGAATACAGGTCTAAGGTATCTTCTACCATAATCAAGACCCATGGGTGAAATTTGCATGGAATCTAAGTGGAATCAAGACCCTTGGTATACCAACCAAGGCATCCACTACCATTTCAATTCACATCTCATTCCATTCATCAATTCACACGCATTCAAGTTCCATGAGTATACCCACTCAAATATCAATTTCCATTCAAATACATTCAATGAGTTTACCCACTCCTATAAAAAATCCATATAAACTATTTAATCAAAGAATCAATATGGAAGACCCCAAGGGTGGCCTTGGTTGGGGAAACATCCTACAACACATCTCGAAGGAACTAAATGTCATCCCAAAAATGTCGCATTATATTCAATTCAATTATTCAATTCATTTTCAGGGCCTCACCAGAAAGTCCAATGGGAAACACAATGGAAACTATCTCTATAAAGCACAAAACCACCCATGAAAAGTATATATAACCTACCGTAAGTCCACAACAGAGTTATCATCCAGTATCATCTTCTAATTTGACTCAGATCATAAGAAAAATGAGGAATGAAAAAAAACCCTATAAATAGAGAATATTATCTTGTACCGAAATAACTCATTTGATCCTAAGTTAAATAGAGAATGACAAAAAAGGAATTTAGTACTCATTGATGTGAAACCAATGAGACCAATGATGCTCAATTCTGAATTTGAACGGTGAAACGAGACCAAAGCCTATATTTTGGATTTAATAAGATATCTACAATAGTTATTGTCTAATGAAGAAGAAGAAAGAAAAATTAAGTTTGAGTTATAAAACATTTTAAGTGAAAATTGCTAATTTTACCCAAATTATCAAGCCTCATGGTTTGGTCAAACTGTATTCCAACTGTGCACCCTCTGTTGTGCTAAGAGGGTACCCACATGCACTACTATAATTCTAGGTATTTGCGATGGGTTATTTGCGATGGGATCCCTTTGCAAATAAGTTTTTGCATCGGGGTCCCATCGCAAATAGCCCGTGGCAGAAAACGACATCGCAAAAAAGATTATTTGCGACGTGCCCATCACAAATAATGTTTTCTGAGATGAGCTACTTCCCCATCTCAAATAAGTCTCTGATTATATACTTTATATATATATAAACGTTTTTGTGACGAGCCCATCGCAAAAAGTATTTGCGATGGGCCCGTCATACCGTCGCAAATACTTTAAAAAAAATTATTTAGACTATTTACGATGGGCCCGTCGCAAATACTTTTTGCGACGGGTCCCTAATCCCATCGTAAATAATTTTTTTTAAAAAAATTATTTAGATTATTTGCGACAGGAACCCGTCGCAACAGATCCCTTCACAAATAATAAATAAATTTTATAAAAATAAATTTAATAAAATTATGATCATTGAAAAATTAATTTTAATATTATTAAAATAATTAAAATAAAAATATATTAAAATTCTCAATATTCACAAAAAAATATAAAAAAAATCATAAATTATTATTATTATTATTATTAGTAAAATAAACAAACATTATAAAATATAATACTGAAAAAAGATATTTAATAAAATTATGATTAATGAAACAATAATATTAATATTATTAACATAATAAAAAAAATTATTAAAATTATTAAAATTCTCAATATTCACAAAAAAATCATAAAATATTAAAAAATAAATTATCTAATATTCACACCAATATAAAAGACAGAAACTGTAAATAGTTCTTATTACAAAGAATGTTAAATTCAAATGATTTTAACATAAAAAAATCACTAGGGAGTCATCTTTTGAAGATGTGGAGGAGCTGAAGGAGTTGGTGGAGAAAACTCCATCCCCAAACTACGAGTCAGACAACGCATGTACTCTATCTGCTCCTGATGCTGCTGCTGCCATCGACACATCTCCTCCTCATGCTTCTTCTTTTACTGCTACTACTGCTGACACATCTCTTCTTGTTGCTTCTGCAAACTCTCTATAAGGCCATTCTGAGCTCGGAACTGCTCCTGATACCGTGAGGCAGAAAATGATGCCTCTCCACGAGATCCTCTCGAGCTGGACGCCGACATCATAGCAGTACCATAATAAGTACCAGGAATCACATGAGAGCTGATACCAATTACTCGGCCCTTCTCAAAGCCATACTGATTCTCCTACATCCATGCCGCCTCGTCGAAATGGTGTGCACTGGTCTGATCAGTCACCTCGTCCGGACCCTTAGCCTGTGTCTGAGAGGTCACAACCTCATATGACTCCTTCAATTCCAATTTTGAAATTAAAATTGTGAAAATATTATATATAGTTAATTGTCAAACTGAAAAAATAATACTAACCACAATCTGATGTTGGTGATCACCTCTAAGATCTCTAATGGCTGGATCACTATACATCCTCTGATAAACGTCGAACTCCGTAATATCGGGATGCTCGACTTCCTACAAAAATATAAAATAAAATGTTTATATTTAAAGTTATATAAAATTTTAAAAAAATATACTTATCAGATTCTCTTTATGCGTGCTGAATGTACGACTACTAGCTCGATGTGTCACCTCCTGTCTCCCCCGGTTCTACCGACCCAATGAAGACCTCCTCTGAAATTCACCACCCAACCAGTGTGCACATAATCCATCCCAAACCTGAGATGAAATATACTCTGGTCGGTGGGCTCTATACGACTCATCAAATACTGTCACTCCTGCTTTCTTAATGGTCGTCTTTCTCAAATTGTGCAAAAACTGACACACACGCTCACGCATAGACACCTCCCATGCTTCATGGATAGCGTCGTGCATGCTATCATCGATGGTATACCATAAACCCTACAAATAATTTATAATATCAAGTTATTAAAAAAATAAATTTCAAAATAAATATTATTTATTTACATACCAGCCAATGATTGTACATGGAGAGCTTCACATCAACGGGAATATGTTCCCATGTGATCCATGGCTGAGAAAAATAATTGCGCAAGATAGTGCTCCCCTGTCCAACAACTACATGCACACAATTGTGAAAAAAGAGTAAATAATCAAACAATTAGTGTATATATATAAATAAATTCATGAAAAATCTAACTAAAATATACAGGTTATCATACCTCCGTGTGCGTGGATCGAAGCCAAGACATGGACGTCGCTCGAGGATAGGGTCAGGAATCATCATTCGCACAAGACCACACCCCCTCCATGTACCTTCTGAACCACCAGTAAGCTGAGGGCCAGATGATCCCACATCCCCCTCATCCAAAGGTAGATCAGCCTCCTGCAACTTGTGAAATAGATCAGGATCTATCTGAAACACAAAATTACTATTGTTAGCAGATAGTTGAAAATAACTATCATATATAGATATATATTAGTTATGATCATAACTAGCATTTAATTATGTCAATGTGAACCTTCATCATCATTTTTATATCTGACGATGTCAATGTCTTCATATTCCTCCTCGGCATCATCAATATCTATATGAGTTTCACTTTTACCATCCCTTATCATTTCAAATTCATTTGTAACATCATTAACATCTTCATCACCATCGACTTTTAATTGTGGGATGACATCATCGATATTCATGTTTCTTTGTGAAAAAGATAGATTTTGAGTAGTCTCTTGAAAAATTTCAATTCCTTCCACTTCAACAGAACCACATTCATTTTGAGTAAATTGATTTTCCCGAGATTTAATTTTTATTATACTCCACCAATCACTCAGGTCTCTTGAAGTAGCACAGTACTTTGCGTAATAAATTTGATATGCCTGTTGAGCCAGTAAAAATGGTTCATTTACTGCAAGAAGACTTTTATATTTAATATCGACGATTCGATGAGTCAGATGAACACGCAAGCCTCTCTCAATATCCAACTACCAACATTTAAATATCGTTATGTAATTCTGTCAAAGATAACATAGCTCCATAATTTCATCCAGAATGCCGTAAAAGTAAACTTCAGTATCTCTATGATGCGATCCTCTCAAACAATTTATTACTAATTATTACAATTTATTAATAATTATTACAATTTATTACTAATTATTATCAATTATTTATATTTATTATCATTTATTCCTATTTATTACTAATTATTACTAATTATTACTAATTATTCATGTTTATTACTAATTATTTCTCTTTATTTCTAATTATTACTAATTATTTCTAATTATTACTAATTATTGTTAATTATTACTAATTATTGCTAATTATTGCTAATTATTGCTAATTATTGCTAATTATTGCTATTTATTGCTATTTATTTATATTTATTGCTAATTATTGCTATTTATTCCTAATTATTCCTAATTATTTCTATTTATTCCTACTTTTTAGTATTTATTCCTAATTATTACTAATTATTCCTATTTATTACTAATTATTGCTATTTATTACTAATTATTGCTAATTATTACTATTTATTGCTAATTATTCCTAATTATTTCTAATTATTCTTATTTATTCATAATTATTCTTATTTATTCCTAATTATTCCTATTTATTCCTAATTATTCCTATTTATTCCTAATTATTTCAATTTAATGCTAATTATTCCTATTTATTGCTAATTATTTCTATTCATTGCTAATTATTCCTATTCATTCCTAATTATTCTTATTTGTTCCTAATTATTCCTAATTATTCCTAATTATTCCTATTAATTAATAATTATTAATAATTATTACTAATTATTACTAACTATTACTAATTATTACTAATTATTACTAATTATTACTAATTATTACTAATTATTAGTATTTATTAATAAATATTACTAATTATTACAATTTATTAGTAATTATTAATGTTTATTACTAATTATTACACTTTATTACTAATTATTACTCTTTATTACTAATTATTACAATTTATTACTAATTATTACCAATTATTACAAATTATTACTAATTACTACTAATTATTACTAATTATTACTAATTACTACTAATTATTACTAATTATTACTAATTATTACTAATTATTACTAAGTATTACTGTTTATTACAAATTATTACAATTTATTACTAATTATTACCAATTATTACAAATTATTACTAATTACTACTAATTATTACTAATTATTACTAATTATTACTAATTATTACTAATTATTACTAAGTATTACTGTTTATTACAAATTATTAATGTTTATTAGTAATTATTAATGTTTATTAGTAATTATTGATGTTTATTACTAATTATTAAACTTTATTACTAATTATTACACTTTATTACTAATTTTTACAATTTATTACTAATTATTACAATTTATTATTAATTATTACAATTTATTACTAATTATTACTAATTATTACTAATTATTACTAATTATTACAATTTATTACTAATTATTACAATTGATTACTAGTTATTACAATTTATTACTAATTATTACAATTTATTACTAATTATTACAATTTATTACTAATTATTACAATTTATTACTAATTATTACAATTTATTACTAATTATTACAATTTATTACTAATTATTACAATTTATTACTAATTATTACAATTTATTACTAATTATTACAATTTATTACTAATTATTACAATTTATTACTAATTATTACAATTTATTACTAATTATTACAAGTTATTACAAATTATTACTAATTATTACAATTTATTACTAATTATTACAATTTATTACTGATTATTACAATTTATTACTAATTATTACAATTTATTACTAATTATTACTATTTATTACGAATTATTACAATTTATTACTAATTATTACAATTTATTACTAATTAGTACAATTTATTACTAATTATTACAATTTATTACAATTTATTACTAATTATTACAATTTATCACAAATTATTACAATTTATTACTAATTATTACAATTTATTACTAATTATTACAATTTATTACTAATTATTACAATTTATTACTAATTATTACAATTTATTTCTAATTATTACAATTTATTACTAATTATTACAATTTATTACTAATTATTACAATTTATTACTAATTATTATAATTTATTACTATTTATTACTCATTATTACTATTTATTACTATTTATTAATAATTATTAATATTTATTACTAATTATTACTAATTATTATTATTTATTACCAATTATTATTAATTACTACAAATTAATTATATACATTACTAATTATCGTTAATAATTACTAATTACTACTAATTATTAAAAATTAATACTAAAAATTTCAATTTATTAGTACAAATAAATAGTCATGCCAAAACAATTTAAATTCAATTTAATTACAACTAATCAACAATAATAAAAATTAACATAAAAAATTGAAATAAATAATAAATTAAATAAAACATAAATACCTTTAAACTTGATTTGCTATTGATGTAGACGGCTTCACAACTTCTTCGTGACCAAAAAAATTAACTTAGAAAAAATTTCCCTCTGAAATCAGAGTTCAGAGAGAAACAAGATCTAGAAATATAGCGGAATGAGAATGGATGGGGGTACATATAGGTTAGATTATTTGCGACGGGTTACCCGTCGCAAATAGTATCTTTCGCGACGGAACCCGTCGCAAATACCTACGCCCGCATTAATTACTGTTGATGGTTAAAAAGTTATTTGCGACGGGTCCCGTTGCAAATAGTCCCTACCGACACACCTTTTGCGACGGGAGGACATCCCGTCGCAAAAAGCTATTAACCGCCGCCGGTTATTTGTGACAGGCCCCATCGCAAATACTTCACTATTTGCGACGGGGGGATCGCCCCGTCGCAAATAACCTTCGCGCGGTTTGGCGCGCTACCCACGCCAAACCTTTTGCGACGAGACACGAAATCCAGTCGCAAATAATCAGTTATTTGCGACGGGTTGTTACCCTTGTCGCAAATAACCTCTTGGATGGACTTTTTGCGACGAGATTTATTCCCGTCGCAAAAAGTCCATCGCAAATAGTTTTTTTCCCCGTAGTGATGGTCCCTATGCATGGGTTGACTAACTATGTGAAAACTGTGCAAAAAACACCTATCAAAAACTATAGGTGATCCCGCATGATAGTGCGCCTCCATTCACACAATTTTCTCAAACTGTGCAACCTAGAGCACTCCACTGTCCAGCCTCGCATGGTTAGTAGTAAATGTGAGATCTTCCCCGTATGGTTTCTATTAACCATGCAGCCTGTCCTATTTTCCCAAAAAGCTGGGCTTCGGGCTCCTAACAAGCCTCAAACACCCCTGATACCTGCATGACCTCAAAGGGTATTCAAATTAGGCTATAAAGAAGCATTTAAACTAAAAATAAAATGATTCGTACCTCGTAGGAAAATCTAGGATCTTACAATATCCCCCCTTAAAGAAATTTGTCCCAGAATTTCTCTCTCAATGGGGATCAAGATTCATCATAGAACAACTCTGGCCATTGATCATGTACGTCAGACTCCTTCTCCCAAGTCTCATCCTATAAACAATTGTTCTTCTATAACACCTTTACTAGAGGAACTGACTAGCCTCGAAGAATCTTCAGGCTCCTATCAACGATATGTATAGGATGCTCTTCAAAGGATGCATCAACTTATAACTCCACCTTATCCAGATGTAGAGTGTGAGATGAGTTTGAGTGATAATGGCGTAACTGAGATACAGGGAAGACGTCGTGTATAGCCTGGTACCTCTGAGGTAACTATAACTGATAGCCTACTAGCCCGACTCTCTCCATAATCTCAAATGACAAGATATATTGCAATGAAAGCTTACCCTATCTCCTGATTTGTCTATGTCCCAACCTCAGTGAGATATGCAAAAAGACCCAATCATTGACCTCAAACTCTAAAGGCCATCTATAAAAATCAACTTAAGATTTATGTCGAGACTGTGTAGTATCCATCTACTTTATGATCAACTAGACCTTCTCAAAATTCCCTTACATGAGACATGATCCTAGTAAATTTTTCTCACCTACCTCTAAACAGAATAGGGGTGATTGGCATGACCTATCGTACCAAGCCTCATGAATTTCCATCTATATAGTTTTTTAATAGTTATTATTATTTGAGAACTCAAAAGGGGGTATATGCCTCTCCCAAGAGCCCCCAAAATACAGGATGCATGCTTGCAGCATTTCCTTAAGCACTTATATCGTACGCTCTAGTTGGCCGTCAGTTTGAGGGTGGTATTTCATGCTCAGAAGAACCTATGTACCCAACACCCTCTACAAAATATTCTATAAATAAGATGTAAACTGATATTATGTATCTAAAATGATTGTATGAGGGACACTGTGAAGTCATACTATCTCACAGATATACAACCTCCCAAGCTCATCAACACAAAAGGTCTCCTTGATCGGTAGGAAATGAGCAACCTTCGTGATCCTATCAACAACAACCCAAACTACGTCAATAGCTTGAGGAGACCCTATAAAACCAGTCACAAAATCTATCATGAAATCATCCCATTTACACTCATTAATGGATAAATATTATAAAAGACTAGATGGTTGCTGATGTTCTATAATCACCTACTGATAGGTGGAACACCTCATAACAAAACTAGCTACCTCTCACTTCATAGCCAGCCACCAATATTGATAGCGCATGTCACGGTACATCTTGGTGACATCGAGATGAAATACCTAAACTAAGTCATGAAACTCCTACATCATCTCCTTGTGTATGTCCACTTTAACCCAAATGTGACCATGGATACGTAGGATCTCATCCTCAACTACTGTCAAGTCAGGAGGTAGGTCCTCACCTACCACACTCTCCCATAGGAATAAGCTCTTAGAATCTAATAGTTAACTCATATGCACTCTATACAGTAGGTTAGTGGTCATAGATAAGGATGAAAGAAAAGTATGTCCCTGACTTTCCTGCACCTCCAAGTTCATATCATAGAAAAAATCCATAAACTTCCACTTGCTACTGGAATGTTGTACTTCATGTACCTGATTCCTCCTACTCAGTGCATTGGAAACTGTATATCCCTTTCCAGGAATGTAGGAAAGCTCGAAGTCAAAATATTGTAGGTACTCAACCCACCTTCACTACCATAGATTCAGATCACGTTGTGTAAATATGTACTTGAAGCTTTTTTGCTCCGTGTACAGTACAAAATGATATCCCAGTAAATAATGTATCCAACCACACAAATAATAAACAACTACAGCTAACTCTAGATCGTGCGTTGAATAGTTCCTCTCATGCAGCCTCAATTTCCAAGACCCATACACCATAACTCTATCTCCCTACATCAGAACTGATCCAAGCTCGATACCTGATGCGTCACAATACATAGTATTTCTTATGCCCTATTTTGGCATAATTAGGACTAGCGTTGAATTCAATCTACCTTTTTGCTCCTCAAAGGCTATCTCATAGGTTTTTATCCATACAAAATTCACACACCTCTTAGTCAAGTCCATCAATAGTACTTATTGGCGTGATAATTTCTTCATGAAATTCCCCTAATATCCAACTAGCCCTAAGAAACTCTGTATTTCAAATAAATTATTGGGATGCTCCTAGGAAACTATAGATCTCACCTTTTCTGGGTCAACCAATACTCTTGTATCTGAGATAATATGACCCATGAATTGAATTTTATCCATCCATGAATTAAATTTTATCCATTCAGAAGTGCCACATTGTGACCCAAACATATAACTAATAATCTCTCATTGTATCCAAAATGACATCAAGATGTTGGGCATGGTCATATCGATTATGAGAGTACACAAAGATATCATCCACAAAAAACTACCAAAAATGGATCTAGATAAGGACAAAAAACCTGGTTCATCAGTTCAATGAATACCATTGGCCTATTCGTGTGACCGAACGAAATAAAGAGATACTTGTATAGACCATACTTGCTATGAAAAGTTGTATGTGGTATGTATTCCGGTCAAACATGCACCTGATGGTATCTATACCTCAAATAAATTTTCAAGAACACTCAAGCTCCTCTAAGCTGGTCAAAAAGATCATCTATCCATGGAAAGGGATACCAGTTCTTAACTATCATCTAGTTCAATTTATTGTAATCCATTCATAGCCTAAGGGTACCATCTTCCTTATTCTCAAAAAGTACCAGTGAACCCATGAAGAATTATTGGTTCAAATAAACCTATTTTCCTCCAAATCCTTTAGCTACCTCTTCAGCTCCTACAACCCCGTCATAGTCATTCTGTAAGGAGGAATGGATACAGGTGGAGCTTCTAGAACTAGCTCGATGGATAAATCCACCTCTCTCTCAGGAGCTAAACCAAAAAAATCTAGGAAAACATCCTAAAAATGATCAACCACTGGAGTAAAGTCTGCCTAACATGATCCTTGATCATCCAGATACAAACTAGCAATATGGGATGTCATTCTTCCTAGCCCATGATGTTTTGGTCTAGGTCAACTTTCCTAGACATCCCATTCATCCCTATGAATAAACACTCTTCCCTCGGGTGATGTGAAAGTCACCCTCTAATGATAGCAATCAAAGAAGGCTCAATAAGCAACTAGCCATTCCATACCAAGTAATACGTCAAACCTGGTCATCTTGAGTAAAAAAAGATTCCATATAATGGGACACCCACCAATCATAAGGGGGAACTCCCTACACTAACGTACATCCTCTATTCTAATCCCCAACAAAGTTTCAAGTGTCATAACAACCTCAGAAAAATGAACTATAATCCCAAGGATATCCACCATAGGTATATATATGAAACTATGTGATGAACCTATATCAAAGAGAGAAGATACAATATTAGAGGCTAAAAATATCATACCTCTCACTATATTGGTCTAGTGACCTTCTCCTTGGGGGTAGGTTATATAGAATATATTTGTTTTGAACCATGGCCTCGTGACAAAACCTCACTACTTGGAGTAGGACCACTCTACCATCCCGGTGAAACTGGTGCCTGGATGCGTTAGCCACAACCACCACCGCCTCAGACTGAATGATTGGTACTACTCTACCTCTCCACCTAAGGCATACTTTTGAAACCCACTCACGAACCTAGTGTCGGAGATAACCCCCTACCACTCACTACTTGAGGGAAGTTCCTACAAAAATGTTGCATATTACCCATCCTACTGTAAGCTCGACACTCGACTAGGTCTCTATCACACCGATTCCCCATGTGTCCCCATCTTCCACACTGATGAAAAAAAACTAAGCCACCAGCAGTCACAAACTAGATTGTACTTATCTCATAGGAAGCCTCAAAATGACGCTTCTTATCTGAATACACTGAACCATAGGGTCGAGAGACTATATTTCTCTCCTATTCACCCTCAGTTTCCCTCAAGTTTAACTTTTTAATTAGTGCTTGATTTACCATATCAGTATTATTATTTAACCTAAACACGTTGACCTAATATTGAACATAATTCTAGAGACCTTCCCTAAAGTATCTCTCCCTCTAAGACTCATCAATAAGGTATATCAGCACAAAATGCTGCAGCTCTATAAAGAATGCAAAATACTCCATAATTTTCATACTCCACTACTCCAGATACATGAATTTACAATCCCACTATACTCTCAAAGTCTTGGGAAAAAATCATTCATATAATATGGTTTTGAAATCCCACTAAACCATATCACACAACGCATCAGTTCGGTTCAAAACTTCCCACCAACGCTTTGCTGCTCCTCGAAGGATGTATGTGGTGAGCTTCACTCTCCTCTCATGAGGTGTCACCAGATGCTCAAATATCAATATAGTAGTCTCAATCCATAACTCATTATCTTATTTACTTCTATCCCCCAAAAACATGGGATGAATATGTTGTTGGAACACACACGTTAGTTCAACCATAGGTGAGGTAGTCTTCGATGCTCCCTAAAAAGTCTATATGAAGCAAAAAAACCCCTCGTGAAACTATGCCTCAAAACCTATGTATGGTAAAACTACTGGTACCACATTTGGAACTATAGGAGGATCCACCATTATCCCTTGGACCACCACCTCCGAATCGTGGTCATTGGCACCCACTTAGAGTATGACTGGAGATCGTTATAGTGGCGTGTCTCTATAATGGCAAACACATGCCTTAGAAAATAATGATAAAAAATTCCACAGCTAAAAGTATAGGAAAAGTCGACAACTTCGTATAAATAGGTTGTGTCACACATCCTTCTCTTAAATCCAAGACTGATAAAAGGAAATACTCACATACATCACTAGAGACACTGCCTACTACCTAGTCAAAAGTTGGGTCTTGGTCAAGTTCTATATTTCAAAAGATCAATTCCCATATTCATTTCACATTTCATTTTAAATTTTTGAACCAAATGGTTCACCAAATTCCAATCCATAAGGGTCCATACTCCTCATGAACTGAAATATTCCATCCACCTAATCCTATGGGTGTTTTCTTTGATCTCTAACTGCATCCATAAAGTCTGTTTGAGGACCTAACGACAGCCTAAACAGGGTGTTAGATACAATCCCAGTAGGTCACCACCCAAGGTGTCTATAACAAGTTCTAGTTGTACAATATAAGCTAAATAATAGAGAAAGGTATATAATCAATATGATAATAGTATAAGTGCAATTACCATGTAAAAAAGTAAATAAACATGTGATCATGTACATCCATATAATGATACCTGAAAAACAAGTGTCAAGATCCAATAACAAGGTAGAATTAAAGTAAACAGAGGTAAATACCATGGCCATTATCTATACACAATATATCATATCACCACTACCTTTGTATATAATATGTATCTCATATCAACCATAGTCGAGCTGTATAATAAAACATGTCACATTTACCATGTTCGTGTTGTATAATCAGAAGTGTCAGACCCCATGGTGTCAGATCCAATGTATATAATACCAATGCATCCTCATCGAGTCCTAATAGCATCTTTATGGAAAATCAGTAACAACACTGGTGGATTCCAAGGATCATTTCAAAAGAGCATGTCCAAAGAAAGTCCAATAAACCATATCCAAGGGGTAGCAATGCCCTTGGCATCCTACGAAATCAAGATCCAAGGAGCATACAGGTCCAACGTATCTTCTACCATAATCAAGGACTATGGGTGAAATGTCTATGGAATATAAATGGAATCAACCCCCTTGGTATACCAACCAAAGCATCCACTACCATTTCAATTAACATATCATTTCATTCATCAATTCACAAGCATTCATGTTATATGATTATACCCACTCATATATAAATTCCCATTCAAATATATTCAATGAGTTTACCCACTTATATAACTATTCCATATAAACTATTTAATCAAATCATAAACATGAAAAGGAGTAAAAATATCTCTTAATTAAACAATTCATTTATAATTAGGATTACACTAACTAGTCAAGCACTAACTCACCCCATGGGTGGTTTAACAAAAAAATAGGAAAGGAAATTCACATGGAACACCCTAAGGGTGGCCTTGGTTGGGTAAAAAACCTCCAACACATATCAAAGAAACTAAAGGTACAATGAAAACTAGCTCTATAAAGCACCAAACCACTTGAGAAAAGTATAGACCACCTATCATAGGTCCATAGTAGAGTGATTGTCTAGTATCACCTTCTGATTTGACTCATATCAGAAGAGAAACAAAGAACGAATAAAGAACCTAGAAATAGGAAATATTATCTTACACCTAAATAAATCTATCCATATGAAGTTAAATGGATAATGGCATAATAAGAATGGATTACTCACTATCCTAGATCTAATGTGATTGACGATGCTCGATTATAAGTTCATATGGAGAAACATGATCAAAGTCTATATTTTAGCTTCAAGAGTATCTCTCCAATGGTTGTTGTCCAATAAAGATGAAGAAATAAAAATTAGGTTTGAGTTATAAAACATTTCAAAGGAAAATTGGTAATTTTACCCAAATTACTGGGCCGAATGATTTGTCTACAAGGTTATCCAAACCGTTTTCCAACCGTGCACCCTCTATTGTGCTAAGGGGGAACTCGTATGGTCATTGTTCATAGTTTTACTAACTTTTTGAAAACCATGAAAAAAACCTCTATCAAAAACTCCAGGTGCTCCTATATAGGTGTGTGCCTCCATCTGCATGGTTTCCACAAACCGTGTGGCCTGTAGCACCCCACTTTTTATCCTCTCATGGTTAGTAGTAATCGTGCGACCTACCCTGCACAATTTCTACTAACCGTGCATCCTATCCAATTTTTCCAAAAATCCAGGATCCAAACTCTGAACAAGCCCTAGACACCCTTGATACCCACATGATCTCAAAGGGTATTAACATTAAGTAATAAATAAGAATTTAAATAGAAAATGAAAATATTTTCACCTCATAGGAAAAATTATAATTATAACCTATATCATTTGTGTCCCTAAAATGATTTCATCCGTATATAGAACATATATTTAAGAATACTATCGTGGCACTTCTCAGTACTCATCATAGTGGGGAATTGCTATGACCTTTTAGTGAAACAACTACTATAAGGACATTATCACATTCTATGTTGTGCAGAAGACCAATCATTATGTGATAAGGAGTTTATTAATATTTAAAACAATGAATACATGTTATCATAAAGTACACAGAAGTTGGTTCTAGGGAACCAACTCCAACAACCATGCCCCTAACCGCTAGCCCTCAAAGATTAATGTGGTCCACTAAGGGGTTATAGTGGTGGTGGAAAAAATTTATATAATTTTACTCTACTTGAAGATCCTTCCCTAGGTTTATTCCATCCCCTATTAGAACTGCCTCCCTAGAGGCTACCCTAACCACCCTGGGAAGATCCCTGATTGCATCACTACCTCTGACATGGAGTAATTTCCACTGTCTTTCCACCATATAAAGCATATTGGGTTAGGAAATCATGTACCAAGTTAATATGTCCTTCAAAATCATAGAATATTCCATTGATTAGTCAGTTATAACATTTACGAGACCTCTGTGATGCTGATCCCTAATCTCGATCTCGACTATGTAAAGGCATCCTGTGCCAGGAGCCTGATGTCTGATTCCTTCCAACAATGGAAGTTGACTCTATTCTACAATATCCATCACCTAATCTAACCACACAAATATCTTTTTTTCATGAATATCTCTATCACCAAAAATCACTCTCTAGTACCCCAACATAAGTTTAAATGCACATAGGCACCACACAAGCTCAAATGTCCTTATGAAGATCCCACTCAAAATTTCAAACCCAGAAGAACCCATGATTTTCTATATAAAGAGAGTATAACTTGAGGTCAGAGAACCTAGAGGTATACTATAAAATAGTCATGTATCCCTAACTAAACTCTATAATATCTTTACTGTACACCAAATATAAGTTTTTGATGAATATTTCTTATGGAATAAGTTCTCAAACTTCATCTAGGGGAGCATCATCTCATATTGATTCCATGTGTCTAGTCCTCACCAGAACCTTGTTATATCATGAAGGTTTTTGGCGATAAGAATAATCATATGACCAGATAGGGTCTTCATGATTTAGAATACTCAATCTACCAACTCTAGTCAATACTTTGTTGTCTATGGGCCATTATTTCCTTATAACATGGGAATATTATATTGTTAAAACTCATAAAACACCATCAACCTATATAAATCATCATCTTATCCTACCATAACAATTGGATGCTCAATATGAAAGGATTAATTAGCCTAAACTTTTTGATGTAGGTCTTCCCATCACTCAATGAGAAGGGGCCCATCTCTCTACTCACCTAGAAGGAGCACCTTATGAACATGCCCCTACATTAAAGCCTCATTGCTTAATTAGTCATCATCATGAACCTATCTTGAGATCATAGCTTGTTTTTAATGTAGTATCATCATTATAATTAACAATACAATCCTTATTTATATAATAATATCTAGGGATATGAATCGATAATGATTATGAAATTATAACCCATTCCTATATGATGCATGTGACATTGGTTTCCCATAATCAGTGTATTGGTGTGTTGATTTAACAAATAGTTTATCAAATTCCTAGTAAATGGATACATCAAAAACCACACCATCATTGTAGTCTCTAGATTGAGAGATGAACTCAAAGAACCTTAACATTATTTACCCAAGATCATGAACCAATCCCCACCAAACCTCTAAATAAAAACTATTTCTATAGGATAACCTCCCTCTGATACCACTCTAACATGACCTGACCTAAGGGCCCACCTGAGTAGGCAGTAGACTAGGTGTTCCACTTCAAAACTACCTATAAAAAGCTAAGGTATAGAGACTATCACCTAGTACAATATCAATAAACTGATAGGACTTAGCCTATGTTACTTATACACACACACAACTCAAATAATATTTCTCAATGCATAATAATAATAATAACATAACCTACTAAAGAGTATAAAATGCATGTGACAACCTCTAAGATCCATAAATTCCTAAAAAAATAAAATCTAGCCTAACAACTATTCAAAGATAAGGGAACCTCTCCCATGATCTCCAATCTAAACACCACTCACAATCACTACCGCCAAGTACTGTTATAATCCACCAACACTGGCCCCACCAAGGTCACCATATAACTGTATTTCATTTACATGATACATGATATATGAAGGAAAGATACCTATGTAGGGGAACATATATACATACCCAGTAGAATGACTACAAAATATAAGGGAAATAACAAATCAATATTCATATCAACCCATGAATCAATGTTGTTCCAATCTAATAGCCCAATGTAACCTCTCTAAATCAATAGTGGGGTACCCATGCCGCATCAGTGGAATGTCATAGCTGAGGGGATACCGAACCCAATGGAGGAACCACACCCCTCCATATCCCTTGAATGGGGGATACCGACTCTACAAATAGAGAACTCATACCTCGAGTGAGTATGGGGGGATATCGACCCTGTCTGTACCAAGGAAGTGGGGGACCCACACCTTGACATACCCACATTGTTAGGAGGATACTAACCTTGATGTCACTCTAGATATCACACGTAAAACTTATCATCTACCAAGATATTTCTAAAGGTATGATGTTTCCAGAGAGCGTCGTTACTTCTCTCAGGAAATATCAAAATATAAATTTATAGTCACTTGAATATACTAACTACTAAAGTGTAGAATAGTGATAACATGGGTTTGATCTCATGAGGAAAAGGGTTATTAATATTCAATAGCTTTGATGTGTCTCTTTCATGATTTAAACTAAAACTAAATTATCTAAAATACTAGGTGAATAATTTTGTATTGAATAAAAAGGAAAAAAATAAAGATTAAGGTGAGTGAGTTGATATTGAGGATGGATTTTCTTAAAATTCATTAACTGTGAGATTTCTTGCATTATATATCTTAGCCTCTTAAAATTTTCTAAATATATCTAAATAAGTTGAATACTATTTCAAGGTTTCCTAAACAACATAGATTCATGATAGATAATCTCTTTATAGAAGTCGAAGTTAAGTTCTACCCTCACTCTCCCACTCCCCATTATCACTTTTAGGACATTCAATCATTCAACTGGCTGCCACAATTTACTAATATAAAAGCTAATTCAACTAATTACTTAATAAGAGTGATGGTTGGGCTAACTTTAAAATAAATAAAAGTAGGAAAAGGGAAGTGAATTGATATTTAGGATGTTTTTTCATTTATATCATTAACTGTGAGATTCCATGACGTGTATATCCTATCCTATCAGAATTGGTTATAACTACCTGAGTTAGTTGACTCTTATCTTGAGGTTTCATATAACCATATTAGGTGAATTTAGTTTTATCTTATGATGGAAGGTGAAGTTGAGGTCTACTATCACCTTCCCACTTCCCTTTATTACTTTAAGGTTTGTCCCCTAAATTTCATCATTTTCACTATGAATTTAGAGGATATGATTTGATTAAGTTAAAAGAGATATTAATATTAAAATAGTGTTACTCATCCTTTTTATCAAACTCACCAATCCCTTGAGCAATTAGTTACCCATACTTCAACTCTCAATTAATATGAATGAATTGCGTGTTCGAGGGGGAGGAATAGAAAAATTAGTGATAAAAGAAAAGTGTGGTGTAAAAATGGATACACATTCTTTTTTTACTCTCATAATCGATGCATGAATTCAAAATTAAAATTGTGAAAAGATAAAATAAAAAATAAAATCCCAGATTATGCAGCAACCCAGTTGAAAACAGCTATCTCCTCCATTATCACTTCAGATTATACATTGGTATCACCCAATAGCCTCCTACATTAGCAGTGTAAACCCTCCTTTGGATATAAGTAGATTTTTCTTAGTTCCTCCAGTCTGAATCTCAACTCTCACAATAGTATTTTTCTCCTCTATTTTTAGAGGAGAAAATATCCCGAGAGAAATATATCTCTCTCTTTTGAATCTGAATTAAATTATTTCCATGTAGTATATTTTTATATTGAATGGTTAAAAATCTATTTTGAATGTGCCATTAATATCAATTTTATTTTTCTTATCCTTTAATTATTATTCCATCTTTTTCTCTCTTTTCCAGTGGGTTTGGTTGAGATTTTAACTTGAGATCTTCTCAGCTTCAATTCCATATTTTATGGGGGTATCATTTTAAAATTCCCCTAAGGAAATATGTATTACCCGTGTAAGCCAAAAGATATCAATTTTTGGAATTATTAACCTGAGAATAGCCTGAAATATTCAGGCATTTATGTTTATATAAGATCATCTTGTAATGACTCGAACTTTCATAAATAAAAAAAATACATTTTTAAATGAATATGGTTCTTATTAAGTAATGTAGATATAAAAAACACATGAACTAATTTAGTTATTTTGGAATATTATATCTTATCAGGTTTAAAATATCATTAAACATCATATCCATTGATAATATATCCATTTAACAGGGATTATATTATTAGTATAAATTAACAGTTATGATAAATTTCTATTGATATAGACAAAAGAAATGATGGCCTCATCCAATAGGATCATACCCTATGAATCCCATTTATCAGAGCTTATGAGGGAGATATAATCTTTGGGATTTTCCCTTGACCAATACTCAACTGAGATTTAAAAACTAAATCATGATTGAAACCATTTATGGGAGAAGTTCAATCTCATTGAGATCATGACCCAAACTAGGTTCTCAAAACCACCCTGCGAAAATATCACAGTCGCACACCTTCCCCTTAGAGTGTTCACTACTCTAATAAAGGGCTATGTATCTCAACACAAATAGTATTAATATGAATGTTTTGTTTTCAATAAAATAATTATTATACTTTTCCTTATTTTTTATAATTTATAAATGATTAAATAATGAGTTTGATAAAAAGTATATTTTGATACGATAAAACACAAATTGTGTTTTCTGTAATCTATAGTTTTAATCAATACATTATTTTTGATTAATTCAATAATTTTTTAAATAAATTATATTTTTCTTAAATATGATTATTAAATTATATATATTAAATATAAATGACAATATAATTTTATGAAGTGAAAATGTAATTTTTATCAGTGTCAGAAAACTATTATTGTCAAAGAAACCAACATTTTTCAATAATCAGAGATTTTTATTTAAAAGTGTAATTTATCATATTTATATAATTATTTAGATAAATTAAATATTATTTTTTGATTCAAAATTTCAAAATTATCCAATATTTAATTTTTCATAATTTTCTAAGACAATCGAATTTTCTGGTAAAAATTAAATATAATATAAATATATGGTATGTATTATGACATAATAATGACCCATAAGTGATGTAATATATACCATATAATGTATAAAAGAGAAAAAATATTTTTACCATTTAAAATAATTTTTTTTGGTTATTTTATTTATATTATAAATCCTTTATGAATCCTCAAAAAGCTATATAATATTTTGAGGTTTTAAGGTCATTTCTTTATAAACGTGACTCACTTACACATATCAAGGGTACTATTTTAATGATTTATGTTATTTAAATTATTAATTAATTAAAATCACTTCACTCTAATAGATAGCATGGGAAGGTTTTTGGTTTTGATTACTTTGTTGTATAGAGTCCAAAACCTGTGTTTAGAAAATAATAAAGAACTCCCCTTTCTTTCCATATATAAACCCACCCAAACTCCCATTTAGATTCACTAAAAATCTTTGTAATAGAACCTTACTCTTACCATTCATCTATATAACCCTCCCAATGTTCCCCGAAACTCTAAAGAATCACCTACCAAGCTTTTCGAATCACACTCTAAAAGTAAGGGACCTCTCTCTTTTATTTTCCATTCAAGCACCTTCTTTATTTTATGCCTTTGATATCCAATTCATAATGTTGGGATATGTTTTTTCCATATTTATAATACTATTCTATTTATTTTTAAATGATTATAGACCCATTTATCTATCATTAAATCGTTTTATGAAACTTTAAGTACTACCGTTATGCTGCTGATATTTCATTGAAAATTTTCACACCAAACGAATCCAGCCCCATTTCCATTCAAGGGTATTCACCTAGATATACCTATCCTTAATTTATTAGGTACTTCCATGTATGTAACCCACACTAATTTATAGTTGGGTTAAAATCAATGAAATACATTCTTATGATATATGATCTATGTGGACCACTTATGCATGTACAAGATATGATTATGAATGGGTGAACCCATATATCACTCCAATTTATTGGGTATTATTTTAGTCTCATGAGATTCCATGTATGGTGCATGGGAAGTTATCCTAAGCACATTATTTTATGATGACTTGGTATTTAACTTTTACTTATACTTATGATGTCATGTTTAATATTTTTTCACATTCTCTTGTTGCCTTTATGCTATCATGTTATACCATGCCTCTTTGTTCATGATTATGATTCTCACCTCTTATGTTAAATTATTATTCCTCTTGAATAACATGTACTACTTTACCCTATTCTGTTCTTTTTTTCCCTTACTAGGATATACAGATCACCCCTTTCTTTTATACATCCCCAGGTTATCCCACACAATTTTAAAATCTTTGGAATTTTAGAAGCATGTTAAGGAAGTTTTCAAAAATGTTGGTGTATCCATGTATCAAGTTGATGTGTTATGTAACTAATCTCCCAAATACACTAGGATTATTGATCTTATGGGTAGAATTAAGTGAAAATTTATATAATAAATCATTAAATAAAGTGTATTAAATATATGGGTTGTTATAGTTGGTATCAAAGGAAAGTCTAGTTATTTTTGGGATTAGGATTATAAAACATTAGAGAAAGATTTAGGGATAATATTGAACAATATAATACATCCATAAATTTTGTTAAAGTATAGAGTAAGTGGTTTCCAAGAAAATACTTCTCTATTTGGATACTACAATTGGACATGGCTCAGGCATATATCTACCTAGGGGTAACAACCCTGAAAACTCTGTATTGAGATAGAATCGATCAGGAACTAGTGAACGATAATGGGCCTTGATGCACACCTTGTTTGAAACTCCCAATGGGTATGATTTTTTAAATTCACAAGTTCATTATGAACCATTATTTGAGGAAAAAAATTCACATAAGATTTTATATTAGGAAATAGATCATTGATAACTTGTATTGAAGCCTAGAAATTCATAGGTTAAGGAATATGTGTCATTTATGAGTTATCCCTTTAATGTTCATTTTTTAACTTTTTTATGTGTTTAATAATTTAAAAATTATCATCCATAATTTTAGCTTTATTCAAGTAAATGGATGGAAATAAGAAAAACCAAGTCAATAACCAATGTGATGGGTAATGTGATGACTTCCCACATGAGATGACTAACATGATGGGTGCTAAAGTAAGGCATCTTGTTATTATTTCAAACCAGCTATCAAAAATCATAATTAAAAACTGGAACATATTTTTGAATGTAAAAATATGTAAAATGAGAGGAGGATTACTTCTCAAGGAAGTTCATACGATAATGGTGATAAAGGAAAGAAGAATCAATTTCCTTTGTGCAAAAAATGTGGAAAGACAAACCAAGGTAAATTCCAAAAAGGAACTAGGAAATGTTTTAAGTGTAGAAAAATAGGGAATAAAGTAACCAATTTACATGAAAAAATTAATAATGTGATGGATAGAAATAATTTTCAATCTAAGGTACCATATATAGTTCTATGTCATAAATGTGGAGAAGTTGGGAATTATACAAGCTAATGCTCTATTCCAAGGGCTAACAAGCATTATGAGCACCAATAATATCCAAGATGAAGGGAATAAGGAAATTAATATATTGAGATAGATCATGATGATTGAAGTATATGTAACCTCTGCTCTATATTTTTGTATGTTATGTTGTATTTTAATTCATTCCATGTTAACATATCTTGTAAGTTTTCTAAGAACATCAAGTCACCACCCAAAATGATTTGATATCATTTTGGAAAACTTCTATGATTATTGTATCACAAGTCAAAGTTTGTGGGAATGTTCTTATTAAAAAAATTATCAATATCCCTTTAGTTTAATTTGATGATATCCTAGTTATGTAATGGTTTTCATTTTATAAATCCAACATAAATTTATTGGATAAGTAATTCACCCTTCGCACCACAAATCACCTCTTGATTCTATATAAGTGAAAGGAGGAGGATCAATATTCTTTGGTACCATAATATCAAGAATAGATATTATTACCCTATGAGAAACTGTATCTAGATCAAATGATTGAGAATAAACAAAAGATCATCCATGATGAAATTTCCATTATAAGGGAATTTACTGATGTGTTTCTCAAATAATTGTTTGGTATTCCTCCTAAACGAGGGGATAAGTTCTCTATAGAACTTATACCGGGACTAAGTAACATTCTTGGGGTATGTTATCATAAGAAATGGGATATCTGTACACCCTTTTAAGATAGAGGCAATTGAAGGATTTCCAATAATGACATATATGGAGGATATCCATAGTTTCCTTGGACTATATGAATATTATCGATGATTTGTGAAAAATTTCTCATGATTGTAAAAAAAGCTAACCAAGTTGACTCGAAAGAAAGTTACATTTGTTTAGAATGGTTTCTTTGAAGAGTGCTTAAAGGAGTTGAAAAAGATACTTATCACTATACATATACTTACACTATCCATGAGTGGAGAACATTTTATGCTATACAATGTTTCTTCAAAGACAGTCTTGGGCAGTGTACTGATGCAGAATGAAAAAGTGATAGCCTATGCCAAAAGGTCGTTGAAAGTTCATGAAGAGAACTATCCAACACATGATCGGTAGTTGGATATAGTGATATTCACATTGAAAATATGTAAGTATTATCTCTATGGTGGGAAGTGTGAAATATATAAGGATCACAAGAGCCTCAAGAATATATTCACACAGAAAGAGATGAATATTCACTAGTAAAGATGGTTAGATCTAATTAAGGACTATGACTGATCAATACCCTACCATCCTGGGAAGTAAAATAAATTAGCAGATACTCTAAGTTAAAAGGATCCTAAAACCTTATCACTAATGATTATTGATAAGGATATGATCTTCTTAAACTTGAAGAGGATGAGGATGGGAATCATAAAGGAAGGGACATCATCAATCCTTTCACAAATGATTACTCATCCATCCATTATAGAGAAGATAAAGGATACTCAAAGAGATTATGTAGAAATTCATAATACGGTGGAAGTTATATGAAAAGGGAAATCCTCAGAGTTCAAAATTAATAAAGTAGTTATAATATTTGGGTCATGACTATGTGTACCATCAAATACTAAGTTAAAGAAGGAGTAGTTGGATGATGCAAATAGATCAACCTTATCCATCCATCTATGGATCAATAATATGTACCCAGATCTTCGAGAGAACTATTGGTGGGACAATATAAAGAAGGATATCATGGAATATACATCAAGGTAACTTCTATGTCACCAATTGAAGTATGAAAGGTAAAAGTACAAGGGGATGATGCAACCATTACTCATACCTATATAGAAATCGGAAAACATAACCATGAACTTTATCATTAGTCTTTCAAAGAAATCAAGAGGAAATAATGGTAGATGGGTTGTGGTGTATTTTCTTACAAAGAATTTTCACTTCATCATAATTAAAGAAGACTTATCACTTCATTAACTTACAAGGATATGCAACATATAATTTGTAAGGTTTTATGGAACACCACTATTGATTATATCTGATAAAGATCCAATATTTACTTATAAGTTTGGAAGAGTCTATAACATGATATAAATACCAAGTTTAATTTAGTATAGCTTATCACCCCCAAACCAATGGATGACCTGAGTAGAATATTCATACACTAGAAGACATATTGAGAGAATTCTTAATGGAATTTAAAAGAGGATCCTATCAACATATTCCTATGGTTAAGTTCTCATACAATACTATTTTCCACTCAAGAATACAAATGGCTCCCTATGAATCTGTGTATGGAAATAGATGCAAAACGCCTACATGATGGGGTGAAGTTGCTGAACACAAATAGCTAGGTCTTGAAATGGTCGAGGAAATGGTGGAAAATGTCAAGACTATTCAACATCATATCAAATATGCTTAGATTTGATAAAATATCTATATGGAAAATCATCGATGATACATGAAGTTTGAGTTTGGAGATAAGATATTCCTCTATATATCTCCATGGAATAAATTCATGAGATTTGGTAATAAGGGTAAGCTAAGTCCCAGGTACATTGTCCCCTTTGAGGTTCTCAATCACATAGAAGTCATGGATTATCGACTATCACTCCCACCAACCTTGTCTCAAGTATATGATGTATCCCATGTATTCCTATTAAGGAAGTACATACCAGATCCCTCACATATACTAAATTCATAGGTGGTACCATTGTTAAATGATCTTTCATACAAGGATCAACTGATGAAGATATTGGATTGTAGAGACAAAATTATATGAAATAATATAATTCACTTGGTCAAAGTATTATGGAGGAATCAAAAAAAAAAAAAATGGAAGCGACATGGGAACTAGGGGAGGTGATGAAATAGAAATACCTTCATCTAGATTTTTGTATGAAATGAAAATTTCATGGGTGAAATTTCTGAAGGGGGGATAACGTAACAACTTGAACTTTCATAAATAAAAATTCCATTTTTAAATGAATATGTGCCTTATTAAGTAATGTAGATATATAAAACACATGAACTAATTTGGTTATTTTGTAATATTATATCCTATTGAATTTAAAATACCATTAAGAATCATAAACTTCAATAATATATCCATTTAACGACGATCATATGATTATTATAAATTAATATTTATGACAAAATCCTATTGAAAAGGTCCAAAGAATCGATGGACTCGACCGGTAGAATTGTACCCTATGAATCTCATTTATAAGATTTTTCAAGGAAGATAGAATCTATGACATTTTCCCTTGAACAATCCAAATCCAAGATTCAATAACTAAATAATGAGTGAAACTGTTTATGGGAGAATTTCAAGCTCATTGAGATCATGACCCAAACAATGTTCTCCAAACCACCCTAAGAAAATCTCATTATCACACACCTTACCCTTAGAGAGTTCGCTGGTGTAATAAAGGGATATGCATTTCAACCCTAATAGTATGAATATAAAAATTATATTTTTAATAAAATAATAAATACACTTTTACTTATTTTTTATACTTTATAAATGATTAAATAATGAGTTTGAAAAAAAATTATATTTTGATACGATAAAACACAAATTGTATTTCGTGTAATACACATTTTCAATCAAGACACACTTTTTTGATTAATTCAAGAATTTTTGAAAAAAAACTATATTTTAATTAAATATTATTATCAAATAGTATATATTAAATATAAATGATAATATAATTTTATGAAGAGAAAATGGAATTTTTTAAGTGTCAAAAAACACATATTGTCAAAAAAAATCATTTTTCAATAAATAGGAATTTTGATTTAAAGGTGTCTTTTATCAAATTTATAAAATTGTTTTTATAAAATAAGTAATATTTTTGAATTTATCCCATAAAAATTATCCAATGGTGAATTTTTCAAATTTTTTTTGAAACAAATGAATTTTTGGTAAAAATTAAATACAGTATAAATATACAGTATGTGTTATAAAATATCAACGACCCAAAAGTGATTTAATATATACCATATAATGTATCTACAACCAAATATATGTTACCCATTTAAAATAATTTTTTGAGGTTATTTTATTAGTTTTATAAAGCCCTTATGAATTCTCCAAAACGTATATAATATTTTAAGGTTTTTAAAATCATTTCATTATAAACATGACTCACTTCCAAATCACCAAAGGTAATATTTTAATGAGTTCGGTTCTTGGTATTATAAAATAATGAAAATCACTTCACTTTGGTAGAAATAATGGGCAAAAACATTGGTTTTTGGTTTTGATTACTTTATTGTATAGTGTCCAAAACCTAATTTTGAAAAATAACAAAGAACCTCCCTCTATTTTCCTATATAAACCCACTCAAGATCTCATTTAACTTCACTCAAAAACCTCAGATCATGAAATTAATCTTCCCATTCATCTCTATATCCCTCCCAAGGTACCCCCAGGCTCTCAAGAATTTCCTCCCAATCTTTTGGAATCACCCTCTCAATATAAGGTACCTATCTCTCTTCTTTTCCATTCAAGAACCTTCTTGATTTTATGCCTTTGATTTACTATTACTAATGTTGGGATATATTTTTTCCACATAAATAATATAGTAAATTTGATTTTAAAATGTTTAGATACCCATTTTGATCTCATTAAACAATTTTACGAAACTCTAAGTACTGTCATTATGCTTTCAAAATTTCACTATGATTTTTTATGCAAAACAATTGTGTTGTGAATATCCACCACCATTTCCATTCAAGGGTATTCACCTAGATATACCTATCCTTTATTTATTGGGTAATTAAATTAATGTAACCCACACTCCTTGATAGTGGGATTAAAATTGATGAAATGAATTCTTATGTTATATGATCCATGTGGAACACTTATTCATCTACATGATATGATTATGAATGGGTCTGCCCATATAGAGTTCTAATGCATTGGAAATGTTTTAGTCACATGAGATTCCATGTATGGTGCAAAAGAGGTTATTCTAAGAACATTATTTTATTATGTCTTGGTGGTTAACCTTGACTTATGTTTATGATGTCATGTTTAATGTTGTTTCCACATTCCCACATTGCCTTTATGCCATCATCTTATACCATGACTCATTATTCATGATTATGATTCTGACCTCTTATGTTAAATTTTTATGCCTCTTGACTCACATGTATTTATTTATCATATGCCATGATTTTTTATTCCCTTATTTGGATTTATAGCTCACCAATTTCTTATGTTTACCCCCAGGTTATCCCGCATGGTTTTAAAAGCTTTGGAATTTTAGAACCATGTTAAAGAAATTTTCAATAATGTTCTTGTAACCATGTATCAAGTTGATGTGATATGTACCTAATCTCCAAAATTCACTAGGCTTCTTGATCTTATAGGGTTTATTATGTGAAACTTTATGTAATAAATCATGAAATAAAGTGTATTAAATATATGGGTTGGTATACCTCAACTACGACATGGGTGTTCCTATTGCAGCGCAACCCATGCATGGGCTACATGGCTTGCAACATAGCACCATGACCACCGAACAATATCAAGCCACATTTTAGTGATTTTAACAACATCGCAGATCTATTATTCTCATTTTTGGGCTATAAGGGTTCACATAACTATAGTTGAAACCATGGTCCAATGCCTTCACTTGGTTTGGGCACATATTCTGACTATGCCGTAAGGGCTAAGCCTGTAGCGTTGTGGTCTTAAAAATGCCAGTAGTGGTGAACTTTTCTTCCCAACCATTCTTGGATATTATTCCCCTGTTAACTTTATACATTGGTCATCCAAGTATCAGGAGGTGATTAATAAAAATATTTTTCTTCTTTAATAGAGGATGGATCAAGCCCAAGGTTCCCCAATGGCTTCCATGGTGTTGTATAGTGAGTAGTAGCGATGGTCCAGTGATGTATAAGGCATCCGAGATAGTGAAGGTGTGTCCAAGGTGGTGAGTAGTAGTGGTTGACACGCTCCCCACACACTGTCACTGATGTACATGATCCTGACTCATCTATCCCCTTTCATTTGTTAGGATCTCTCTATGGGGTGGCTTGGACGGTGGGCCCTCCTTGGTCTTACTAGGTGGATGAATTCCCTATGGGTTGATGGCTATCCCACTGCCTTATTTTTTTTTCTAATCTCCAATATTTAAAATTCAAAACAAAGAAATATAATAATAATCAATATTGTAAAGTAATTTAAAAGGTTACATATAAAAATGATTCCAACAAATCACTAGACAAAATTTATTTGAAATTTTCCTAGAAAAATAATGGAGCTTTTCCTCTCTTCTATTCAAGTCTTTTAATTCATCATTATTAACATGCTGAGTTGTGATCTATCTCACCATTTTTTATCTCTACCACAACTCAAGGTATAATTAATATGAATATTTCCTCATAATTTGAGTACATGTACCAAATATATTAATTTGAAAATGATATACTTTATCCACTTAGTAGCAACAAATATCACTTAAAATAAAATGAACTTTAAAATTAGGATCATATGATTCTGAGGTTAAATGGATGGTATGATATTGATGAATAAAACTTGTGAGTCTTGAAAAATAGATTTATCTCTAAGTGTAAATCATGATAAAAAAATTATATCCAATGACATTCTTCCCTTCAAAAAGTGACATCTTTTCCCACAATTCTAAATCTCAAAATAAAGGTCATGAACAATGAATCACAATGAATGAGTTACCACTATAATTTTTTATTTTTCAATTTTTTCAATTTTTTGAAAATTTATCCAGGAAAAATATTAGATCCACCCCAACCATAAATGATAAAAATAATTATTCACGTGATGGTGATTTTTTACCCTTCATAACTCAACCCACATCTTTTCATTATTTATTTTATTTTATTTTTCTTAGAGGGTGAATGATAAAAATAGTGAAATGTAAAATTAACCTTCTTCCCAAAATCCAATGAGATATCACAACATATTCTCTCAATAAATCATATCTTTTTTTCTATAAAATCCCTATTCCCCCACACTTGAACTTTTAAAATCATGAAAAACATTAGATTAATCATAGGAATGGACAAGTTGGCTTGAAATATGGCTATTCCTATAAAAGAACATTCATAGACTCTAAGGGTTAAAATGAGTTTAAATGTAAGGTGGGTCTTAAGGATAATGTCTAAATCAAACAAAAATTTTTTTATCATTTTTTTAGTGAATTTTTATTATCATCACTTTGAAAAGATTAAAATAAAATCCTAGTTGGTGACATACCCTGAGATCTCTCTATAAATTTACTATGAAAGTTAGAAAATATTAGGCTCAGAAACCTCTTAGGAATAAGAGATTGTAATTTAAAAAAATCACTCATGGAATGTATCATAAAAATACACCAATCAACATGATATTCTGAAAATAAAATCATGAAATAAGGGAGATAATTTTCAGCAACATGTGACTACAAAGAAAAAACACGATTCATTGATTTCAAATTCCTATGTTTCACTCTAATCATCCAATTCCCCATTTTACTTATTTAATCCCATTAATTTGAAAATTAAAACATGACCTAATAGGGTTCCTAATAATTCTAAGTATCATAGATAAAAAAATTGACCTCTAATCTAAGTGTGGGCATTTATTTTTTACTATTTAAACTCAAAAACAGATTATGGAAAATATAGGGGAGTACAAGTAAATCAATACTAAAACTTAAAGTTTACACCCCTTTCACTTGAATAACTTCCTTCGCTTTTCTATAGAATTAGGAACCTGTTCCCAGGAGCTTCATCAAACTGAAAAATATAAACAATGAATTTGAAATCCCTTGTAATTAAAGTTCAAAAATGACGAGGGAGGGGTCCCACTACTTCTAAAAAGGAAATCCTAAACTAATAAAGAAAATAAATAAAAACACAGGATACCTCCCACAAAGAACTTTTATTAAGGTCATTAATATTGACCTTACCCATGGGATTATGTAATAGGAGTAGGGTATATAGACAACCATCTTGTATTGAACAAATTTTTTCTTTGAATGAAGTATAATATAGATCTTCTACTCTTCCTCCTTTATAAATCTTCTTATTATTATTGAGTGAAGTACCAAGTAGTGGGTAGCCCCAATGTTAGGAATAAAAGTTCTTGGGATGAACAATTGGGTACCATTCCTCTATTTATTCTTGTAATGGATGTTTTTCATTATTTTTATCATTAGGAACTAAATTTTTAGTAGCCACTTTCTCTTATTCTTAATCATGGGGATTCACTTCCAAATGATCCAACATATCATTCCAAATGTCAGTAGCCCCAATCTATTATTCCTCCAATTTTTGATCTTATATTTAATCATTTCAGGTTTCTTCTTCTTGTTCTTTGAAAATGGTAGGGAGTAACAAAAATATATTCATGTGTGAGTATAGGACAAATAAACAAAATCCCAAACCTGGTACCCTTATGATTCTTCTTTTTTTCCTTATTAGGCTGCATCAAAGTTGGTTTTGTAGGGTCTTATTGTTCAGCAAGTTTTGGATGTTCCCCTCCATCATTTCAAGCATGTTATCCCATAATTCCATATCTCACATCAACTTTTCTTATTTTTCTTCCAAAAGGAATTCTTATTTCTCCTCATCATCCTCCTCAACCACTTTGGTCATGCTTTCCAGGAGCTTTTGTCCCTCCTTTAACTCAAATTCCATACCGAGGAGTGAGTTTTCTAAACTTGGATGTAGTTTTAGATATCTTGGGTTTTTATATAGATCCCATCCTTGGTCTTGAATCTTACTCTTCAATTATTAAATCTATTGTGAGATGTTTGACATTGAATTTAAAATTAGATGTGGGCTTTCATTTTCTCCATTTCTAAAATCACAAACAAAAACACCTAGTTCTTAAAAAGAATAAAAATGAAAAGGAAACTAATCTAAAATTATAAAATAGAAACTATAAATATGAAATAATTTTCTAACTATTGAATTTATAAATACCTAATTCCCGGTAGTGGCATCATTTTTGACATCGCCCAAGAGCAGTGTTACTTATCTCAGGAAATATCAAAATAAAAATGTATAGTCACCCAAATATATTAACTACTAAAGTGTAGAATAGTGATAAGATGTGGTTGAACCTATGATGAAAATGGATATAAACATTCAATATCAACTATGGTTGTCTTTTATGATTTAAATTAAAACTAATTTATCTAAACTACCGAGTGAATTGTTTTGGAATGACTCAAGAAGATAAAAATATGGATGAAGGGAAGTGAGTTGATATCAAGGATGGTTTTCTTAAAATTCATTAGCCATGAGATTTTTTGGATTATCTATAATATTCTCTCAACATTGGCTAGAACAATCTAAATCATTTTTCTCCTATTTCAAGGTTTTTTAATTAACTTAGATGCATGATGGATAATCTATTTACTGAAGGTGAAGTTAAGGTAAACTCTCACTCTCCCACATCCCATTATCACTTTGAGTACATTCAATAGTTTCTACTGGTTGTCATAATTTACTAATCTAAAAACTAATTAACCTAAACTACTTGATAAGAGTGATGGTTGGACTATCTTGAAAAGAAATAAAAATAGGATGAAGGGAAGTGAGTTGATATTGAGCATGGTTTTTCATATATATTATTAACCATGAGATTTCTTGAGGAATCTATCCTAGCCTCTTAACATTGGATATAACTACCTAATTTTTTCGACTCCCCTCTTGAGGTTTCTTATAACTGGATTTGGTGTATTTAGTTTTGTCTTGTGAAGAAAGGAAAAATTGAGGTTGGATCTCACCTTACCACTTCCCTTTATCACTTTGATGTTTTCCCCCTAAATTTCTTCACTTTCTCTATGCATTTAGAGGATATTATTTGATTAAGTTCAAAGTGATATTAATTTTAAAACAATGGTACTCATCCCTTTTATCAAACTCACCTCTCCCTCGAACACTTATTTACCCATAATTAATCTCTCAATTAATATTAATTAATTATGTGTTCAAGGGGGAGGAATTAGAAAATTAGTGATAAAAGAAAATTGCAGTGTAAAAAATGGAGACATATTCTTTTTACTCTCATAATCGATGCATGAATTTAGAATTACAATTGTAAAAATATAAAAGAAAAATAAAATCCTAGATTATGCAACAACCTGGTTGACAAGAACCATCTCCTTCACTCTCACTTCAGATGATATATTGGTATATCCTGATTACCTCCTATATTAGCATTAAAAACCCTCATCTAGGTCTATGTAATTTTTCTTAGGTCCTTTAGTCTGGATCTTGACTCTCACAGTAACAGTGTAATATTGTATTTATAGAGGAGAAAATTTATAGAGAGAAGTATCTCTCTCTTTTTAATTTGAATACAATTCATTCTCAACTATATAACCTTCTTTTTAATGGGTCAACATATTTTTTGAATGCGGTATTAATATTGATTTTATTTTTCTTCTCCTTAACTTATTCTTCCCTCTTTTTCTCTTTTGGCTGGTGGGTTGGGTTGAGACTTTATATTTAGATATTCTCATCTTCAATTCCTTCTTTTTTTGGAATTCCATTTTAAAATATTCCTAAGGGAAGCTGTATTACCCGTGTAAGACCAAATATATCGGCTTTAGAATGAGTATCCTGAGAATTTTCTGAAATATTTTGGAATTTAGGTTTGTAGAAGCTCCTCTACTATGACATGGGTGTTCCTCTTGTGGTGCAATATATGTATGGGTTGCATGGACTGTGGCATAGCCCCATGACCATGTAACAACATGAGCCTCCCTCACTTTCCAAGATTCTTCCAATTAGCGCACCTCCATCGTGCAACTTCTTTGTCTATATACTTCACTATGATCAGTCTCCAGTGACCATAGTGTAATGATATTCTTTGTCTCTATAGCCCTTCTCCATTCTCTTTATCAATATCGAGACATAATTTTATTGGGAAAGACTGGAAAGCGAAGGATGTGTAAACAACAGAAAAGTGAACGCATTGTGGAAATAAAATCTTTCCCTCCAAATAAAAGCGGATGCGCAACGACAAAATTAATTACAAAAAAATAAAGTTGACATAGGAAATTTTTACGTGGAAAACCAAAAAAGGGGACAAACCACAAGACCTAGTCCAGAAAGAGGGATCCACTAAAATCAAGAGGTACACGGTAGAGACTCCCCAAAGTTAGAAGGGATCTTAAAAGTAATACTCAAGAATAAAAGTAGTGAATCAAAGACAGAGAGAAAGAAAGATGATCATCGAAGAAAGGTGATCACCAAATGGGATTTGCTCTCGGTGTTGTTGGTGCTGGTGTGTTGAAATGATTTGTTTTTTCCTCCTTATATAAAAAAAAGAATCAACATCAAATAATTTCTCTACGTCAGAAGTGTATCATCACGTGAATTAATTCACGCGGTTTTGGCCCGCATTAAAAACACCTCATTAAAATAGAAACTGCATGCTGCTCCAATTGAGGAGGCATTATGAGGTGTGTCAACAAGGAAGGTTCCTAAAAAACTCCCCCTCCGACTCAAGTGGGGATCACCGCCAACCCTATAATTAGTCGACAAGTCTCAAATTTTCTTCTAGGTAAACTCATGGTCAATATGTCCGACCCGTTGTCATCAATGTGCATCTTCTCAAGCTCTAACTATCTCGAATCAAGGACATTGCAGATATAATGATATCTGTAAAGACCCATAAATTTCAAGGAATTTTTTTCTTAATTTCTTTGGGATTTTATGAGTATGCAGTTTCTGACGACACCTGATTCCGAGGCCCGGTGTGCCCGGAATCAATTTCCGAAGTTTAGCTCGGGTACGTTCAGTGAACGAACGAGCGAGTTTTTCTAAATTTTGTACCGGTGTCCGGAATCAAAATCTGAGGGAACCGATGAAACTGCAGCGCCGATGATTGATTAAGAAGACCTTTATTGGAGTTGCGTTTGCTCGGGAGGAGTTGCTAAAAAAATGGATTAAGTGTAAAGTGAAATAAAGTTGTGTTACAATTTTATTTCACTATTCTAGTGGTTATAACCTATGTGTGAAAGTTGGGGTGGGTCCCACTAGGTTGATAACTTCTCTTGAGAGAATAAAGGATAGGTGGGGCCCACACGATCCCCCATCTATTCACATTCTCCATAACCCCTTAAACTCCCTTTAAACCTCCCTTGATATTAATTATGTGGATTCTCCTCTTCCACATTAATCTTTCCAACTTAACTCTCCTTTTAATTTGACAACACAAGTTTAATTAATTAAGTGAATTCAATTTTGAATTTTTTTTTTGAAATGCATGCCAAGCTTTAATAAAATAAGGAGAGTCTTATTTTATTTGGTTTGGCTCGTTGTGTGGAGATTTTGGGGAAAGGGAGAGTTCTAACTCTTGAAGAACTTCATCTTCTTCATTGAAGAACGCCAAGACTTCGACGAAGAACACCGACACTGAGGAGAGACAATGTTCCGTTCTTTCCCCTCTCCGCAGCTGGTATGAGATGTTGTCCCTTCCTTGGACGCATGCCAACGTCGTCATCGAAACCGCCCCCCGCGACGCTAGCTTCTGCGAAATTCTTTGAGGTAGGGGTTAAGTTCAAATTTAACCAATTAAATTTGTGCTTTGTCTATCGTTGAGCATGTCGTATTTTTGGCCGCTTATTATCAATATAACAGGAGGAGGTCGGACCGCACAAACACGGCCGATCCTCCTCCCCTTTTGTTGATGGTTTTCTTTGTGGCCAAAAATGGAGGTGATGTGGTGCCGATGCACCACGTGGGGATGAGAGAACCATGGCCGAAGCGGGTTGCGGCGGTGATGCGCGGTGCCGTCGCGCCGCGTCGAAGAATCCGATGGAGCCGTGGCCAGAGCGGGCCGCAGCGGTGGTGCGCGGCGCCGTCGCATCGTGCCGGTCGGACAGGGGTCACAACGTAAGGCCACGATGGTTGCAGAGGAGCCGGCCGGACTCGACCGGCCGCCGGCGCACCAGGAGGCGGGACCGGTGGGTCCCGCGACAGCCACACCGGCCGACCAATATGGTCAGCCGTTCCAAGAAGTCCGGGGGCTCAAAACCCCCGGCCAGCGCAGCTAGGGCGAACCCCACAGGGGCCTTCCATTTCAGGAAAACAGGGGGGTGGCTCCCCCCCCCCTTCCGCGTCCGCTCAGCGCATGGGCGCCCGCACCGGGCCGGTTCGCTCGCACCGGGCCGGACCGCCCGCGCCAGGCCGGACCGCCCACGCCGGGCCGGGCCGCCCGCGCTGGGCCGGACCCCTGGACCGGGCCTGGCCGTGCCACCCGGGCTGGGCTGCACCCAAACGGGCTGGACCCGGACCCGGGTCGGGTCGACCCGGTTCGGGCCGTCCCAGGGGGTATTGGGCCGGGTCGGACCGGGCCCAAACCCCCTATTTTCGGACAGATCTATTCAAATGCCCATAACTTGGGCTAAGGACCTCTGATCGATGTACTGTCAGTTGCGATGGTATCCTTGGATCGAGACGTTCGTTTAGGTATATTACACTCAAGGTTTTGGAGAACTTTAGGTATGGCCGGGTTGGTTCGAACATGAAACCAACCGGGCCCTCGGAGCAGAAACGTTTATAACTTGAGCTCGAGACGTCCAATTTATGTTTCGTCGACTTTGTTGGATTCCTCTTAGTGAGAAGATTCTTTTGGATTACTGCACTCGAGGTTTGGATGCAGTTTGAGTACAGACGGGTTGGTTTTAACTTAAAAACCAACCGGGCCCTAGAACGAAAAAGCTAATAACTCTCAGACCGGGCGTCCGATTGACGCGTCGTCTGTCACGTTGAGTTACTTTTGACGAGACGAAAATTTGTGATACATCAACTATGGAATTTGTGACAGTTGATGTATTGACCCCTTGGCTCGTGGAGCAGACCCTCCTGGAATTGAGCGTACTATGTGCGGGAACCCTAGAGCTGGTTGTGACTGCGACGACGAGGACGACTGTACTTGGGTCCTACGTGGGTTCGGCAGCGAGGACGACTGTACTTGGATCCTATGTGGGTTCGGTAGCGAGCACGACTGTACTTGGGTCTTACGTGGGTTCGGCAGTGGTGACGACTGTACTTGGATCCTACGTGGGTTCGGCAACGATGATTATTGTACTTGGATCCTACGTGGGTTCGGCAACGACGACATCTGTACTTGGATCCTACATGGGTTCGGCAAAGGAGATGATTCAGAGGCTACATCAATCATCTCCACCCCTCTTCGTGATTAGTATACCTGTGTGAGCTGAGTCTTGACTTTCAATCATTATCATCGATATGATTGACTTGCTTTCCTGTGTGGATTGGGACGTACTTTCCTGTGTGGATTGAGTTATACTTTCCTTTGTGGACTGGGTTGTACTTGAGCTCGTGAGTTGGAGCAGAACTGGAATTGATGACTTAGGTATATGTATGGGCATATACCTAAGTAGAGTTAGTTAATATTTGTGTTCGTATCTTTCCTTTGTGGTTTATCCTTTGAGGATTCTGGGAGACCTTTGGGAGTCTCAGGGTCCCTACTGAGTATCTTATACTCACCCCTACATGGGCTACGCCCGCACTACGTTGTGTTGGTTACAGACGACGGACAATGCTGATCATGGTTGAGGCTTGAGGAGCAGGACGGTACCCAGAGGTGGTCTATCAGGTGGGACGTACACGGAGAGTACGTCCGGACTCAAGGAGCCAACGAGACTGACTGTACTCACCCTTCAGGTGGGACTTCCTAGAGGATGTCCTGGTGGTTGCTGCTTTGTCTTTCGGTTGTTGTACATTAATTTTCAGTTGTACCGCACTTTCAGTTGGGTTTGTATACTGGCCCATTTACTTTCCATCACTTACTTCTGTTCTCAGTTTACTTAGCCTTTACTATAGTTTGCGTACTCTGTGGTGTTTGTTTTCTTTATAAAGGAAATGTCTTCCCTTTTATCGGGATTCACGCCTTTGGTGCTAGTCGCCAGCCCCTGGCCTATGGGAGGCGGGCTTGGGGTAGTCACAACACAGGCCTCGAGGATGGGTTGTGAAAAATTGGTATCAGAGGGAGGTTCGGTTCTACCGCAGAACTCAGGACTCTGATCTCTCTTCTATGTGAAGCAATAGCGTTAAGAGTATTGAGTGTGGTTATCAGTCCAGGGAGTCCGGTGTTGGTGCGGAGGCCGACGTATCCATACACCAGGACCCCGACTTCTGATTTCTGACTCAGTGCACGAAAACATTGATTGCATGTGTGTTTCAAAAGTTTTCTTTGTGATTAATTTTTGTTAGCTCACCAGGTATACTGTATTGACCGTGGCATACCTGTTTCTTTTCAGGATGTCCCCACGTAGGAATCCAGCTAGGGTTCTGAGATTTGTGCGAGATGGCAGCCCACCGAGCGACGAGGCCTCAGTGCAGGGCCCCATTACAACAGAGGCACCAGCGGTACCTCTACCTACTGAGCCACCGATGACACCAACCCCAACAGCTGAGAGTGCACGTCACCTGAGTGCACTGCACGAGTTTCAGCGTTAGAGGCCGCCCAGGTTCTGTGGAGAGACGGATCCTCAGGCAGCTGAGGATTGGCTGGAGGCTGTTGTTCAAGTTTTCAGATTAGTAGGGACACCAGCTGACCTCATGGTGATCCTTGCGGCGAGTCTCCTGCACGTGGCAGTAGGTAGATGGTGGATTCTGATGCTCTAGGTGCATGACGATGCATCTCTACTTTGGACGGACTTTGAGATCCTCTTCCGCTTGGAGTTCGTTCCAGCCACCCTCTATGCGGTGCACATCTAGGAGCTACTACAACTGCGGCAGGGCAGCATGACAGAAGCCCAGTACTCAGTGAGGTTTACTGATCTCTCACGCTACTCCACGGACATGGTACGGGACCCATTCTTCCGGGCCCGGAACTTCGAGCAGGGACTGAGGCATGAGATCAGGGCTTCTATGATCTCCCTCAGTATTCCGACACATGCAAGAGTACTAGAGCAAGCCCTTCTTGGAGAGAGCTTTCTTTCTGAGCCTACACCAGCAGCGAGACCTACCGTAGGGTGGCACATATCGGAGTCTTCTGTAGCCGGCAGTATGCAGAAGTCGCAGAGGTCCAAGCAGACCAGGCCATCAGGTGGGTGACCACAGGATATTGGTTCGGATGTGCGGGGCACACGCAGCAGAGCCAGTCATACGAGAGGCAGGCAGTTCTATGCATGCGGCGGGCAGGGACACATGGCTCGTGACTGCCCAACCCGCTATACAGAGGAGCAGCAGACGGTTGAGGGACCACCCAGGCAGAGGCAGAGGTTCGACCGTGGCGGTCTGCAGGGAGTAGGCAGACGAGGTAGAGGAGTTGGCCGAGCAGAAGGTGGTGGATGACGTTTTGAGGCTCTACCACCACCACCACCAGGAGGTCCACCCCGATCACAGGGAATAGGTGGATAGGAGAGAGCACAGCTTTAGGCAGTTGAATCTTACGATCATGGAGCTCTGGAAGCGGGTGGACAAGAGTGGGACTAGCTCCAGGCATGGAGACCTTTGTCCATAATGCTTCTAGCTTCGTTTACATCGTTGATTGTGTTGCTTTGTGTCTTTGAACTTTGAGTTATAGTAATAAAAGACACTTGTAATAGTGACGTTTTCTTTCTTGTCTTTTGTATGATAATACTAAGAGGTTCCGGTTAAAAACCGTTGACTTGACCCTCACGTATGAGATTCCTACAGGAGGAGACCCAGTGACCACACACTGATTCCGACAGTGTGACTCAACCCTTGGAGGCGAGAGTAACGGTTGGATCTCTTGGTAGCAGCGTCGAGGCCTTACAACGTCATCCATGGCATGAATTACAACTGTTCATTTCAGGATTGACTGTATTAGGCAAGGAACGTGGTTCATCCAGGGGATGATAACAGATTTCTCTTTTTGGAAAAGGAGAAATCTTTGCAGCTTTGCAGAATGTTAATGAAGAAGGGGCAAACCTTCGTGTGGTCAGAGATATGTCAGCAGAGCTTCCAGGAGATGAGACAAAGATTGAGCAGTGCACCCATCTTGAGGCTACCAGAGGAGGGAGTAGGGTACGTAGTCTACTGCGATGCATCAGGGACCAGAATCGGGTGTGTCCTGATGCAGGAGTTTGCAGTGATCGCCTATGGATCGAGACAGTTGAGGCAGCACGAGCATAACTATGCTACCCATGACCTGGATTTAGCAGCAGTGGTCTTCGACTTGAATATGTGGCGACACTATCTGATGGGCGAGCGCTTTACAGTCTACTCTGACCACCAGAGTCTTAGGTACATCTTCTCGTAGAAGGACCTTAACCTGAGATAGCGGTGATGGATCGAGTTCCTCCAGGACTATGACTTTGAGATAGTCTATACTCCTGGAAAGGGGAACGTAGTAGTCGATGCTCTCAGCAGGAGGATGAGCATTCAACTACATGGAGAGGCGACAGAGCAGTTAGCCGCTTTACAAATATCCTTCGTGGATAGAGATGGGGAAACCTTTCTATAGTCGCTCACAGTCACACCTCCACTTCTTCAGCGGGTCAGAGAGGCACAACGTGGGGATGTTGACTGTGAGACACGGCATGCACAGATATCCTCAGGACAAGCACCTAATGGATTCTCTGTAGGAGGATAGCACGTCGTCCTTTTCAGAGGATGTACCATGGAACCAGCTTCTTTGCAGGAGGAGGTGCTGAGGGAGTTTCATACATCCCCTTTGGCAGTACATCCAGGAGTGGCGAAGATGTATCAGGATCTCAGATGACAGCACTGGTGGCTGGGTATGAAGAAGGTTGTGATAGAGTTCGTTTCATGATGCCTCACATGTCAGCAGGTGAAGGCAGAGCACCAGGTACCAGAAGGCTTGGTACAGCCCTTGGAGGTCCCGGAGTGGAAGTGGGACGAGATATATATGGATTTCATGACTGGACATCCATGTACTTCCAGAGGACACGACTCCATTTGGGTGATCATCGACCGACTCACCAAGTCAGCCCACTTCTTACCCATCAGAGACCAGGGCTCAGTGAAGGGCTTGGGGTGCCTCTACGTTCAGAAGATCGTACGACTTCATGGTGTGCCATCATCCATCGTCTCCGATTGAGATTCTCGCTTTACTTCCCGGATTTGGAAGGGGTTGTAGGAGGCATTTGGGACGCAACTATGCCTAAGCACCACCTTTCACCCTCAGACGGATGGTTAGATGGAGAGAACCATTCAGACTCTCGAGGACATGCTTCGTGCATGTGTCCTCGACTTTGGTCGCAGTTGGGAGGATCACCTACCTCTGGTAGAGTTTGCGTACAATAACAGCTATCACTCCACCATCGGGATGGCACTATACGAGGCATTGTATGGCTGACCTTGCAGATCACCTATGTACTAGACAGACCCTGGGGAGTCAGCACTTGTAGGACCAGAGATGGTCCAGGCCATGACGGAGAAGGTTCAGGTCATCCAGGAGCTGATGAGGACAGCTCAGAGCCGACAGAAGTATTATGCTGACAGGAGGCGGAGACCACTAGAGTTCAAGGATAGTGGCCACGTTTTCTTACGGGTCTCACCTCGACGTGGATTATAGAGTTTTGGCCGGGGCGGCAAGTTATCTATGTGCTTCATCATACCATTTCAGGTTATCAGCAGGATAGGCAAGGTGGCTTATCGCCTGGCTCTTCCACCTCAGTTGCACTGGGTGCACGACGTCTTCCACGTATCTCAGCTGAGGAGATACGAGCATGATCCGACGCATATCATCGACCATGGGGAGCTATACATCGATGATGGGGCGACTTTTGCGGAGGTCCCAGTTGAGATCGAGGATCGACAGTAGCGGGTTCTACGTGGGGGTTCGATTCCTCTAGTGCGCATCAGGTGGCAGCACGGGAACCTCCAGAAGAGCACTTGGGAGCGGGAGGATCAGATGCGTGCATAGTACCCTCATTTGTTTCCATAGTTTATGATGTATCTTTACGGGGATGTAAAGACCTGAGTTGGGATTAATGTAAAGACCCATAAATTTCAAGGAATTTTTTCTTAATTTCTTTGGGATTTTACAAGTACGCATTTTCTGACGACACCTGATTCTGAGGCCTGGTGTTCCCGGAATCAATTTCTGAAGTTTATCTCGGGTACGTTCAGTGAATAAACGAGTGGGGTTTTCTAACTTTTGAACTGATGCCCAGAATTGAAATATGAGGGCACCGATGGAACCATAGCACTGGTAATTATTTTAGAAGACCTTTATTGGAGTTGTGTTTGCTCGAGAGGAGTTGTTAAAAAAATAGATTAATTGTAAAGTGAAATAAAGTTGTGTTACAATTTTATTTCACTATTATAGTGGTTATAACCTATGTGTGGAAGTTGGGGTGGGTCCCACTAGGTTGCTAACTTCTCTTGAGAGAATAAAGGAGAGGTGGGGACCACATGAGCCCCCATCTCTTCACATTCTCCATAACCCCTTAAACTCCATTTAAACCTCCCTTGATATTAATTATGTGGCTTCTCCTCTTCCACATTAATTTTTCCAACTTAACTCTCCTTTTAATTTGACAACACAAGTTTAATTAATTATGTGAATTCAATTTTGAATTTTGTTTTTTTGAAATGCATGCCAAGATTTAATAAAATAAGGAGAGTCTTATTTTATTTGGCTTGGCTCGTTGTGTGGAGATTTTGCGGAAAGGGAGAGTTCTAACTCTTGAAGAACTTTATCTTCTTCGTTGAAGAATGCCAAGACTTCGACGAAGAACGCCGACACTGAGGAGAGACGACGTGCCATTCTTTCCCCTCTCCGTAGCTGGTGTGAGACGTCGTCCCTTCCTTTCACGAATGCCAACGTCGTCATCAAAACCACCCCCCGAGATTCTAGATTCCGCGAACTTCTTTGAGGTAGGGTTGAGTTCAAATTTAATTAATTAAATTTGTGCTTTGTCTATCGTTGAGCATGTCGTATTTTTGGCCGCTTATTATCAATATAACAGGAGGAGGTCGGACTGCATAAACATGGCCGATCCTCTTCCCCTTTTGTTGATGGTTTTCTTTGTGGCAGGAAATGGAGGTGACGTGGTGCCGATGCACCATGCGGGGACGAGAGAACCGCGACCGAAGTGGGCCGTGGTGGCGATGCGCGGCACCGTCGCGCCGCGCCGGAGAATCCGAAGGAGCCGCGACTAGAGCAGTGGTGTGTGGCGCCGTCGCGCCACACCGATGTACCAAGAGGCCGCGGTCGGGGCAGGCTGCGACGGTTGCAGAGGAGGCGTCCGGACTCGGCCGGCCGTCGGCGCACCAGGAGGCGGGACCGGCGGGTCCTGTGATAGCCACACCGGCCGACCAATATGGTCGGCCGTTCCAAGAAGTATGGGGGTCCAAAACCCCCGAACAGTGCATCTAGGGCGGACCCCACAGGGGTCCTCCATTTTAGGAAAATAGGGGGGCGGCGCCCCGCCCCCCCTTCCATGTCCGCTCAGCGCACGGGCGCCCGCACTGGGCCGGTTCGCCCGCACCGGGCCGGACCGCTCGTGTCGGGATGGGCCGCCCGCGCTGGGCCGGACCCCCGCACCGGGCCGAGCCGCGCCGGCTGGGCCAGGCCACGCCACCCGAGCTGGGCCATGCCCAAACGGGCCAGACCCAGACCCGGGTCGGGTCGACCCGGTTTGGGCCGACCCAGGGGGTATTGGGAAGGGTCGGACCGGGCCCAAACCCCCTGTTTTCGGACAGATCCTTTCAAACGCCCATAACTTGGGCTATAGACCTCCGATCTACGCAATGTCAGTTGTGATGGGATTCTTGGATCGATACGGTCGTTTCGGTATATTACACTCAAGGTTTTGGAGAACTTTGTGTATGGCCGGGTTGGTTCGAACACGAAACCAACCGGGCCCTCGGAGCAGAAACGCTTATAACTTGAGCTCCGGACGTCCGATTGACGTGCCGTCGACTTTGTTGGATTCCTATTAGTGTGAAGGTTATTTTGGATTACTCTGATCGAGGTTTGGATGTAGATGGTGTACAGACGGGTTGGTTTTAGCTTAAAAACCAACCGGGCCCCTAGAACGAAAAAGCCAATAACTCTCAGACCGGGCGTCCGATTGACGCACCGTCTGTCGCGTTGAGTTCCTTTTGACAAGATGGAACTTTGTGATACATCAACTCTGGAATTGATGACAGTTTATGTATTGACCCCTTGGCTCGTGGAGCGGACCCTCCTAGAATCGAGTGTGCTGTGTGCGGGAACCCTAGAGCTGGCTGTGACTGCGACGACGATGACGACTGTACTTGGATCCTACGTGGGTTAAGCAGCGAGGATGACTGTAATTAGATCCTATGTGGGTTCGGCAGTGAGAAAGAATGTAATTGGATCCTACGTGGGTTCGGTAGCGATGACAACTGTACTTGGATCCTACGTGGGTTCAGCAGCGATGGTTACTGTACTTGGATCCTACGTGGGTTCGGCAGCGACGACATCTGTACTTGGATCCTACGTGGGTTCGGCAGAGGAGATGATTCAGAGGCTACATTAATCATCTCCACCCATATTCATGATTAGTATACCTGTGTGAGATGAGTCTTGACTTTTAATCATTATCATCGATATGATTGACTTGCTTTCCTGTGTGGATTGGGACGTACTTTCCTATGTGGATTGAGTTATACTTTCCTGTGTGGACTGGGTTGTACTTGAGCTTGTGAGTTGGAGAAGAACTAGAATTGATGACTTAGGTATATGTAAGGGCATATACCTAAGTATATTTGGTTGATATTTGTGTTCGTATCTTTCCTTTGTGGTTTATCCTTTGAGGATTCTGGGAGACCTTCGGGAGTCTCGGGGTCCCTACTGAGTATCATATACTCACCCCTGTTATAGGTCAAAAGGTAGTCTTATTTTCCCTATCTGAGACACTATTTTGAATAAAAAATTCATTTTTTAAAAAATTCACGTATACAGTAAAAAAAATTAATATTTTTAATATATCAATATCGAAGCTCCACAAACCTTGGAACTCAGTAACTATCTCCAAAAATATTATTTGAAATATTTAAAAGATCAAATAATAAAAACCATAGTTGTTACAAATACGTCTTGATTTTTTTAGAGGAAGATATTAGTATGGTGTTTTAGATTAAAACCCATTTTTATTCCAAACTAATTCAAATGTGAAACCATAAGAGATGTATTATAAGAATACCCCAATCTTGAAATACTTTCAGGTATTTTGAATCCCTCATCAAGGTGAATGGTTAAAATCTAGGGAAGTTTAAATAATGATAAATTAAAGGTATCCTCTTTAGTTATTCTTAAAATTCAAGAGGATATTATTACTATAACAAAGATATGGGGAAGATTGTAGATATTTATAATTTGAAGGTTCTGTAATAGTCAAAGAATGAAGTTATATATCATGAAATTTTTTCAAGAAGCGAATATAATAAATTAGGGTTGGTTGATAGTCATGATGTGGTTTTTAGGAAAGATATGAATTTATAGAAGTGTAGGTTGAAGATGATGATTCAAAAATTTCTAGTTATGAATAACAACCTTCATAAACTCATCCAATGATGAAAAAATAGGTGGAGGTACATAATATTATTAGATATCAAGGATAACCAATTCCAACTAGGAAAATTTTGAAGACAGAAACGTATACCTCATTGTTTTCTCAAGTTTAACCGAAGGATGTCAAATAATATTTGGAGCATCAAGAGTGGATCGATGCTATGAATGATGAGTTGGATCAGATTGAGAATAATGACACTTGGTAGTTGGTATTAAATAAAATGAATAATAATTTCATCAGAACAAAGTGGGTGTTCAATAAAAATTTGAATAAGAAAGGATACATGATAAGGAACATGGTAAGACTCATGTTAAAAGTCTATTCAAAGGTGGAATGAATTTGATTTAATGACAATTTTGAGACTGTTAGGAACTTTTTTTACTATTTCTTCATAAAGGTGATACAAGATCTTTCGAATAGATATCAATTCAGCCTTCATTGATAGAGAATTGGAATAGTAAGTGTGTATTGATAATCCTGATGTATTATTTCTTAGATAAAATTAAGGATATATTTAAAATCTAAAAAAGGTGATTTATGGATTAAAGAAATCACCAAAGAAATTGTACTTAAATCTAGATTCATGCTTGAAGGGACTGAGTTTTAGGAAGTAAAGAGTGGGAAAAAACCTTTGTATCAAAGAAAATAAAGAGGTATATTTAATTATTATTCTCTATTTTAACAATATATTCATTGATGGAAATAAATAATTTGTTTTTGGGAGTTTTATTTGAATATGTATAAGATATTTTAGATGTATATGCTTGTAGATATGCTATATTTTTTGGGTTTAAAAATTTATCAAGAGTAGAATCATATTTTCTTTTCTCAATATAAATATTCCATATAAATTTTGAAGAATTTAAGAATGTTGGATTCAAAGATAGTTTCTACTTTAATTTTAGCAGGACCCAATATACCAAAGGATGAAGTTGGAAAGGGAGTTCATAAATCTTATTGGGAGTTTTCTCTACTTAATAACTTCATAACTGAATTTGGTTTATGTTGTCACATTGTTGGCCATATTTCAAAGTGTTCTTAAAGAATCACAAGTTATGGATTCCAAGAGGATTCTTTAAACCATCAACAACATGGTGAATTTTGGTTTGAAATATGATAGAAAAGTAAAGATAGATCTCTTTTGGTATGCATATACAGAATGGAATATAAATACGGATGATAGAAAATCAAAATCTAGTAGATTTTTATTTCTTAGATATAATTTGGTGGCATGGAACACAAATAAGAAAATTTAGGTGTCCATAAGTAAAATCAAGGTGGAGTATGTTATTGTAACACAAGAGATAAACCTAATTGATCTGGATCAAAACCCACTTAGAGGATCTAAATATGGATATGAATTTTCCACTACTCATGGGATATGATAATTAAAGTGCTATAAATCATTTAGTAAATATGTTTTAATATTAACGATCAAATAGAATTGATATAAAATATCATCCCACTCAGCGGTTGGTGGAGAAAAGAAATATATTGGTAGAGTTTTTTTCTAAGGAGTATATTGTTGATGTGTTCACAAAGCCACTACTGAGGGAATCATTTTATATTTTGACATTTATTATGGTAGTTAAACCTCAATCAACTAAAGGATAAGGTCTAATAAATTCATCCCCTCTCTCACTTGTTATTTGGATATTTTTTTTTCAAAAGGTGAGATATAAAGACAAATCACTCATTAAACAACATAAATTCAAAGAATATATCATTTTTTAAGAGATAATATATCTAGGGGTGTTTTGAAAAGTAATTTTATGAATTATTTAGGTATGTGTGTGATTTTTGAAATATTATAACATTTTTTATGGCTATTCTTATATAAAGTTATTCTTATATAGGTTCAAAGAATATTTTTTGTAATGTATAAGAAGAGTTGTTTTACAAAGTCATTATCAGATGGTATCAAGGGTTATAAAGAAGTGTATGCAATCAATTTTTATATAAATCATGATATTATTATTCAATTTTATTATTTACTATACTTCCCTCACTCACATAGTCTTAAAATTATTTATTAATGACTCATTTCTAAGTGTGATGAATTTGAGAAGAGATTTAGGTTCATTAGTTAAAAACAAAATCCAAAGGGGGAGATTTTTGTGACTAATAACTAATTAAGGGAGATGTTGTGACCATGGGGGTTTTATTCGTATCTAGGGATAGTTTTCTAAGATTAGGTATTGAAGAAAAAACCTCTAACATTGTGGTGTTTATCTAGGGAGAATAAGTTAATGAGAGATTTAGTGGATATGGATTTTGTGTTGTATTTTATTTTCAATGAATAAATCATGTTCAAAGTCGCATTAAATGTAGTTTCTTATTAGGTTAAGGCTATTTGGAAATATGGATATATATGGAAGAAGTTCATATTTAATATATTGAAGTTTGGAAGAGATTTTATAGTAGAAGAACAAATCATATCACAACATGTGTAATCATTTCTTGATGAAGTCTACATGTGATTAATTCAGATGAGAATGAACTTTATGTAAGGTTAACCCTGATATGATATACTATGAAAAATTAATATATTTATAGGTTCAGTTTTTTCATATTGTGAGTGTTATGATCAAACCATATTACAAGATATATAATAATGATTCATTCTAAAATGAATATATGGATGATTAAAAGATGTTGAAGGAAGAGTAAATCACACTAAAATAAAAGGGTTTTCACCATGATTGAAGATATTTAAGATTAATTTATACTAAATAAATATTTAATCAAACTAAAAAATGGTTCATGAAATGATTGGAGAATAAAAATCTAATAATGTTCTGAACATTTCCATCACGACATAGAAGTCATTTCATGATGTATAACTATGAGTTTTAATGTTTTAACTTTTTTTAGAAGATGAAAGGATTGTTTCATGAATATAATGACCACATGGTAATGAAATATATGGATGAATAAATATTATAGCTGGAACTATAAACTGATAGATAGTCATGCTATATTAAAAAGGTTATGTCACAATATAGTATCAATTATGGCTTGTGGGATGGTGTTGTTCCATAATGAGAAGTCACGAGTGTTAAGATTCATATTGTTTTTATGTGTCTATAATGAATGTGATAAAAAATATGATATCATGCCACAATCATTCACACCTATATAAATGAAGAGAAATATTGTGTTGTGTATAAGTTAATCTTTACAGAAAGGGAGAATCTATTTGAAAAGTAGTAAGAGGAAAACTAGTTGATCATTCTATAATTAATGAAGTCATGTCATGATTTATTCTAGTGTCTATAATTCAATGTTTTTATGATGTGCCTCATTGGTTATTTATTTTCTTCTCCAGATAAAATATTTAAGTTCACTAGATATATTAAATGGTGAATACATGGTATGGATAGATCTGGGGGATGAAGAATAAAGTGTAGTTGAAGGCAGTTTCATCTTTGAAATAGAATTGGAAATTCAAAAAATACACAGATAGAGTTTCTATTGTGAAAGAAAAATGTATAAGATAATTTATTGAGGAATATAAGGTAAGATAGAAAGAGAGAAAGAGAGAAGAATGTTTGTTTTTATGGCAGTAGAAGAGAAAGGATCACAATGAAAACTTGATGGAAATATATATTAGTTTAAGACTCTCTTATTGTTAAAATATCATATTTCATATCATAGTTTTTTGTGGGAGAACATTACACAATTCAGGAGATAAATTGTGTATCATGGGTTCAAGGATAATCTCTACTCATATGTAATCTATATGGTGATTTTGGTGGAAAGTGTTGTCACAAATGTTAGATTCCAAGGATGTAACTATTCATTTTGAGTACTAAACCTTATAAAAATATATTGTTCCTGTTGTTTTTTTCCTTAGAATGTGTGTGGATTATGTAAAGTGATATTTTCATGAACTTTAATAGGTTTCAAAGGTTTTTTGAATATAAAATGTAAGAAGAAGTAAATTCACTGATTCACCAACCCTTCAGGGAATTCCCATTGTATGTGAGGGGCCTTTCCATTTGGGAAGAGATTTGAAAAATAAAAGAGTTTTTTAAGTGAGGGTAAAGGGGGAGAGAGTGGGTGTTTATATATCCAAGGGGAAGGGGTACCATTAAATAAAATAATTATTATTTTACTATTTAGGATCAAGCCTACGAATAGTTTTTATTCTTATGATTTTTATTAGTGTTTTATTAAACAATATAGGTCTATTTTACATTTAAACACACCCAAAAGTGAATGAAATCATGGAAATATTTTATTCAATGTTATGAATCATATATAGTTTTTTATTATAATTAAATATAAATTAATCTTTCAACATTTATTTTTAGGTTTAAAAATTAAGTTTATTATTTTCAAATACATTATTTTACTCATTAAATATTTTTATGCCATGAAAAATGTTTTATTCATTTTTACACTCATGATGATTTCATAAAACTTATGGTATATGGTAAACCTATATTTTTTACTATTTTATAAGAAATAAACATTTACATAATAATACAAAAAATTCACTCTGAGAAAATTTTGATGCCCTAATTCCAAAAATGGAAACCATTTTATCAAATTTAAATTTAAATATCAAAATTTAAATTTTTAAATAAACTCATATAATACATAAAAAAGAAATTTTATCTATAATAAATACTATTTATTTTTCTATGAGTGATTACATTTCTATTAGTTATTACTTCTTAATAATTAAATGATTGGAAATTAATAATAATATTTTTTTACTAAAATAAATTTATAAATTAAGTAATTTAATATTTAAATTTTAATATAAAAAATTAATTTTTGTTAAATATATAAAATAATACCTTATTAAAAATACATGATTACACATACTTTAAATTAAATGATTTAAAAATTATTTTATGACATTTTAATATTTATATTTATTTATTAATTCACTGAATATATTAATTATTATGAATTTAATTACTCTCAATGGTCAGGTCACTAATTCAACAATCAATAATTATATTAATGGTCAATTACTATTTCAATGGTATATATAATCATTATAGCTCCTATAAATACCACTTATTTCTTATATTCAAAATTCATTAAATCTTCTCTCAAGTTTTTATTTTCTTCATTAATAAATTTCCAATCATATTTCTAATGTTTTTATATGTTTTTAAAGTATTGCCGACAACTATGATAATACTCTACAACTCTATTGTTTTTCAAATTTTACTTAGGTTTTTTATCTGTTTTATTATCCCATTGCACTATTTTTAATTTTATTCAGTGAGTTTTTTCTTCATATGTAATAATTATGATGAAGAAATAAAATAATGACTATCACTTTGTGTGTAGTATTTAATTTATTTATGGTATTCCATTATACATTAATTAATATTTTATAGACACGCATTTATTTAATAATAATAACCAATTAAGTGATAAATATGTATAAATCTAGTTTCATATAAACATAAACAAAAGAAAATAAATTCATTTAAAATCTATATGAAAAATTTAAGACAATAATTCATAAAAATATTCATTGAAATTATAGGATGTTATATACCCCCTAGCTTAAATAAATTATATTATCTCAATTTTAATTTTCTCCCACCAAAGAAAAATAAGTGATGTAATGACCCAAAGTTTCATTAATGGAAATCCCTCTTGATCTAATTAAATGTCTCTTTATGTTTATATAAAATGTCAACTTCATTGGTTTTATGTTAAGAATTTTGACCGTTGCTAATATAGCTGTTGAACAGTGATCACATGATTAGTATAAATATAGGGCTTTAACACATCCAATTTTACTTAGACAAAAGAAGCGATGGCCTCGTCCAGTAGAATTTCCTCATACTAAGCCCATTTGTCGGAGCTCGGAAAAGAGGTAGTATCCTTGGGCTTCGCTCTTGACCAAGCCCAAGCTGATCTTCACCATGTCAAGCTCGAACGGGACCGTCTATGGGAAAATTGGAAGTTGATAGAGATTACCACTCAAGCGATGTTATCCGAGCCACCCCAAGAGTCTGTCACCGTCGCACACCTTACCCTTAGGTCTTATGCGGCTGTTTTAAGGGGTTATGTAACAAATAAGTAGTACTATGTTCATGTACATTATTTTTTTATATAATAATGAATATAATTTCTAGTCATTTTTGATACATTGTAAATAGTTTTTAAAGTACAAATGGTGTTTTTAGTTATTATTTAATTAAGAAATATATTTTATTAAATTAAGGGATTTTTGAATTAAATAATATTTTAATAGAATAATAATAATATTATTAAATTAATTTTTATTAAATATAAATGATCTTATAATTTTATGAATGCAATTAAATTTTTTATTAAGGTTTGAAAGCCATTTTTGTCAAAACCCGTGAATTTTCAATAAATGTCAGTTTTTATTTTAAAAGTGAAAATTAACATATTTAGAAAATTATTTAGATAAAATAAATGTTATTTCTGGAATCAGTACGTTGAAATTATCCAACGGTGAATTTTTCATAATTTTCTGAGATAGTCAAATTTTTGGGTAAAAATTAAATACCGTTTAAATATATAATGTGTTTTATGACATCATAATGACCCAATAGTGATGTAATAAAATAATATAAGCTTTATGTTCGGCCAATATATGTTTTACCATTAAAATAAAGTGATTTTGGATTTGTTTGACTTATTTTTCAAAGCATTAATGGACCCCTCAAGACTTATTCAACACTTTGCCTTTTAATATTAATTTCCATGGGAGTGTGACTCACCTCCACATAAGAAACCTTATTATTTTAATAATTTCGGACTTTGGCCTTATAAAATAATGTTTTACTCTTCTCTTTTCCAAAAATCATGGGCAAAAACCATGGGATGGTTTGTGGTTTGGATTAATTTAATATAAGGGGTCTCAAACCCAAATAATAAAGAATTCCCTCACCTTTCCTATATAAACTCACCCAAGCTCCCAATTCCTCCTCACTCAAAGCCCTTTAAGTTCGTCCAACCTCTTCCCTACTCTCTATAGAATCCTCAAAAGGTGCCCCAAGCTCCCAATAATCCTCTCACAATCCTCTCTCTAGCCTTTGGAAGCACACTTCCAAGTAAGGGTTTTTTCTTCCTTTCTCATTTTTGTCAATTTTCTTTAAGTTGTTTTTCCCTTTTAATTTCAATTATGAATGTTAGGGTATGGTTTCTAACCTCCCCCATACTTCCCTCTTATTTTTTTAATGATGGGATACACCTTTCTATCTCATTAAATGCCTCCCATGTACACCCGTTACTATGCCGAAATTCCGAAAGGAACTTCTCTCTCTTCTTTTACATTCAAGCAATAATTTTGTGTTATGAATATAAATTCCATTACAATTGTTGGGAAATGTATCTATATGACCTCCTTACTGTCCATTACATGTAAATATGATGAGGAACCCCTTTCTCTCTCATCAACCATTTTTATGAATTCTTATGTCACGTCGTTACGCTGCCGAAATCGCACCGATTTTCTAAGCCAATGCCATTGTGTAGTGAATACCATGCCCATTTCTCCATCAAGGGTATTAACCTTTATGCACATTTTATTATTGATTGTAAAGTTTCATGTATTAATTCCACATTCCTTTATCATGTAATAAATGATTATGTTTTATGAATCCATGTTTTATGATCCATGTGGCACACTTATGCATGAAATGAAATTTTTAAGAAGGGTGCGCCCTTATAGCGCTCCAATGCATTGGGTAAAGTATAGTATCATGATACGTCATGTGAAATGAGTGTTGACTCATGCTAATTCAAGTGCAACGAGGGTTTACTTTTGCTTTATGTGCAATGAGGATTTACTCATGCTCCATGTGCAATGAGCCTTGGCTCATGCTAATTCCATGTTAAGTGTTGTTGCCACATTTCCATGTTATGATTATCATGCTTTATCATGCCTTTATGTTAATGTTTCTTATATGCTCTATTGATATGCCTATTGTCTAACATTTATTGTACTCCTCATGTTATTCCTTGTGTACTCCCTTACTGGGCTTTATAGCTCACCCTTTTCTTATGCATGTCCTCAGGTTATCCCATGCAATGCTAAGTACCAGGGAATGTAGTGGTCATGTAAAGGAAGTTTTCAATAAAGATGTTGTATTTCAGGTTTTAAGTTTTTATGTAATGGTCCTAATCCCCAAAGACACTAAACCTCTCGATCTTCTTTGTTGTATCAAGTGAAGTTTTATGTAATAAATCATGTTTAAGTTTGTAATAAAAGTAGGGTTGCCATAGTTGGTATCAGAGGATAGGTTTGGTTATTTTTGGGTTTAGGAAACCCTTGTAAAGCCTTAGAGACAAGACTAAGTATAATAAAAACATCCCTAAGTTTTGGTAAGTACTGAGTAAGTGGTTTATCAGAAAAATACATACCTGTCTGGATATGAGCAGGTAGAGGCGTCTCTGGGATAGATGTATCCTAGGGGTAAAACCCGAAAACACCACTTTGAGCTAGACTCGAACGAGAACTAGTGCACGACAATGGGCCTTGCTACACTCTTGGTTATGACACTCCCAGGAGATATGTTTTGATAAATTCACAATCTTAGTATGAACCCTTATTAAGGGAAAAAATGCCCCTAAGAATATATGTTAGAAAGTAGATCATGAAAAGCCTAGATTGAAGCCTATAGACTCATGAGTTAAGGAAATAAAAGTTTATTTATAAGTCATCAACTTTTGTCTTTGGATTACTCTTTATGTGTTACCCCTAAATTTCCTTTTTTTCCAGCCAATGGCCGGTAATAGGAGGACTCAGGCTAACAACCGTTGTGAAGATCAGTGTGATGATTGTACTAATGAGATTCCCAATCCAATGGGAGCGGGAATCGTGAACTTTGTCACGCTTCTCTCTCAGATAACTCAAGTTTTGAATAGAAACATAGGTCAATAGGAACGTTCAACCCCCCCCCCCCCCACAAGAAAGAACAAGTTGCTATCGATAGCTTCATGAGACAAAGGACTCCTACTTTTAGTGGATCATCTGATCCCACGATCGCTGAACAATGGATCAACTCCATTGAAAAGATATTCTCCATCCTCCAATGTTCTGAACAAGAGAAGGTTCTCTTGGTGGCTTATCGTATGGAGGGTGAAGCTGATCAATGGTGGACATTGATCAAAAATATTAAGCCTGAGGAGGAGATCGATGCGTTGGAATGGAAGGATTTCCAAAAGATGTTTTTTGATAAATATTTTCTGCGCACCCTCCAGCTTAAGATGGAAAGGGACTTCCTTTACCTCAAGAAAAAAGATGAAGAATCTGTTGGAGCGTATGAGGAAAACTTCACAAGTCTTGCATGATACGCTTCCGGCTTTGTCGTTACCCTCGAATGCAAGGTTGGCCGCTTATTTTGTGGGCTGAAGCCTAGACTACGAAAAGCATTAGCGATCCATAACTTTGACAGCTATGAGGAGATTGTCTGATGTGCCCTCAAGGTCGAAATGGAGATCGGGGAATCAAATGGATATCATGGGGACAAGAATCGTAAGCTGGACTTCAATGCTGGTGGTCCGATGGATAAATCCAACGGTGCTAAGAAGATACAACACCCCACTTTCCAAAAGTGCGGAAAGAAGCACCTTGGAAATTGCCTTAAGGGGACGAGAAAATGCTTCAGGTGTGGAAGAGAAGGGCACCTAGCTATTAAATATCAGCAAGAAAGACCCACGGTTGCGACAGAGGAGAGGAACGCTCCGTTCGAACCTCAAAGCGTTGTTCAATGCTACAAATGAAAATAACCAGGTCATTATGCAAATCAGTGCCCTAATCCAAGGGTTTTTGGAGGTGACCAACAACATCCAAGGCAGCAAGGAAGAGCTTTTTCCATCACTTCTGCTGAAGTGAACCCCGATAACGAAGTGGTAACAGGTACGCTAGTTATTCATTCAAGAATAGCGAACATACTTTTTGATTCAGGTTCTAAGCATTCTTTTATATCTAAAAATTTTAGTAGAACAATCCCAGCACCATCACAAATCATGGAAGTAAAGATGTCGGTGAGTACGACAAATGGGGAAATCATTGCATCCCATGAATATAAGTCCTCCCCTGTTATAATATGTGGATTTAATTTCCTGGAGAACCTCATCATACTCCCTCTGGTGTAATTTGATGCAATTCTTGGCATGGATTGGCTTTCCTTATATAGAGCCAATATAAATTGTCGGGAGAGGGAAATCACACTCCATATGGAGAATCGACCCCCGATTCTTTACAAGTGTCAAGAGGAAGATGAATCTCTTTTAGCTCCATCATCTCAAGAATGGATATTACTGCCTTATGAGAACGTGTATCTGGCTCAAATGATTGAGTCCAAGGAAGAAACCATCCTTGAAGAAATGCCTATTGTGAGGGAATTCACTGAAGTGTTTCCCGAGGAACTGTCTGGTCTTCCTCCTAGAAGAGATGTTGAGTTCTCAATTGAACTTATACCTGGGGCGCTACCGATATCCAAGACTCCATATAGAATGGCTGTTGTTGAGCTTGAAGAGCTGAAGAAACAACTACAGGATGATCTGGATAAAGGGTTTATATGCCCAAGTGCTTCACCATGGGGTGCACCAGTCCTCTTCATCAAGAAGTAGGATGGGTCAATGTGGATCTGCATCGATTATCATGAACTTAACAAAATCACGATAAAGAACAAGTATCCTTTCCCAAGAATCGATGACTTGTTTGATCAGCTGCATGGAGGACAATACTTCTTCAAGGTGGATTTGCGGTCGGGATATTATCAAGTAAGGGTGAAGAAGGAAGATGTCCCCAAGACTACTTTTCGTACAAGATACGGGCACTATGAATTCATAGTAATGCCTTTCGGACTCACCAATGCTCCAACAATATTCATGGAATTTATGAATAGAGTCTTTAGAGATTACTTTGACAAATTTGTGGTAGTCTTTATAGATGATATTCTAATATACTCTAAAACCAAGGAGGATCATGAGGAGCATTTAAAAACTATACTAGAGACTTTGTGCAAGGAGAAGCTCTATGAAAAGTACAACAAGTGTGAGTTATGGTTGAACGAGGTCTCATTCTTGGGCCATATCATCACAAGCAATGAGATATCTATGGACCCCTCCAAAACAGATGCAATTGAGGGATGGCCAAGGCCAACATCGGTAATGGATATCCGTAGCTTCTTGGGGTTAGCTGGATATTATCGACGATTTGTGAGACATTTCTCACGATTGTCCAACACTCTTACCAATCTAACTCAGAAGGGAGTAAATTTTACTTGGAGTGATGAATGCGAAGAATGCTTCAAGGAGTTGAAAAAGAGGCTTATCACTGCGCCCGTGCTCGCTTTACCCACAAGTGGGGAACTTTTTGTGGTATTCCGTGATGCTTCAAAGAAGGGCTTAGGCTGTGTGCTGATGCATAATGATAAAGTGATATCCTATGCCTCAAGGTAGTTGAAAATCCATGAGCGAAACTATCCAACACATTATCTGCAGTTGGCGGCTGTGGTCTTTGCCTTGAAAATCTGGCAGCATTATCTATATGGAGAGAAATGTGAGATATATACTGACCACAAGAGTCTTAAATATATATTCATGAAGAAAGAACTTAATATGCGCCAGAGAAGATGGATAGAGCTCATCAAGGATTATGACTGTTCAATACATTACCACCCTGGGAAAGCGAACAAGGTGGAAGATGCCCTAAGTAGAAAGGATCCAACGATTCTATCAATGATGAGAATTGAGAAGGATCCAATATTCTTATACTTGATGAATATGGACATGGGAATCATAGAGAATGGAACATCATCAATCCTTTCACAAATGATTTCTCAACCATCTCTTTTGTAAAGGTTAAATGATGCTCAAAAGGATGATATGGGAATTCAGGAAAAAGTGGAATCTATCAAAAAGGGAAAATCCTCAGAGTTTAATGTTAATGAAGAAGGAATTGTGTGGTCTGGGAAAAGACTATGTGTTCCATCAAGTCCGGAGCTGAAGAAGGAACTTTTGGATGATTCACATAGTTCAAATTTCTCTATTCACACAGGGAGCACAAAGATGTATCAAGATCTCCGAGAAAACTTTTGGTGGGATAATATGAAGAAGGAGATCACTGAATATACATCAAAGTGCCTGGTGTGTCAGTAAGTGAAGGAAGAGAGGCAAAAGTCTAAGGGGATGATGCCACCATTTCCCATACCAGAATGTAAATGGGAGAACATAACCATAGACTTTGTCACCGGACTTCCAAGGACATCCAAAGGCAACAATGAAATCTGGGTTGTTTTAGATCGTCTTACAAAGACTGCACACTTCATTGCTATTTGGGAGGATTTATCTTTGGATCAACTGGCATAGATATATATCAGGGAAGTGGTAAGGTTTCATGGAGTACCACTATCTATTTTGTCTCACCGAGATCCAAGTTTCACCTCTAAGTTTTGGAAGAGTCTTCAACATGCTCTGAATACTGAACTGAACTTCATTATGGCTTATCATCCTCAAACTGATGGTCAATCCGAGCGGACTATCCAAACACTTGAGGATATGTTGAGATCGTGCTTAATGGACTTTAAAGGAGGATGGGATCAACATATTCCTCTGGTTGAGTTCTCTTATAATAACAGTTTCCACTCGAGCATCCAAATGGCACCATATGAAGCCCTGTATGGGAAAAGGTGCAGAACACATGCATGTTGGGATGAGGTCGGTGAACGTAAGCTGCTTGGACCAGAAATGGTCGAAGAAATGGTGGAGAAGGTGAAAACCATTCTACAACATATCAAGGTATCCCAGAGTTGACAGAAGAGTTATGCAGATAATCGTCGATGAGACCTTGAGTTTAAAGTTGGAGACATGGATTTTCTACGCATATCTCCATGGAAGAAGGTCATGAGGTTTGGAAAGAAAGGGAAGTTAAGTCCAAGGTACATCGGCCCCTTCGAGATTCTTGATCGTGTCTGGGGTGTGGCCTATCGACTAGCACTTCCACTTACTATGGAAAAAGTACATGATGTCTTTCATGTATCCCTCTTAAGAAAGTACATACCAGACCCTTCACATTTACTCTCTTCTGAGGTGGTACAATTGGAAGATGATCTTTCTTATGAGGAGCAACCAGTGAAGATCTTAGATCGTAGAGAAAAAGTTCTACGAAATAAGACAATGCCCCTCGTCAAGGTTTTGTGGAGAAACCACAAGTTTGAACAAGCAACTTGGGAATCGGAGGATATGATGAAGCTGAGTTACCCACGTTTGTTTTAGTGTGGGAAAAGGAAAATTTCAAGGGTGAAATTTCTTAAGGGGGGAATATTGTAACGACCCAAGGTTTCATTAATGGAAATCCCTATTGATCTAATTAAATGTATCTTTATGTTTATATAAAATTTCAACTTCATTGGTTTTATGTTAAGAATTTTGACCATTGCTAATATAGTTGTTGAACAGTGATCACATGATTAGTATAAATATAGGACTTTAACACATCCAATTTTACTTAGACAAAAGAAGCGATGACCTCGTCCAGTAGAATTGCCCCATACTAAGCCCATTTGTCAGAGCTCTGAAAAGAGGTGGCATCCTTGGGCTTCGCTCTTGACCAAGCCGAAGCTGAGCTTCACCATGTCAAGCTCGAACGGGACCGTCTACGGGAAAAGTGGAAGTTGATAGAGATTACCACTCAAGCGATGTTATCCGAGCCACCCCAAGAGTCTGTCACCATCGCACACCTTACCCTTAGGTCTTATGCGGCTATTTTAAGGGGTTATGTAACAAATAAGTAGTACTATGTTCATGTACATTATTTTTGTATATAATAATGAATATAATTTCTAGTCATTTTTGATACATTGTAAATAGTTTTTAAAGTACAAATGGTGTTTTTAGTTATTATTTAATTAAGAAATATATTTTATTAAATTAAGGGATTTTTGAATTAAATAATATTTTAATAAAATAATAATAATAATATTAAATTAATTTTTATTAAATATAAATGATCTTATAATTTTATGAATGCAATTAAAATTTTTATTATGGTTTGAAAGCCATTTTTGTCAAAACCCGTGAATTTTCGATAAATGTCGGTTTTTATTTTAAAAGTGAAAATTAACATATTTAGAAAATTATTTAGATAAAATAAATTTTATTTCTGGAATCAGGACGTCGAAATTATCCAACGGTTAATTTTTCATAATTTTCTGAGACAATCAAATTTTTGGGTAAAAATTAAATACCGTTTAAATATATAATGTGTTTTATGACATCATAATGACCCAATAGTGATGTAATAAAATACTATAAGTTTTATGTTCGGCCAATATATGTTTTACCATTAAAATAAAGTGATTTTGGGTTTGTTTGAATTATTTTTCAAAGCATTAATGGACCCCTCAAGACTTATTCAACACTTTGCCTTTTTAAATTAATTTCCATGGGAGTGTGATTCACCTCCACATAAGCAACCTTATTATTTTAAGAAGTTCGGACTTTGGCCTTACAAAATAATTTTTTCCTCTTCCCTTTTCCAAAAAGCATGGGAAAAACCCATGGGATGGTTTGTGGTTTGGATTAATTTAATATAAGGGGTCTCAAACCTAAATAATAAAGAATTCCCTCACCTTTCCTATATAAACCCAGCCAAGTTCCCACTTCCTCCTCACTCAAAGCCCTTTAAGTTCGTCCAACCTATGCCCTAATCTCTCTATAATCCTCTCAAGGTGCCCCAAGCTCCCAATAATCCTCTCACAAGCCTCTCTCTATGCTTTGGAAGCACACTTCCAAGTAAGGGTTTTTTCTTCCTTTCTCATTTTTGTCAATTTTCATTAAGTTATTTTGACATTTTAATTTCAATTATGAATGTTGGGGTATGGTTTTAAACCTCCCCCATACTGACCTCTTATTGTTTTAATGATGTGAGACACCTTTCTCTCTCATTAAATGCCTCCCATGTACACCCGTTACTATGCCAAAATTCCGAAAGGAACTTCTCTCTCTTCTTTTACATTCAAGCAATAATTTTGTGTCATGAATCTAAATTACATTAAAATTGTTGGTACATGTATCTATATGACCTCCTTAATTTCCATTAAATGTAAATATGATGAGGAACCCCTTTCTCTCTCATCAACAATTTTTATGAATTCTTATGTCTCGCCGTTACGCTGCCGAAATCACACCGATTTTCTAAGCCAATGCCATTGTGTAGTGAATACCATGCCCATTTCTTCATCAAAGGTATTCACCTTTATGAACATTTACTTATTTATTGTAAAGTTTCATGTATGAATTCCACATTCCTTTATCATGGAATAAATGATTATGTTTTATGAATCCATGTTTTATGATCCATGTGGCACACTTATGCATGAAATGAAATGTTTAAGAAGGGTGCGCCCTTGTAGCACTCCAATGCATTGGCTAAAGTATAGTATCATGATACGTCATGTGCAATGAGTGTTGAATCATGCTAATTCAAGTGAAATGAGGGTTTACTCGTGATTTATGTGCAATGAGGATTTACTCATGCTCCATGTGCAATGAGCCTTGGCTCATGCTAATTCCATGTTAAGTGTTGTTGCCACATTTCCATGTTATGATTATCATGATTTATCATGAATTTATGTTAATGTTTCTTATATGATCTATTGATATTCCTATTGTCTAACATGTATTGTACTCCTCATGTTATTCCATGTGTACTCCCTTACTGGGCTTTATAGGTCACCCTTTTCTTATGCATGTCCTCAGGTTATCCCATGCAATGCTAAGTACAAGGGAATGTAGTGGTCATGTAAAGGAAGTTTTCAATAAAGATATTGTATTTCATGTTTTAAGTTTTTATGTAATGGTCCTAATCCCCAAATACACTAAACCTCTTGATCTTCTTTGTTGTATCAAGTGAAGTTTTATGTAATAAATCATGTTTAAGTTTGTAATAAAAGTAGGGTTGTCATAGTTGGTATTAGAGGATAGGTTTAGTTATTTTTGGGATTAGTAAACCCTTTTAAAGCCTTAGAGACAAGAATAAGTATAATAAAAACATCCCTAAGTTTTGGTAAGTACTGAGTAAGTGGTTTATCAGACAAATACATCCCTGTCAGGATACGAGCAGGTAGAGGCGGCTCGGGCACAGATGTATCCTAGGGGTAAAACCCGAAAACACCGCTTTGAGATAGACTCGAACGGAAACTGGTGCACGACAAGGGTCCTTGCTGCACTCTTGGTTACGACACTCCCGGGGGATATGTTTTGATAAATTCACAAGCTTAGTATGAACCCTTATTAAGGAAAAAAATGCCCCTAAGAATATATGTTAGAAAGTAGATCATGAAAAGCCTAGATTGAAGCCTATAGACTCATGAGTTAAGGAAATGAAAGTTTATTTATAAGTAATCAACTTTTGTATTTGGATTACTCTTTATGTGTTACCCCTAACTTTCCTTTTATTCCAACTAATGGCCGGTAATAGGAGGACTCGGGCTAACAACCGTTGTGAAGATCAGTGTGATGACTGTACTAATGAGATGCCCAATCCAATGGGAGCGGGAATCGTAAAATTTGTCACGCTTCTCTCTCAGCTAACTCAAGTTTTGAATAGAAACACGGGTCAAGAGGAATGTTCAACCCCCCCCCCCCCCCAAGAAAGAACAAGTTTCTATCGATAGCTTCATGAGACAAAGGCCTCCTACTTTTAGTGGATCATCCGATCCCACGATCGCTGAACAATGGATCAACTCCATTGAAAAGATATTCTCCATCCTCCAATGTTCTGAATAAGAGAAGGTTCTCCTGGAGACTTATTGTATGGAGGGTGAAGCTGATCAATGGTGGACGTTGATCAAAAATATGAAGCCTGAGGAGGAGATCGAGGCGTTGGAATGGAAGGATTTCCGGAAGATGTTTTTTGATAAATATTTTTTGCGCACCCTCTAGGTTAAGATGGAAAGGGACTTCCTTTACCTCAAGCAAAAATATGAATAATATGTTGGAGCGTACGAGGAAAACTTCACAAGGCTTTCACGATACGCTTCCGGTTTTGTCATTACCCCCGAATGCAAGATTGACCACTTATTTGGTGGGCTGAAGCCTAGACTACGAAAAGCATTAGTGATCCGTGACTTCGACAGCTATGAGGAGATTGTCTGATGTGCCCTCAAGGTCTAAATAGAGATCGGGGAATCACATGGGTATCATGGGGACAAGAAGCGTAAGCTGGACTTCAATTCTGGTGGTCCGATGGATAAATCCAATAGTTCTAAGAAGATACAGCACCCCACTTTCCAAAAGTGCGGAAAGAAGCACCCTGGAAATTGCCTTAAGGGGATGAGAAAATGATTCAGGTGTGGAAGATAAGGGAACCTAGATGTTAACTGTTAGCAAGAAAGACCCACGGTTGTGATAGAGGAGAGGAACGCTCTGTTAGAACCTCAATGCATTGTTCAATGCTACAAATGAAAATAACCGGGTCATTTTGCAAATCAGTGCCCTAATCCAAGGGTTTTTGGAGGTGACCAATAACCTCCAAGGCAGGAAGGAAGAGATTTTGCCATCACTTCTGCCGAAGTGAACCCCGAAAACGAAGTGGTGACAGGTACGCTAGTTATTCATTACAGAATAGCGAACGTACTTTTTGATTCAGGTTCTACGCATTCTTTTATATCTCGAAAGTTTAGTAGAACAATCCCAACACCACCACAAATCATGGAAGTAAAGAAGTCGGTGAGTACGGAAAATGGGGCAATCATTTCATCCCATGAATATAAGTCCTCCCCTGTTATAATCTGTGGATTGAATTTCCCAGCGAACCTCATCATACTCCCTCTGGTGGAATTTTATGCAATTCTTGGCATGGATTGGATTTCCTTATATAGAGCCAATATAAATTGTCGGGAGAGGGAAATCACACTCCATATGGAGAATCGACCCCCGATTCTTTATAGGTGTCAGGAGGAAGATGAATATATTTTAGCGCCATAATCTCAAGCATGGATATTACTGCCTTATGAGAACGCGTATCTGGCTCAGATGATTGAGTCCAAGGAAGAAACCATCCTTGAAGAAATGCCTATTGTGAGGGAATTCGCTGAAGTGTTTCCCGAGGAACTGTCTGGTCTTCCTCCTAGAAGAGATGTTGAGTTCTCAATTGAACTTATACCTGGGGCGCTACCGATATCCAAGACTCCATATAGAAAGTCTGTTGTTGAGCTTGAAGAGCTGAAGAAACAACTACAGGATAATCTAGATAAAGGGTTTATACGCCCAAGTGCTTCACCATGGGGTGCACCAGTCCTCTTCTTCAAGAAGAAGGATGGGTCAATGCGGCTCTGCATCGATTATCGTGAACTTAACAAAATCACGATAAAGAACAAGTATCCTTTCCCAAGAATCGATGACTTGTTTGATCAGCTGCATGGAGCATAATACTTATCCAAGGTGGATTTGTGGTCGGGATATTATCAAGTAAGGGTGAAGAAGGAAGATGTCCCCAAGAATGCTTTTCGTACAAGATACGGGCACTATGAATTCATAGTAATTCCTTTCGGACTCACCAATGCTCTAGAAATATTCATGGAATTGATGAAAAGAGTCTTTAGAGATTACCTTGACAAATTTGTGGTAGTCTTTGTAGATGATATTCTAATATGCTCCAAAACCAAGGAGGATCATGAGGAGCATTTAAAAACTATACTAGAGACTTTGTGCAAGGAGAAGCTCTATGAAAAGTACAGAAAGTGTGAGTTCTGGTTGAAGGAGGTATCATTCTTCGGCCATATCATCACAAGCAATGGGATATCTGTGGACCCCTCCAAAACAGATGCAATTGAGGGATGACCGAGGCCAACATCGGTAACGGATATCCGTAGCTTCTTGGGGTTAGCTGGATATTATCGACGATTTGTGAGAAATTTCTCATGATTGTCCAACCCTCTTACCAAGCTAACTCGGAAGGGAGTAAAGTTTTCTTGGAGTGATGAATGCGAAGAATGCTTCAAGGAGTTGAAAAGGAGGCTTATCACTGCACCCGTGCTCACTTTACCCACAAGTGGGTAACTTTTTGCGGTATTCAGTGATGCTTCAAAGAAGGGATTAGGTTGTGTGATGATGCAGAATGATAAAGTGATATCCTATGCCTCAAGGCAGTTGAAAATCCATGAGTGAAACTATCCAACACATTATCTACAGTTGGAGGCTGTGATCTTTGCCTTCAAAATCTGGCGGCATTATCTCTATGGAGAGAAATGTGAGATATATACTGACCACAAGAGTCTTAAATATATATTCACGTAGAAAGAACTCAATATGTGCCAGAGAAGATGGATAGAGCTCATCAAGGATTATGACTGTTCAATACATTACCACCCTGGGAAAGCGAACAAGGTGGTAGATGCCCTAAGTAGAAAGGATCCAGTGATTCTATCAATGATGAGAATTGAGAAGGATCCAATCTTCTTAGACTTGATGAAGATGGACATGGGAATCATAGAGAAGGGAACATCATCAATCCTTTCACAAATGATTGCTCAACCATCTCTTTTGTAAAGGTTAAATGATGCTCAAAAGGATGATCTGGAAATTCAGGAAAAAGTGGAAGCTATCAAAAAGGGGAAATCCTCAAAGTTTAATGTTAATGAAGAAGGAATTGTGTGGTTTGGGAAAAGAATATGTGTTCCATCAAGTCCAGAGCTGAAGAAGGAACTTTTGGATGATGCACATAGTTCAAATTTCTCTATTCACCCAGGGAGCACAAAGATGTATCGAGATCTCTGAGAAAACTTTTGGTGGGATAATATGAAGAAGGAGATCGCTGAATATATATCAAAGTGCCTGGTGTGTCAGAAAGTGAAGGCAGAGAGGCAGAAGTCTAAGGAGTTGATGCAACCATTGCCCATACAAAAATGGAAATGGGAGAACATCACCATGGACTTTGTCACCGGACTTCCAAGGACTTCCAAAGGCAACAATGCAATCTGGGTTGTTGTGAATCATCTTACAAAGACTGCACACTTTATTTCTATTTGGGAGGATTTATCTTTGGATCAACTGGCATGGATATATATCAGGGAAGTGGTAAGGTTGCATGGAGTACCACTATCTATTTTGTCTCACCGAGATCCAATATTCACCTCTAAGTTTTGGAAGAGTCTTCAACATGCTCTGAATACTGAACTGAACTTCATTACGGCCTATCATCCTCAAACTGATGTTCAATATGATCAGACTATCCAAACACTTGAGGATATGTTGAGAGTGTGCTCAATGGACTTTAAAGGAGGATGGGATCAACATCTTCCTCTGGTTGAGTTCTCTTATAATAAAAGTTTCCACTCGAGAATCCAAATGGCACCATATGAAGCCCTGTATAGGAAAAGGTGCAGAACACTGGCATGTTAGGATGAGGTCGGTGAACGTAAGCTCCTTGGACCAGAAATGGTCGAAAAAATGGTGGAGAAGGTGAAAACCATTCATCAGCATATCAAGGTAGCCCAGAGTCGACAGAAGAGTTATGCAGATAATCGTCGACGAGACCTTGAGTTTAAAGTTGGAGACATGGTTTTTCTACGCATATCTCCATGGAAGAAGGTCATGAGGTTTGGAAAGAAAGGGAAGTTAAGTCCAAGGTACATCAGCCCCTTCGAGATTCTTGATCGTTTCGGGGCTGTGGCCTATCGACTAGCACTTCCACCTACTATGGCCAAAGTACATGATGTATTTCATGTATCCCTCTTAAGAAAGTACAAACCATACCCTTCACATGTACTCTCTTCTGAGGTGGTACAATTGGATGATGATATTTCTTATGAGGAGCAACCAGTGAAGATCTTAGATCATAGAGAAAAAGTTCTACGAAATAAGACAACGCCCCTCGTCAAGCTTTTGTGGAGAAACCACAAGTTTGAAGAAGTAACTTGGGAATCAGAGGATATGATGAAGCTGAGTTACCCACATTTGTTTTAGTGTGGGAAAAGGAAAATTTGAAGGGCGAAATTTATTAAGGGGGGAATATTGTAATAATCCAAAGTTTCATTAATGGAAATCCCTCTTGATCTAATTAAATGTCTCTTTAAGTTTATATAAAATGTCAAATTCATTGGTTTTATGTTAAGAATTTTGACCGTTGCTAATATAGCCTTTGAACAGTGATCACATGATTAGTATAAATATAGGGATTTAACACATCCAATTTTACTTAGACAAAAGAAGCGATGGCCTCATCTAGTAGAATTGCCCCATACTAAGCCCATTTTTCGGAGCTCGGAAAAGAGGTGGCATCCTTGGGCTTCGCTCTTGACCAATCCCAAGCTGATCTTCACCATGTCAAGCTCGAACGGAACCGTCTACGAGAAAAGTGTAAGTTGATAGAGATTACCACTCAAGCAATGTTATCCGAGCCACCCCAAGAGTCTGTCACCATCACACACCTTACCCTTAGGTCTTATGTGGCTTTTTAAGGGGTTATGTAACAAATAATTAGTACTATGTTCATGTACATTATTTTGGTATATAATAATGAATATAATTTCTATTCATTTTTGAGACATTGTAAATAGTTTTTAAAGTACAAATGGTGGTTTTAGTTTCTATTTAATTAAGAAATTTATTTTATTAAATTAAGGGATTTTTGAATCAAATAATATTTTAATAAAATAATAATATTGTTATTAAATTAATTTTTATTAAATATAAATGATCTTATAATTTTACGAATGCAATTAAAATTTTTATTAAGGTTTGAAAGCCATTTTTGTCAAAACCCGTGAATTTTCGATAAATGTTAGTTTTTATTTTAAAAGTGAAAATTAACATATTTAGAAAATTATTTAGATAAAATAAATGTTATTTCTTGAATCAGGATGTCAAAATTATCCAATGGTGAATTTTTCATAATTTTCTGAGACAGTCAAATTTTTGGGTAAAATTTAAATACCGTTTAAATATATAATGTGTTTTATGACATCATAATGACCCAATAGTAATGTAATAAAAGACTATAAGCTTTATTTTTGGCCAATATATGTTTTAACATTAAAATAAAGTGATTTTGTGTTTGTTTGACTTATTTTTCAAAGCATTAATGGACCCCTCAAGACTTATTCAACACTTTTCCTTTTTAAATTAATTTCTATGGGAGTGTGACTCACCTCCACATAAGAAACCTTATTATTTTAAGAAGTTAGGACTTTGGACTTATAAAATAATTTTTTCCTCTTCCCTTTTCCAAAAATCATGGGATGGTTTTTGGTTTGGATTAATTTAATATAAGGGGTCTCAAACCTAAATAATAAAGAATTCCCTCACCTTTCCTATATAAACACACCCAAGCTCCCACTTCCTCCTCACTCAAAGCCCTTTAAGTTCGTCCAAACTCTGCCCTAATCTCTCTATAATCCTCCCAAGGTGCCCCAAGCTCCCAATAATCCTCTCACAAGCCTCTCTCTAGCCTTTGGAAGCACACTTCCATGTAAGGGTTTTTTCTTCCTTTCTCATTTTTGTCAATTTTCTTTAAGTTGTTTTTCCCTTTTAATTTCAATTATGAATGTTGGGGTATGGTTTCTCACCTCCCCCATACTTCCCTCTTATTGTTTGAATGATGGTAGACACCTTTATCTCTCATTAAATGCCTCCCATGTACACCCGTTACTATGCCAAAATTCTGAAAGGAACTTCTCTCTCTTCTTTTACATTCAAGCAATAATTTTGTGTCATGAATATAAATTCCATTAAAATTGTTGGGACATGTATATATATGACCTCCTTACTGTAAATTACATGTAAATATGATGAGTGACCCCTTCTCTCTCATCAACCATTTTTATGAATTCTTATGTCATGCTGTTACGCTGCCGAAATCGCACCGATTTTCTAAGCCAATGCCATTGTGTAGTGAATACCATGCCCATTTCTCCATCAAGGGTATTCACCTTTATGAAAATTTACTTATTGATTGTAAAGTTTCATGTACAAATTCCACATTCCTTTATCGTGGAATAAATGATTATGTTTTATGAATCCATATTTTATGATCCATGTGGCACACTTTTGCATGAAATGAAATGTTTAAGAAGGGTGCGCCCTTATAGCGCTCCAATGAATTGGGTAAAGTATAGTATCATGATACATCATGTGCAATGAGTGTTGACTCATGATAATTCAAGTAAAATGAGGGTTTACTCGTTCTTTATGTGTAATGAGTATTTACTCATTCTCCATGTGCAATGAGCCTTGGCTCATGCTAATTCCATGTTAAGTGTTGTTGCCACATTTCCATGTTATGATTATCATGTTTTATCATGCATTTATGTTAATGTTTCTCATATGCTCTATTGATATGCCTATTGTCTAACATGTATTGTACTCCTCATGTTATTCCATGTGTACTCCCTTACTGGGCTTTATAGCTCACCCTTTTCTTATGCATGTCATCAGGTTATCCCATGCAATGCTAAGTACGAGGGAATGTAGTGGTCATGTAAAGGAAGTTTTCAATAAAGATGTTGTATTTCATGTTTTAAGTTTTTATGTAATGTTCCTAAGACCCAAAGACACTAAACCTCTCGACCTTATTTGTTGTATCAAGTGAATTTTTATGTAATAAATCATGTTTAAGTTTGTAATAAAAGCAGGGTTGTCATAAGTGAGGCATGGCACTATATATGAGTTCTATTGAGAATATGGACTTTTCATTTAATATGAGACAAAGGAACTCAAAATTTCCACCATTAAATGTATATATTGATTTTTATTAGTCTAAACCATTTTTTCAAGTATAATTTATTAGTAAAACTCATGTGTTTCTAGATACATAACTTTTACCACTTAATTTTCATGATCCAATTTCCAATGATTTACTAAATTTGAAGTTGTTATTATAAGTAATGATAATATATAATAAAATAAGAGTAATAAATCTTATGATAATAAAAAATTAGTATAAATATGTTGTAACCTATGACACCTTCAGTTTAAACTATTCTCATTTCTATTCAACCTAGGTTGTGTTATTTATTATCCTATAAAAATAAGTGATTCTATGTCTTTCCTTAAAGAGTGTAACTTATTTTTCTCGATATAAATTTATTACACTATAATTTTATATCCAATACATCCCAATAATTTTATCGAGGAAAAATATTGGTATAATAATATAGTTTTCTACTAGATAACTTCCATGCATTCTAATAGTAACTACCCAATATATTTTTTTCAATAAGATTTATATTTAGTGTTTTAACTGATAACTCTTACCTCAATACATCAGGGGATAATTCAATGTTTTTAGAAAACTTATAGGATATAAAAGTGTGATTATGTCCAAATTCAAATAGTGAGTTTTCTTACCTTTAATTTTTTGTCAAAGTATTTTTTATTATGTGATGTGTTACTTCAACTTCTGTCATTATAATTACATAAATCCAACATTGATCCCATGTAATTTTCTAAGTTATATTCCCTTGACATTTAGAGAATTGATTAGAATAATTTCCCACATGCTTATAATTTAATTATTGTACATTAGAATCATCTCTCTTGCCTTTATACTGATGATCTTGGTGTGCTTTATCACCATGTTTGAAACAAACTCTCATCCTCTTAAAGAAATACCTAGAGAATTTATTCCCACAATTATTTCATATTAGAAATTATACTCTTCATTTATTCTTATTCTTTAAATTTCTTTTAACATTGATCTTAACTATCTACTTATTATATTTTTTTTCTTTTATAAATATAAGACTTAGACAATTCATTCTCAGTCTTGATGTCTCTTATCACTGCCTCCTCATATGATAAAATGTTTTGACATAATAATACTATTCAAAGATGTAGATTTAGTCCATCAAATAAGTGGTCAATCTTTATTTCTAGATTTTGTATGCAATTTTTAGTGTGTCATTCTTATCTTGTAAAGTTGGTCTTATAATCAACAATAATTTCCTAGCCCCTTTTTTATAAATTCAAATATTTCCTTTTAAGTTATTTCCCCTCACAAAAAATATTTCTCAAGAAATAATGAATTAAAATCATTATTTTTCATGTTATATATTCCTCTTACTTAGTATTTTGAATTAATGACTGCCATTCATCAGCATATCCCTTTATATTGTATACAACCATAATAACCTTTTCTCTTTCACTATATCCTAAAGTAATGAATATATTCTCTATAGAATTAATCTATTGCTTAGCCACTAATGTATTAGTGGTTCAATTGAAAGATAGAGGTTGTTGCCACATATAATGATCTAATGTTATTAAACCTTGTTGAGGGGAAATAATTTGATTCATAAGGAAAGGGTTATTTTTTTAACCTATGTCAAATTTCTTAATATAGTGATATTTTTTTGATCATTGACACAGAATTCATTGGTTATATTAGGTAGGAATTTGTAGACTAATTAAAAGTTTTGAAATGATTTACGACCCTTCCATTAAGTTCCATTTATAAATAATGCCATATATTAATTATTTTATAAAAAATACTGTGAATTATGAATCATGGTATATAATAAATATGTATTTATTATAAATTCATATAAAATATTCTATCAATTCTATAAAACATTTATTAAATTTCCTAAGGGTGTGTCCCAAAATTTTATTCTCTAACTATGTTCTTCTAACTCTAATATCTAAGGTTTATACTAAACTTTCTTTGGAAGATAAATCCTTACCTCTAATACTGGCTTGATTCATCTATCCTTTAACCTCATTAATAAATAAATTATATTTATTAATTACTTGGTTAAGAAACGTTTTAATTTTTATTTCATTATTATGATTTTTATTCTATTTTTATTTACTTATTAATTTCATGTTGTTTAAGTTGATCATTTAGTGATGGCTTATAGGGTTCAGTGGCATGGCTTTCCCAAGTAATGGATACATTGATTGAGTGATTTTTCTTTTTGGGATAGTGTGATAATCATAGGTGAATAATGTTGTATTTGATTTGGAATGTGAATAAAAGATGTTAGAGTATGAGCAAGGGGAAGCCCTCGTATTCACAGGTGGATCTATTTCATCTTTCAAGGATAGATCTCCATAAAGGATTGTTAAGAAATGTATAATTTATCATATTTTGGATAGCAATGAGGTAATCTCTACTCGACTTGATCTCTATAAGTTCTCAATTATTTCCCAGATTTATTTTTGAAAGGTGATGAAACCATGGACAGTTTCTAATTTGGTCAATCGACTATCCTTGTTTTATGGATTTATGAACTAGAAATGCATCTCCCTTGGTAAAGGTGTCTATCATATCCTTTTACTTTGATAAGAATTGAAAGTTAAGGCATTGGGTTTGGGAATGGTCAATATCAATCCTGCTGTATTGAGGATTCATGAATAGAATCACATTTTCAATCCAAATAAGTATAAGGAAACTTCCACATAGGTCTGGGTTAAAATCTATGGTTTTATTTGGGTCTTATGGCACCCTAAAATTTTTTATGATATCTAATACTCCATTTGGACTCTAATAAAGATAAATAGTGCTAATTAATTTTTAATTTTTTTGTATTTTGTGAGGGTTTTGGTTAAATTAGACCACAACTCCACTCTAACTAATAATGTCATTATTTTAACTCCTCATGATGAGGTTATTATTAATATTGAATATGATAAAATTCCACCAATTTTTTCTACCTATATAATTATTGAGCACTCGATTTCATATTATAGAAATAATTAATTTGCTCGACATGTCATCAAAAAGGTAATGATTAAGATCATTATAGGAAGATAAGAGGGGTTGAGGCTTGTTTTTAGTCTTTTATTTCTCTTGTTCCCTTTGGTTCCTCTTACCTATGGAACACACATTTTGTGTGTGTCCCATTTTTTCACAGCAATAACATCTAATTTGGGGTGAATTCATGTGTGCCACTACAACACCACTGGTTGTCACCTGGGTTCTTTGAATATTCTAGTTCTGATTTATACATAAATTGATCTTTTTTCCTTAGAGTGGGTGTCTGTGGTTTAACTTCAACCATTACTCCTTTCTATTTGAAATCAAGCCCCATACTAGCTGTATCATTCTGATCTATCATTTTATTCTCTTGACACTCAATTTTCTATTTCACTAGAACTCTAAATTCTACTTTTTCTTTTTTATATTTCCTTTGTATCATGATTTTCCGGAGTTAAGAGTTTTTCCTGATCTTTTACCATTCTTCATTGATTGATAACATCCTCCTCAAGCTCTTTTGTACTTGTAATTTTATATTTTCTAGTGTTAGTCAAACCATCAATTTATATTTTCTATTCTTCTATTTTGATCTTGTACTCAATAACCTTTTCTGAGTTCTCTATCATTGAAGATTTTAGTTTTTCTATTTATTCATTCTTTTTAGACTTATCTTCTTCTTACTGCTACATATAAAGTTTGGAATCATGATCCACTATATTTTCTTTCTTCTTTTTGGATCTCCAAACATCTATATCCTCAATAGTGGCTTCTAATTCATCATAGAGATCAAATATTCCTTCAAATTATTATTCATTATTGTCACTTTATTCCCTTATTTAGGAGATACCAACAATTAATAACATATAATTTTCTCCATGATCCTTGCAGTTCTCTATCTCTTCAACCTCAAGTTCTTCTGAAATTCCATTTTCTTTTGAAAGAATATTTTTATTTTTGAAGAATTTTTTCTTAAAAATTTTCTTACCCTTCACATAGGATGAATAATTCTCTATGGGAATTTCAACTTCATTCTCATCATCATCTTTAAACTTTTTGGGGAACCTTACTATAAGATGTCAAACCTTTCCACATTGAAATCATGCAAGTGGAAGTTTCCCTTTGAACTTTATTTTTTCTCTTTGTAAATTTTATGAAAGGAATGACATGACTGCATCTGTATCTTCTTATTCTTTCCCATCTTCAATAGCAAGCTTCTTCACGACCTTTAATGTCACTTATTTGTACTTCCACTTTTCCATAGAATCATTATCATAATTTCTCATATCATATGAAACTATAGTACTATGCAAGTTATCTAATGTAATCTCTTTTATATTTTTATCTTACAATATAGAAACTTTCAGATTGAATTGAGGTGGAATTCTTCTTAAGACTTGATTAACAATATTTACATCTTCAATAATTTCTTAGAGGCTATTCATGTATTCTATAAAAACTTTCACCTGATGGAAGAATGAATCAAAAGACTCATTAGGGTGTATTCTGAGATCCTCATACTTTTCCATAGAACCTGCATATTTTCTTATTTTACTTTTGAGTTGCCCTAATAAATATTTATAAACTTTTCCCACATAGCATGTGATGACATACACAACATCACCTTCGAATAGATTGAACTAGATAGGGATCCACCTAATGTATTGATTCCTTTGGCATCAACATCCAATTACCTTCATTCATATTCTAATAAAGCACCACTATCAATTTTTTTTGAAATACCATGCATAACTAATACAAAGATGTCCATTCTTAAAGATCAAAATTAGTATTGCATCTAATTCTTCAATAATTGAATTTTTTCCATTGAAGATCGAAATACCTCTATTATTGAGAACCTCCATTGAAACCCCTTAAATATAAATAGTGAAATTAACTTTTGGATATAATACCAACTACTATCCCAACTAGGTTAAATACCTTGAGGGGGTGAATTGGGGTATGAAAGATTAAAACAACTACCCCAAATCTTATTTTTTTCATTAAAGAAAACACTATTATCTCTCTTTCCCATATAAATGTATGAAACAAAATTAAAGTATACACAAGACACAATAATTTTACTTCATTTAATCTTACTGGGATATTTCTAAGGAGAATACAAAGGCAATGTGCCTATACACCAAATCCACTAAAGTACACTATTTTTATAAAGTTCAGAGCGGACTCACTGTCCTTCCTAGTTTACAACTAATCAAAATTTAAAATAATACTACTCTCTCAACTAAAGTATGTTCACTACTCCTTCATATGGTTATCCTTTTTATCACTAGAATAAATATGGTTAACACCTCATTTGGTGCATCATTAAGTTACAATTCCATTCACTTTATGAATACCACCTTACCACAGCTTTATTGGGAAACCCCCTTTCAACCCTTTCAAGATGCTTTCTACTTTCGTGAAGCTCACACAACCTTCACACAACTGCCTAATTCTTCAAAATAATAAACTAATTTCTTGTACCACACAAATTTAATAAATCTCACTACTTTCACAAATATAAAATAACCTTTTTGAAGCACCCTTATTTTGCAAAGCACGCATAGACTTCGTGAAACTCAACACTTTTGTGTAGCTCACTTAGACTTCATGAAAATCAACACTTTCACGATTCTTATAACTTTTGGTTGGATTACACAGCCTTTGAAAAATTCCTTTCTTCATGAACTATTCTTAAAGAATAAAACTTGCTAATAAACTTCATGAATTTAGAGCCTTTGGATTTTCATTAAGGATTTCTCTATCTTTATGAGGGGGGTGGAGGCCTATTTAAAGGTGTTTCCTCCCTTTTGTGAAGCCTTCATACTCATCATTACCTTTTTTTGAAGTTATCCATTTTTTTCACTAACCTCCCAATATTTGCGAAGAACCAGGTAAATTTTTCTGTTCGCAATGCTTCTCGTAGACATGGATATTTACAATCATTCCATTGCACATTCTCCATGCTTCACACCTTTGTGAAACCCAACCTTCACAACATAGGATGCCTTAAAAAATCTCCAAATCATAAAAAAACTCCAATATTTGAGAAAATCATTCCTTTTACATATTTTTATAAGGTATAGAAATCCAATTTTTATGATGCTTGAGTCATCATCCAAATTTTGGACCCAAAAAATTTGGAAAACACTGGGAAATGACACCGCCTTGTACACACACCTTTTTATACCACCTTCAGAGAATCCATTCCTTTGTATTGGATATTTTTCAACATAACTAGTCAAAAACCATGATGGAACTCCACAACTGACCTTGTCCACCTGCTTTGTCAATAATCACAATCAACCCAAAAACACTACAAAGTTTCCTTCATTTATTTTTTCCCAAAAATAATATATTTCATGATTGAATATAAAATTTACAATCAAATAATGTTATGTTTATGATTTTTATATGATAAAATAGGCATGATAATAATTATATTAAATGTAAATAATCATATTCATTTTAAACCATATAAAATAAGATTATGAAAAAATGCTTGTAGATTTTGAACAAGTTTGTTAAACATATAAAACTATTGAAATAATATACTTATATAATGGAATAAACACTATACCATGATAATTTGAAGCTTATGGAACTATTGGAAAAGGTCATTTTACTATTACCATTATACTAAAATAGTTTGGAACTATAGAATAAATTCAAAAGGTTTAGGGTTATGCCCCCTTTATTAATGAGAAGAAAAGAAAGAACCAATATGAGTGAAAAAAATGATAAAAGCTGCCTAAAAAAAGCTAAAAGACAAAATAAGAATCAAATATATTGAGATCGAGTGCTCATACTATGATAATAGGTTTTTCAACCCCTACTATAAAGAATATTACCCCTCCTCTAAGTCTCAACCCTCAGCCTTGGCCCACCTCTATCATTATAGGGCTTGTCAATAATATCAACCTTCTACTTTTTAACTTCCAATGCACTAATATTACGTTTACCATCCTCCTCACTACTTTCGGAGGTGAAAACTTAAAAAGAGTAATGAAACCTTATGATCCCCTATGAGGGTGATAACTTACATAATTATCCAAATTTTAATGTAGTAATTGTGTTTGATGCCACCCTAGGAGAATTCATTGAAGTAGCATGCAATGTAGGTGCATCAAAATTGGGAATATCCACTATTGTCCCATGATTCTCCAATTAAAAAACCTTAATGGGATAAAAATTAGAATCTATAAGCTCTGAGACACTTAGAATAGTATCCCATTTAATGATATTATTATCCATTTTTCATCATAGACCATCCATAACAACATTTTCAATGTAAGATATATATGGATCGACCTTTTCTAGAGACATAGAGACATATTTCTCCTTCCCAAAAAAAATATTTAATTACCACCATAACACTAGGTTGATAAAGGGAATCCATAGGATTGATAACCTAATACTTCTTAGCATCAAGGACTAGAAACCCCTACTTAAAATTAAGTCCATAAATTTCCATATGTCCTCCATACTGAATATAAATAGAGGCAGAGGGTCTTTTGGATTTATTTCAGGAAGAAGATACCATTTTGGATTTTATTTTACCCTTATCAATATCCAAAATCCACTCATACAAGTCCATATCAAATTCTTCTTGCGTAGCAATCTTATTTTCAGATTGGTCTAGGATAGATTCATCAGATGCAGTCTCAAATTTAAGAAAAAGATCACGATTTTCAACTCTGAAAGATGAAGTTATTCCATCATACTCTAGAGAATATAAGGATTATCAATCCATAATAGTTATGAAGTAAAATACATGGATAAAAAATAATAGAGTTGAGCAGGTAGTAGTTTTCTAGATTGACCTTAAAGCATCAGATTGTTCTGGTGTATGGATCCTTGACAGTGGATGAAAATATCATATGATGAGAAATAAGGTTCTTATTATAGGAATAAAATATGAAAAGGAAGGTGTTGTAAAATTTTGAAATGATGAATTCCTAAATATTATTGTCTTAGTAAAAGGGAAATTTGGGGGCAAAGAAATGAGATGTGTTGATATCTTGGTTGTCGAAGGTCTTAGTCAAAACTTACTTTGTGGCAGTCAACTATGTAACATATGAAATTCTATGAGATTTACAAAGAAGATGTTTATAATCAAGGGAATATATGGTTCATTTGTTTTTAATGGAAACATAATGAAGGGGGATATCTACCTTGTGATTGGAGAAGAAGATATGTGCTTTATATCTAAAGAGGAAGAAAACACGTTGTGGCATAAACGGCTTGGCCATCTATGTCAACCATCCTTTGAAACTCTAGTCAAATTTGATGTCACTTGAGATATTACTAAGATATAATTTGATCATACACTCACATGTGATTCCTATCAAAAAGGTAATATTATCAAAAATACATACAATGAAAAAGAACAAAAGTCAATAAGAGTGCTTGAATTAGTGCATGCAGATGTGTGTGGACCTATATCACCAAGATACATTGAAATAAATAGGTGTTATGTTCTTTTAATTGATTATTTCAGCATAATGTAATGGGTATTTTCTATTACCCACAAGTATGGTGTGTTTATTTTCATACAACAACATCAGATGGAATATGAAAGGTTGCTTGGACAGAAAATTTTAAAGTTTCTTACTGATAATGTTATGGACTTCACAAACATCCAAGTAGAAGAATATCTCAAGAAACAAGAGATAAGGTATCATGTTTTAGCAGTGAGAACTCCTTAACAAAATAGAGTGGTTTTTATGAGAAATCATATCATCAAAAATATGGATAGAACAATGCTTGTTGAAAAGGAATTGCTAGAGAAATTATGGAAGGAAGCAATATTGACATCAGTCTACATATCTAACAGGTCTCTATTGTATCTAAAGTAAGAAAATAATTTTTATGAGATATGTTATGGAAAGAATCCAACATTTAAATAATTTATAATTTTTGGAATTAAGTGTTTTATTATCAATAAGAAGAAACATAAGAAATTTGAATCTTATAGAGATGAGGGGATATTCCTTGGATATTCAGAAAAAATCAAAGAATACAAATGTTTCAACAATAGGATGAGTAAAGTAGTTGAAATAAATGATGTCATTTTAGTAGAAAATTAATGGAACATTTAACAACAAAGTGAACAATTTTTTGATGATAGTAATGAGGAGATTAGCAACCCAGGGATAGTAGAAGTGGAAAATGATGATTCAGAAGAAGATATTAATGATGAGAAATAGTAATTCAAATCTGTATATACATGGAAGCTAAAGATTCAAGCTAAAATTGAGAGGAAAAATATCATTGGTGATCAGGCTATGCTAGTTTAAACATGGAGAATGAATTATTTACAAAAGACATCTTTTCTATCTCAAGTAGAGCATAATTTTTTTGAGCAATCGGTAGGAGATGAGAACTGGGTTTGGTCTATGAACGAAGTGCTTAATAAAATTGAGAAGAATCATACATGGGAGATTTTTCCGAGCCTGAAAAATAAGAATGTCATTGGGACAAAATGGGTAATCTGAAATAAACTAAATGATTATGTCATAGTGATTCAAAAAAAATCACAACTCATGTGTAAAGGGTACTCCTAGATAGAGGGTATTGATGTTTTTGATTCATTTTCACCTGCTATGAGACTAGAGACAATCAGATTATCCTTATCCATAAAGGTGAAAAGAAGGTTCAAAGTTTACCAGATAGGCGTCAATTCAACATTTTTGAATGGGGTTCTGGAATAAGAAGTCTATATAGATCATACATATGGTTTTATCATCATTGAATATGAAAATAGAGTTTGTCAGCTGAGGAAGGCACTATATGGGTTGAAGAAATCATTGAGAGTATGGTATTCAAGGCTTGATCAGTTTTTGAAGAAGATTGGTTTTCAGTATGGTGGAGTTGATTATAATAACTATGTCAATAATGATAGTAATCAAAGAATGATGGTGCCAGTATATGTTAAAAACATAATATTTGGTATATCATATGAATCACAGTGCAAACAATTCAATGAATTCATGAAAAGTGAGTTTAAAATGTCAATGATAGTTGAACTGATCTTTTTCCTTGGATTATTGGTGACACAATGAATGAATGTAATATTTAGTTCTTAATCTAAATATACCAAGTAGGTTTTGAGAAGATTTGGAATAGATAATTCCAAAGAGATGATGACTATGGTGGGTACCTAGATGAAACTATCACGAGATGATGAAGGTAATTCAGTTGATGTCATATAATACAAGAAGATCATTATCAGTCTATTATACTTGATAGTGACAAGACTTGATATTGTTTTTTCCACATGACAAGAAACATAGTATTAAAGTAATTCCAAATAAATCGACTTACTTGAAGTAAAAAAGAATACTTCAGTATATCTAGGGGATGGTGGATTTTAATTTTATATACAATAACTTTTTTTAGTAAGATGTATTAGGCTATACAGATGCAGATTAAGCCGGTTTAGACAATTATAGAAAATCAATGTCAGGAGGTTCATTCTATCATGGAAAATTATATATTTATTAGCTAATAAAGAAATCAGATTTCATTTCATTGAGAACTATATAAGATGAATATATTTTCCCCCTCAATCTTGCACGAAGTTATTATGGATGAAGAAGCAAATTAATGATATGGTATTTGAAGTGAAGTCTCTGATTTAAATCCACTACTATAATTCAAGTTCTATAAATCTTATAAAACATCCATTCCATAACTCAAGGACAAATCACATTGAAATAAAGTATCATTTTATTATGAAGAAGGTGGATAATGGGCTTGTGGAGTTGGAGTATGTGCCTATAGAACCACAGGTTACAAATATTCTAATGAAGGCCTTACCCAAAGAGGCATTTGAATGACATCATTTGGCTCTTAGAGTTCAATTGACTCCCCACACTTGAAAAAGTGTGGATGTGAGACCCCATATCACCAAGGTATGATTTTATTTTCCATAAATGTGTTGATTTGTGTTCTTTACCCTATTACATACCGAAAAGGAGTAACCTTTAGGTTTATTGACAAAGGGGGATAAGTTTTTGATAAAAGGGGATAAAATTTCTTAGTCAAGACAGGGGAGAAGTTGGTAAGGGGAGTAGTGAAGTAGGGGGAGTTTTAAGAAAATTAGGGGGAATTTAAATAGAATTAGGGGGAGTTTTAAATATGAATATACTAAATATGTTCAATCAAAGTTTATATATCACAAAAAATGGGGATCATGATGAAAGTAGTTAGGTGGTTTTGGAATTAATTGATTCATTGATGAACTTTGCATCATAATCTTGCTTCTCATGTTGAGAATGGATCACTGGGATTAGAGTGTGTGTTGAGTAAATCTTTGATTGTTATCTGAATTGTAAGAATATAATTTTGGTTAAATATGAAAGAATTTGTAAAGTGGTATCAATGAGTGAGGAGTTGTCAACAAACCCAAAGGAGGGATTTTTTGGCAAAAATCTCTAAAGGAAACTTTGTAGTGTTTTCGGGTTGATTTTATTTATTGAAAAATAATGTGTAAAATTTTAGTTGTGAATTTATAGCATGGTTATTGAATAGGTATTTTGAAAAAGATATAAGACAAAGGAATAGATTCTATGGAAGAGGTACAAAAAGTTGTGCGTACAAGGTGACATTATTTCCCAATGTTGTCCAAATTTTTTGGGATCCAAAATTTGGAGGATGACTCAAGCATCAAGAAAATTGGATTTTCATGAATGACTAATAAAAATATAGAAAAGGCATGAGTTTCAAGAATATTTGAGTTTTTTGATGATGTGGAGATTTTCAAAAGCATCAAGTGTCACGAAGTTTGGGTTTCACAAAGGTGTGGAGTATCAAAAACGTGAAATGGAATGATGATAAATATCCACAACTATGAGAAGCTTCATGAAAGGGGAAATTTCCCTAGTTCTTCATGAAGACATAGAAGTTCATGAAAAAAATGGAGAGCTTCACAAAAAGGTGATGATGAATATGGAAGCTTTGTGAAATAGAGAAATACCTATAAATAGGTCTCTACCCTCTTTAGAAAGATAGAGAAATACTTAATTAAAACCCAAAGTATCTGAATTTGTGAATGTGATTCTTGAAGGTTTTTCTTTTAGAAAATTTCACAAAGAAAGGAAGTTCTTAAGGGATTTTTAATCCACCCAAAAGTTGTAATAATAACAAAAGTGTTGAGATTCATGAATCCTGAGTGAGTGTCGTGAAAGTGTTGTGCTCCGTGAAGGCTAAGTGTGCTTCACGAAAGGAGGGTGCTTCATGAAGGTTGTTTGAGCTTCATGAAAGTGGTGACCTTCATGAAAGTTTTTTGGTTCATGAAATCAGTTTATTCTTATGAATAATTGGGAAGTTTCACAAAGTCTATGTGTGCTTTGTGAAAGCAGTAAGCATTGCAAAAGGGTTGAAAATGGATTTCTCGGTAAATCTATGGTAATGTGGTTTTCATATAGTGGATGAAATTGGAACTTAATGATTAACCAAATGAAGTGTAAAATATATTGATTCAATTGATCAAAAGGAAAATCATATAAAGGAGTACTGAGCACACTTCAGTTGAGAGAGAAATGATATTTCAAATTGTGTTTGGTTGTAAACTAGGTCAGATAGTGAGTGCGCTCCAAAATTTCTAACAAAGGTATGATTTAGTGGATTTGTTATATAGGAAAATTGACTTTGTATGCTCCTTGGATGTATCCCAATGAGGGTGAACCAAGTAAAATTATTTTGACTCGTATATACCTTAATTTCAGATCATACATTACTACGGGAAAGAGAGAAAATAATGTTTTATTTAATAATGAAACAAGATCTGAAGGGGCAGTTGTTTAAATCTATCATGCCATAATTCACCCCCCACTCTCAAGGCATTTAACCTTGTTGTTATAATAATTATTAAGAATATCTATGAAAGTTATAAGTGAAAAATTATACATCATTATTCACCAATGTAGTGTAAAGTTACCATGATTTAATGATATTTTTAAAAGAGATTCAAATAAAATAAAAATTAATAAATATTTTAGTTTTATAAAAAAAATATTATAATTAATCCTATGTTTTAATGTTAATTTAAAAGATAATTTATTTTATAGAAATTGTAATAAGGGAATGGAAATGAGAAGACATGGGTTTTGAAACCCTAACTTTGACATACTAACAGCTTATGAAATGGGTTTGATGAAAGGGAATGGATATTATATCATTGAAAATGGATTAAATAGATGTTAATATCATGGAAATATAATAATGGAAGCAAATTAATTTGAAATTTAAAAGAGTTTAATACAAAATAATCTCAAATAAGAGATGGAAGTTGATACCTAGGAACCCTTACCTTACTCTTTGAGTCACCTCCTTTACATTGTGTTTAAAAACATCTTATGAGGGTATTTTGGTTACCAAAAAGGTTTAAAAATATCGTTATGAGAGTTTTGAGATGGATTTGGATATATATTTAGGAATTAAAGGAGTTTTGGATATGATAAGAAAGAAGTGGAGGAGGGGTGTTTATATTTCCAAGGGGTATTTTGAATAACATACTAATTATTTTATCAATTTGCACAAAAATATGAATATTGTTGATTCTTATGATGTTTATTAATGTTTAATTAAAAAAACATTGGTTTATTTTACATTTAAACACACCCAAAACCAAATGGAATCTTAGAAATATTTTATTCAATGTAAGGAATCAAATATAGTTTTTTATTTGAATACCTGGGATTTGAAAAATGATTTATTAATTTGTAAATAATGTTTATTATTTTTAAATAAATTATTTTACCCATTAAATACATTTTACTTCATGAAAATGTTTCATGAATGTATGGTATAGGGAAAAACTATATATTTAACTTTTCATCAAAACATCAACTTTTTTAGAAAAATATAAAAAAAATCACTCAAAGCTAATTTTGATGCCTTTATTATAAAAATAATATCTATTTTATCAAAATAAAATTATAAAATTATAAATTTAATATTCAAATAAAATTGAATAATATATAGAAAAAATAATTTATCTTGAATAAATACTATTTCTTTTAACTAAAATAAAAGTCTAAATTAGGTAATTTTAGTATTTAATTTTTAATATTAAACTAATATTTTACTAAATATGTTAAAACATACCTTATTAAAAATATACACTTATACATTCTTTGAGTTACATGATTTAAGGAATCATTTTATGATATTCTAATATTTATATTTAATTATTTATTCATGGAATATATTAATTATTAGGCATTTTACTACTCCCAATAGTCATGTTACTATTTCAATGATCAGTAATTATATTGATACTTAGTTAATATTTTAGTGGTCATATAATCATTATACCTCATATAAATACCTATTATATCTTTTATTAATTGTTCACTAAATTTTCTCTCAAGGGACTTTATTATTAATTTATAAAATTCTAATAAAATTTCTAATGTTTTTTTCTTTTTACAATATTGTTTCACTACTAGAATTCAAGGTATTTGTGACGGGTTATTTGTGACGGGATCCCTTCACAAATAGGCTTTAGCGACGAGGCCCCGTCGCAAATAGCCCATTGTAGAAAACGCCATCGCAAAAAATATTATTTACGACGGGCCCGTCACAAATAATATTTTTTGCGATGGGAAACTTCACCGTTACAAATAAGTCTCCGATTATATACATTATATATATATAAGCTCTTTTGCGATGGGACCGTCACAAATACTTTTTTGCGACGGGCCCATAATCCCATCGCAAATGTTTTTTGAAAATATATTTTTAGACTATTTGCGACGGGCCCGTAATCCCGTCGCAAATACCTATTTTAAGAAAAAATTATTTAGACTATTTGCAATGAGATCTCGTCGCAACAGATCCTGTCGCAAATAATAAATAAATTTAAAAAAAATAAATTTAATAAAATTATGATTATTGAAAAATTAATTTTAATATTATTAAAATAATAAAAAAATAAAAAATATTAAAATTCTCAATATTCACAAAAAAATATAAAAAAATCATAAAATATTATTATGATTATTGAAAAATTAATTTTAATATTTTTTTTAAAAAAAATATTAAAATTCTCAATATTCACAAAAAAATATAAAAAAAAACATAAAATATTATTATTATTATTATTATTATTAGTAAAATAAACAAATATTAAAAAATATAATACTGAAAAAATATATTTAATAAAATTATGATTAATGAAACAATAATATTAATATTATTAAAATAATAAAAAAAATAAAAATTATTAAAATTATCAATATTCACAAAAAAAAATCATAAAATATTAAAAATTAAATTATGTAATAATTGCACCGATATAAAAGACAGAAACTGTAAATAGTTCACATTACAACAAATTTAAATTCAAATGTTTTTGACATAAAAAAAATCACTGGGAGGTCGCCTTTTGGAGGAGGTGGAGGAGCTGAAGGAGCTGGTAGAGGAAACTTCATCCCTAAACTACGAGTCAGACGGTGCATATACTCCATCTACTCGTGATGCTTCTACTTCCATCAATACATCTCATCATCGTGCTACTGTTGCTGCTGTTGCCATCGATGCATCTCCTCCTCATGCTGCTGCTGCTGCTGCTGATGTATCTCTTCTTGCTGCTTCTGCAAACTCTCTATAAGGTCATTCTGAGCTTAGAACTGCTCCTGATACTGTGATCTAGAAGATGATGCCTCTCCACGAGCTCCTCTCGAGCTGGACACCGACATCGCATCAGTAACATAATAAGTACCAGGAGTCACATGAGAGCCGATACCAACTACTCGGCCCTTCTCAAAGCCATACTGAGTCACGTGCATCCATGCCGCCTCGTCGAAATGGTGGGCACTGGTCTGATCAGTCACCTCGTCCTGACCCTTAGCCTATGTCTGAGAAGTCGCAACCTCATATGACTCCTTAAATTCCAATTTGAAATTAAAATTGTGAAAATATTATATGCAGTTAATTGTCAAACTGAAAAAATAAGACTAACCACAATCTGACGCTGACGATCACCTCTAATCTCTCTAGTGGTTGGATCACTGTACATCCTCCGATAAACATCATACTCTATAATAATGGGATGCTCAACTGCCTATATGAATATAAAATAAACTGTTTATATTTGAAGTTATATAAAATATTCAAAAAACTACTTACCAAATGCTCTCTATGCGTACTGAATGTACGATTACCAGCTCGATGCGTCGCCTCCTGTCTCCCCCAGTTCTGCCGACCCAATGAAGACCTACTCTGAAATCCACCACCCAACCAGTGTGAACATAATCCATCCCAAACCTGAGATGAAATGTACTCTGGTCGGTGGGCTCTACACGACTCATCAAATATTGTCTCTCTTTCTTTCTTAATGGTCGTATTTCTCAAATTGTGCAAAAAATGACGCAAACGCTCATGCATAGCCACCTCCCATGCTGCATGGATATCGTCATGCATGCTATCATTGATGGGATACCATAAACCCTAAAAATAATTTATAATATCAAGTTATTAATAAAATAAATTTCAAAATAAATATTATTTATTCACGTACCAGCCAATGATTGTACATGTCAAGCTGCACATCAACGAGAATCTGTTCCCATGTGTTCTATGGCTGAGAAAAATAATTTCAAAATATAGAGCTCCCCTGTCCAATAGCTACATGCGCAAAACTGTGAAAAAAGAATAAATAATCAAACAATTAGTATATATATAAATAAATTAATGAAATATAACTAAAATATACAGGTTACCATACCTCTGTGTGCGTGGATCGAAGCCAAGACATGGACGTCGCTCGGGGATAGAGTCAGGAATCATCAGTTGCGCAAGACCACTCCCCCTCCGCGTACCTCCTGAACCACCAGTAGGCTAAGGGTTAGATGATCCCACATCCCCCTCATCCAAAGGTAGCTCAACCTCCTCTAACTCACACAATAGATCAAAGCCCATCTGAAACAAAAAATGATTATTGTTAGCAGATAGTTGAAAATAACTATTATATATATATATATATATATTAGTTATGATCATAACCATCATTTAACTATGCCAATGTTCACCTTCATCATCATCTTCATATCTAAATATGTCTATATCTTCATATTCCTCCTCAGCATCATCAATATCCATATGAGTTTCACTTTCATTATCCTTTGTCGTTTCAATTTCATTTGTAACATCATTAACATCTTCGTCACCATTGACCTTTAATTGTGGGGTGTCCTCATCGATATTCACGTTTTTTTATGAAAAAGATGGATTTTGAGTATTCTCTTGAAAAATTTCAATTTCTTCCACTTCAGCGGAACCACATTCAGTTTGAGTAAATTGATTTTCCAGAGATTTCATTTTTATTATGCTCCACCAGTCACCCAGGTCTCTTAAATTAGCACAGTACATTGCGTAATAAATTTGATGTGCCTGTTGAGCCAGTAAAAATGGTTCATTTACTGCAAGAAGACTTTTATATTTAATATCAACTAATCCATTAGTCGGATGAACATGCAATCCTATCTCAGTATCCAACCACCGACATTTAAACATCGTTATGTAATTTTGTCCAAGATAACATAGCTCAATAATTTCATCCAAAATGCAGTAAAAGTCAACTTCAGTTTCTCTATGATGCGATCCTCTTAAACAAACTCCACTGTTCATTATTATTTTTGATTCCCCATATGAACGTGTATGAAATCTAAGACCATTCACCATATATGAATTATAATATTTAACCATTTTGGATGGTGGGTTACTCAATATACATAGTCGCTTATAAATTTTATCAGCATGTTGAGACATCTGAAAATTTGTAAAACAATTATCAATATAATAAATAGTAAACTAAATTGATATTAAACCATTAATAATTTATGTTACCAGCTTTTGAAACCATTGAGAATTTTTTTTTGTCTACGTTCTTCAAGAGCAGCTACTGTAATTTGTGGAACTTATTTCTTGATATGATTATCATATAACCTACAAATAAAATAACACTACTGGAAATAGTATATTTCCTAACGGTTCAGAACCATTGGGATAGGCTTCAGAATCATTGGTATATCTTATACCAATGGTTCTGCCAACCGTAAGGAAGTAAGCCATTGGGAAAAAGTTTTCCCAACAGTTTATGTAGAACCGTTGGGATAAGTTAGTTACATTAACCTATAACAACGGTTTGGATGAACCGTTGGTATAAGTTTTGCCAACGGTTTAACCAAACCGTTGATAAAAACTCTTCTAGGAACCCTTTTCCAATGGTTTGTAAACTGTTTGGAAAGGTTTTTTACCAACGGTTCTCATAGAACCGTTGGTAAAAACATCCTACAAAATTTATGCCAACGGTTTCAAACCATTAGCATAGGCTATGCTGTGAAAATTGCATAATAGCCTGCAATTTTCACAGCATGGTCTACAATCCCATTCCCGAATGCTGTAATTCTGTCCATTGTGTTGTAATTCTCCATTCCCTCTCCTTTCCAATTATTTAACATATAATTCATACACATTTAATATTTCACCCTGGAACTATACACATCCAGAATTAAATAATAATTCATAACGTAATTATAAACATACATAATTGATTTAGAATTCAATTTAAAACTTAGATGAAAATTATATATCAAATCCAGAATTCAATTCATAATTGAATACATACATAATTTAATTATCAATTATCAATAAAATACATAAAAAACTGAATAAGTAATTATATGTGTTATACACAATTAAGAATACATACAAGTGGTTTTTACTAAAAATGATGTCAATTTTAAACATTATACATACACTTGGAGTGATACTGGCCACAGTGTGTCTCGGATTGAGGTGGGGTTGACTCATACATGTCACATATGACCCATGGATCATTGTCCTAAAATATCAACATATTTTGAAAGCATTTGGTCGGTCACAAAAGAGAGACACTTTGAGTGGTTCTGGCCACACCACACCTTAGATTTAGGCGGAGTTGACTCTTACATGTCACACATGACCCATGGATTGTTGTCCTAAAGTTTCAATAGAATCTGAATGCATTTGGTTAGTTTTCCGCATGCCACCTGTACTTTTCACTTAAAATGTTGTCCATTTCAAATAAAACTGAGACACATTGAGTTGTGATGGCCACAATGCACCTCAGATATAGTCTGGATTTACTCATACATGCCACATATGACTCATGGATCGTTTTACTAAAGTTTCAATGGAATCTGAATGCATTTGGTCAGTTTTTAGTATGTCATTTGTTGGTTTCACTTAATATGATGTCCATTTTAAACAAAAGAGAGACACTTTGAGTGGTGCCAGCAACATTATCCCTTGGATTGAGGTGGGGTTGACTTGGACACATCACAAATGATCCATGGATCGTTTTCCTAAAGTTTTAATAGAATTCGAATGTGTTTGGTCGGTTTTCCGTATGTCAGTTGTTGTTTTCACTTAAAATGATGTCCATTTTAAACAAAAGAGAGACACTTTGAGGGGTGGTGGCCACACCATGCCTCAAATTGAGGTGGGATTGACTCATACACGTCACATATGACCCATGGATCATTTTAGTAAAAGTTTCAACGGAATCTGAATGCGTTTGGGTAGTTTTCTTTATGTCAGCTGTTGTTTTCACTTAAAATGATGTCCTTTTGAAACAAAAGAGAGACAATTTGAGTGGTGTAGGCCACACCAGGCCTCATATTGATGTGGGTTTGACTCGTAAATGTCAAATATGACCCATGGATCGTTTTCCTAGATCAACAACACATTCTGAATGTGTTTGGTCGGTTTTCCGTATGTCAGTTGTTCTTTTCACTTAAAATCTCATCCGTTTTAAACAAAAGAGACACAGTTAGGGTGCTACCAGCCACACCGTGCCTCAGATTGATGCGGGGTTGACTTTTAACATCACAAATGTACCATGGATCGTTTTCCTAAAGTTTCAATAGAATCCGAATACGTTTGTTGGGTTTTTCATATACCAGTTGTTTTTACTAAAAATGATGTCCATTTTAAACAAAATACATACACTTAGAGTGATACCAGCCACACCATTCCTCGAATTGAGACAGGGTTGACTCGTACAAGTTACAGATGAACCATGGATTGTTTTCCTAAAGTATCAACATATTCTGAAAGCGTTTGGTTGGTTTTCCGTATGCCAGTTATTGTTTTCACTTAAAATGTTGTTCATTTCAAAACAAATGAGACACTTTGAGTGGTGATGGCCACACCATGCCTTGTATTCATGCGGGGTTAACTCATACACGTCACATATGACTCATTGATCATTCTTCTAAAGTTTCAACAAATTCAGAATGTGTTTGGTCAGTTTTCTGTATGCTAGTAGTTGTTTTCAATTAAAATGTTGTCCATTTCAAATAAACCTGAGACACTTTGAGTGGTGTCGGCCACACCGGGCCTCGGATTGAGGAAGGGTTGACTTTTACATGTCACATATGACTCATGGATCGTTCTCCTAAAGTTCCAATTGAATCTAAATGTGTTTCGTCAGTTTTTCGTAGGTCAGTTGTTGTTTTCACTTAAAATGATGTCATTTTGAAACAAAAGAGAGACACTTTGAGTGGTTTTGGCCACACCACGTCTCAGATTTAGGCGAGGTTGACTCTTACACATAAAATATGACCCATGGATCGTTTTCCTAAAGCTTCAATAGAATAGGAATGCATTTGGTCAGTTTTCCGTATGCCGGTTGTACTTTTCACTTAAAATGTTGTCCATTTCAAATAAAACTGAGACACTTCGAGTTGTGACAGCCACACTGTGCCTTGAATTTAGGCGGGGTTGACTCGTAAACATTACATATGATCCATAGATCATTGTTCTAAGGTTTCAATGGAATCTGAATACGTTTGGTCAGTTTTCTATATATCAGTTGTTGTTTTCACTCAAAATGATGTCCATTTTAAACAAAAGAGAGACACTTTGAGTGGTGCCGGCCGCACCGCACCTAGGATTGAGGTGGGGTTGACTTTTACACATCACATATGACCCATGTATCATTTTCCTAAAACATAAACACATTCAGAATGCGTTTGGTCTATTTTCTGTATGTCAGTTTTTGTTTTCACTTAAAATGTTGTTCATTTAACAAAAAAATGAGACACTTTGAGTGGTTTCAGTCAAACCATGCCTTAGATTAAGGAAGGGTTGACTTTTAAACATCAAATACGACTCATTGATAATTGTGCTAAAGTTTCAACAAATTCAGAATGCATTTGGTCAGTTTTTCGTATGCCAGTAGTTGTTTTCAATTAAAATGTTGTCCATTTCAAATAAATGTGAGACACTTTGAGTGGTTCCGGCTACACTGGGTCTCGGATTGAGGCAGGGTTGACTCTTAAACATCACATATGACTCATGGATCTTTTTCCTAAAGTTTCAATGGAATCTGAATGTGTTTCGTTGGTTTTTTGTATGTTAGTTGTTGTTTTCACTTAAAATGATGTCCTTTTGAAACAAAAGAGAAATACTTGGAGTGGTTTCGGCCACACCGCGCCTCAAATTGAGGTACATTTGACTCTTACACATCACATATTACCCATGGATCTTTTTACTAAAGTTTCAACAGAATAATAATGCGTTTGGTTGGTTTTCCGTATGCCAGTTGTACTTTTCACTTAAAATGTTTTCCATTTCAAATAAAACTGAGACACTTCGAGTTGTGATGGCCACACTATGCCTCATATTTAGGTGAGGTCAAATCATAAACATCACATATGACCCATGGATAGTTTTCCTAAAGTTTCAATGTAATAAGAATGCGTTTGGTCGGTTTTCTGTATATCAGTTGTTGTTTTCACTCAAAATGATGTCCATTTTAAACAAAAGAGAGATACTTTGAGTGGTGCCGGCCACACCACACCTCGTATTGAGGTGGGGTTGACTTTTACATGTCACATATGACCCATGTATAATTTTCATAAATCATAAACACATTAAGAATGTGTTTGGTCAGTTTTTCGTATGTCAGTTGTTGTTTTCACTTAAAATGTTGTTCATTTAAAAAAAAGAGACACTTTGAGTGGTTCCAGTCACACCATGCCTCAGATTAAGGAATGGTTGACTCTTACACATCACATATGACTCATTTATCATTTTTCTAAAGTTTCAACAAATTAAGAATGCGTTTGGTCAGTTTTCCGTATGTTGGTTGTTGTTTTCAATTAAAATGTTGTTCATTTCAAATAAACGTGAGACACTTTGAGTGGTTCCGGCCACACCAGGCTTCATATTGAGGTGGGGTTGAATCTTAAATGTCACATATGACCCATGGATCATTTTACTAAAGTTTAAATGGAATTTGAATGCGTTTCGTCAGTTTTCCGTATGAACCTAAAATGTTGTCCATTTTAAACAAAAGAGAGACACTTAGAGTGATCCCAACCACACTGCGACTCTAATTGATCCATGGTTGACTTGTACACATCACATATGACCCATGGATCATTTTCCTAAAGTTTAAATAGAATCCTAATGCGTTTGGTCAGTTTTCCATATGTCGGTTGTTGTTTTCAATTAAAATGAAGCCCATTTTAAACTATAGAGAGACACTTCAAGTGGTGCCAGCCACTCCGTGCCTCTGATTGTGGATGAGTTTACACTTACACGTCAAATATGACCCATGGATCATTTTCCTCAAGTATCAACACAATCAGAATGTGTTTGGTTGGTTTTACATATGTCAGTTGTTGTTTTCATTTAAAATGTTGTCTATTTCAAATAAAACTAAAACACTTTGAGTGGTGCCGGCCACAACTGGCCTCTGATTGAGGCAGGATTAACTCATACACGTCAAAAATGACTAATGGAACGTTTTCCTAAAGTGTCAATAGAATCTGAATGTGTTTGGTCAGTTTTCCGTATGTCAGTTGTCGTTTTCAATTAAAATGAAGTCCATTTTAAACTATAGAGAGACACTTCAAGTGGTGCCGGCCACTCCGCACCTCAGATTGTATATGGGTTGACTCTTACATCTCACAAATTATACAAGGAACTTTTTTGTAAAATTTCAACATAATCCGAATGCGTTTGGTCAGTTTTCCGTATGTCAGTTGTTGTTTTCAATTAAAATGAAGTCCATTTTAAACTATAGAGAGACACTTCGAGTGGTGTCGGACACTCCGCACCTCATATTGAGTCTGTGTTGACTCATACACGTCAAAAATGACCCAAATATAATTTTCCTAAAGTATCAACACAATCTGAATGCGTTTGGTCAGTTTTCCGTATGTCAGTTGTTGTTTTCAACTAAAATGAAGTCCATTTTAAACTATAGAGAGACACTTCGAGTGGTGTCGGCCACTACGTGCCTCCAATTGAGGCTAGGTTGACTCGTACACATCACAAATGACCCAAGGATCATTTTCATAAATTATCAACACAATCTGAATGCGTTTGGTCAGTTTTCCATATGTCAGTTGTACTTTTCACTTAAAATGTTATCCATTTCAAAAAAAAAAGTGAGAAACTTTGAATGGTGCTGGCTACACCGCACCTTGGATTGAGGAGGGGTTGAATCTTACACGTCACATATGATCCATGGATCTTTGTTCTAAAGTATCAACACAATTAGAATTCGGTTGGTTGGTTTTCCGTATGTACTTAAAATTTTGTCCATTTTAAACATAAGATAGACACTTAGAGTGATCCCAAACACACCGAGACTCAGATTGAGCCGGGGTTGAATCATATACATCACATATGACCCATGGATCGTTGTGATAAAGTATAAATATAATCTGAATGTGTTTGGTTTGTTTTCCGTATGTCAGTTGTTCTTTTCACTTAAAATCTCATCCATTTTAAACAAAAGAGACATTTTTAGAGTGCTACCGGCCACACCGCGCCTCGGATTTAGACGGGGTTGACTCGTACACGTCAAAAATGACCCATGGATCATTTTCCTAAAGTATCAACACAATCCTGGTATCCCTCACCTAGAAACCAAGGCATACATCCTGGAATTTCAAGTCTAAATTCCCTGAGCATGACGAGTCCGTCCATGAGTCCTTAACATGTAACCCATGTCTTATCCTAACAATTGAAAAGTAAACCAAATCAAAAAAGGAATAATTCAAACAACATGGAGAATGTACAACAAGGATTTGTATTCAAATTAAAGCATATCATCACATGCATTTGATGAGACTGAGCTAATAAGCTTTCCAAGACATTCATATAATTCAAGACATACAAAAATGGAATAATCCTAAATAACCTTGCATGATCAGAGAAATAAAAAAAGGCATGTGAAATCAAGGAGAAGGGTGGGGGTTATCTTGGGGTCTAGGGAGGAGGGTGTGGGGGCTGTCCGGGGGGTTGTTCGGGGTCTAGGGAGGAGGGTGGGGTGGTTGTCTGGGGGGCTATCTGGGGGGTGTCCGGGGGGCTGTCCGGGGACCAAGGAGGAGGGTGGGGGGGCTATCCAAGGGGCTGTCTGAGGGGCTGTTCGGGGGGATGTATGGGGTCCAATGAGGATGGTGGGGGGTTGTCCAGGGTCCAGGAAGGAGGGGGGTTGTCCAGGGAGTTCCCAAACACACAAAACTCTATAAACATGCTCAAGATACACCTTAACCACTAAAAGACATCAACATCCATGAAAACAAACAATATATAAAAATAACTCAACTCCAATACTATACTACAGGTCTAGATAAAACCAAGAACTAGAATATATTAAACATCAAATCTCAGTAATATTAGTCTAAAATGTAACAGATTAACTTTTCCCACATCACCATCACCGTCATCATCACCCTCGTCCTCGTCCTCGCCCTCCTCAACGCCCTCCTCCTTTCCCTCCTCCTCGCCCTCGCCATCTGCCTCGCCCTCCTCCTCACCCTCGCCATCCGCCTCGCCCTCCTCCTATACCTCCTCTTCCACATCAAACTCCTCACCATCATCATCATCAGGCTGGACATCGTCTTGACCACCACTAGAACTGCCACCTGGTGCACCATATATAGAACATATCGACAATATATATTCATCAAAAGCTGGGATGGCCTCTGGTGGAAGTGTTGGACGTAGAACTTCAATAAATTTCATAAATGCACTATTTGACCTAGCAGACTATTCTACCATCTCTGTGGCCCTTTTCTCAGCCTGTTCTGCCTATTCCCTAACTTTTTGTAGCTCAGTGGTACTACAACTTGTACCTGATGAGGTCCAATACCTCGTCGGGGCTATCCTAGTTCGGCAACGTACTCTGCCAGGATGCTCCTCTCCGAACACCTGATGTAAGTGATTAGTTGGCCCAAAATTGTCTGGTTCTTGGGCATCGAGGGCCTCTAAAGTATCATGTTACAAATATAAATATATTATTAAGTTACAAAATAGATATTAGAATATAAAATCAACAAATTAAAACTTATAATCTTCTGCTGAGTCGCTTCGTTGACGACACTTCCATCCTTTTTCCGTCTACTCGAGCAAAATGGTTTTTCTCGAGGCACACGTCCTTCAATATTCTGTATTTTCCTCTACAAAGACATTGAAAACTAAATTTATATGAAAACTTTAGAAAATGATTAAATAATTGAGGAAACAAAAGAAAGTGTAAGTCATAAAGAAAACTTATAAACAATTGGCATACCTGCTTCCTCTCATGATCTGGCATCGTAGTACGTCCTAGTGTGTGGAAGTATTTTTTTGCATCAATGTTTTTTTTTTATTTTTTAAAAATGATTACTAAATAAAATTCGATAATTCAAAAGATAATATTAATGAAAAACATGAGAGTTATTATTTAAATACCTCAAATGTAATTAATACCTTAAATTGGGTAGTCATCCAATGAGTAATCATCTGACGATACTGCTCTATAGGAAAATCATCCATGATTGGTACCTCCTCAAACTCAGTACCAACTCTAGCATGCCAGCCAATATACAACTCATGATTGTAGTCTCTCCAAAGCTCACCTAAATCCTTTAGACGTTCCGGTCGTGCACCCTCACCATTGGGAAAATTAAATCAAAGCTGAAATCAAGATATTAATTCATATAAATACAAAAATAATTCATGGCATTAAATACAACATATTTTTTACCCTATATCTACCCAAGCTCTATCCTTGAACTCATGTGGAAAATGTCTCCATGATAACGGGCTGACGGGAATGATATCGGAGTATTTGTCAAGCGTCGCCAAAAAACTTCGACATTGCTGCCCTGTTTTCTCAACCATTTGGTTGTCTTCATTGTAATCCACCATAACCTGTGTGTGGCAGTTCCACACCGAACGCATGCGTGTACGCCCCTGCCCCCATCACCTGTCAGTAGATGTATCTTTCATGAAAGAAAAACAAATATTTTATCAAAACATGTTATAATGAAAATAAATATTGGTATAAAAATTTATTAGGGTTCTATTAATATACCTGCACCAGTCTGATCATTGAGCATCGCTGGATCCACAGAAACTGATGGAACACCCTGTGGTGGAACAGAAGTCAAAGATGATGGAATATAGAATCTTGGAGAGACAAAAGTAGAAGGAAAATAATATGGGACAACTGTATGACCAGATTCTGACTGGGGAGTGGGAATTATCAGGGGATATGAAAATGATGGGCCAGAAGATGCAAAAGGTGGCGAAAACATGGGAGGCCTAAATATCCCGTGTGTCCCTAACGACACACCGGGATCAGAATGTGGGAAGGATGACATGTCAGTGGGAGGGGCAGGGTCTAGTCAGGTACATGAAGCTACTCATCCACCTCTGGTACGAACCCTCCTCGTACCACCGGCCTGAGTACTAGGACCAATACTAGGCTCCTCATCAAATAACTGTCGATGTATAGGTGGATCCTACAAAAATGTTTACAAAAAAATTAATCACATGAAATTATATATTCTTTAAATATATATATTTGAAATAAAGTACTCATTGTAGGCACTAATGGTGGAACGCCCATCTCCACCATTCGACGATTGTTCTCCATCATTTTTTTTCCTTCGTCTCTCTTCAATTGGCTGCATTTTCTGCTTTTGAAAACAAATATGTAATTAATTTGAAAATGGAAACTAATGTGTAACCCAAAAAAATAAATATATGAGAAAATAGGGGTTAAATTAAAATTTATTTATATTCATTTTCATTAGGTTTATAAGAGGCACATGCCTCAGGTCCCATTATGTGTTATAGGCATTCCAAATCATTCACTCATGTTCAATAACTCATTATTGGAACCTCTATGGCCATACCTTTCATTACCCAATTACTTCCCCAAGTCAAGCACACCCCATGGGTGAATAAATTTTAGGCTTCTACACTAATAGGTTGTTCATGGCTTGTAAAAAGATTTAATTTCATTAAGTATAGACAAAAAAATTTATTTTTAAATTTGAGATTAATAATAAAGTATGTTAATGATAACAACATTACTGAATTAAACTTGTGACTTATCTAACATTTTTATGGATGTCTACACATGCCATCATGTCTAGTGAAAAGCACCACACCCTCATAAAAGTGAGTATTGTCCAAGAAGGACACATAATATACAACGTACAATGAGAACCATATTTAATTGAACCTAAAGTTATATTAGTACAGTCATCTTGGGGGAAATGGAATATATGATCTTGGTTAAGTGATGAATTCAAAAGCTCGTATTCCATATGTTGGACACTATGTAAGGTAAGAAATCACGTGAGGATGGGTTTACATCATTCAATTTCTTACATGATAGTGAGAATGAAGGCTTGAATTAATAACTTGAGTTCACTGATTAAATGAGGGTAGAGGTTGCATAGGCTGTGTAAACCGAATGATTAAATAAGGGTAGAGGTTTCATACACTGTGCATGGTGGGGGAGTCTCATCTGATTTAGAAACTAAAATAAATTCCCATCATAGGTATCTATAAGAAACATCAGCATCAAAAGAAACTCCAAATAAAAAAGGACTACAAACATCAAACACTTCAAGAATTCACTACTATGCATGGTTTATCCACATGTTTAGCACTAATTATATGCCTTAATCATGAACCACCTCTACAGCTCCCAGTTTTCACTAATAAAAATATAATATCCCCCATGATCACTGTATGACTTAACACCAATAGGTAAATATCTCAAAATATCTTTAAAACAACTCATTAATAGGCTCAAAATGTAAATATAATCTTGAACCAACCATGTAATCTCTTTCACAACACATTATCACACACCAGTTATCTCATGTGTTACTAAATACCAAACATAGTCACATAACAAGTGTACTATAACAAAATACATTACACAAGCCTTATTAAAAAAATTCCCATTTTAATAAAACACTTTCCTCAAGATTAAATCATTTCTAAAATATCTTTCAAAATCCATTTTAAATAATAAAATCCCTTTGATAATTTTTAACAAATATTTGGAGTATTCTCAAGGCACCCCCATTTGGAAAAGTCACATTAAATGCCCAATTTCCACGCCAAACCATTGATAACAATTAACATGGGACAATCATCGACCACAAATAACTTAACTGGAAATTAAAAAAATAGAAACCAAATGTGATATAGAATTTAATATTAAGTTAGGGGAAATGAGATTAAATAGAGACAACAACATCATAAATGGTTCCACCATTATAACTTTTGATTAAAACCACCCATAATAGGAATGTGAATGCCTCATACACCTAATCCCTAATAAAACAAACCAAATCTTCAATTAAAATATTGAATTTAGGGTTTCCAACTTCAATAAAAATGGATAAATATGTAAGATAGGTGGAAAATGATCAATAATACATGATGATTTGGAATTATCCCATCTAACCTCGTGGGGGAGTCTCACCGGATTTGATGGAGTTCACCTGGGGGGTGTGCGCGAGGCTTCTGCAAATTGGGGGACATGGGTTCTGGAAATTGGGGGAGAAACGTGACTGGAGGAGCGACTGGAGGAGGAGGTTTTCCTGATTGTATTTCTGGACATCTTTTCCCAACGGTTTTTAAAAACCATTGAGAAAAAGATGTTTTCCCAATGGTTTGAACCAAACTGTTGGGTAATCATTGGGAAAGAGAAGATTTCCCAACGGTTTTCTTAAACCATTGGGAAATTATCAAACTTTCTCAATGGTTTCATCAAACCGTTGGGAAAAGGAGCATAAGTGGCAGATTTCCCAACGGTTCTATCAAATTGTTGGGAAATCTTGCCAAAACTCTCTTATACCAACGGTTCATTAGAATCGTTGGTATAATACCATTGGAAAAAACAAGATTCCCAATAGTGTAAGTTTACATACTGTAACATAAATTATAGAATAAGTGATAGAAGCACTCACAGTACAAATGTTGTCATTTCTTTACAGTTGAGAAGAACATATGTATGAGCTCTGTGATGTTCATCGTCTGAAAGCCATCATTCTTGAACTCCACCTAAGCCAAGATTTGGCTGATTAAAAACTGATAAATGATTTTCCATTTCACCATTAACATTTCCCTCATTCTGTCCCATGTGGTTTTGTTTTGAGGGATATTCAGATTGAAAATAGTGAGAGCAGAAAAAAGAAATTTCCTCTTAAAAATAAGTTTCAGCAATTGAGCCTTCAACTGATGCTTTGTTACGTAGTTTTTTCTTCAATTTCTGCATGCATCTCTTAAAAGGGTACATCCATTGAAACTGTACTGGACCCCTACATTTTGATTCATGTGGAAAATGTAATATCAGATGTTCCATTGAGTCAAAGAAAGCAGGTGGAAATATTTTTTCCAGTTTACATATAATTACAGCAACATCTTCTTCCAGTTTTCTTAGCGCATCGTAGTCAGTTGTCACTACAAAAATGTCTAAAAAAAATATGACTTGTCTATTATCGAATCCAAAATCATATAATTAAACAAACTTTTGAATCCAATGGACATAAGTATTTCCATTATAACATGACAATCATGACTTTTTAATCTGGTAATATGACCATTCTTAACACATCTTCCCAAATTGGAAGCATAGCCATCTGGAAGTCTCAAATCTGCAATCCACTGACAAAATAATAAACGACTCTCTTTGGACAGTGTATAAGCTGCTTTTGGCTTCATTAACCTCTGTGATCTAACATTTTCAAATAGTTCAAGTCCTGGTCACCTGTAAATTTGGGCAAGATCTAATCAAGATTTTACAGTATCTTTGGTCTTACCTGGTGTATCCAAAACTGTATGAAATAAATTATCAAAATAGTTTTTCTCAATGTGCATGACATCCAACATGTGGAGGACCAACAAATCAGACCAATATGGGAGATCCCAAAAAATGCTTCGTTTTATCCAATTATGTTCTTTCCCAAAGCCATGAATTTTCTGTTGGTTTACTGTTGGCCCAAATGTGATGGGAGGTAATGAAAATACAACTGATTTTAACTCTGTACCTGAGATCATTTTTGGAGTTGCATCCCTTTCAATTGTTCCTTTTCTGAAATGAGATTTGTTCCTTCAAAAACGATGATCGGTTGGAAGAAATATGCGATAACAGTCAAAATAGAAAGGTTTTTTTCCATTGACTAGCATAAAATCTTTATTGTCTTTCATACAGTAAGGACATGATTTCAGACCATGTGTACTCCAGCCAGATAACATGCCATATGCCAGAAAGTCACTAATCGTCCACATCAATGCAACTTTTAATGTGAAATTTTGTTTCGCAGCAACATCATATATACTAACACTATTACTCCACAATGTATTTAACTCATCAATCAATGGTTTCAAATAAACATCAATATTCTTTTTCAGATGTCCTGGGATTAATAATGTAAAAAAGATATAGGGATCCTTCATCAACATCCATGGAGGTAGATTTTATGGAGTTATAAAGACATGCCAACATGAATACTGAATACCATAAGAACCAACTGGACAGAAACCGTCAGTAGAAAGACCCGATCGCACGTTTTGGGCTTCTAAAGCAAAATATGGATGCAGACGATCAAAATGTTTCCATGAATCACCATCAGATGGATGATTCAAGCTTTTATCGGTTGAAATATTGGTTTTGTTCCATACCATCATTGACGTTGTGTTATGAGACATAAATAAACTTTGCAGCCTAGGTGTAAGGGGGAAATATCTCAAGTGTTTTACAGAAATCGATCCAGACTTCCCTGGTTGATCTTCTTTATACCTCGATTGTCCACATGTTGGAAAACTATCCAACGACTCATTTTCACCAGAATATAAGATGCAATCATTTTCACATGCATGAATCTTCCGATAACTAAGTCCTAGATTATGAACCAACCTCTTGCTCTCATAGTAATTTGCAGACAACCCATTTCCTTTAGGTAATAGTGTTTTAACCAAAGAAAATATCTGATCAAAATAGTTGTTTGACATTGCATTATCTGATTTAATAGCCATAAATTTTTCAACCATTTATAATTTTCTTATCTTGCAACCAGGATATAATGCATCCTCAGCAGACCTCAACAACTCATAAAATTTGGATGGTTCCAACTCAGGAGTTAAATCAATATCATCATGAGTTTCAGTTTATTGAACAGATGGACCTTCAACATAATGTACTAAATTTTGGAACTGTGATGGATCCAGAATCAAGTTATTAGTATCTTCTCTAGAACTGCGTTCACCATGTTGATACCAAAAACATAATCTGGTTGAAAACCAAACCGCAAGAGATGACCCCCAACCTTGTCAAATGTGTCAAATGTTCTCAGAGCACATTTTTTACAAGGACACTTAATTGTTCCTTCTGAAACATATTCTATTTTTGATGATGAAAATGCTAAGAAAGCTTCTACACCCTCAATATATATAGGATTTAAACCAGAACCATTTGTATTTCTATGCTGATTTATCCAAGCGCGATCATCTAATAATTACTGATGTCCACTTCCTTGTTCCATATTTTTCTACAAAATATAAAATCATCACTGTTTTTGAATAATTTGAAATTATAAAAATACTATCTGAAAAAAGAAGATAAATAATTACTACTACTTCTTAATAATTACCATTAATTAAAGGCGAAAAATTTCTAGTGGATTGACGACTACTCTTTTGTCTGACGGCTCATTTACTTACATTTTTCTCACACTAAAATCACAATGAAGAATCTGGTCGAAGGTACGCATATTCATTCTCATATGCACAATAATGAATATACGTATATCTGAACAGATTCTTCATTGTGATTTTAGTGTGAGAAAGATGCAACTAAATGAGATGTTGGACAAAAGAGCCCCCTTTTCATCGATGAATTGTCTTCTTCCAACTGTCACCACCTAAAAACATTATAAAAAATATGATCCTATGAATGCATATCCAATCTCGTGTATACGTTATTGAATATGCCTATGTAGCAGTACATTTTTTATATTGTTTTGAGTCGGTGAGAGTTGAAAGGAGAAAAGTCATCGAGCAAAAGGAGTGTCGTCAATCCACTTGAAATTGTGCCAGGTTCTTGGAATTTATTAAAATTTATTAAAATTTATTTCTAATTATTCCTAACTAATTATTACTATTTATTACTATTTATTTCTAATTATTACTAATTTAGAAATACATAGAAATACTTATAAAAATGAAAACTGCTTGAATAATGAAAGGAAATTTGGTAATCATCATTGTGGAGATGATTAGAAATTTTCCCTTCATTATCCAAGCAGTTTTTGTTTACTAATTATAATTATATCTAATTATTACTAATAAAAAAAATTATATTATCAATATTTATGAAAAAACAATATTGATATTATTAAAATAATATTTTTTTATAAAATATTAAAATTATCAATATTCGCAACAGGCTTTGCTCTATTCTTAACATGTTGAAATCTCAAAGGGTCGCCAATTGTCAGGTCATGCACAATAAAAAGTTTGTGTCATCCATGTCTAATGTAAACCCTATAATTATCCTTGCATGGTTGATCACCTCACAAGTAGTGTTCTAATAGGATGACCAAAGTAATTTCATTCTCATCTCTAAGAATCATCTCGCTCCCTTTACATGGACCATTCTTCCTTAAAAATTTGAGGGGACATCAGTATCTTTCCCTTAAATTTTCAAGGAAGAATGGTCTATGTAAAGGGTCATGTGAGATAATTCTTATAGATGAGAAGGGCATGACTTAGGGTTGTCCTATTGCAATGTTACTTACAAGGTGATCAACCAAGCAAGGACAATTATATCTAATTATATCAAATTATTACTAATTATGACTAATTATTACTAATTATTACTAATTATTACTAATTATTACTAATTATTACTAATTATGACTAATTATGACTAATTATGACTAATTATGACTAATTATTACTAATTATTACTAATTATATCTAATTATATCTAATTATATCTAATTATATCTTATTACTAATTATATCTAATTATATCTAATTACATCTAATTATTAAAAATTATATCTAATTATTACTAATTATTACTATTTATATCTAATTATTACTAATTATTACTAATTATTACTAATTATTACAAATTATTACTAATTATTACTAGTTATATCTAATTATATCTAATTATTACTAATTATTACTAATTAATACTAATTATATCTAATTATTACTAATTATTACTAATTATTACTAATTATTCCTAATTATTACTAATTATATCAAATTATATCAAATTATTACTATTTATTTCTAATTATTGCTAATTATTAGTATTTATTAGTAATTATTAGAATTTATTAGTAATTATTACTAATTATTGATAATTATTCCTAATTATTTCTAATTATTCCTAATTATTGCTAATTATTCCTAATTATTTCTAATTATTACTAATTATTTCTAAATATTACTAATTATTGCTAAATATTACTAATTATTAGTATTTATTCCTAATTATTAGTTTTTATTCCTAAGTATTACTAATTATTCTTATTTATAACTAATTATTACTATTTATTACTAACTATTACTATTTATTACTAATTGTTACTATTTATTACTAAGTATTGCTATTTATTAATATTTATTACTATTTATTACTATTTATTACTAATTATTACTAATTATTACAATTTATTACTAATTATTACAATTTATTCCTATTTATTACTAATTATTCCTAATTATTTCCAATTATTCCTAATTATTGTTAATTATTCATAATTATTCATAATTATTGCTATTTATTTCTAATTATTTCTAATTAGTTCTAATTTTTTTAATTATTCCTAATTATTGCTAATTATTACAATTTATTCCAATTTATTGTTAATTATTGCTAATTATTGCTAATTATTGCTAATTATTGCTAATTATTGCTAATTATTCCTAATTATTGCTAATTATTCCCAATTATTCCTAATTATTAGTATTTATTAATAATTATTACTAATTATTAGTATTTACTAGTAATTATTACTAATTATAGCTAATTATTACTAATTATTACTAATTATTCCTAATTATTCCTAATTATTGCTAATTATTCCTAATTATTGCTAATTATTACTAATTATTGCAAAATATTACTAATTATTGCTAAATATTACTAATTATTAGTATTTATTCCTAATTATTAGTAAATATTACTAATTATTAGTATTTATTCCCAATTATTACTAATTATTCATATTTATTACTAATTATTCCTAATTATTACTAATTATTCCTAATTATTACTAATTATTTCTATTTATTAATATTTATTGCTATTTATTACTTATTATAGTTATTTATTACTAATTATTGCTAATTATTGCTAATTATTGCTAATTATTCCTAATTATTCCTAATTATTGCTATTTATTTCTAATTATTGCTGATTATTGCTAATTATTGCTAATTATTGCTCATTATTGCTAATTATTGCTAATTATTGCTAATTATTACTATTTATTTCTAATTATTGCTAATTATTTCTAATTATTGCTAATTATTGCTAATTATTGCTATTTATTGCTAATTATTAGTATTTATTATTATTATTAGTATTTTTTAATAGTTATTACTAATTATTAGTATTTATTACTAATTATTACAATTTATTACTAATTATTACAATTTGTTACTAATTATTACAATTTATTACTAATTATTACAATTTATTACTAATTATTATTAATTATTGCTAATTATTTCTAATTATTACTAATTATTGCTAATTATTCCTAATTATTGCTAATTATTCCTAATTATTGCAAATTATTCCTAATTATTGCTAATTATTACTAATTATTATTAAGTATTACTAATTATAAGTATTTATTCCTAATTATTCGTAATTATTCCTAATTATTACTAATTATTCCTAATTATTACTAATTATTCCTATTTATTAATATTTATTTCTATTTATTACTAATTATTGCTATTTATTACTAATTATTGCTAATTATTGCTAATTATTACTAATTATTCCTAATTATTCATAATTATTGCTAATTATTGCTATTTATTTCTATTTATTGCTAATTATTTCTAATTATTCCAAATTATTTCTAATTATTTCTAATTATTAGTATTTATTAGTAATTATTAGTAATTATTAGTATTTATTAATAATTATTACAATTTATTACTAATTATTACAATTTATTACTAATTATTATTAATTATTCCTAATTATTATTAATTATTCCTAATTATTATTAATTATTCTTAATTATTATTAATTATTCCTAATTATTACTAATTATTCCTATTTATTACTAATTATTCCTATTTATTACTATTTATTGTTATTTATTACTAATTATTGCTATTTATTGCTAATTATTGCTAATTATTTCTAATTTTTCCTAATTATTGCTAATTATTGCTAATTATTGCTAATTATTCCTAATTATTGCTAATTATTCCTAATTATTGCTAATTATTGCTAATTATTTCTAATTATTTCTAATTATTGCTAATTATTTCTAATTATTGCTAATTATTCCTAATTATTAGTATTTATTGCTAATTATTAGTATTTTTAATAATTATTAGTATTTATTAGTATTTATTACTAATTATTACAATTTATAACTAATTATTACAATTTTTTACTAATTATTATTAATTATTGCTATTTATTGCTATTTATTACTAATTATTGCTAATTATTCCAAATTATTGCTAATTATTCCTAATTATTACTAATTATTCTTAATTATTACGAATTATTCCTATTTATTACCATTTATTGATATTTATTACCAATTATTATTAATTACTACAAATTAATTATATATATTACTAATTATCGTTAATAATTAATAATTACTAATAATTATTAAAAAAATAATACTAAAAATTTCAATTTATTAGTACAAATAAATACTAATGGAAAAAAAATTTAATTTAATTTAATTACAACTAATCAACAACAAAAAAAATTAACATAAAAAAATGAAATAAATAATAAATTAAAAAAACATAAATACCTTTAACACTGATTTTCTATTGATGCAGACGGCTTCACAACTTCTTCGTGAACAAAGAAATTAACTTAGAAAAATTCTTTCTCTAAAATCCGAGTTTAGAGAGAAACATGATCTAAAATTTGAGAGGAATGAGAGGAAAAACGGATGGGGGTATATATAGGTTAGATTGTTTGCGACGGGATACCCGTCACAAAAAGTATTATTTGCGACGAGACCCGTCGCAAATAGTCCCTACCGACACACCTTTTGCGACCGGACGACATCTCGTCACAAAAGGCTATAAACTGCCGCCGGTTATTTGCGACAGGGCCCGTCACAAAAGGTGACCCGTCGCAAAAAGCTATAAACCGCCGCCGGTTATTTGCGACGGTGGGATCCCACCGTCGCAAATAACCTACGCGCGGTTTGGCGCGCTATCCGCGCCAAACTATTTGCGACGGGAGATGAAATCCCATCGCAAATAGTTGGTTATTTGCGACGGGTCATTACCCACGTCGCAAATAACCTCTTGGATGTACCTTTTGCGACGAGATTTATTCTCGTCGCAAAAGGCCCGTCGCAAAAAGCCCTTTTTCCCGTAGTGTTTTCACCTATGATATTTTTAGAAGACCATATACCTTTGGATTTTCAAATTATACTTATGTTATTTATTTGTTTTTCTTATCCCATTATCCATTTTTTAATTTTATAGAGTGTATTCATCATTTTTATACAATAATTATAACGAATAAATAAAAATAATGATTGTCTTTATATGTGTTGTCCACAATTTATTTACAATATTCCATTATATATGAATTAATATTTTATAGACACATCTATTTATTAATGGAAAATAATTAAGTGATAAATATGTAAAAATTTAAGTTTTATATCATCATAAAAAAGAAAATAAATGTATTTAAATTTATATACATAATTTGAGGTAAATATATATTAAATTTCTGAGATGTTAGTGTGAAAATCATCGGTAATAGTTGATGGCATTCGAGTATTTTTTTCTTATTCTCACTAGTTAAAGATTCATCAATGCAGGATGCCTATTTATACTCTTTTTCAAGAACAATTAACAAAACATTCATAAGTTTACAATTGAATCGAAGTCATAATTTCAAAACAATATTTTCTTTTTGACCTCATAATCATTTTCCTCTAGGATGAAGAATAGTTATTTTGATGATGAAACTTCTTTCCTTGATAATGAATAAACCTATCAATGTCAACCAGTAGATCTTCTTAATTTTTACTCCAATGAAGTTAATCAAACCACGTATTTATAAAATTTAGAGTCTAAACTAGTTGATTGTTAGTAATCCCCTTATTCATATCTTGATGGAACTCTATCACTTCTCATGAAGAAACCACTACAACACCTTCCTCCTGGTGCTCAATCAGCTGCACATCATCATCACATGAACAAATCTTATCTTTAATGTATCAATTTTTATTTCCTGCTAAATTGGATCTTATACCTTTGGCTTGATAAAAGGAGTTATCTTTAAGGATTTTAAGTTTTTAATTAGAGAGGTAGATAAAGCACCCATTCTAGATGAAACCATTATATCATCATCACCCTAATGAGTAACATAATCCACCATGGCTAAAAGATATAAAATCTCATAGTCCTTACCTTAACCATCTAAACTCTCAAGTTAGACTACATTCAAACTCAAACAACCCTCAAATTCATTTTCACCATAGTATCCTGTAAACTTTTTTATTTTGGGGATTTATAAAGAAACCATAAAAAATGCATATGCACTAATATAATGACCTCATATATTTCACTTAAAGTAAAATAGAGGAAAATTCTCATAGAAAATATTTTGAAAGAAAATAAAATTACCTTTCTTAATCTATATTTTTTAAGTAGGCATTATTCTAAGATTAATCTCTAGGAAACCCCTCACAATAAAATTTTGAGTCAAAATATTTGTTATTGAATCAATTATGACTTGTATTATAATCATTCAAACAACATGTGATATTATTTTACACTTATTCCATGATGAAAATCATATTATGATTGAGGTATCTTTACCAATTATAAAGAAGAAAATAATCTCATGAATTATAATGAGGACTATATAATGTATATTTTGTTTTTGATTTAATGTATTTGATATTATGAAACTCTCTTTTTTATGCCAATTTCTTTTTTTCAATGTTTTTATAGTTTTAACATTCTAAATATTCTTTACGTGCATAAATATTTTTTTTTAAAAAGTACCAAACATGGTTTATTTTTAATAAACCTACCAATGCTAAAGTAATCGGCTATAAATGGATCTTCAAAAGAAAAGAGATAACTATGAAGATAAGAAAATTAAATTCAATTATAGACTTGGATCCATCGGATTCCTCCAATGTGAGGAAATTAACTACTTTGGGATCTTTTCTCCTTTTATGAAAAAATCATCAATTCAATTATTTCTTTACTTTTCTACTTACCATGACTTTCACATTGAGCAGATTTATGTCAAAATTGATTTTCTTCATTGAGATATTGATAATAAATTTTTTATGATACCACTTGAAGGTAACAAAAATGGGTTCAAATTGAATTGGGTATCCTTTTTAGATAAATATTTGTATGGTTTAAAGAAATCATTTCAATAATGGTATAGAAAATCTGACTCATTCCTGATTGATAATTAGTTTAACATAAGTAAACATGATGCATGTGTGTATTTTAAATATGTTAAAACTTCCATGTTATATATGTTGTTTTATGTTGGTGATATTTTAATCATTTTCAAAGATATAAAACTCATCATTTATATGAAATCATAAATGAATAATTCTTTTGAGATGAAAGATCCTAGTAATTCCAAAAAAATATGGGAATGTAAATTATTAGAAATAGAAGAGAGATAATTTTTTATTTATTCCAACATGATCATATTCTAAAATTATTTAAGATATATTTGTTTGAATCTCTTAAACCTACCAATATTCCCTTTTCTTAGCACTTTAAGATTTCACTATCTCAAGGACCTGAAACAAATACCGATTTTGAATACATGTATAAAGTTCCTTATTCTAGCATTGATGGAGGTTCATGTATTCAATAGACTATACTAAACCGGATGTAGTTTTTGATATTTACACCCTTAGTATGTTTATTGATAATTTAGGAAAGACATATTGGAATACCCTTAAATGGATTCACAGATACGTGTCATCTTCTCGAGCATTGTCTCTTTACATTTCTAAAAATTTCAATTCTAATGAACTTGTTACTGGATTCATATATTATGACTATGAAGGTAATATTGACACTTAAAAGTCACTCATAGGCTATACTTTTACCACATGTGGTGGACCCATTTCATATAAGTGTAATATATAGTCCATAGTGACCCTCTCATCCATTGAGGATGAGTATGTTTCCTTAACAGAGGATGTTAAGTAAGCTATATGGTTAATTGGTTTACTCTTTGAACTCTCACTTTACAATTCCATTATTACAGTATATAGTGATATTCGGTCTACTTTTCAATTTTCTAGGAATTTATTTTTTCATGGTAGATCTAAACGCATAAACATTATAAAATATTTTATTAGAGATATTATTGAAATTGAAATGGCGTGTGTCAATAATATACACACTGATAATAATCTAGTTGATAGTTTGACTAAGGATGTGACATTGTCTAAGTTCAACCACTGTTTAGATATTCTGAACATGGTTCTAATTTAACAACCATAGGTTCAAGAACATCACCAATTTTATTTTAAAATAGTGGATATTTTTTATTTTTTTCCATATTAAATTGTCTTCAATTTTCCATTTTCACTTTGTTTAATTATCATGTAATTTTATTATATTTTATTCTCTATTAATACTTTGGATTTATTTTTTTGGGCTATTAGGTTCTTCTCCAGAGCTAAGTTGACCAACTGAGTTGCTTATTATAGGATTCTTCTAACAGTTCGTCTGGATTTCAACCTTTCACTTGTTGGATTAGCCCTTGATCTTGATTATATATTTGTACTTCTCCCAAGGCATTGATTGGATTTATTATCTCCCTTCATCTTATTCTTCCACATGTCCTGATAATTCATTCGGTTACTCTATCCAACTCTTTCTGATTCATTTGATCAGTGACATACCATGCTTCCACATATATGTTTAATTTAAATTCTGTATATATGTATGTCATGATATTTTATTATCCATGCTTTTATCTTTTTTTGTTTTTATAATTTATTCTACATGGAATCCTCATGAATGGGAACTATATTTATACAACTTGATTTTCAAATCACCTAGAATTTATTTGATCCTGGTATATATGTTTTCTTTATTTTAAGAGTTACAACTTGATTAACTTGGATTGTTGATCCTATTGATCCAGTATCCTAAAATTGAATCAGGTGTATTTTTTTGGCATGTCATTGATATACATCATATACCTCATATTTAATTTGGTGCCTCTGTATGTGCTTCCCAACAATATCACTTGCGCTGATTTGAACCATCTCTTTGACACGAGTCATCCACAAAGCTTGAATTTTTCTGCTTCATCTGCACTACCTGACTTGTGCATAGAAAGGTGTTAAGTATCTCTACTACTTCCTCTCTATATTTTGATCTTTCAATCTCATTCAGAGGGATTTATTCTATTTTTTTAAGGGGAACCAAAGAGACCATTATTACATTTTTTGGGAAATAACTCAAAAGGAATGGGAAATTGAGGTTTCTTGACCACCCACACCCCCTTTCGTGCTTGTCATTTAGATCCTTATAACTAGGGATCTTCTATAGTGGAGACTTTGTGGAGACAACTGAATCTTTTCTTCAGGAGTACCATACACTAGAATGAAGCTTCAATCATCGATTTTGTTCCTCATTTCTAATTTTCCATTTTGAAACTTGGAATTGTGAGCTATTATTTTTATTCTAAGTCATTATTGATCCTTTATCCTTTTTAGTTGTGTGTGTGAGAGTCCATCCAAGAGTGGATGGTGTTGGACCCTCATTAAGAGATTCATCATCTCCACCAAGTTCAATTGGGTCAATCTTGTCTAATAGTTTTTGTGGTTTTACCTTCTTTGTAATTGAGTCTGTAATTATTTGCTTATTCATTCAGTTATTAATAAATCACAACCTAGGGTGGTGTTCTTTTCATGCACAGAGAATTAACATGATTCAAATCATGTTATAAATAATGGATCCTTGTTTTTTAATTCTCATTCCACATGTTTCCTAAGAGGAAATATTTCACTAAATTGATGGAAGTTGAATCATGTGAGGTGTTCTTATGAAATAATTGGTGTTTTCATATTATGGGATAGGCTTGTTTTATTTAAATCTTCATGATAACACTATTAATACCCTTGAATTGGTTAGGCAGGTACAAGAGTTTAAAAGAAACTGTATTTCATGATGAGTCCTTAAATAAATAATTTTCACCTTTAAGTCAAACTTAGGTAATCTAAGAACTGATTATGAATCTCTTACTCTCATAAAGGAAGAATCTATAATGGTATTTATGTGTTAAATGGTATAGTTCATAGGAATTAGTTGAATTCATCTTGTGACTTTGGTTTTGATAATACCACCCTTTTTTATAAAATTCTTGGGAACATAAGTTCCAAAGGCCTTGATGAACATAGAAAGAAAGGGATCTTGAGTAATGTCACCCTTAGTAGTCTTTAAATCTATGAGGACTATGTGTATGTGAAATCTAGACATGTTATATTTAATATGTCAATGTATAAGTTTTGAGAACTCCTTGAATGTGTCCACCCTGACCTTTGGGGTCCTTCTAGGGATACCTCCCATGGTGGAGGCTACTACTTTGTGACCATTATTAATGACTACTCTAGCAAGTTCTAGATTTATATATGGAAACATAAGTCTAATATGTTTCAGATTTTTAGGAAGTTGAAAGATAATGTAGAGAGTAAATTCAGTAATAAATTAAAATATCTTAGAACTGATAATGGTTTAGAGTGCCTATCTATTGAATTAATTGAATTCTATGATTTTGAAGTTATTAATATAAATCAAATTGTTTTGGAAACCCCACAACATAATGGGTTAGTAGAGACAATGAACAGGACTATCTTTGAAAGGGTTCGATGAATGTTGTCTCATTCTAATCTCCCTAGGTCATTCTAGGTTGAGGTTGCCTCTATGGTTATCTACTTAATAAATCATTACTCGTCTTTTTCTAATTCTTGTAAAACACTATAAGAACTCTCGAAGGGTTCTCCCTTAGTACTTCACACCTTAGGATTTTTTAATCCATATCATATTCCCATATAAGGAATTATAAGCTAGAACCTATGGATATAAAGTTCATAAATTCAGGATATCTAGAGGGTGAAAAGGGTTACTATTTTTGGATAAACAGTCCAAATTATAAGAAGTGCATCATTATTCATGATGTTGTGTTCCATGAGTCTGGTATTGGTACCAGAATTGTAGTGGAAGCTAAAAAAATTGAGAATTTAAAATTTTTATACCATGATTAACAGCATGATGTCGACGGTAGTGTAATCATAGCTCGATTACAACCTCAGGATGTCGTGTAATTTAAATTAAGCACTAAAACATAAATCCAAACCATACATATTTCCGTTTTGATTGAAATTGAGTTATGCTCATCGTTAGTGATCATCACTCGATGGAACCAAAGTCAAATCCCTCAAGATCATCCACACACATATCATCATCTTGCTTGACTATTGACCTTCAACCTATGGGTTCTATAATGGAGATACAAAGTGATTTCAACATTGATACGATCATGGAATTTTAAATTCTTTGATCTAGGTGGGATAACATGGATTGGGATGCCATGAACCTCTGTCTCTCTATCTAGAGATTGAGAGGGAGGTGAGTAAGCCTCTCAAATTTGTGGGAATGAATCATTACATGGGATTATTTTAGAATTTATATTTAGGTTTAAACTTATTAAAATTACACTTAATACCTTTAATAAGTTAAACCTTTATTTAACACCCAAAAATAATACTTATACCCACAAAAATGTATCGTAAACATCATAAGTAAATTATCATATACTTGTGTCACTAAAATAATGTTAGGTGATAAAATATGATCCCTTAATTCGACTTGTTTCTCCCACAAAAATATTTAGTAAACCTAGAATATTAAATACTTAATATTCATTCAAAAATATTTTTCTTAATATTCACTAAATAAATCATGAATATAATAAGTGAATAAATTCAATAGATATTATTCCAAACTTGAATAATATTGAATTTATTTATTCTTAAAGCTCCAATTCAACAGAATTGGAAAGGCCTCTAAATACACTTTGTGTGTTACTCTCTAGGTAATTATTTAGATAGTAGTGAGTATTAATCATAGACTAAGAGTGGGATCTAGAAATCATCAAGTCCCCTAAGGAGATAAGTTATATTCATATAAATGATAACATCCTATAAGCACACGACATGTCTTATAATCTATTTTTCTTGCGATATCTCATAAAGTAGGACACATACTTCATGTCATCATGTATTCTTACTTTATTATTCATTTAAATTACTATAAATATTTACCTTCTTTTACCATGGACATGGATTTATTAAAATATACTACCATCCCAATCAACTGGGCCTGATATATCACTTCCTTTCAAAAGCGACAAGTTTTATCTTGACCATCCAACCAATGTCATACCACTAATGAAACACCCAATACAAGATACCTCACCACAACATAAATGTCATGGTTTTCAGTTAGAACCAAAATACATGATCAAATGGTATACCTTGATAATGGCCTCAAGTCAAGATACTAATACACATGCTCGAAGATAGAAACAATTAATAACACTCAAAACTTGTGATGTTCCTATTGGCAGGTTAGTCCTAATGATCTCCTCTACTCAAGATTACCAAGTATGAACTTCATGAGAAGAAGTCTCAATTCTTATGATCCCCCAACACCTGATGGTTATATATCATTTGTGTCCTGTTAGTATAATGTATCTATACCATAAGATATATGTTTGATATTATTTATAGTATCTTGAGGTTCTCATTATGGTTGGAAACTACTATAACCTATTGATATAAAAAATAATCTATGGACATTACCATGTAAAAAATGGATGTAGAAATACCAACACTATTATGGAAAAAATGCATACACTATTCATTGTATACATGATATAGTAATAAAAAATTATTGTTCAAGTTGTGTCTAGGGAACCCACTTTTACAATACTCATACATTCACTAAAGATAACTTGATAACTATCCTTATTATCTCTCACATGATTAGATCATGATTCTTCTAAGTTATGACTTTAGTCATTGGGCCTGCTATGTTTCCAATATGTAGCTACTCTACTATCTGTGACATCACATCCTTGAGTAAGACTCCTCAAGAGATGATATCCCTGAGTATATTATTTTTCCCTATTTCTAAACATGAAATATTGTCTAGTACCATTATAGTAATATTTCTATAATTTATGTTATGATAATACTTTACTTACTATGTGTGATTCCAAGAAATATAATAAATCATTTGAAATTTTACATTGCTTCTTCAGCTGCATCAGAAGCCACAACGTACTCGGTATTTGTAGATATGGATACCATTGGCTTCAATAAGATTATATTTATTATTGACTTATACTAACTATGATATTAGATCATATTGATCCAAAGAAATACTATTTTTCCCCTTATTACTATTGTCCCTTCCTCTCTAAGTATAAGGTACAAATCCCTTGTACATTCTGGAGTATAATTGGATAGTTTTTATTGCTTCCCATTCAGTTATCCTGTATTTATCTAACATTTTAATAGTATAAAGTTTGTTTTGGTAATATCATATCTATTAAATATCCTGACATATATTATAGAACCATTACTAGGGCTTATGTAATTCTAATCACTACAATAATATCCTCTTATGTCTCATACATGTGTTCTTGGATAGATTTATTCCATGTGACATTGGTAACAAATCTATCTCAAAATTTTCTAACTTGTATTTTCAAATAATTTTTCATTTTATGTACTTTTACTTGGTCTAAGAAACCCATTAGATCTACCATAACAGATCTTGTTCCTTGGAACTTAGGTTATTGCTTTAAGTCAATCTATGGAGAGTTTCTTTCAGTCTAGTCTTAGTTAACCATAAGAATAAACAATGCTTTTCTGTATGCTATCAACATATTTTACTTGGAAAACTATGGTGCTCCAACATTCCTCTTATATACATATGGTAGAATTTTATTCCAAACGAATATTCTATGAACACAATTCTTAAATTAATCAAAAAATATATCTTAAAAAATTTCATTCCTTATTGGAATTCTATGGTGTTTCTAACCATTTCTAGTTTCATAATATAGAAACATTCCAAGATTTGTGGTCTTGACATCCAATTCCAGATATAATGATCATATAAATTTTCTATGATAAGTGTAATTCAAATGGTTTTAAGCGTGATTTTCGGTGTAAATTTTGTTTTCTTAGACTATGTATAGACATTACTTATTAAACCTTTTTACTATTAAACATGCATTATTGGTGTGAACTTAACAATCCATGTTTTTTTCTCCTTAATACTCACTAAAGTATCATGACATGAAAGATTCAAAATACCAGGAAAATGAACTTTGGAACATGGAATCCATTATTGAATTTCAATTAAACATTCCAACCCTAAATTATTTTCAATTACTATTTAATTAAAGGATTCATTATTTTTATTGAATAATGTATCACCTACCGTGGTGAATATAAAATCAACACTATCATTTTTAATATTCTTATACAGTATATATCTCTATAAAATTTCCTTTTCCATAAGCTCTTGTAGAACTTATTCTTATTCTAACTACTTGTGCATCTATTGCATTGACTTAACCCAATTAAATATTACTCCCATTATTTAAAATAGAGATGTTTATCCTTTTATTGAAATATATTCTATATCTCAACTATTACTTTTCTATCATAGGTATTTATAATATCCTGTATGAACTTTAGGATAATAAAGAAAATGAACTTTTTGTTTTTCTTGATAAAGGTTTATTTTTGAATTATCCTTAAAAAACTCTTTGCATCTAAACACATTTTATCATAACATAATATATTTATTTCATACCATAACTCATATCATATACATTTTTCATTATAGTGGGAATATAGTTATGGGATAATATCGCTATTTTCAAATCATGTATCAAAACGATAATGGAATATTTTTTAATGTGTATGAGTCTCATCATTAATACTCATTTTACTAATATCATGCCTCTAATGTGTATAAGGAAATGTTTCTTTAATAATTTCTCCATGATACATTTCAGTGATCAATGTCTTCATGTAAGACACATCATCGATCCTCCTGACTAATATCATAGCTTTGATGTGTATAAGGAAATGAAAGTTTAGTAATAAATCCACTCTATGTTTATAATTATATGTTAATGCATGGTTGATATATTCTTTGGATCATGAGCCCAAAGATACTCATATCATTTAACCATTCATATTCCCCACTTTAATTTTACATTCCTTAAAACTCTTAAAGGAATCTTATGATGTATATGATTTTTTCTTTAGCTTCTCTTTGGAATATTTCACTCTTTGGCTGATCTAATTCTGAAATCTTTGAATATTAACTTTATTTTTAATGGTTTATCTTTCCAAAACTAGATAAGTAAATTTGTTAATAATACCCAAGGTTTTTATCTCCAAAAAATATAAATATCATACTAGGTATATCCTTGAAAACTTCTTTTAGTTTTACTAGAAAAAGAATTAACTTTTCCCAAAATGGTATTAGAGTCTTATATTTTATAATCCTCATGTATTTCCAATGATTAATGTATTATTTAACTATTTTTTTGTGTATTAAATACCATAAACAAAATTAATTCCTAAATGTTCTAGTATAATTCAACACATAATTATATTTTTACAAGAATCATTCTCTTAGAAATAAGAATTGTGTACTTCTCTCCACTAATGTAAGTATCAACCTTTCTCATCCATTTGGAGAATGCACCTTAACTTATAGTAATGTTTCTTGACTTATTTGGTTTCTATATTTAGAAACAAATATGTAAGTAACTTATTCTATCTACTACCCAAGGAGTATATATAAAATATTACATTTAATGATGAATATACCTGAAGTATAAGCACATGATTTCTTCTTCTTAATTTTATTATAGTTTCTATTATAATGACTTATCTTAACGTATATGAAGAAAATAGACTCCTCCAATTCAATTAAATCCAACATTATATTTGGTTTCTTAAAAATACTCTATGAAGTTGCCTTGGGCGGTGTACTTATAGTTGGTCTTTTCACGATGTCTTTCTCATTGTTCACCTTAATAATTAAATATCTATATTTTTTTAAAATTATAATCTTCTTATATAAACTATCCCAAAAGATATCAAATTGGTTTCTCTAAAATATTCATTTGAAAACTTTTAACAAAATGGATAAACTAGATGGTAAGGATGAGATAATGAGATGAATTGAATGATTTTTATTCATCTTGAATCCCAATACTTTTAGTTGATCAATGTACTATATCATCCTGAGTACATGAGGACCATCTTGAGTTCTATATTTAAATATATATGTGGTTAGTGTGATCATAATATCATTTATTTATTGCTTCAATTTTTCCTAAAAAACTTCTCATAGATCAGACAATATAGTATAACCATCCATATCCTCATGTTTCACCTACAACTCTTTGGACATTGATGATAGTGTTATGATATAAACATCAAATGTTTCATTCATGAATCTCTTCGAAGCATGTGATAGTTGTATTTAATTCATGAATTTTAGAATGTTAAATTCATTGATTTGTGTATTTAAATGATTAATCTTTCCAATTTTGGAACAGGTTGGCCTGTTTTATGTTTTATGGAAGGATACAATGAATCTTTGAAAAAGAAAAAAAAGTGGAGAATTTAGGATCTAAAAGACACTTTTTTCTACTTCACTTTGTTAACTATGAGACACCAAATTTTTAAAGTTAGAGAAATCTGGAAAAATGGACAAAGGCCAATTACACATTGTGTGTCTCATTACATGACACAATTTTTCAAAGGAAGTTGTCACACAAGAAAAGTCATGACATTGTTACATGCTGTGAAAGAAAATTAAACATCGTGTATTCCATCTACATGACATGGTAATTTTATAGATAATTTTTTTGAAGGGTTATGTTGAAATTCGTGATGACTGAGAAATAATAGATTACATTATGTGAAATTACATTTCACGTCGTGATGCAATCATGAAACATAAAAATAAATGCAATGCGGTTGTGGGTTTGAAAATATTTCCTATAAATTTCACTCTTAGCTATATAAAAAAGGGTAATCAGGACCAGAGGGAGTAGCCTGATGCCAATGAACAACTACGAGATGATAGAGTGATGATTTGAATCCTTGTTTCACCACCGTTCTTCACCACCATTCTTCCTTACGTATCCATGCTGGTCATTCTCATCATGCCTCTCATGAGAAATTATTTTTATTTATTTTAGGTGATGTGATTGTAGGGGGATGTGTTTTTAGGGATTGTTTCTATTTGTTATTCATTTTTCGATTTTCTGAAACTCTATTTATTAATTCCAATATTATTTTTTTGCAATTTCAAGAACATTGCTTTTGATTTGATGATGTTTATTTCAATGAATCAATTAATTGACCTATTTTGTGTATGACCATTATGAAATCTGGATTAGTTATGTTCAAACAAAGTTTTGGGTTACCTATCTCTATGATTGAACCCGGTAGATGACCATTCCAATGGTGAGATCATAGGATTAGTGCAGGTTACCCAAACTAAGGATCCCTACAGACCCAATTCCAACACCAAACATGAATAAATATTTTATCAATTAAATCCCTAGCGCATGAACCTGAAATCACTAAATCGGGCATGCCTCACATCTTGATATTCAAACCCAATATTTGCTGCACTTTCTTTCTTTTTCCAAATGAAAAAAAATTAAAATTTTAATTTCTTTAATTAATTTAGAACTTACATATCATCCCTACGGATTCGAAACTTATAATTTCCAAGTACTAAACCTTTAGTTAGGTTTTTTGAGTTTTATAAATTATTAAATTTTTTTATCCCCATGGTAATTAATGATACCCTGTGGGTTGTCGACATCTTTCTCATCATCGCTTTATTCATGAGGAGGATGATCAGGCAAGGGTGATTCATATGCATATAATTTCATTTCATATTGTAGTACGATGTGCAATCACTTATACCACTCTTAGAAATTTTTTGTTGGTGATGATATGTTGTTTTTTAAATATTGATTACAGTATATATATTGTATTACTTTTAATTTTCTATAAAATAAAACATAATTATATTAGTACTTTTTTCTTGATTGTCAGTTATTAAAAATTATAGATTTATTATCTTAAATGTATCATGCTATTTTATTGAACCCTAATAGCCCTCGACTACTAGATTCAAAATACCCAATCACAAAGAGTATTATGGTGGAAAATATCCTTAAAACCTCACCTCATAGTCCAAGATATGGCTACGCCACTACTCAAAGAGTTTCAGGGTAGTATTTTTACTAGCTAACCACATTGACTCGTGGTTCCTTGAACTACTGTGTGGAGTCTAGTCTCTTGAAAAGGATAAACTTTCAATGATTAATTATTTCCTATAAATATGTAAAAAGATAGCTATAAATATTAATTTTCTACCAAATTTTATTAAGTCAACCCACCACTCTCATAGTAACTCCCTATTAGTTAGAGACACCCTCAACTAGGGATAACAATCACCTCGTACACCTAGTTTTGTTCAAATTCAAGTGACAGAACGTATTAAAAATTAATTTTTTTGATGTATTTTATTATTACTTGATAAATGAAATCAATTTCTATTTAACATGATCATACTTTTTGATTTCTCACACAACGTAACAATTCATTAAATATAAAACATTCAAAGAATCTTAATTCCTTTTATCTATGAATGCTCATTTATTATTCAATATGATCATGTAAATATGTACATTCACAACATAATAATAAACTAAGAATAAATAAATAAATAACATGATTGATCTTTATCATTTTCTATTGGTTAATTAATTGAGCCTAAATGGATCGACCGTGGCCCTAGGGGTTGATTCCTGAGTCATGTCTGAATCATGCCATAGTGCTTACCCCCATCCAATGTATATGAATCTTGTCTGGAACTTTGCCTCATCTGTGTGTAGTCCATTTCTTTATTCATCCACATCTTTATTAAAAAATACTCATGTTCGGGTGAGGGGATCTTAGGGATGCAAAATACAAATGTAAGAGAGCACTTGTTGACATGAATACCCTTATACATTTAAACAGGGGAGAGAAGATGAAAAAAACCATCATTTATAAATAAATTGTTGCAATCATATCATGCAATAGTAATAAATAATTAAACAAATTAAATTATAGATAAAAATTGGTTGATCGATACTCAAGATTAGTCGACATTCAAAATAAATGCATAAAAAATTAAATTTCCAATAAATTTTACTGAAGGTAATTTTAAATTAATTAAAATAAATTTAATTTAATTTAATTCAAAAAATGTAAGTTTCACAAACCCAAAATAAATTTAAACATATTTAAAAAAAACAACTTTATTTTTTAAAAAAAAATCTGAGACCTAGGTAGCCTAAAAACCTCTAAAAAAGGGTTATGAACCATTTTTGGGCCCTGATGGGGTCGGATGGCTCAGGAAGGTCCCAACCCATCCCACCTCAGGTCATAAGGTGGAGGGGTTCCCATAGGGGAACCCAGTTGGTGGAAAAGGGGTATGGGTGGCACAGTCACGTAATGTTTATATATATATATATATATATTAAAATTTTGTTTCCTTCTAGGTGCGTGGCTAAGTCAGTTCCCGCCAAAAATATGGGTCTAGTGAGATCATGGGGGTAGCTAACCCATCCACCCCCTTATTATATTTTTTTTTGGGTCTTCTACGCTGCTACCCCACCCCCTTCAAACCTCATTTTTTCACTTATCTTACCCACAATAGTGGGCTTCCCCATACAATTTTTTTTTAGAATTTAAAAAATTCCTAGTATAGGCTATGTTATTTTTTTTGTAATTATAGAATTATATGGAATTTATTACACCCCTATTGGGGTGTTTTTTCAACCACCATAATCCAACCGAAACCCTGGAAAAACCCACTTCTAGTAAGATCATAATATATGTGTGTGTGTGTGTTCAAATTTTTTCAACCTACAAACACCAATTTCGATCTGATTTAAAACTTTTCATGGCTGTAAATTGGTCTTCTAAGATGACATTGAAGTGTGGTTTGATGAAATGGGGGTGTTAAAATTCCTGACACACAAATCTAATATAAATTTAATTTAATAATTTTAAAAATACATGGTTTCATTGATACCATTTTTTAGTATTGGGAATGTAGTAAAAGCCCAAAAAATCAAGATTTAAACATTTTATGTTGCGATCAATGTCGTGAGGTTTATCCCATTGTAATCACATCTCAGTTACTACCTGAGGGTCCTACATAATTGAAATTAAGAGAAAAAACTTAAATCAAAATTCCACCTCTTATGATTTTTATTGGAATCACATTACGCTCATCGTTGATGATCATTGCTTGAAGGAACTAAAGTTGAATTCCTATAGATCATCCACACATATATTTTAAGATTTATCAAACATCTAACCTCAATCTCGAGGTGTTATCATTGAGATACCAATAACTTTCGACATTTATATGATTGTGGGATCATTGTTTCTTCAATCTGTGTGGGAGAACTTCTATTAGGATTCCCTAAACCTCTATCTCTCTTTATATAACTTGAGTGGTAGGTGAGAGAACCTCTAAAATTCATGGGAATTAATATAACCAATAATCTGGGCTTATTTTGGCATTTATAGTTAGGTTTAAACATATTAAAAATGCTCTTATACCTTTTAATAAGTTAACCCTTCATTTAATGCCCAAAATAACACTTATAACCTCGAAAAAATGTTGAAAATTTCATAAGTAAATTATCACATATTTTTAACACTAAAATAATTTCACGTGATAAAATATAAGTTGTTAACTTGACTCATTTCTCCCGAATAAATATTTAACGAACCTCGAATATTAAATACTTAATATTCATTCAAAAAATATTTTTCTCAATATTCACTAAATAACTCATGAATATAATAAGTAAATAAATTCAATATATATTATTCCAAACTTTAAAAATATTTAATTTATTTATTTCTATGCAATTGTTTAAAATTAGACCTTACCTGACCCCTATTGTGGAGCCCACAATGTCCTAAGACTTTGGTTCAATAGAATTGGTCAAGCTTCTAAATATACTTTTTGTGTGACCCTCTAAGTCCTTATCTTGATTGTAGTGAGTACTAATTAAATACTAAGAGTGGGTTCTATTAACCCATCAAGTATCCTAAGGAGATAAACTATAGTCATAGTAATGAAAGCCTCCTACAAACACATGTCATATAATATAATCTCTTTGTCTCATGATATATCATAAAGAAGGATGCACACTTCATGAAAACATCATTACTTAATTTATTGTTTATTAACCTTACTGGATGAACTTAAATTCTTCTACTATTTCCAAATATTTAGTAAAAGGAACTACCATCCTAATCAACCAAGCTTGAGATATCATTTCCTTTCAGAAGTGATAAATTCTATATTGACCATTCAACCAATGTTATACCACTAATGTATCACCCAATGCAAGCTACCTTGCCACGAAATAAATTTAATTGTTTTAATATGTAATCAAATGGTATAAAATAATAATGGTCTTAATTCAAGAGACCAATACACATGCTCATAGATAAGAACAACTAATTACACCAAAAACCTATGGTGTTCCTGTTATTGGGTTGGTCCTCATGATCTCCTCTACTCAAGATCACCAAATATGAACTTCATGAGAAGAAGTATCATTGTTTATGATCCCCCAGCACCTGATAGTCATAGATCATCTTTTTCCAATCAGTATGATGTATCTATACCATAGGACATATTTTTAAGATTATTTTCATAGTATCTTGAGGTTCTCATTATAGCTAAGAATTTCTATAACCTGTTGATATGAAAAATAATTTATGGAAATTTCCATGTAAATAGTGGATGCATAAATATCAACACTATTATGGAAAGAATATAAAGTACACTATTAACTATACACATGATATGATAATAAAAAATTATTATTCAAGCTTGGTCTAGGGCACCCACTTTTACAACATCTGGTCTCTCTAAGGAGAATAGTATTGACCCTGCTGAGCCTTAAGATAAGGATGGTGATTCTTTTAAAAGAACTCCTACACCCATATGGGTTGAAATTTCTTTATAATTTATATACCAGCCCAAGTCTAGGGTAGACTCCACCCATCCTCTCCCTCAAACTCAAGGTGAAGATGATACCGATTTAGATTATGAACCTAAAACTGAAGAACAATATAATCTTAGAGATTGTCAAATTACCTGAGATAGAGAGAGAAGAATAATAAGGCATCCATCCCAATTCATCCAAGATGATGTGGCTGTCTATGCCTTTAATGTTTCTCAAGACCTATTGGGTAAAGAACATAAAACCTATAATCAAGTTGTTAAGTTCAAAGAGTCCATTAAGTGGATAGATGTTATGCAAGATGATATAAATCCACTCCTTAGGAATAAAACATGGGTTGTTATAACCAAACCTAATAATGATAAAATTATAGTTTGTAAATGGATATTCAATAAAAAGGATAAAATTTTTAGAGAAACTAAAATAAAATATAAATCCCCATTGGTAGCTAATGGTTTCCTTCAACTTGAAGGTATTGATTATAGTAAAAAAATTACCATGTCATTAAACATTCGTCTATAAGGATTCTTCTTGATTTTTCTTCCAAATTTGATTTTAATATTAAATAATTGGATGTATAAACTTCATTTTTACATAGAACTCTTAATGAAACAAATTTTATAACTCCTATTGGTGAATTTTCAAAAAAAAATCAAACCTGATCATGTATGAATTTTAAATAATTCATTGTATGTGCTTAAAATATCATCTAGGAAATTTTATAAAAGGTTTGATTATTTTATTATTAAAGATTTTTTTCACAAAAGTAGATTTCATGCATGTTTCAACTTTAAATGTGTTACACATGAGTTTGTTTAACTCTTGTTATCTATTGATGACATACTGTTAATCTGTAAAAATATTAGAATCATAAATTCTATCAAGACCCAACTGAATTTTGTATCTGATATGATGGATTTAGGAAATTTTAATCAAATTTTAGGTATGGACATAATTATAGATAGAAAGGATTGAACATTATATATTTCCTAGTATGATTATGCTAAGAAAATTTTGAAAAGGTACTTCTTTGATCATATTAAACCTGTTGGTATTCCTTTATGAAAAAATTTTAAATTATCTTTGGATAAGTTCCCTAAAAATGAAGAAGTGGCATCCTTAATGAATAAGATTCCATATTCTGGTGTTGTAGGAAGTATTATGTATGTGATAGTCTACTCAAGACTAGATATTTTATTTGTTGTGAATACTTTGAGCAGGTTTATGGGGAAACCAAGTAAGCCTCATTAGCATTCTCTGAAGTGGCTCCTCAGGTATTTTTCTATGTCTGCTAAATTGTGCATTTTATATAGAAATAATTATAGTTTTAGTGAATATATTTTTGGATTTTTTATCATTTATTATGATGCAAACATTGATACTAGTAAGTCACTCACTGTATTTGTATTTATGGAATATGGAGGACTGGTCTCCTGGAAATGAAATATGCAATTTGCGGTTTCACTCTCCGCTATAGAGGCGGGGTATATAGCCTTGAAAAAAGTATTCAAGGAATATATATTTTTATGAGGTTTGATTACTGATTTATCATTGTTTTTTTATATCATTTTTGTCCATTTTGATAGCCAATCGGCTCTGCATTTATATAAAACTATATTTTCCATGGTGTATCGAAGCACATTGACATTAGAATTCATTTTTTAGGGATATTATATAATATGGGATAGTGTATGTCACAAAAATACACACCGGAGACAATTCGGATGATAGTTTGACTAAGGTCTTTCCATTTTATAAATCCAAAAAATGTTTAAATCTAATGAATTTGGTCCCAATTCTATAGTGTAGGTTGAAAGAATGCAGTTTCTAATTCATGTATATGCAAGGTGGAGATCATTTATACCATGGTTTTTCATGTATGTTTCATTTAAATTATTTCCATATGTATTCCATGATCATTGATTATCCATTCTTTGATCTATATATGTTTCATTTCTTTATTTTACATAGAACCCTCATGTATGGGAATTTTTTATATATGGATTGATTTATAAATTACCTTGAATTTACTTGATCCCATCATATCTATTTTTCTTATTTTAAGTGTTATATCTTAATTAAATTGGACCATTGATATCACTGATCCAACAACCTAGACTTGGCTCTGGTGTGTTTGTTCGGGGTGTCATTGATCCTTGTTGTGTCCCTTATAACCAATTTGGTACCTCTGCGTATTCTTCCCAGTTATTCATCTTACGGTTATTCAAACCGAATCATTGATCTGGGTCATCCACATAGTTTACTTCCCATTATTTCTCCTATGAAAATTGACTCATGCCAGAAAATCCATTATGGATTTCCATTGCATCCTCTTTGGAATTTGGACTTTTCAATATTATTCAGAGAGATTTCATCTAGTTTTCGAGAGGAACTCGAGAGGTTCTGATTATAATTTTTGGGAATGAACTCAGATAATTAGGGGGGAAATGAGGTTTCCTAGACACCCATACTCCCTTTTATCCTTTTTGTGCCAATCCCTAAAACTTGAGCTTCATTCTAGTGAACATTTAGTGGAGATAGTTGGATATTTGCTTCAGGAGGACCACACACTAAAAGGAAGATTCGATCATCAATGTTATTCCTCATTTCCAAGTTTCCATGTTGAAACTTTTCATTGTGAGATATTATTTTTCTTTTTAGTCATGTTTGAGCTTGTATCCATTTCAGGTGTGTATGTGAGTCCATACAAGAGTAGACGGCGTTGATTCCTCATGATGGGATTAATCACCACCACCTGGTTCAATAGGGTCGACCTCCTTAGATAGTTTTTTTGGATGGAATGGCCTGAAGGCCTTATATTTTTATTTTATTTATAGATAATAATTTTTTAATTGGGTTGAGAGGGAACTCATATAAGACCCAAAGGTTCAAATTAAAAGCCTAAACTACATGGACCATATGCCTAGGGGTAGAAGCCCTTACAATATTTTCAACCCTGACTACACACTACTAGAATTTGGGCTATTTGTAATGGGCTATTTGAGATTGGATCTTGTCACAAAATATCCTTTACGATGGGGTCCTGTAACAAATAGCCCATTGTAGAAAACGACATCGCAACTAGTATTTTTTGCGATGGGCCCATCGCAACAAATACTATTTGCGATGGAAAACCGTCCCACTTTAAATAGATCTCCGATTAAATATATTATATATATAAAAACCTATTGTGACGGACTCATCGCAAAAAGTATTTGTGACAGGCCCATTGTCCCGTCACAAATAGTTCTCCATTTATATATGTTATATATACATAAAGCTTTTGCGACGGGCCCATCACAAAAATGTATTTGAAACAGGTCCTTTTACCCTCGCAAATACATTTAAATAAATATATATATATATATATATATATATATATATATATATAAACTATTTGTGATGTGGTCCTATCGCAAAAGGTCCTGTTGCAAATACTAAATAAAATAAAATAAAAATATTTAACAAAATTAGGATTAATGAAAAAATAATATTAATATTATTAAAATAACAAAAAAAATAAAAATTATTAAAATTATCAATATTCGCAAAAAAATATAAAAAAATCATAAAATATTATTATTATTATTATTATTAAAATAAACAAACATTAAAAAATATAATACTAATAATAAATAATAAAATAATAAAATAATAAAATAAAAAAAATAAAAAAAAATAAAAATAAAATTTAATTATGCAATATTCACACCAATGTAAAAGAAAAAAACTGTAAATAGTTTATATTACAACAAATTTTGAATTCAAATATTTTTAACATAACAAAAAAATCACTGGGGGATAATCTTCTGGAGGAGGTGGAGGTGCTGGAGGAGATGCTGAAGGAAACTTCATCCCTAAACTACGAGTCAGACGTTGCATGTACACCATCTTCTCATACTGTTGTTGCTGTCATCGATGCATCTCCTCCTTGTGTTGCTACTGCTGATACTGCCATCGATGCATATTATCCTTGTATTGTTGCTGCTGACGCATCTCTTCCTACTACTGCTACTACTGGCGCATCTCTTCCTGCCGCTTCTACAAACTCTCTATAAGCTCAGTCTGAGCTCACAACTGCTCCTGATACTGTGAACTAGAAGTTGATTCCTCTCCATGATCTCCTCTTGAGATGGACGACGACATCGCAGTAGTACCAAAATAAGTCCCAAGAGTCAAATTAGAGCTGATACCAACTACTCAGCCCTTCTTGAAGGCATAATGGGTCGCCTGCATCCATGCTGCCTCATCGAAATGGTGGACACTAGTTTGATCACCCTTCTCAGTATGACTCTCAGCCCATTTCTGAGAGGTCACAACCTCATATAACTCCTTCAATTCTAATTTGAAATTAAATAATAAAAATATTATATGCAGTTAATTTTCAAACTGAAAAATAAATAATACTGATCACAATCTGATGCTGGTGATCACCTCTAATCTCTCCAGTGACTGAATCACTGTAAATCCTCTGATAAATGTCGTACTCTATAATATCAGGATGCTCGACTACCTATATGAATATAAAATAAACTATTTATATTTAATGTTATAGAAAATATTTAAGAAAGATACTTACCATATTCTCTCTATGCATATTGAATGTACGACTACCAGCTCGATGTTTTACCTCCTGTCTCCCCTAGTTCTGTCGGTCCAATGAAGATTTCCTTTGAAATCCACCACCCAAATAGTGGGAACATAATCCATCCCAAATGTGAGATTAAATGTACTCTGGTCAGTGGGATCTACACAACTCATCAAATACTGTCACTTTTGCTTTCTTAATGGTTTTCCTTCTCAAATTGTGCAAAAACTGATGGAAACACTCGCGAATAGATACCTCCCATGTAACGTGTATAGTGTCACACATGCTATCATCTATGGGATACCATAAACACTAAAAATAATTTATAATATCAAGTTATTAATGAAATAAATTTCAAAATAAATATGAAAACCTTGCTTTTTTTATTAAAAACTTAAACATGATTTATTATATAAAATTCACTTGATACAACATAGAAGATAGAGAGGTTTAGTGTCTTTGGGGATTAGGATCATTACATAACCACTTAAAACATGAAAAAAAACATCTTTATTGAAAACTTCCTTTACTTGACCACTACATTCCCTCGTACTTAGCATTGCATGGGATAACCTAAGGACATGCATAAAAAAGGGTGAGCTATAAAGCTCGGTAAGGGAATAATCATGGAATAACATGAGGAATACAATACATGTTAGAAAATGGGCATATCAATATATCACAATAGAATCATAAACATAAAGTCATGATAAATCATGATAATCATAACATTTAAATGTGGCAACAACACTTAACATGGAATTAGCATGAGCCAAGGCTCATTGCACATAAGGCATGAGTAAAACCTCATTGCACACGAAGCATGAGTAAACCCTCATTTCACTTGTATTATCATGAGTAAACAACCATTTCACAAGACATATCATGATACTAAGCTTTACCCAATGCATTGGAGCGCTATCAGGGCACACCCTTCTTAAACATTTCATTTCATGCATATGTGTGCCACATGGATCATTAAACATTGAATCATTAAACATAAAAATTTATTCCACGATAAACAAATTTTGAATAAATACATTAAAATCTTTAAATAATAATTAAATTTTCATAAAGGTGAATACCTTTGATAGAGAAATGGGTATGATATTCACTACAAAATGACTTTGGGTTGGAAAAACACTGTGAAATTTCGACAGTATAACGGTGTGACGTAAGAACTCATAAAAATGGTTAACGAGAGAGAAAGGGGTATATCATCATATTTACATGACATGGACAGTAAGTGGGTCATATAGATACATTTCCCAAAAAAATTAATGTAATTTAGATTCCTGATACAAAAGAATTGCTTGAATGTAAATGAGGGGAGAGAGATTCCTTTCAGAATTTCGACATAGTAACGGGTGTACATGGGAGGAATTTAATGAGAGAGAAAGGGGTATCCCATCATTCAAAAATAAATAGGTAATTATGGGAGAGGTTTGAAACCATACCCCAACATTTATAATTTAACATAAAAGGGAATAACAACTTAAAGAATATTGGACAAAAATGAGAAAGGAAGAAAAACCCTTAGCACGTGGTAATCAATCAAGTCGTATGAGAAAAAGTTAATAACCAAAAAATGAATCACAGAATAACATGAATATAAATATAATAATGATAATATATATCAAATGTAAGTACACAATACACCACATGAAATAAATGAGTAGTGAACAATGGAAATCTCACGAAATTAAAAGTGAGATAAGAAATCCCTTACCTCGTGCCCAACTTGACTCGTATGTTCCTTGTTCTTCCTGAATAATAAACTTAAGTTAATTTATACTTGATTCATAAAATTTTTAATGTTTATTATTACTTTTATATCACTTATTACCTTGCAATAATAGTTAGTTAATTATTTGAGTTCATATCGGACATTTTGTCGATGTTCATAATTTGAGTTAAAAATGAACTTGTTATAATTACAATTTGTCCATGTGGTCAATACTCCATTATCTATAGAATGATATTAATGATTTAGATATCATATATATCATATATATCCAGTATATACATGTATTTATATTAGTACATACCATTTGGAGATAATAAATGAAATGCACTGTTCATGGAGACGGTAAGCTGCACGTATGCATGAACGCTACTTTCATTTCTATTTAATATTTAATGGAAATAAAATTTAATTATACATAGGTATATTATAAATAAATTATAATATCATATATAATATCATTAAATCCATCCTTTATACATCCCCCATAAGGCATTAACGAGTCACATCACTTTGAGGGGGCGGTAGTCTGCACTTCCTAAAATGAAATTATCGTGTTTACCCATTATGGAAACCATAACGGTATGCGATAAATGAAAAATACAAAAGAATAAAGAAAACATAAAAATAATATATATCATATATAAATATATTTCCATCATAATTTCCACCATGATAGGTAGTAGGAGTTAATTTAACAATCATTGTTTCGTGAGGCGTGAGTTTTCCATCCATAGAAACATTATGTTCTTTACCCATTAGATGGTGGTGTGTGTAAGTGTATTTAGAATAATTCTCATAAAAACATCCTAGTATATTTATGATACTGGTGTTGTTATAAAATAAAGTAATAAAAAAGTTTTTAGGGGTTGGATAAGTAAAATAAAACAAAAGAACTTAAGAGAAGACGCTACCTTTAAATCGGGTAACTCCCCTTGGTTTGAACCAAATGGTTTTCTTGAAGTGTTTTCTGCCTAAGGTAAGGCTTCTAGGATGAATAGAGGGATATTGGGAGATTATTTGAGAAGATTTTGCATGATCCAAATGCTTGAGAAGTGTGAGAAATGGGTTAGAAGTGAGGGCTTTTTATAAGGGAGAGGAGGGGCTCTTTATGAAAGTTTGAAAAAATTATTTTATTATAACCTCATTTTCAGTTTCAAAAGGTCAAATATTCGTTAATATCAAAGTTAAGATGACTCATGGTATAAATAAAATAATCCAATAATAATTTGACAGGTTTTAGATATTTTTTTAGTATTTACAATCTTATTTATTTAAATCATTTATTAATGAGGTAAATATTGCATCATTATTATGTCATAAATATTTTAATTTATTTGATGTCCAAAAATTATAAAAAAATCACCATGATGTAGGAAATATTTTTATATTTCCAAAGAATATTTATAGTCTAAAATATAACTTATATAACCCCATGTAAAAATTTATTTACTAAAAGATATTTATTTATGTCATTTTTGTCTTTACTTTATATTAATTAATATAAAGTGTCATTATTACTCTCAAGTGGCTCCATGGGGTCCCAAATTCAACCCAAGGATTTCCATGGTTGGATATGTATCATCCAATAGGATTAGGACATATTTTAGGGTAATTTAATATTATTATAATATTATATTTTACCCTTATTTACTATATTTTCCCTTTAATCATGGTAAATAAAATATTTACTGTAGTAAATATTTAAAATGTCTAAAATTAAAAGTTTCCTATTTAAAAAATTTGGACCTAATGATTCCAAATATAAAATTTATTTTTCCAAATTCAAAACACAGAAGTGTTAGAAATTAATTTAAAATTAATTCCCGCTGTTAAAACAAAAAGCGTTTTTTTAAGAAATAATAACTATCAAAAGATTGACAATTTTTATGTCCAATTTCAAAGTGAAATTAATTAAAATGTACAAAATTGGATTAAATGGTAAAAATATATTCTAATTACACTTTATAATCAATTAAAAAGATAATCTAACCATATAAATAAATTATATTAAAAGATACTTTTGAATTAAAATACAGTATTTTTCACAATTCATTAAAATATGAAATTTATTAGAAAAATACAAGAAATTTGCCCAAAGTAAATTTTGATGTCCCAAATCTAAAGAATAATTTTATTTTTTAAATAGAACATATAAAAATGACCAAAACTAGATTTAAAGAGGGTTCTCCATCAAAAGGCGGTAAATCATCCTTAAAATTAGATTCATTTACATTTTAAGCCTCTGAATTTTATTGGATGAATGTAAAAACATTTGACAAACATATATTATAATATTTAAGTTAGTTCTATTAATTCTCTCCAATAAAATATCTAGGTGTTAACTACCATTTAAAATAATAATATTAAATTATTAGTGTGCAACGTAAGATTTCAAAGAAACCCGTTGTTGTGTGTCAGGTGCGCCATTGAATATAGAATCCCCTTTAAAATAAAATTGATATTTAATTAAAAAAATTAATAAATATGAAAATGTTATATTCTTTATTTTCTTGGGATGTTACATTATTCTCCCCTTTTTAAAATTGTGTCCTCGCAATTTTAAAATTGTCCTTGGAAACTTCATTGAAAGTCCCACATCAGAAAAAGAGTCAGTAAAACTATCACTTTAAAAGAAAGAAAAAGAAGTACAAAGGTCACCCGAGTTAACTGATACTAGGATTTCTTGTAGGAAAACATGGATATGGAAGAGAAAATAAATGGTCAAGTTCTGATGGAGAGTGATAGAAAACATGATTAGGAGAAAGTTAACCATAAGAAAATCACAAACTTATGATGTGTTAAACGGTCTTCGATCACCCAGTAGGAAACGTAAACCAACAACGTTTTTGTTTTACATTCCTTTTCATAATTTTGAGTAATTCATTTACTACATATAATAAAAACAAAAATAAATATACTTACCTTCATGTAGAGTTTCTTCCTTTAATAATTTTCTACCAAAAACTAATCTTTTCTCCAAACAATGAGCATTCAAAAAGACTTGGTCACATCAAAAGCACAAGAATCTTCTTCTAGAGAATCACATAATCCACAAAGAAAAACTATATATTTCCCTTGTCTTTAAACATCAACTAAAACCAAAATGGTTAGTACGAGACCATATAATCCCCAAAAAGTATAATCCTTTATAAAAAGAAATACTACTATTAATCTCCAAAATTCAACAAAAAGTACCCAAAGTTCCAGAAAGACCATTCAATACACAATCGTCCTTAAAATTCTAAAAAATAATCTAAACTAATATTGAAACCCAAAACTCAGAAGTATTTAATCACATAGTCTTCCACAATAAATCTTAACATTTATATCCAAATAACATCAACTATTATTAAAGTCTCATAATTAAGTATAATTAACCTAATCACGTATTCTCTATGGTAGGTTAATAATTTTCCAGAAATAACCCAAATCACCATATGTCCACAATAAATACATAGGTTCTTATAAAATAAAAATTTCAACCATTCCTCCACAATTGAAATCCTATAGTATTTTATTATCCTTAGGCATACAATATTCCAAAAGAGAAAACAACTTCCAAAAATAACCTTTATCATTTAATCACCAAATCATTTTCCTATACTAAGGATGTCCATTTGAAAAAAAAACATAAGTTCCCAAAATCAACTTATTCTTGATCAATAAAATCATTTAACTAAAAAGAATAAGTCATACTAACCAGGGACTTCACGTAGGCCAGTGGTAGGCGATAAAACCCAATCGCACTTTGGTTGTGGATTCGATTCCCAAAACTTTTCTGATGAGAAGGGTTGTCACACGGTCTTTGTGTTCTCCTTTTTATAAAATAAAAAAAATAATAATTCTAACATGTTTTAACCGTAATGGTTTTCTTATACCTTTCATTTTCATCCCAACACATTAAGATAGTTCTTCTTGTATCCAGACGGGGATGTATTTTCTTGATAAACCACTTACTCAATACTCACCAAAACATAGGGATGTTTTTATTATACTTAGTCTTGTCTCTAAGGCTTTACTAGGGTTTTCTAATCTAAATCCCAAAAATAACTAAACCTATCCCCTGATACCAACTATGATAACCCTGCTTTTTTTATTAAAAACTTAAACATGATTTATTACATAAACTTCACTTGATACAACATAGAAGATCGAGAGGTTTAGTGTCTTTGGGGATTAGGATCATTACATAACCACTTAAAACATGAAAAACAATATCTTTATTGAAAACTTCCTTCACTTGACCATTATATTCCCTTGTACTTAGCATTGCATGGGATAACCTGAGGACATGCATAAAAAAGGGTGAGCTATAAAGCCCAGTAAGGGAAGAATCATGGAATAACATGAGTAATACAATACATTTTAGACAATAGGAATATCAATAGATCACAATATAAGCATAAACATAAAGGCATGATAAAGTATAATAATCATAATATGGAAATGTGGCAACAACACTTAACATGGAATTAGCATGAGCCAAGGCTCATTACACATAAGGCATGAGTAAACCCTCATTGCACATAAAGCACAAGTAAACCCTTGTTGAACATGTATTAGAATGAGTAAACACCCATTTCGCATGACATATCATGGTACTATACTTTACCCAATGCATTGGAGCGCTATCAGGACGCACCCTTCTTAAACAATTCATTTCATGCATATGTGTGCCACATGGATCATAAAACATTGAATCATTAAACATAATCATTTATTCCACCATTAAAGAATGTGGAATACATACATGAAACTATTTAAACAATAAGTAAATGTTCATAAAGGTGAATACCTTTGATAGAGAAATGGGCATGATATTCATTACACAATGACTTTGGCTTGAAAAAATACGGTGCAATTTCGACAGCATAACGGCGTGGCATAAGAACTCATAAAAATGGTTGATGAGAGAGAAAGGGTTACCTCATCATATTTACATGACATGGATAGTAATTGGGTCATATAGATACATTTCCCAAAAAAATTAATGGAATTTAGATTCATGATACAAAAGAATTGCTTGAATGTAACCGAGGGGAGAGAGATTCCTTTCGGAATTTCGGCATAGTAACGGGTGTACATGGGAGGAATTTAATGAGAGAGAAAGGGGTATCCCATCATTCAAACATAAAGAGGTAAGTATGGTAGAGGTTTTAAACCATACCACAATATTTATAATTTAACTTAAAAGGGCATAACAACTTAAAGAATATTAGACAAAAACGAGAAAGGAAGAAAAACCCTTACCACGTGGTAATCAATCGAGTCGTAAGAGAAAAAGTTAATAACCACCAAATGAATCAAATAATAACATGAATATAAATATAATCATGATAATATATATAAAATGGAAGTACACAATACACCACATGTAATAAATGAGTGGTGAACAATGGAAATATCACGAAATTAAAAGTGAGATAAGAAATCCCTTACCTCGTGCCCAACTTGACTCGTATGTTCCTTGTTCTTCCTAAATAATAAACTTAAGTTAATTTATACTTTCTTAATAACCTTTTAAATTTTTATTATTACTTCTATATCACTTATTACCTTACAATAACAGTTAGTTAATTATTTGAGTTCATATCAGACATTTTTTCGATGTTCAGAATTTGAGTTAAAAATGAACTTGTTATAATTACAATTTGTCCATGTGGTCAATAATCCATTATCTACAGAATGATATTAATGATTTAGATATCATATATATCATATATATTCATTATATACATGTATTTATATTAGTACATAACATTTTTAGATAAGAAATGAAATGCACCGTTCATATAGACGGTAAGCCGTACGTACGCATGAATGCTACTTTCATTTCTATTTAATATTTAATGGAATGAAAATTTAATGATACATAGATATATTATAATTAAAGTATAATATCATATATAATATCATTAACTCAATCCTTTATACATCCCCCATAAGGCATTAACGAGTCACATCACTTTGAGGGGGTGGTAGTCCGCACTTCCTAAAATGAAATTATCACGTTTACCCATTATGGAAACCATAAAGGTATGATATAAATGAAAAATACAGAAGCATAAAGAAAAAATAAATATCATATATATCATATATAAATATAGTTCCATCATAATGGCCACCATGAGAGGCAGTAGGAGTTAATTGAACAATCATCGTTTCGTGAGGTGTGAGTTTTCCATCCACAGAAATATTATGTTCTTTACCCATTAGATGGAGGTGTGTGTAAGTTTAGTTTGAATCCTTCTCATAAAAACATCCTAGTATATTGAGGATACTGGTGTTTTTATAATATAAAGTAATAAAAAAGTTTTTAGGGGTTGGAGAAGTAAAATAAAACAAAAGAACTTAAGAGAAGACATTACCTTTAAATCGGGTAACTCCCCTTGGTTTGAACCAAATGGGTTTCTTGAAGTGTTTTCTGTAACATCCCAAGTAAGTAATTAATAATAGATATTTTTATCTATGTATATTAATGAATTAGATAGTGTTTTAGAGGCTTAAAATGAAAATAAATCCAATCTTAAGCATGGAATACACTAATATTTTTAAAAGATTGTTTTACTGACTTTTGATGGCAAACCATTTTTGAATCTATCTTTTGAAAATTTTATAAACTATGTTTGTCAAAATAAACTTATTCTTTATGATTGGGATATCAAAATTTACTTTGTGTGAATTTTTGGTATTTTTCAGACAATGTTCATTTTTTAATGAATAGTGAAAAATACTGCATTTTACATCAAAACTGCTTCTTAATCTAATTTATTTATATGATTAGATTATCTTTTGAATTGGTCTTAATGTGTAATCGGAATATATTTTTACCATTTAATCCAATGGTGGTCATTAGAATCAATTTCACTTTGAAATTAGACTTAAACTGGTGTCAATCTTTTGATACTTATTGTTTTATAAAAACACGCTATTTGCTCTGACAGCAGGAATTAATTATTAAATTAATTAATGTGACTTATATTTTTTGAATTTGGTAAAATAGACTTCATTTTTGAATTCGGAATATCAAATATATCTTAGGGTGAATTTTTGGTAATTTTCTGAAAAACTTCAATTTTTGATGAATAGTGAAACCACTAAGTGGTACTTATAAAAACTGATTTTCCGTTTAAATGAAATTTTTCCATCATTGTGTTTTGAATTTCAAAAATCCGACATACATGGTTGTCATTAAGAAGTAAAATGTGGTTCAATGAGATTAAAATAATTTTTTTGGTGAATAGTAACTTATTAAGTTTTTAATCGCAATTAGTGGTAATTAGTGTAGTTTAAGGTAAAAATAATGTTTTAATAGTATGAGATGAGCTTGACACATGTCCTACCCTCATTGGTTGTGTCATGGCCGACCAAGACAAGCCATGGGTCAACTTGGGGACCCCATGGAGCCACTTTGGTTGGGAAATGACATAAATAACTTTTTATTTAATGTAAAAGTAAAAATGACACAAACATCATATGTTTTACGAAAACAATTTTTACATGGGGTTATAAAGATCCGATTTTTTATTATAAATAGTCATTGGAAAGATAAAAAGCTTTCCTACATCATAGTATTTTTTTTTTATAATTTTTAGACTTTAAATAAATTAAATTATTTATGACATCATGATGATGCAGCGATGACCTCATTATTTAACAATTTAAATAAAATGGAAAGATAATGTAATATATAAAACCTACACATGTCCAAAACCTATTGGATGGGTAGATTTAGAACCCTTGTCACCTTATCCTTGAATTATATCAATGTGGGACCATTTAAATCCGAAACCCATTTTCAAATAAAGTAATATTTCTTTACTTTCCAAGAGTGCCCCTCCTCTCCTCTTATAAAAGGCCCCCACCTATACCTCATTACCCACACTCCCAAAGCCTTTGGCTCGGCTATCCACTGCCCATTTACTCTCTCCACATCCCTCTCCTCATCCTAGAGGATTCCCTTTGGGCATAATCCTTTCAAAGGAAACCTTTAGGCTCAAATCAAAAAGAGTTACACTTTTAAAGGTAATTCATTCTCTCATGTTCATTTGTTTTATTTTACTTCTCCAACCCCCTAAACTCTTTTTATTTACTTCTTTTGTAACAACACCAGTATATTCAATATACTAGGATGTTGTTATAAGATTTATTCGAGCTACACTCTCACACAACTACATCAAATGGTTAAAGAACATACGGTTTCCATGGATGGCGAAATTCTGCCTCCCGAAACGATGATTCTTCAATACTCATTTAACACCTTCAAAGGTGGCCATTATGATGTCACTATTTTTATATATGATATATAATATGTTTATGTTTTACTTAATCTTCTGTATTTTTCATTTTGGTTATACCTTTATTGTTTCCATTATGGGTAAACACGATATCTTCATTTTAGGAAGTGCGAACTACCGCCCCCTGAAAGTGATTTGATTCGTTAATACCATATGTGGGATGTGTAAAGGATAAAGTTAATGATATTATATATTCTATTATACTGGAATTATAATATACTCTTATATAATTATGATTCCATTCCAGAAAATACGAAATAGAAATAGAAGTAGCGTTCATGCGTACGTACGGATTACCGTCTCCATGAACGGTGCATTTCATTTCTTACCTCTAAATGTAATGTAATATTATAAATACATGTATATGCTGAATATATATGATATATATGTTATCCAAATCATTAATATCATTCTGGATATAACGAACCTTTGACCAAATTAACAACATGTAAGTGTAAGAAGTCTATTTTTGACTTAAGAACCAAATACCGACAAAATGAACATTATTAACTTAAATGATTACATGATGTTCATAACATGGTATAAAAGGAATAATGAACTTAAAAAAGGTTCTTAAGTAAGTAGAGACTAACTCAAGTTTATTATTCAGGAGATTAAAGAACGACCGAGTCAAGTCGGACCCAAGGTATGGGACTTCGTCTCAATCTCCTTTCATTGAGGCATATTTTATTTTATACACAACTTTCTTTTATACGGTGTATAAACCCCTTTGACTTTTATGTTTATTCAAAAGGAATCTTTTTATACGAAGCGTTTACTAAATGAAAAAAGGGAATGTTTTTGTTGTACGTATGCGGCGACAACGACTTCTCCGCCGTCATGACCGTTATTTGAGTTTCGGCTTCCTCTACAAGTCATACCTTCTTTTTAAAAGAAAAATAAATACCATGTTTTACTTTTCTTTTATTTTGGTATCGAAAATGGTTTTCATAATGTTTTTATATCAATGTGTTGTATTGATATCTTGTGATTGAAAGGTGGGAATGTTATGTTTCCTTTATGCATGTTTTATGTGATATGATTATGTTGAGGTTCTTGGGCATTATTATGAAGACGGGTGGTTCCGTGATAAACTAAGGGCGGGTGAGCCCGATATAGCTCTCCAATGCATTGGGTAACGTGAAGGAGTGAAACGTTAAGTTTTCTACGAAGAGATTTAGGTAATATACTGTGATGGGTATTCCAAACGTAACCAACAGGGTTACTCCCTACGTAAGAATGTTATGAATGCCTCAAGTTACCTTTATGTCTTATGATTTCTATGATTTATTCATGATTTGATGAGGTATGTTAAAGTTCTTATGTTTTATGGGTAAAGTATGATTTCATTCTTATGTATATATGAACTCATGTTTCCTTCCCTTGTTTTTTTATATAACCCATACTGAGCTATTTATGCTCATCCCAAGTTTTTGAAATGTTTTTCACAGGTCACAGGAAAGGTACATGATAACATGATAGTGTCAAGGAAGTGTCAAGAAGGAATCCATATTTTATTTTCAATATGTTTTTGTTGATGGGAAAATGAATACTATCTTTTATTGTAACCACTTTGTTTAAATGTGGGTTGTAATGCATGTTTTATGATCTAATTCTCTAAAACTCTAAACCTGAAAAGATCTTCAACGTGTAATCTTGTGATAACTCAAGATTATGTAAGGTTTAAGGCTGGGGCCTTATATTTTCTGCCTAAGGTAAGGCTTATAGGATGAATAGAGGTATATTTAGAGCTTATTGGAGTAGATTTTTCATGATCCAAAGGCTTGAAAAGTGTGAGAAATGGGTTATAATTTAGGGCTTTTTATAAGGGAGAGGAGGGGATCTTTAGGAAAGTTTGAAACAATTATTTTATTATAACCTCATTTTTGGTTTAAAAATGTCAAATATTCGTTAATATAAAATTTAATATGACTCATGGTCTAAATAAAATAATCCAATAATAATTGGATATGTTTTGGATATTTTTTTCATATTTACAATCTTATTTATTTAAATCATTTATTAATGAGGTAAATATTGTATCATTATTGTGTCATAAATATTTTAATTTATCTGATTTAAAAAAATTATAAAAAAAATATCATGATGTAGGAAATCTTTTTATCTTTCTAAATAATATTTATAGTTGAAAATATAACTTATATAACCCCATGTAAAAAATTATTTACTAAAAGATATTTGTTTAGGTCGTTTTTCTCTTTACTTTAAATTAATTAATATAAAGTGTCATTATTACTGTCATGTGGCTCTATGGGGTCCCAAATTCAACCCAAGGATTTCCATGGTCGAATATGTATCATCCAATAGGATTAGGACATATGTTAGGGTAATTTAATATTATTATAATATTATATTTTACCCTTATTTACTATATTTACCCTTTAATCATGGTAAATAAAATATTTTCTGTAGTAAATATTTAAAATGTATAAAATTAAAAGTTACATATTTACACAATTTGGACCTAATGATTCTAAATATGGAATCCATTTTTCTAAATTCAAAACACAGAAGTGGCATAAATTAATTTAAAATTAATCCCCGCTGTTAAAACAAAAAACGTGTTTTTAAGAAATAATAACTATCAAAAGATTGACACTTGCTTATGTCCAATTTCAAAGTGAAATTAATTCCAATTTCCAAAATTGGATTAAATAGTAAAAATATATTCTAATTACACTTTATAACCAATTAAAAAGATAATCTAACCATATAAATATATTATATTAAAAGGTACTTTTGAATTAAAATACAGTATTTTTCACAATTCATTAAAAAATGAAATTTATCAGAAAAACACCAAAAATTTACCCTAAGTAAATTTTGATGTCCCGAATCTAAAGAAGAATTTTATTTTTTCAAATAGAACATATAAAAATGTCCAAAACTAGATTTAAAGAGGGTTCTCCATCAAAAGGCAGTAAATCGTCCTTTTAAAGTAAAGTATGCTTAAAATTAGATTCATTTACATTTTAAGCCTCTGACTTTTATTGGATGAATGTAAAAACATTTGAAAAACATATATTATCATATTTAATTTAGTTATATTAATTCCCTCTAATAAAACGGCTTGGTGTTAACTACCATTTAAAATAATAATATTAAATTATTAGTGTGCAACGTAAGATTTTAAAGAAACACGTTGTTGCATGTCAGGCACGCCATTGAATATAGAATCCCATTTAAAATAAAATTAATTTTTAATTAAAAAAATTAATAAATATGAAAATTTAATATTCTTTATTTTATTGGGATGTTACAATAAATATTATTTATTTACATACCAGCCAATGATTGAACATTCCAAGCTGCACATCAACGGGAATCTGTTCCCATGTGATCCATGGATGAGAAAAATAATTGCGCAAGATAGCACTTCCCTGTCCAATAGCTACATGCGTAAAACTATGAAAAAAGAATAAATAATCAAACAATTAGTATATAAATAAATTAATGAAAGCTAACTAAAATGCATAGGTTACTATACCTCTGTGTGTATGGATCGAAGCCAAGACATGGATGTCGCTTAGGGATAGGGTCAGGAATCATCATTCATGAAAGACTGTGCCCCCTCCACGTACCCCCTGAGCCGCCAGTAGACTAAGGGTCAGGTAATCCAAAATCCTCCTCATCCAAAGGTAGCTTAGCCTCCTGTAACTCATGAAGTAGATCAGGGTCCATCTGAAATGCAAAATGATTTTTGTTAGCAGATAGTTGAAAATAACTATTACATATAAATACATATTTGTTATGATTATAACCAGTATTTAACTGTTTCAATATTCACCTTCATCATCATCTTCATATCTGACAATGTCAATGTCTTCATATTCACCCTCGACATCTTCAATATCTATATGAGTTTCAGTTTCATCATCACTTGCCATTTCGAATTTGTTTGTAACATCATTAACATCATCGTCACCATCGACCCTTAATTGTGGGGTTTCATCATCGATATTCATGTCTCTTCGTAAAAAAGATGGGTTTTGAGTATTCTCTTGAAAAATTTCAATTCCATGTACTTCAACGGAACCACATTCAGATTGAGTAAAATAATTTTCCCAAGATTTCATTTTTATTATGCTCCACCAATCACTCAGGTCTCTTAAAGTAGCACAATACTTTGCGTAATATATTTAATGTTCTTGTTGTTCTAGTAAAAATGGTTCATTTACTACAAGAAGAATTTTATATTTAATATTGGCGATTCCATGAATCAGATGAACACACAAGCCTCTCTCAATATCCAACCACCAACATTTAAACATCATTATGTAATTTTTTCCTAGATAACACAGTTTAATAATTTCGTCCAACATGTCATAAAAGTCAACTTCAGTTTCTCTATGATGTGATCCTATAAAAAAAACTCAACTTTTCGTTGTTTTTTTTATTCCCTATATGCACGTGTATGAAATTGAAAACCATTCACCACATATGCATTATAAGATTTAACCATTTTGAATGGTGGGTTACTCAATATACACAGTCGCTTATCAATTTCATCATCATGTTGAGACAACTAAAAATTTGTAAAACAATTATTAATATAATAAATAATAAACCTAATTGATATGTTAAACCATTAATAATTTATATTACCAGTTTTTGAAACCATTGAGAATTTTTTTTCGGCGTTCTTCAAGAGCAGCTGATATAATTTGTGGAAGTTGTTTCTTGATATGATTATCATATAACCTACAAATAAAATAAGTTTAATTACTATAACATAAACTATAGAATAAGTGATAGAATCACTCACAATAAAAATGATGTCATTTCTTCACAGTTTAGCAGAACATATGTATGAGCTCTGTGATGTTCATCATCTGAAAGCCATTGTTCATGAACTCCACTGAAGTCAAACTCTGGCTGATTAAAAACTGATAATTGATTGTCCATTTCATCATCAAAATTCCCCTCATTTAGTCCCATGAGGTTTTGTTTTGAGGGATATTCAGATTCAAAATAATGAGATCAGAAAAAAGAAATTTCCTCTTACAAATAAGCTTTAGTAATTGAGCCTTCAACGGGTGCTTTGTTACGTACTTTTTTCTTCAATTTTTGCATGTATCTCTCGAATGGATGCATCCATTGAAATTGTACTACACCTCCACATTTAGCTTCATGTGGAAAATGTAATATCAGATATTCCATTGAGTCTAAGAAAGCTGGCGGGAATATTTTTTCCAATTTACGTATAATTACAACAACATCTTCTTCTAGTTTTCTTAGTGCATCTTAGTCTGTTGTTGCCGCAAAAATGTCTCAAAAAAAAATATTCTATGTCTATAATAGAATCCCAAATCATATAATTCAATAAACCTCTGAATCCAATCCGCATAAGTCTTTCCATTATAATATGACAATCATGACTTTTTAATTTGGTAATATGACCATTCTTAACACATCTTTCCAAATTAAAAGTATAGCCATCTGGAAGTCTCAAATCTGCAATCCACTAAAAAATAATAAGAAACTCTCTTTAGAAATTGTATAAGCTACTTTTAGCTTCATTAACCTCTGTGATCTGACATTTTGAAACAATTCAAGTTCTGGTTATCTGAAAATTTGGGCAAGATATAATCACGCCTTTACATTATCTTTGGTCTTACCTGGTGTATCTAAAACTATATGAAATAAATTATCAAAACAGTTCTTCTCAATATGTATGACATCCAACATGTGGTGGACCAACAAATCAGACCAATATGGAAGATCCCAAAAAATGCTCCATTTTATCCAATTATGTTCTTTCCCAAAGCCATGAATTTTCTGTTGGTTTACTGTTGGACCAAATGTGATGGGAGGTAATGAAAATACAACTAATTTTAACTATGTACCTGAGATCATTTTTTGAGGTTCATCCATTTCAATTGTGCCTTTTCTGAAATGAGATTTTTTCCTCCTAAAAGGATGATCGGTTGGAAGAAATATGCAAAGACGGTAAAAATAGAAAGGTTTTTTTCCATTGAAAAGCATAAATGCTTTGTTGTATTTCAAAAAGTAAGGACATGATTTCAGACCATGTGTACTCCATCCAGATAACATGTCATGTTCCAGGAAGTCACTGATCTTCCACATCGATGCAGCTTTTAATATGAAATTTTGTTTCGTAGAAAAATCATATGTACTAACACTATTACTCCACAATGAATTTAACTCATCAATCAATGGTTTCATATAAAAATCAATATTATTTTTAGGATGTCTTGGGATTAATAAGTTAAAAAAGACATAGGGATCCTTCATCAACATCCATGGAGGTAAATTGTATGGAGTTATAAATACAGACCAACATGAATACTTACTACCATAAGAACCAAACAGATAGAAACCATCAGTAGAAAGAACCAATCACATGTTTCGGGCTTTGAAAGAAAAATATGGATGCATTAGGTCAAAATTTTTCCATGAATCACCATCAGATAGATGATTCAAGCTTTTACCAGTAGAAATCTTGGTTTTTTTCCATGACATCATTGACGATGTGTTCTGAGACATAAATAAACCCTGCAACTTGGGTGTAAGGGGGAAATATCTCAACTATTTTACAGGAATCGATCCATACTTCCCCAGTTGAGCTTCTTTATACCTCTATTGTCCACATGTGGGACAACTATCGAATGACTCATTTTCACCAGAATATAAGATGCAATAATTTTTAAATGCATGAATATTCCAATAACTAAGGCCCAAATTACAAACCAGCCTCTTGCTTGAAGGTTCCGGGCACAGCGGAAGCTCATGGATGGATGTGCCCACTTGTCTTTTTGTCATTAGCAATGATCAATCCGGGATCAATATGAAGATAAATGCCAGCCTCCACGGATCAAATCACAGAAATAGACAAAGAAGAAGGATAGTCTCGGAACCAAAAACGAGGATCGTCACAGGTTTATTATAATTAATTTAATTAATTGAAAAGAAGTACCTTTTTGGTGTTCTTTCTTCATTGATATTTCTGATCATGTTCCGATGTGATTCATCATTGCGTCGCGGAATCCAAGGATAGACTTCCTCTAGCGGTGATCCATACGTGCACCACATATCTCTGGATGTTGCCAAAGGATTCTCTGGGTGCTAGCATGGAGAATACTTTTCTTGCATTGTCCGCCTTAGATCATCTAGATCTGATGGAGGAGGATCTCTCTTGGTCTTGAGAGCGTTCTTGGAGGAAGGAGTTATTTCAATATTGAGAGAATTCTCCAGAATTTTTGTGCACAATGATTAAGGAAAAATGTTGGGGTTGTGAGGATATTTATAATCGAGTTTGAGGTTATAGATTTATGACAATAAATAAGCGCGTTACGCATTTTATTTATTTCATTAACTCTTATTGAAAACCCCTAAATGTCGAATCATTAATTCCTTGACATGAACCCATACTGATTATAATAAATATCATTTAATAAAACAATATTATTTCCTCAAAATCCTGACTAGAAAAACTACATAGTGTGTAATAATTAATACACGGCGTGTACTTGTTTTTCATAAAACTACACAGCGTGTAATCATTAATACACGGCATGTACCTGATTTTCATTTCCTTTCCAAAATGAAAACTACACGGCATGTAATAATTAATATATGGTATGTATATCTTATATTCATTTTATTCTTCCTTGATCATTAAAACTATTTAGTCTTCCTTGAATAATTATTAAACCACGTACAGGAATAATCATTATTCTACTTGAGATACTTGGATACACTTAGTGTGTGACGCTCTAGACCTCTTTCTTGTTGGCATTAGGTGGCTTGCCTAAAGTCCAAGATAACTGTCTAGTAACGGGCCAAGGCACCCAAGAGAAAGAAGTTAATGCCGCATTGATGTGTCACCTCATATGAACACTTACCATGTAATTTAATCCCTTTGTCTCAATATATCATCAAGTAGGTTTCATGTTAGTTTCATAAACCTATATGCTTGATCTGTCATTCTTTGACTTCTAGAAATAAACTCTTCGTTACACCATGGCCATGGAATTTGGGCGATTGTTCTATTTCAATCAAAGGGCCTGAGATATCTACTTCCATAAATATAGAAGGGAAATATCCTTCCTCAACTTATCCATTAACAACATATCATTCATGATGCACCCAAAGTACCCTACTTCCCACCAACTGTCTTCATGACGGTTTTCGTCAGCAGATCTAAGTGTGCAAGTCATGACATGAGTTAATGATAATCTTCTAGTCTAAGGACCATTACACACGCTCGTAGATAGTAATGTCTGATGACACCAAGACATGTGGAATTACTACTGGTGGGTCTGTTCTCATAATCTCCCATCTTGGAGATTAATAAGTGCGAACTCCATGAGAGAGAGTCTCGTCTTTTTACGAGTACTCTCACATGACGGTTTGTATACTGTGTGTCCTATCACAGTATGTCATCCAACTGTAGAACTTTATTTAAGAATATTGTTATATCATTTCAAGGTTCTCATCATAGCGGGGATCTGCCATGACCTTATTAATGCAACAAATATTCTAGGACATCATTATATTATAGTCATGTAGAACAATAAAAAATATATAATAAGTGTAAATTCATGTAATCAAAGTACAAACAATTAGTTCTCAGAACACCAACTTTAACAAACTCCCACTTGAACTAGATCCAACTGCCTACAACTTTTAGTCTGCTAGACCTCACATGATGATCATGTTTCTGCTGATTCAAGGCTTTAGTCAAGGGGTCTGCCACGTTGTCTTCCGTGGAAATATTGCCCACTACAACTTCACCTCTCTCAGAAAAATCCCTCAAGAGATGATACTTCTGAAGTATGTGTTTTTCCCACTAATGTCACCTTGTCTCTTTTTCAAGTGTAATTGTTGCAGTATTATCACAATAGAGTGTGATAGGATCTTTACTGCTAGGTACTACATCCATCTCTTGGACAAAGCTTCACATCCATACTACTTCTTTAGTTGCCTCAGAAGCTGTGATATACTCAGACTCCACTGTAGAATCTGCCACCACACTTTTCTTTTATCTCTTCCAGCTCACTGCACCTCCATTCAAACTAAAGATGTATCCAGTCTGCGACTTTATTTCATCTTGATCAGTCTAGAAACTAGCATCTACATGTCCTTTGATGACTATTTATTCATCTCCTTCATAAACTAGGAATATATCCTTAGTATGCCTTAGATACTTAAGGATAGTCTTGACTGCCATCCAATGGTGGTCTCCTAGATCAGCTTGATATCTGCCTTCCACACTTAATGCGTAAGCAACATCTAGCCTCGTACATAGCATATCATACATGACTGGCCCAATCGTGGATGTGTAAGGGATCCTTGACATTTTATTTCTTTCCTCATGTGTTTGAGGACACATTTTCTTGGAAAGATAAATGCCATGTGACACTGGCAACAATCTCCTCTTGGATTGTTCCATACTGAATCTCTTCAGTATCTTGTCAATGTATCTACTTTGACTCAGGCCCAACATTATCTTGGATCTATCACGATGGATCTTGATCCCAATAATATATGTTGCCTCGCCCAAGTCTTTCATAGAGAATCATTTATCCAACCATTCCTTAACTGACTGTAAGACAGGTAGTTCATTTCCAATTAGTAATATGTCATCAACATATACTATTAGAAAAACGACTGCACTTCTACTAAACCTTTTGTAGACACAAGGCTCGCATTCATTCTTAACAAATCCAAATTCCATTATAGATTCATCAAAACGAATGTTCCATGACCTTGATTATTTCTTTAATCCATAAATTGATTTCTACAACTTGCATACCTTGTTGGCATCCTTTGGAGTCACAAACCCTTTAGGTTGTGTCATGTAGACATCTTCCTGGAGGTTCCCATTAAGTAATGATGTTTTGACATCCATTTTCCAAATTTCATAGTCATGGTAAACGGCAATGGCCAATAGGATTCTGATGGATTTCAGCATTGCAACCAGTGAAAAGGTTTCATCATAGTCAATTCCTTGACGTTGTCTAAAACCTTTTGAAACCATTCGTGCTTTATAGGTGTTGACTTGTCCCTCCATGTCCAGTTTCTTCTTGAATACCCACTTATTACCAAAAGGATTTACATCAACTGGAGGATCTACCAAAATCCAGACTTGGTTTTGGTACATGGAATCCATTTCATAATTCATGGCTTATTGCCACTTGGCAACGTCTGTGCCTTCAACTGCTTCCTTGTAGGTAAGAGGATCATCATTGTCAACCAATAATGAGTCACCATCCTCGGTGACAAGAAAACCATATCGTTCTAGTTCTCTCACCTCTCTCATGCTCCTACGCAGTTCTTGTATCTCTGGATCAGATTGTTCTTCCATGGGGCTTTGTGGAATCTGTTCTTGTACCAAATCCTATGTATCTTGAGACTTGACTTCATCAAAGTCTATCTCGCTCCCACTATCTCTTTTGGAGATGTTCTCCCTCTAAAATAATATGGAATGTCTTTCCACTGTAACCTTTTTATCTAAGGGGTTGTATAGGTAATATCCCTGTGTTTCCTTGGGATATCCTATAAAGATACACTTTGTGCCTCGGGGTGCAAGTTTGTTACATGAAGAGGCCTTAACAAATGCTTCGCTACCCCACACATGTAAATTTGATAACATGTATTTTCCTCCACTCCATAACTCGTATGGAATACCATTTATCGATTTAGTTGGTACCTAGTTTATTATGTGTTTTGCTCTTTGTAATGCATATCCCCAAAAGGAAAATGGATGACTCACATGACTCATCATTGATCTCATCATGTCCAATAGGGTGCGGTTCCTCCTTTCACTTACACCATTCCACTGAGGCGTGTAAGGAGGAGTGAATTGAGATAGAATCCCAAACTCCCATAAGAAATCAATGAAGTCCTGATTAAGATATTCTCCTCCTCTATCTGAGTGAAGTTTCTTAATCTTCTTACCAAGATGGTTCTCAACTTCATTCTTGTATTCTTTGAACCGATCAAAAGAATATTACTTATACATTATTAAGTAAATATATCCATATCTAATAAAATCATCAGTAAAAGTTATGAAGTACAAGAACCCACCCCTTGCTTCAACTGGAAATGGTCCACACACATCTATGTGAACTAATTCTAGAAGCTCTTTAGCCCTTTCAGCTTTCCCACTAAATGGGGCTTTGGTCATTTTTCCTTGTAGACACGCATGACATACACCAAGTGGTTTTAGTTCAAAAGAATCTAAATACCCATATTGATGTAATTTTGTCGAACGTTTCTCATTGAAATGACCTAGCCGGTAATGCCAAATTTGGGTGTGGTATGAGTTATGTGAATTAACTTTGTCATCGATTGCCATTACTTGGTTTGTGTAGTCTAACACATAAAATTCGTTATATAAATGTGACCTACCAAAACAAATGTTATCTTTATAAAAGTAGCAACATTCATTTCTAAACTTGAAGATGAATCCATCAGTATCTAATCTGGATACTGAAATAATGTTTTTGGTTACATAGGGTACATAATAACATCCTTTCAATACCAAGACGATCCCAGTAGGCAATGTGAGGTGGTAGTCTCCGATAGCTACAACAGCGAGTCTGGCTCCATTGGCTTCTCGTAGATCCACCTCACCTTAGTCAATATTTCTGAATCTACTTGGTTCCTGTATTTGGATATAGATGTGAGCACCACACGTAGTATCTAATACCCAATTAGTAGAAACAGATAGATTTCATTCGATAACAAATGCACTTGAAGCTTCCCCTTTCTTTCTTGGCTGGGTGTAATTTTTCTTCTAGTGGCCCTTCTTGCCACATGTGAAACAAACAACCTCCTATTCTCTTGCCTCCCCTTTGATCTTACTTTTCTTGGAAGGCCTTGAAGAAGCTTTGGGCTTAAATCTCTTCGCCTTACCTTTCCTTTTATTCACCATAAGGAAAGAAGGCTTTTCACGCTTCATATCATTGTCCACTTGGTGAATGAGGATAAGAAGATTAGATAGAGACTTCTCAATGTTGTTCATGTTGAAATTTACAACAAAGTTAGAGAAGCTTCGGGGGAGTGATGCAAGAATGAGTTCGGTACCCAGTTCTTCAGGGATTTTAAACCCTAGAACCTCCAAACACTCAATATATCCAATGAGCTTGAATACATGAGACCCAGCTAGGGCACCCTCTCCAAGCTTGCTCTAGAATAGAACCTTAGAGGTCTCAAACCTTTACTATCTTGCTCTCTCCTGGTATAGACCACGGAGGTGCTCAAGCATGCTATAGGAATCCATGTCTTCATGAGAATTCATGAGCTCACTAGACATTGATGATAGCATCAAACATTGAACATCGAGTGAATCATTCAAATGTTGATCATAGACCAGGAAATCTTCATCACTCGCCCCTTGGGAAAGCGAATCAGGAAGTGAGGACTACAGCATGTAAAACTTTCGTTCATGGCGTAGGATAACCCGAAGGCACCTAAACTATTCGTGAAAGTTACTGCCGGTGAGGATATTGTCTTTATCCAGAATTGATTGCAGAGAAAATGTGGTTGACGAGTTTTTCATATTGATTCTACAAATTAAAATAGGAGATTTATCAGTACTTTATTGATTACATTTTATGATAAATAATAATTTTATTAAGTCTCCCACTATTTTATCAAGTCCCAATGACCCTCACCATTGAACTCAGAATGTCCAGTTGATTTGACATTATAGTGGCAAGGATCCATATTCCCCTTCGCATAACCCCAACAAGGACTAGTCAAGATATTATAAGGTATTTAGGTAGGAAGGTCTTTGCCAACTGTGAGCTTACAGTTCCTTGATCTGTTGAGTGGACTCCCCAATCCTGAAATCATGACTTGGATTTCCTCAACACTTGCCTCCATTTTACAACAAGTCTAGCAAGGGATACTCCTCTTGATGTAAAATGTTTAAGTCAACCCAAAAATTTCATAAGATCTGCTTTATAAAAGTAAGTGTCCCAACAAGGGTTGGCCAAAAACATAGTTTTATTGGGTCTTTCCCTTAATCAAGTAACGGAAGGCTTGGTCTGACTTAATATGGTATTTGAGGGATTTTATTCTTTATGCATAGTTTTGCATTATCACATGCTTGTTAATATTAAGTGATTCTTACTTAAGTGATTAACCATGTTCTGATAATTTTTACGCATAGTCCAGTTTTTATTTTATTCCATCTTTTCATGCTTGTTTATTTAATTAATTATGTGATTGTGACAATACATACATAATAAATAAACCATGTAATCAGGCAGAAATAAAACAAGATGGCATGATCATGAGCTTCTATTGGTTATCTTATCTAGTGGGTTTGATACGCTAAACCTGACCTAGGGAAAAACACCTTGAACTTGATGGTTCATGTTTTGCAGTTCCCACCTGTCCACCTTTGTATCTTCTTCAGTTGGTTTTGCCTCAACTTTGGATTTTGAACTATCTCATATGGCTTGGGAGATCTTCCATTATATGGGGTTTACATTAAATAAACCATGGGCACACAGGACCTACATTTTATTGGAAGAAGGCTCGCAGGCCAACGAATTTAAATAAATTTAAATGAAACCATACACACACAAAGGGTCTTTGTTCTAGTTCATGATCATCCATAGCATGCAACAACATTTACGCATATTTAGAATTCAAATTCTTTTAATCATTCAATTATTTAAGATAAGTCACGCTTGAATTCAATTAATTATGATCTTATAATTAATTAATTAATTAATTAATTATATTAAATTACTTTCTGAATTTCCATGAGATTCTTCTCATCCATATTTCTTGTACGATGTCTTTGTACTTTTGGAGGAAACCTGGTGAAATTCCATTTCGGGAAAGTACACAATGTGTAGGCTATATTTACACAGCGTGTATTTGTTTTCACCCTTTATCCAAAGTACATGCCGGGGGATTTGGCGTGTTTTCTATACTTTGGAATTTTTGGAGTACACGGCATGTAGAGTAATCAAACATGGTGTGTACTTCCTTATTAGGCGGTTACCAGCCTGGAAATCCTGTGTACGCAATATGCGGCTTCTCCTTTGTACACGGTTTCACCTGGGCTGGATCGGACTACACGACGTGTTGATTCAACATACACACTGTGTATTCTGGTTTCCACGCATCATTAATTTCTAGTCAACATGGTGTAATAAATACTTAGGTATACTCAATTCACAAAGCGTGGTTTGGCGGAATAGTATCGGTTCATTGAACCTAAGTACACAACGTGTAGTTTTCAGTACACGCCGTGTATTATTGTATTGTACAGAGAGAAAGAGAGGCTCCTCCAGATGAGTTCCTCATTCTTATTTTAATCAAAATTAAAATTAAAAGGTTGTTTTTATGATTTGAATCGATAAACGCAGGAGGAAGAACAGATCTCGTTCATTCAGATTTATAGAATGATTTATCTTGAATTGAATCAAATATAAATGTGTAAATTATCAACAAAAATTAAATAACTATAATCAACGTTGTAACCTCGCTCTAATACCATTTTAAGGTTCCAAGAACAGCGAAAGCTCATTGTTGGATGTGCCCACTTGGCTTTTTTTCATTAGCAGTGATCAATCGGGGATCAATACGAAGATAAATTCCAGCCTCGACGGATCAAATCATAGAAATAGGCAAAGAATAAGTATAGTCCTGGAACCACAAATGAGGATCATCACAAGTTGATTATAATTAATTTAATTAATTGACAATAAGTACTGTTTTGGTTTTCTTTATTCGTTGATATTTCTGATCACGTTCTGATGTGATTCGTCATTGCGTCACAGAAGCCGAGGATAGACTTCCTCCAGCAGTGATCCACACGTGGACCACATATCTCTGGACGTCACCAAAGGATTCTCTAGGTTATAGTGTGGAGAAACCTTTGCTTTCATTATCCACCTTAGATCATCTAGATATGATGGAGGAGGATTTCTCTCGGTCTTGAGAGCGTTCTTGGAGGAAGGAGTTATTTTGGTCTTGAGAGAATTCTCCATAATTTTTGTGCACAACAATTAAGGAAAAGTGTTGGGGTTGTGAGGATATTTATAATCGGGTTTGAGGTTATAGAGTTATGATAATAAATAAGTGTGTTACACATTTTATTTATTTCATTAACTCTTATTGAAAACCCCCACATGTTGAATCATTAATTCCTTGACATGCGCCCGCGCTGATTATAATAAATATCATTTAATAAAACAATATCATTTCCTCAAAATCCCGACTGGAAAAACTACATGGCGTGTAACCATTAATACACGGTCTGTACTTGTTTTTTCATAAAACTAAACGGTGTGTAATCATTAATACACGGTGTGTACCTGTTTTTCATTTCCTTTCCAAAATGAAAACTATCTGGCGTGTAATCATTAATACACGGCGTATATATCTTATTTTCATTTTATTCTTCCTCGACCATTAAAATTATTTATGATTACTTGAATAATTATTAAACCATGTATGATAATAATCTTTATTCTATTTAAGATACTTGGATACACTTAGTGTGTGGCCCTCTAGGCCTCTTTCTCATTGGAATTTGGCGGGCTTGCCTAAATTCCAAGATTACTATCTAGCAACGGGTCAAGGAACCCAAGATAAATAAGTTGAATCCACATTGACGTGTCACCTAATACGAATGCTTACCTTGTAATTTAATCCTTTTGTCTCAATATCTCATCAAGAAGGTTTCATGGAAGTGTCATAAACCTATATGCTTGATCTTTCATTCTTTGACTTCCAGAAACAAACTCGTCGTTACACCATGGCCATGGAATTTGGGCGATAGTTCTATTTCAATCAAAGGGCCTGAGATATCTACTTCCATAAATATTGAATGGAAAAATCCTTCCTTGACTTATCCATTAACAACATGTCATTTGTGACGCACCCAACATACCATACTTCCCGCCAACTGTCTTCATGACGGTTTTCATCAGCAAATCTAAGTGTGTGAGTCATGACATGAGTTAATGATAATCTTCCAGTCTAAGGACCATTACACATGCTTGTAAATATTAATGTTTTATGACACCAATACATGCAGAATTACTACTGGCGGGTCTATTCTCATAATCTCCCATCTTAGAGATTACCAAGTGCGAACTCCATGAGAGAGAGTTTCATCTTCTTATGAGTACTCGCACATGACGGTCTGTATACTGTGTGTCCTATCGTAGTATGTCATCCAACTATATAACTTTATTTAAGAATATTTTTATATCATTTCAAGGTTCTCATCAAAGAGTGGATCTACCATGACCTTATTAATGCAAAAAATATTCTAGGACATCATTATATTATAGTCATGTAGAATAATGAACAATATATAATAAGTGAACATTCATGCAATCAAAGTAAAAACAGTTGGTTCTCAGGAAACCAACTCTTACATTACTCTCATATTAATTTACAGGCAACACATTTCCTTCAACTAACAGTGCTTTAACCAAAGAAAATATCTAATCAAAACAGTTGTTTGACATTTCATTATCTGATTTAATAGCCATAAATTTTGAAACCACTTCTAATTTTTTTATCTTGCAACCAGGATAAAATGCATCCTCAGCAGAACTCAACAACTCATAAAATTCAGATGGTGCCAACTCAGGAGTTAAATCAATATCATCCTGAGTTTTAGTTTGTTAAACAGATGGACCTGCAACATTATGTACTAAATTTTGAAACCGTGATGGATTCAGAATCAAGTTATTAGTATCTTCTCTCGAACTACATTCACCTTGTTAATACCAAAAAACATAATCTAGTTGAAAACTAAAATGTAAGAGATGTCCCTCAACCTTGTCAAATGCGTCAAACGTTCTCAGAGCACATTTTTTACAAGGATACTTAATTGTGCCTTCTGAAAAAAATTCTAGTTTTGATGATGCAAATGATAAGAAAACTTCAACACCCTCAGTATATATAGGATTTAAACTAGAACCGTTTGGATTTCTGCGCTGATTTAGCCAAGCATGATCATCAAATAATGATTGTTGTTGACTTCCTTGTTCCATATTTTTCTAAAAAATATAAAATCATTACAGTTTTTGAATAATTTGAAATTATAAAAACACTATCCAAAAAAATAAGATAAATAATTACAACTACTTCTTAGTAATTACCATTAATTATAGGCGACACAATTTCCAGTGGATTGATGGCTACTCTTTTATCTGACGAATCATTTACTTGAAACTTTCTCAAACTGAAATCATAATGAAGAATCTACTCAGAGGTACGTATATCCATTCTCGTGCATATAACAATGTATAATCATACCTCCAATCAGATTCTTCATTGTGATTTCAGATTGAGAAAGATGCAAGTAAATGATCCATCAGAAAAAAGAGCCCACTTTCCGTCGATGAATCATCTTCTTGCAACTGTCACCACCTGAAAACATTATGAAAAATTTGGTCCTATGAATGCATATTTAAACTCGTGCATACGAGATTGGATATGAAAATGTAGTAGCATAATTTTCATAATGTTTTGAGTCGGTGAGAGTTGAAAGAAGAAGAGTCATTGATCAAAAAGAGTGTCTCCAATCCATTTAAAATTATGCCAAGTTATTAAAATTTATTACAATTGATTTTATTCCTATTTATTCCTAATTATTCCAAATTATTCCTAATTATTCATAATTATTTTTAATTATTCCTAATTATTCCTAATTATTCATAATTATGACTAATTATTCCTAATTATGACTAGTTATGACTAATTATGACTAATTATGACTAATTATTTCTAATTATTACCAATTATTACTAATTATTACTAATTATTCCAAATTATTGCTAATTATTCCTAATTATTCCTAATTATTCCAAATTATTCCAAATTATTCCAAATTATTCCAAATTATTCATAATTATTACTAATTATTACTAATATTACTAATTATTACTAATTATTACTAATTATTACTAATTATTCATAATTATTCATAATTATTACTAATTGTTCCTAATTTTTTTAATTATTTTTAATTATTTTTAATTATTTCTAATTATTGCTAATTATTGCTAACTAATGCTAACTACTGCTAACTACTGCTAACTACTACTAATTACTGCTAATTACAGCTAATTACTATTAATTATTTCTAATTATTACTAATTATTACTAATTATTTCTAATTATTGTTAATTATTCCTAATCATTCCTAATTATTCCTAATTATTCCTAATTATTTCTAATTATTCCTAATTATTCTTAATTATTCCTAATTATTCCTAATTATTCCAAATTATTCCAATTTATTCCAATTTATTCCAAATTATTCCAAATTATACCAAATTATTCCAAATTATTGCTAATTATTCCCAATTATTCTTAATTATTTCTAATTATTACTAATTATTTCTAATTAGTGCTAATTATTGCTAATTATTGCTAACTACTACTAATTATTTCTAACTACTTCTAAGTACTGCTAATTACTGCTAATTACTGCTAATAAGTGCTAATTACTGCTAATTACTACTAATTACTACTAATTAGTGCTAACTATTTCTAATTATTCCAAATTATTTCTAATTATTCATACTTATTCCTAATTATTCCTAATTATTCCTAATTATTCCTAATTATTGCTAATTATTCCTAATTATTGCTAATTATTGCTAATTATTGCTAATTATTGCTAATTATTGCTAATTATTGCTAATTATTGTTAATTATTGCTAATTATTGCTAATTATTGCTATTTATTTCTATTTATTCCTATTTATTACTAATTGTTGCTAATTGTTGCTAATTATTGCTATTTATTCCTATTTATTCCTATTTATTCCTATTTATTACTATTTATTACTAATTATTAGTAATTATTAGTAATTATTACTAATTTATTCTAATTATTACTAATTATTACTATTTATTACTATTTATTACTATTTATTACTATTTATTAATATTTATTAATATTTATTACTATTTATTACTAATTATTACTATTTAATATTATTTATTACTATTTATTTATATTTATTACTATTTATTATTATTTATTACTAATTATTACTAATTATTATTATTTATTACTATTTATTACTATTTATTACTAATTATTACTAATTATTATTATTTATTACTAATTCTTAGTATTTATTACTAATTATTAGTATTTATTACTAATTATTAGCATTTGTTACTAATTGTAAATATTTATTACTATTTTTCCTAATTATCAATATTTTTTCCTAATTATTACTAATTAGCGTTAATTACTATTAATTACTGCAAATTACAGCTACTAATTACTAATTACCACTAATTATTTATATACATTACTAATTATCATTAGTAATTATTAATTATTACTAATTACTAACAATTAGTACTAATAATTTCAATTTATTATTACAAATAGATACTAATGAAAAAACAATTTAAATCTAACTTAATTACAACTAATCAAAAAATAATTAAAATTAATATAAAAAATGAAATAAATACTAAATTAAATAAAACATAAATACCTTCAAACTTGATCTCTTATAATTGCAGACGACTTCACAACTTCTTCGTAAAAAAAACTAACTCTGAAAAAATTTCACTCTAAAATTAGACTTTAGAGAAGCAGAGAAAGTAGGGATTGAGGGGAATGAAGGAAAAAACGGATGGGGGTATATATAGGTTAGATTAGTTGCGACGGGAATATTTGCGACGGGATTCTTGTCGTAAATAGTACTTTTTGTGACGGGACCCGTCGCAAATACCTTCGGCCACTTTAATTATTATCGGCAGTTAAATGGTTATTTGCAACGGGTCCCGTCGCAAAAAGTGACCCGCCGACGCACTATTTCCAACGAGACAACATCCCGTCACAAATAGTATTTACCACCACCGGGTATTTGCGACGGGGAATTCTCTATCGCAAATAGTATTTACCGCCTCCCGGTATTTGCGATGGGAGGTGCCTACCCGTCGCAAATAAGTAGTTATTTGTGACGGGTTGATTCTCTCGTCGCAAATAACCTCTTCGATGGACTATTTGCGATAGGATTTATTCCCGCCGCAAATAACCCATCGCAAAAAAATCAGTTTTTCTCATAGTGACACTTGACCAACCCCTCTCTTGCTCCTCTACTAGTCTGCATCATCTCCTTCACCTGGTGTTTCTCCCATATTACAGTTCCCTTATGCTAATTCATGGTTTAATTACATGTATGTCATATCCCTCCTTTAATCCTTGGGTTTAGTTGAATCCATATTGTGACTGCTTCTACTCTGATCCATCAACATGGGGTTGCTCCATCAAGTCGCAGTCTGTAACACCTCAAGTTTTTATGAAATATTTTTTTCAAATAAATTAAATTTCTTTGATAGCTTGTGTTACATGCAACACTAAGTTAATATTGCACTACATGCAGCATTGAGATAGCTTGTGCTACTCATGACAATGAGTTTTAACAAAACCATGATATATTATTAATATAGTTATTTAAGCATGGATGTTATAACCTAGCCATTAAACTTAGCAATCTGAATAGTAATAACTAATTTTTAAATATTAATTCTAATGGTTTTATATAAATGAAACATATTGATAATAATGTATTTAATTTTCAAAAAAATAGTTATATGTTTCGAAAATACTATTTTGTCAAAAAATGGTTTTTATTACTTTTTTTAACATTAATAGAAAAATAACAATTTAGAAGATTAATTTTATAAAATAAACTTCATTTTTGATATCATCATTTCAAAATTTTATTACGGTGAATTTTTGGGGTTTTTCAGAAAAGTTCCATTTTTTGATGAATAATGAAAAATATTGAATTTTAATTGAAAATGACCTTTTTGTGTAATTTATTTATAAAGTTAAATTATATTTTAAATTGTTTTTAAAGTAAAATTAGTTCAATTATACATCCATTAATCCAATTTTGGTCATTGGAATCAATTTTATATTGAATTTCGATATAAACGCTTTATAAACTTTTGAACATTTTCTCTTTAAAAACTTGTTTTCTCGTCGGGTCTACGAGACTAATTTTAAATTAAAATTTTCCACTTAATTAAATGTAAAATTTAAAAATGGATTATATATTTTGAATCAAAATGACTTATATTATCTAATAAGTTCAACTTAATTTTTGACTAAAATTAATTTTAAAAATAATAAAAAATATTTACCGTAATTAAGGTAAAAATGGGTTTACCGGGGGTTAAACTAAAAATATAAGGGTTAAAAATAACCCAAAACATGTCCAACACCCATTTTTGTCCATATTGTGACCATATACCTTATATTATCGATAAGGGCCCATTTTTTAACCTTTTGGCATGATAAAATATGAGTACACCTTTTTCTTTGAAAAAATTACAAGTGTGTCACTCACCTCACTTATAAAATGGAACCCCCTCTCCTATCTTATTTACACAATAAAATCCTATTGTTTTAGAAAAAACTACCCAAATCACTTCCCAACTTCCCTCATCTCATCCTAGAAGACTTATTTTGTATATAAATCTATCCTAGGAAGGATTTTGGTGAAAACCTAAGGAGGATACCTGAAGAAGAGGAAACATTCATCAACAAGAATTTTAATTTTGTTTCTTCATCCACCTATTTAAATTATTTTTATAACATGAAGATAAAATACCCTCAATATCTTATATATATTGAGATGTTTTTATGTTAATTTCATGACCTATAACCATCACCACTTCCATCAAATGGGTTATAAAATCATCGTTCATGTGTATGGTGGACTACCCCCTCACGAACTGAGGTCATTCGTTTTTCCATTACCACCTCTCAAGTTTGTAAATAATGATGGATTTATTATTAATATATGGTATTTTTTATATTATTATACTTATTTAATTATTATATCATGCATACCTTCATACTCTTCATATTGTGAGAATATGATAACATCGCTCGTGTGTACGACGAACTACCACCTCGCAAAGCGATGTGATTCATTCCCACTTTACATGATAGGAAATAAAGATGAGTTTAATGAAAATATGTGATATATATGAAATATTATTGATTCTATAATCATATTATATCATTTAACATTATTTTGTTCAATTCTAAAAGAAAATGGAAATAACTTTCATGCGTATGTATGACCTATTGTCTCAATGAACGGTGTATTTAATTTTCTATCACTAAATTTTATGGATTACTCTAAATAAATATATACTAAATATATATTATATTTATATCATGGTTATAATTATGGATATTATTAAATCATAATCAAATTAATAGTACCAAAAATAAAAAATCAAAACATATATAAAAAACAAATCGGTTATTACCCGAAATGTAACTTTAACAAGGAATTGTTAATAAACGAGTAATAAAATCCATAAGAAAATAATATATGTTATGATATATATAATTTTTTTATATAATATATTTATAATAAAGTTAAATTTAATGTACACTAGTTTTGAACATGTACGTCGAAAGTCAAGACTTAAAGTAGGGGATTTTTGTCTCAATTTTCCTTCTTTGAGACGTATGTTATGTTATGCTCCTATATTCTTTCAAAAGGTTCATATACAGACCCTTTGATATGTAATATCATTAATTTATTTATCTTAATGATATTTTAGTTCAATTTTATTTTATTCCGTCATGGGGATTATAATTCAAAGTTACCAAAGTGATAAAGATTTTATGTTACAATCTCATCGTTTATCAGAATTATTTATGATTATGTTTCCAATGATAAAATATTATGACCATATTTTAATAAACTCGTAAATTTTATTATCCCTTATTTATTCATGATATTTTCAAGTAATATTTCCATTTTTCACTCTTTGTTACTTAAAATAATTGAGATTTTTTTAATAAAATCTGACTTTATTTCTCTCTTTGGTCGGAAATTCATTTTCTTCCAAAACCATGTTTTCTAAAAATGATTTTAAAAATGTTTTTAACACTTAAAAATGGTTTATTAAATAAATTTTTACCCATGTTTTACCTATTATTAAAACAATTTTAATGAATCTTCATATCATTTTCTAAATAAATCTTATTTGTCTTTTACCGAAATGTGAAAGAAATCTTTGTTTCAATGTGAACGACATGAACGAAACTTCTTGTCATCATGAACCTTATTTTCTTTGAATCTTAATTTATAATTTTCATGATTATTTTAAAATAAAAGTATTTTAAAAATGTTTTATGTTTTAAAAAGGTTTTTTTTCAGATGGAAAAGATATTTTAGCAAAGAAATGTTTTAAATAATTTTTAAAGCATCCTTTATAATTTTTCAAGTTTATTTTTAATGAAGAGAATTTAAAAAGTGTTTTATGTTTTAAAAAGTTATTTTCAAAGAATATTTATCTTGCTCAAGAAACATTCTAAGTAATTTATCTTTCAAAATAATTTTCCATCTAATATGACATCTGTTGATGTTACCTATGCCTTACTATGGATATGATAGAATTATTCCATTATTATTCTTTCTCTAAATGGGTTTTTATGATGACATGATATTTATGAAACCCATTGTCTTCCATGGGTTATACCATGATAAAATTCTTAAGAAGCCCACTTATATTTTCATGGGTTATTCTCTGATGAAATGTTTTAATGATTATTAAACCTATTTATTTTCCATAGCTTATAATAGGATTAAATGTTTATGAAACCCATTTCATTTCATGTGTTATGATGTGATGAATTTTTTCTAATCTTTTGGAGCACATACATATGATTGTCATTATGTTATGGGTGGGACCTATATCTCCCTCTAATGCATTGGGTAAATATTTATATCTCATGAGATATATAGGACTGGAACATGGAGTTAACTCGTTTCAATAAGGGACTTTTTATGCTATGATGGTCTTAGAAGTGAACCTTAACTACTATGTTGGTTTTTGGAGTGAACCCATTCCACTATGAAAACCTTGGTAGTGAGTCTTGACTACTATGGAAATGATTTTATATACTTATGTGTATTCTAGAAATATATGTCATATGCCAATGTTATGCTATCATGGATCATGTTCTTTGATTTCCTTATAATTCATGTCTTATTAAATTCCAATATTTATTCCATGACTCAAAATTATGATCTTTGATATATAGGTTATTGTTTTCAAATTTTATTCTCATGTTCTTATACCCTTACATCCATGTTATGATTATGTATTTCACTTGTTTACCCTTACAGAGCATCTGATCTCACCATTTCTTATGTTTCCCTACCCTAGGTTATGAAGAAATATATTACGTATAATATATCTAAGAAGGGTGATAGTTATGAAGATCATAGTGGGAGATTATGTAGTTTACCTATGGACTAGTTTCTTATGTTTCCAAGTTTCCAGAGACACTAAAATATCATGGTACTCAAGAATGTGTTCATGTAATGTAATGAATATTCATAAAAATGATGTAATATCTATGTATGATAAGCTTGGGTCACTATAGTTGGTATCAGAGTATGGGTTTAGTTAAACTTTTGAAACTAAGATGAGAAATCCTTAGTGATATCCCTAATAACATGTCTAAGGATAAGTCTATGTATGGGTCAAAGTATAAGAAAAATGTAATAGAATTTTGGTAAAGGATAGCATGAGTGGTTTCCAAGTAATTAAATCCCTATCTGGATATTACAAGTGGGCATGAATCTGGTATAGAGGTACCTAGGTGTAATAAATATGAAAAGGGAGCATTTTTATAGACTTGGTCTTTACTTGGTGTATGACAATGGGCCTTGTTGCACACCTGGGTTGACACTCCTGGGGTATACCGTTTATAAATTCACAAACTCATTACAAACCATCATGAAGGATTTAAATAAATGATGACTATGAATGACTTAAGATAAACCTAAGGTATCATAGCTTAAATAAAGTGTCATGATTTAGACAACCTATAAGTGATTTTTTATGATTATGTGGTTCCACATCATGATTATTGTTTCTTATGCTATGATTTTTGGTTTTAGTCAATGGATGGAACCTGAAGAAACCATGTTAATGAAAAGTATGATGGAAAATGAAATGATTATCCACCCGATCATCCAAACTTTATGGGAGATGGAATGAAAAATATCATTGTTATATTCACACAAATTTCTCAGGCTATGAATCATTTTGTACTTCAAAACAAGAAAAGGCAGGAAAAACATTATGTTGAGTCCTTTATGAGGAAACATCCACCTTCTTTTAGTGGGTCTTCTGATCCACTGGTTTCTGAATAATGGAACATCACCACTGAAAATATATTTTCCATTCACTAGTGTTTGGAACATTAAAAATTCATTTTATTCATCTACCATTTTAAAGTTGAAGTGGATCAATAGTCGACTCTTATCAAGAATACGAGGAAAAAGGGTGAAACTAACTCCATGGATTGAGACGAGTTCAAGAATTTATTTTTAAATAAGTACTTTCATCATATTCTTCATAAAAATATGAATAATGTGTTCCTTGGGATAAAGAAAAAATATGATGATTTTTTTGGTACTTATGAGGCAAATTTTACAAGACTTATGAGGTACTCTTTTGGTATTATCATCTAACCTGAAAGTATGGTTGATTGATTATTTAGTGACTTAAAACCAAGTCTTTAAAGGGATTTTTTCATATGAGACTTCAGTATCTATAAAGATATTGTTCTATGTTCTATCAAGTTGTATATAGAGGTTGAAGTTATATATAAATTTCATGGTTTTGATTATAAGTGAAAAATGGAATTCAAAGGAAAAATCTAATAACCATGGAGAGAAAAAGATGAGCTTTCCTTTATGATCAAATTTTGGGAAGAAGCATGGAGGAAATTTTCTTAAGAGGGGTAGTAAATGTTTTAAGTTTGGAAGGGAAGTTCATATGGAAATTGATTTCCAAAGTGACAGGAAGAAGTTATCTAATTATGTGAATAGAGAGAAATCCACACAGAATGAACCACCCACACTCCAATGTTTCAAATGTAAGTATTATGGGAATTATGCTAACCAGTTACCAAATATAAAGGTTAATGGTGATGATCAACATCAAAAACCTCTTAATCCAATAAACAAATGTAAATCTCATGTGATCACTATTTTTGATGAGGGGTGTAATAATGATGTGGTGAAAGGCACCTTACCATCCACTCTAGAACTAATAATGTATTATTTGACTCCGAATCTACCCATTATTTCATATCTGAATAATTTTATATGGTTATCAAGATTCCACCAAAACAATTAGATTTATAATTTGAATTTTAAACCCGTAATGGTATGATGATCACATCTCAATACTATGATTTCTCTCTGGTTGACATTGGTAGGAATGTACTTGTTGTAAACCTTGTTATTATTCCTCTGGTTGAATTTGATGTTATCTTGGGAATGGATTGGCTTTCTCTACATAAATCCCACATCAATTTTCAATTAAGGGAAGTTACATTTGATATTATAAACCTACCTATGATAATTTATCAATGTGACAATAAGTACGAACTTCTGACAGAGATCATATCCATTGTATGGGTCTTAATTCCCATTCATAAGGGGTGTTTATCTCAAATAGTTGGGGAGAAAATTGACCTTAATGATATGCATATTGTGAAATAATTTGTTGTGTATTTCTGGAAGAGTTACCCATCCTACCACCAAAACATGAAGCTAAGTTCTCAATAGAACTCATACCTGGTACTATACCAATTTCAAAGACTACCTATAGAATGGACCTGAATGAGTTATAGGAATTGAAGAATCAACTCTAGGAAAACCATGAAAAGGTATTCATTCGATCAAGTGTGTCACCTTAATGTGATCCTATTATTTTTGTTAGAAAGAAATATGGATAAATACGACTCTACAATGATTATCAAGAGCTGAACAAGATCACAATTAAGAACAATTATCCTCTTTCCTATATTGTTGAATTTTTTGATCAACTACATGGAGATCAATAATTTTCCAAGATTGACCTTCTTTTTAGATATCATCAATTGTGGGTCAAGAAGAAAGACATGCCCAAGACAACATTTTTTATAAGGTGTGGACACGATGAATACTTAGTATTGTCATTCAGTCTTATTAATTCCCCCTCCATCTTCATGGATTTCATGAATATAATCTTTATAGATTACCTTTATTGGTTTGTGGTAGTATTTATAGATGATATTATTATCTATTCAAAGATCAATTAATAGCATGAAGACCACATTATAATTGTACTAAAGACCCTAAGGAAGGAGAAATATAATGAAAAATTTAAAAATTGTGAATTTTGGCTGCAAAAGGTTTCATTTTTGTGTCATATAACCTCAATAGAGGGTATATCATTAGATCCATGAATGATGAAGGATATTTAATGTTATCCTAGGCCAACCACGATGAATTAGATCTGTAGTTTTCTTGGTTTAGCTGGATATTATTGATGGTTTGTGAAGAATTTATCATGACTATATAATCCTATAACTAGGTTAACTTAGAAGGGATTCAAGTTCCTCTGGAAAGATAAATGTGAGTAAAATTTCAAGGAATAGAAGAGGAGATTAGTCAGCACACATGTTCTTACTTTACCTTGTAGTAGAGAAGGGTTTGTAATATATAGTGATGCATCCAATAATGGATTGACATGTGTTCTTATACAGAATGGTGTGGTTATATCCTATGCCTCACAAAAATTGAAGATTCATGATAAAAATCACCCAAATCATGATTTGGAGTTTGTTGTGGTAATTTTTTAATTAAATATTTATAGGAATTATATTTATTGATAAAATTTTGATATATATTTTGATCATAAAATTTTAAAGTATATATTCATATAGAAGGAGTTAAAAATATGACAAAGAAGATGGTTAGAGATGATTAAAGATTATGAATGCTCAATACATTACCACCCTAGGAAATAAAATAAGGTGGATGATGCTTTGAGTCAAAAGGATCATGCTAGCTTATCTATGGTGATGATTGAAAAAGATCCAATATTTTTGGATATGTAAAGGATAGATCTTGAAATCCTAAAGGAATGGTAAAAATCTTGTATTGCTTAATTTAATATTCAACCATCTATCCAAGTAAATATTAACGATTTATAGAAGGAACATATAGAGATGAAAAATAAGGTTATAAATGTTCTTGATTTTAACCTTGATCATAATGGAATGATAAGGTTTGGGAACTATGTATGCATTCCGTACATACCAGATTTGAAGGAGTTGTTAGAGAAATCTCATAGTTCTTCATTATCTATTCATCTAGGAAGTATGAATATGTATAAATATTTGAAAGAGTGTTTATGTTGGGATGGAATGAAGAGAGATATTGAAGAGTGTTTATCTCGGTGCTTGGTATGTCAGCAAGTTAAGGCTAAAAGACAAAATTCTAAGGGGATGTTACATATATTACCCATACCAGAATGGAAATGGGAAAACATCACTATGGATTTTGTCATTGGACTCCCCAAAATGTATAACGACCATAATTCTATATGGGTTATAGTCGATCACCATAATAATTCATCACACTTCATTAATATAATATAAGACTTCTATTGGGATCATCTTTATAGGATATAAATTAAGAAAGTGGTAAGGTTACATGGAGTACCACATTCTATTATGTTTGATCAGGATATGAAGTTTACCTCAATGTTCTGGTGAAGTCTTTTTCAAGCTCTTGATATGGAGTTTATCTTTAGCATTTCATATCATCCTCATACATATGGCCAGACTAAGAGAAAAATTCAAACCCTAGAGGATATGTTGAGATCTTGTTATTTGGATTTCAAATGTGGTTGCAATCAACACCTTCCTCTAGTTGAGTTTTCTTACAACAATATCTTTCACTCAATCATTAATATAGATCCTTATGAATCCCTCTATGGAAATAAATTTAGAGATCCAAAATGATAAAATGAAGTTGGATAAATAAATATATTGGGACCTAAGATAACTTAATAAATGGAAGAGAAGGTTAGAGTCATTAAACAACACATCAAGGCAGCTCAAATTTGGTAGAAAATTTACAATGATAATCATAAGTGTGGTATAGAATTTGAAGTTGGTGACAAGTTGTTTCTAAGAATTTCTCTACGGAATAAGGTTATGAGATTTAGGATGAAAGGAAAATTAACCCCTATGTATATCGATACCTTTGAAATTCATGACTGTATCAGGATTGTAACTTATCACTTGGTGATTCCACCAAACCTCTCTCAAGTCCATGATGTGTTCCATGTATCTCTCTTAAGGAAGTACATACCTTTCCCTTCAAATGTACTAAACTCAGAGATAATACCATTGGAGGAATATCTTTATTAAGAGGAATAACTGATGAACATTATGGATCGTATAGAGAATGTTCTAAGAAAAAAATATCACTCACTTGGTCAAAGTTTTGTGTCAAAACAACCAGTTTAAGAAGATATATGGGAACCTGAATAAATGATGAGGTAGAAGTATCCTCATTTATTTGTATTAGAGTGATGAATTTTGAGGGCGAAATTCATTTTAAGGGGGGTAGAATGTAACACCCTAAGTGTTTATAAATTATTTTCTTTCAAATACATTAAATTTCATTGATAGCTTATGTTACATGAAACATCGAGGTAAGCTTGAGATTCACACAACACTATGATATCTTGAGTTATTAACGACATTGAGTTTTAACAAAACCATGGTATATTATTAATATAGTTATTTAAGCATGAGAGTTATAATCTAGAAATTAAACTTAACTATATGAATAATATTAATTACTTTTTAAATACTAATTAATTTTTTTATATAGATGAAACATATTGATAAAAAAAGTACTTAATTTCCTATAAAATAAAATTCATTTTTTTAATTATTATGTCAAAATTAGATTAGGGTGAATTTTTTAGATTTTTCTGAAAAGTTTTATTTTTCTTTTGAATAGTGAAAAATACTAAATTTTAATTGAAAACAACATTTTCATTTAATTTATTTATAAATTTAAATTATATTTTAAATTTTCTTTAAAGTAAAATTAGTTTAATTATTCATCCATTAATACAATTTAGGTTATTAGAATCAATTTCATATTTAATTTTGATATAAAAACTTTATAAACTTTTGAACATTTTCTCTTTAAAAACCCACTTTCTCATCGCATCTACAGGATTAATTTTAAATTAAAATTTTAAAATTCTGTTAATTTAATTTTAAAAATGAATTAATTATTTTTAATAATCATAAAGTTTATTATATAATAAGTTTAACTTAATGTTTTACCAAAATTAATAATAAAAATAGTAACAATTATTTACCATGGTTAAGGTAAAAATGGGTTTACCGAGGGTTAAACTAAAATTATAAGGGTTAAAAATATTCCAAAAATTTTCAAAAACACATTATATGGACATATTTTGACATTATATATTATATTATATATAATTTCCCTATTTTTAATCTTATGTAATGTTAAAAAAATTGTTACAACTTTTTCACTCAAAAACTTACATGTGTATCTCTTATCTAACTTATAGAAGGACACCCCCTCTCCTCTATTAATCACACCTTAAAACCCTTTTAGTTTGTCCAATACTTACCTAAATCTATTCCCAAATTTCCCACACTAATCATATAATCCTTATTTTGGACAAAAATGCAATATAGGAATGCTTTTGGTGCTAACATAAGAAGGATACCCGAAGAAGAGGTAGCGTTCTTCAACGAGTATTTTTGTTTTATTTATTCCTCTACCTAATTAAATTATTATTATACCATACTTATGTAATAAAATCAGTATTTTACATATAATGAGATGTTTTTATGTTAAGTTCATGACCTAAAACCATCTCCATTTTCATCAAATGTGTTACGAAATCATTGTTCATGTGTACGGCGGACTACCGCCTCACGAACCGATGTTATTCATTTTTTCATTAATACCTCTCAAGGATAGAAATAATGATGTATTTATTATTTATATATGATATTTATAATATTATTTTACTTATTTAATTATTATATCACACATACCTTCATACTCTCTATATTTTGGGAATGTGATAACGTTGCTTGTGTGTACGACGAACTACCACCTTGCGAAGCGATGTGATTCATTTATGCTTTACATGGAAGGTAATAAGGATGGGTTTAAGAAAAATATGTGATATATATGACATAAAAATGATTATGTAATGATAATATATCATTTAAATTTATTTCTTATAATCTAACAAGAAAATTGAAATAATGTTCATGTGTATGTATGGCCTACCGTCTCCATGAACAGTGTATTTCATTTTATATCACTAAATTTTATGGATTAATATAAATACATATATAATGAATAAATATGATATTTATATAATTTTACAAATTATATAGATGATAAAATCATGATCAAATTAATAGGATCAAAAATAACAAATCAAAACATATATGAAAAATAAAGTGGTTATTACCCGAAACATAACTTTAACATGAAATTGTTAATAAATGGGTAATAAAAGTATAAGGACCCATCCTTAAACATTGCATAATATTTATTTTTATTCAAGAAATTAATTTCTTTAACATTGAGTATCTTTTTTAGGTTTATAATTTTAGATAATTATGCCATAACTCATATATAACAAAACCATAAAATTCAAAGTGGGAACTTATGATTAGTATCCATTTTTTCCATAATATAATACTTTTGAAATAAATCATGATAAATATTATAAAATATATTCATGAATTTCAACTTGAACTATTCATATCCATTACTCATTATTAAATCCTGTGAAAAAACATTCAAAAACATGGGATAAGTATAAAAATATCAAGAAGGGATACAAAAGGAAGTAAAACATTATTCCATTAATAAACATTAAAAAACATGAAAATCCCTTTCTTGAAAACATAAAATTTTACCCTAAAAGGAACGTATCATTCGTTTAAAAAGATCATTTATTTTTCCTTTTTAAAATACTTATTTCCATGAAAACTCATAAAAAACATAGAAAATCCATGTAGGTACCTTGGGAAATCATCCCATAGAACCCTTAAAATCCCTTAAACCCTATTACAAATTGGAATAACCATATGGCTTATTTATAATATAATTATCTGAAGAATATAATCATTACCTAATGTATTGGAGCGCTATCTGGGTTCACCCATTGTTTAAGATATAACAGGCTCACCCGATGCTATCTGGGCGCACCCATAGTTTATAATTTCCAAGAACCACAAGATGAATTAAAATATTTCATCATTTTAAAAACCCTTTTAAACTAATATTAAAATCACTTTTAGATATTAAAATACCATTTTCTTTCAAAATCCCATTTTCAACACGAAATACACCTTTTCCTTGAAAACAATTTACAATACCAAAATACCCAAAATGATAAAGAGATTTTTTCATTTAAGGAAAAATTAAATCTTTAAAAGGAATCCAAAAATAAAAATAATTTCCATGGTAGTGGAAAATTCATTGTCGCTGTGTATGTTAAGAAAAGAACATTCCTTTTATCATTTGTTAAAATGTTTTTTATAAAACATGCAAAATGATTCCTTTTTTAAAATATTTGAATAAAATTAAAAATATAAATAAAATATCCTTCATAATTATTTTATATAAATAAACACATAAAATAATATCAATAATATTTACATCGAGGAAAATATTTTGAAATTAAATCTTAAAACATTTAAAATTTTATTTTTAAATCAAAGTCTCCCATACCACTTTGAAATATTGGAATCATAAAACTCATTAAAAAATAACATTAAAAAATTAAATATCATGAGAATATAGAAAATTCATGACATAACATATAAAATGGGATTTATATACACCTTATAAAATAATAAATGTTCATAACATCAAGATATGTCTCAATGAAAGGTGATTGAGATAAAGTCTCTTACCTTGAGTTTGACTTATCACGTGTGTCTTTATCTTCCTGAATAATAAAAATATGTTAATTATTTACTTGATTCATAAAATTTTTTAATTTTATCATTAGTTTTATTTCACTTATTACAATTTTGTAAACAACTACTTAAACAATTAAGTTTACATCGGGTGTTTTGACCATATTCAGTTTGTGTGTCAAAAACGACTTTGGTAGGTCAACTATGGTAAAAGGGGTCATCCTTAAAACATATCCATAATAATAATAATGAAATTATTATCTCATTTATAAAAAATTTATACATTTAAAACCAGTTTTGAAATATTATTATGAAAAATGAACCAACATTACAATCATGGAGACGGTAGGTCATGTGTATGCATGAGTAACGTCCCCATTTCTCAATGATCATTATGAAATGAAGGAAAGTAATTTTTATCTTTACATAATTATAATTATATCATAAATATCATGTTATTTAATTATATATACTTATATTTATAATTCTTGTGATGTAAAATGAATCGCATCGCGTCGAGGAGGCAATAGTATACACGTCCATGAACGACATTATCACTTTTTTAGTGTGAGAAATGATAATAAAGAAAATGATATATTATATTTATAAAAAGGTAATTATATCATAAATATCATATATATGTTATTTATGTCACATATTTTTATTAAACTCATCCTTAATATACTCCATGTAAAGTGTGAACGTATCACATTGCTTTGAGGAGGTGGTAGTCCACACATCCACACACAATGTTATCATATTCCCAAAAAATGGAAAGCATAAAGGTAAGTGTATATAACAATTAAAAAAGTATTAATACATCATAAATATCATATATATCATATAAAAATTATTTTTACATCATAATGTCTAACCATGAGAGGTGTTAAAGGAAAAAACAAACGACATCGTTTCACGAGTCGGTAGTCCGCTGTACACAAGAACAGTGATTTTGTTACCCATTTGATGAAGATGTAGGTAAAAAACATAAAATAAAAACATATTAGTATATTTAAGATAAAAAATTCATTATATAACCATGATATAAAGTAAAATTAAGGTATTGTATAAGTAAAAAAAATAAAAATACATGTTGATGAACGTTACCTCTTCTTCAGGTAACTCTTTTTTATTTGCACCAAAAGACTTCATGGTTGGATTTCTGACCAAATGGATGTCTATAGGGTGAGGGTATGTACTTTTGGATATTATTTGGGTAGGTTTTGGATAATAAAAAGGGCTTGATAGGTGTGAATATGTAAGGGGGTGAGTTACTTTTTGTAGTGGAGGGGGAGTGGCATTCTTGTAAATATCAAGAGGTGAACACTATTGGGAGGTCTAACTTACAAAATGTGTCACAAATAATGATTAATTTTAGATAAAAGGGATTATATGGTCTAAATATGGAAACAAAATTTATTTTTTAAAAGTTTCTATGTCATTTGGCCCCTTAAGATTAAATTTTAACCACTAAGTAAACACATTTTTACCTTAATCTCTGTAATTAATTTTAATTGTTTTCACTAATATTTTTGCGAAAAAACTAAGTTTACCTTATATAAATTATAAATTATGGTGATTAAAAATATGGAATTCATTTTTTCTAAATTTCAATCACATAAGTTTCCAAAATTAATTTAAAATTAATCATGAAGACGAGACAAAACAACGGGTTTTTAATGTAAAAAAGTTCAAAAGTTTGAAATATTTTTATATCCAATTTCATTGTAAAATTGATTAAAATAACCTAAATTGATTTAAATTATATAAAATATTTCTAATTATACTTTAAAACCAATTAAAAATATTATTTAACTATATAAATAAATTAAAAGAAAAAGAATTTTTCAATTAAAATTCAATGTTTTTTCACTATTCATCAAAAAATGAAACTTCTCAGAAAAATTCTAAAAATTCATCCAAAGTAAATTTTGATATTTTTATTCCAAAAATGAAGTGTATTTTATATATATAAATTATAAAAGTGTCGAAATTTATTTTTAATGTAATTATTCCATTAAAAGGCGGGAAAACATCGATATTAAATAATAATATTAACAATATATTATTGTTCAATATAACTCAGTCTTGCATAAAATGAAAGATTTTATAGAAACTAATTGTTGTGTATCATATATTATATTGAAAATATCATCAATTTTAATTTAAAATTACTATCTAATTCACAAATATTAATAAATATGAAAAAACTCATTTTATCATTACCTAGGATGTTACATACTTCCCCCTTTGGAAAATTGCATCCTTGAAATTTTATTCACATATTAAATAAGTGTGGATATTTTCCCTCATATCATTTTCATATTTTCATGTTTCCTATTTAACCATATGATTTTTCTATAAAAATTTAACTTAGTGAATCACCTTATGCCACAACACTTTCTCTTGGTGGTTAAGAACATGAACTGGTTGTTTCTCATAAGAAAGATTTTCTTCCAAATAAACTACTTCAAGGCTCGAAATATGAGATGAATTTGGTACATACTTATTTAACATTGAAACATGAAATACATTGTGTACCTGGGATAAAATTTTAGGTAAATACATTTGGTAGGAAATTGATACAACTTTCTCCAAAATTTCATACAGTCCAATGAATCATGGAATCAACTTATCCTTTTTACCAAAACACATAACACTTTTCCATAGAGAAACTTTGAGAAAGACATGATCACCTACCTCAAAAGAAATATCTTTCCTCTGGTTATCCACATAATTTTTCTATCTAATCTGATCTATCCTCATGTGTTTTTGAATCAATAAAACTTTATCTTTCATTACCTATACCAACTCTAGTCCCATCAACTTCCTTTCTCCTAAATCATCCCAAAAAGATAGTGTTAGACACCATTTTCTATATAATGCCTCAAATGGTTCCTTCTGTATACTAGAATGAAAACTATTTTTATAAGAAAACTCAACTAAAGAAATATTTCAATCCCAAATTTTCTTTTAATACATTGAGAAAGAACAAGGCATGTCTTCCAAGGTCTGAATCATCTACTCAGACTATCCCTCAGATTGAGGATGAAAATTTTTACTAAAATTTAATTCAATACCCAATAACTTCTGAAGTCCTTTTCAAAAATTGGATTTGAACCTGGAATGACGGTCTGATACAAGGGCGAGAGGTACTCTATGTAAACTAATAATCTCTTTTAGATACATTATAAAAATATGATCTAAAGAAATCATATCGAAAATGGGAAGAAAATGTGTAGATTTAGTTAATTGATCAATAATAACCCAAATTGCATTATTACCTTGATAAGTCTTTGGAAATCCTACCACAAAATCCATTGATATATTCTCTCATTTCCACTACAGAACTAGAAAAGGTTGAAGCATCCCCTTAGGTAACTATCATTATGTTTTAACCTGTTGACAAGTCACACACTTCATGATAAAGTTAACAATGTCTCTTTTTATTCCATCCCACAAATAATATTCTTGAATGTCTCTGTACATCTTAGTTTTACCCATATGAATGGAAAACGGAGAACTATAAGCTTTAGTCAATAACTCTTTCCTCAACTATGAATCACAGTGCACACATAACCTTTTTCAAAATCATAAAATACCTTCTTAATCAATATTAAATTTAGGAAACTTACCATTATTAATGGATTCTACCTTTTCTTACAAGTGTTGATCCACCATCAGAGCCCCCTTAATTATTTCTAACAAAGTAGACTACACTGAAACCTGAAACAAGATAGAGTATATCCCTGTATCAAAAACTTTTAGGAAAATATTAATCATATCATTAACCAAATGGTTATGTTCTAAATGTAAAATAGATAACATTACATTATTTTTTTTGACTCAAAGAATTGACCGCCTTGTTTGATTTTCTATAATGATAATGAATTGTGCAATCATAATACTTGATTAGTTCCAGACATCTTCATTGTCTCATGGTCAATTATTTCTGAGTGAATATATAATTCAAACTTTTTTTATCACACTTTACTCCATACAAATGATGCATTCAAATTTTTAAAGAAAAAAAACAACAACTAACTCTAAATCATTTCTAGGGAAATTCATTTCGTGAGGTTTAAACTGACATGAAGCATAATAAATTACCTGGTCATTTTTTATTAGGAAAAAACAAAGTCTTTTCAATGAAGCATCACTATAGATAATGAATTCACTATTTCTGTAAGGAAGAAAAAAAATTGGAGCATTCACTAATCTTTTTTTCAGTTCCTGAAAACAATAATCACATTCCTTTGTCCAAATGAACTTATCTCTTTTTTAAGTTAACTTAGTCATTGGTCTAGACAACTAAGAAAAGTTTTCAAAAAAACCTCTATTAGTAACCTTATAACCAAAGAAAACTATGAATCTCTGTGATATTTTATGTTTTTGGTCATTCTTCAACAACTTTAGTTTTAGAAAGAGCAAAAATTATACCATATTTAGAAATAATGTGACCAAGTAATGAATTTTTTTTTAAACCAAATTCACACTTTCTAAATTTACCATATAGTTTTTTTCTTTTAGGTTTTAAAAAACAACCCTTAGATGCCTTTCAAGTTTCTCTTGACATTTATAATATTCCAAAATGTCATCAATAAACACAACCATAAACTTATCATAGAAATAATAAATAATTAGATTCATAATATCCATGAATACAATAGGTGAATTAGATAACCCAAACTTCATAACTAAAAAGTTTACATATCTGGTTCAAAAAGAAGTCTTCGGAATGCCATCTTCCTTCACTTTCAACTGATAGTACCCCAACCTCATGTCAAACTTTGAAAAATATTGTGCTCCCTAGAGCTGATCAAACAAATCATTGATGTGAGGAAAAGGATACTTGTTCTTAAAATTGATATTATTAAAGGCACTATAATAAATTCAAAGTCTCATTGATCCATATTTATTTTTATCAAACAAGACAGGATCACCCCATGGTTAAGTGATAGGTTAGATGAAACTTTTTTTTAATAACTCCCACAATTTTTTTCAATTTTAAAAGTTCCACTTGATCCATTAGATAAGGGGGTTTATAAATAGGCTTAGCATTGGGTACTAAGTAAATAGTAAACTCAACCTCTCAATCAGGAATAACACTGAGAAAATCATCTGGAAAAACATTCATGTATTCATTTACTACCATCACATCACTAATTTGAACAGTTTCTTTATTTTCAACAATATGAGCTAGGTAACTTTCATTTCCATCTCTAATCAATTTCTTAGCCTCTTGGTAAGCTATCAAAGGTATGAAATCATTAAACACAACTTTATTAGCACTAAAATATATCTTATAATGATAAAATGAAATCCAAACCATACCAAGAATGATATCAAACTATAATATGGATAGTTGAACAAGATTTGTAGGAAATTCCATCCCACTGTTGACAATATGAATAATCTTATAATTCTTGGTTTCTTTAATACTTCAACCCAAATATTTTACCAAATTTTTTGTCTTAATTTCACTAGGTGATATTCCCAATTTACTTTCAAATTTATTATAAATGAAATAATGTGAAGATCTAGAGTTAAATGGGGTATTTTTATAATTTGAATACAGAAGTAACAAAAATTTCACCACTTAATTTTATGGCCCAAAATAAACTGTAGTAGTAACAAATCACCTCACTACACCTTTCTATTTATGATCATGAATATTTTTATCTTTTTCAACTAAATTTGGACACACATTATCATAATGAACCATCTCATCATAGCTAAAACATCTTACCATCATATGGCTATAAGTTACCACATTCTTTGATTCTTCAGGATTATTTTCCTTACATTAGTGGGCCATGTAGAAAAACTTTCCACATCGATAACACTTTTTTGTCTTCATAATACATTCTCTAGGGTGATTTTTACAATAATTACTGCAAGATTGGAACTTCATTTTATTACCTCCATATTTCTTTATTACATGTTTTCTCATCACCTACCATCCTAACCACTTCATACTTTTATCATCTTGAGGCACATGAGTGTTAGAAAACTCCATATCAACCTTTTCAGCACAAGAACAACTTTCTCATAGATTTTAAATCCCCATGCGACCAAAGCTATTCATATAATTAGTTTCAATCCTGAGTAAAACTGATTAATTTTTATATCAGTGTCCTGAATAAAACCTGACACATACCTAGCCAGTATTGTGAATTTTCCTTCATATGAATCTTTTAAATCTTCATATTTTTTCCTCAATTATAGGAATTGTTTTTTCATTTGGATTCGAATAAATTTTGTGAAATGTTTATCAAGTAAAAGATCCTTGAATTTTTCCCATTCCATAGAATCAAGATCATATTTTATCTAGTATTATTAGCCAAAGACCACCATTGATCAACTTCACCTTCAAAATGATAAACAACAAGGGTTACTATTTAACATTTCGAACATCCCATGACATCAAATATTTTTTCCAGAGCATTAATCCATCCTTCGGCTACCACCGGGTCAGATGATCCACTGAATGATGGTGAATGTTTCCTCATTAAATGATCCAAAAAATACATGTTCCTTCAGTGTAGTTCAGGATCCTCTCTAGCATGAAAACCACCATCATTTATTGCCTGATTCTACTGATCCATAACTACAAAAAATAGTTCTATTTTGATTTAGACCATATCAGGATGCTAATTTGCAATGATATCTTCCTATTGGTTCCTTCCTACTATAGCTTCCTTGTTTCTTCTGTCCAAAAACCATTCTAAAAAGACATATTTTAGATGATTCAACATGGTAATCTTCAGATGATATAACATTTTAACTTGACCATATGGTAAAATATTTCAAGGTAAATTTGTTAATATTACCCTACACTCTAAAGTTATCTAAACCAGCCTCTGATACCAACTATAATTACCCATCCTTAAATAATATATAATCTTGAGTTTTAGTCGATAAATTACTTTATTTCACATTGAGGATCTTTTCAAGTTTGTAGTTTTGGATAATTAGGCCATAACTCATACATAACAAAACCATAAAATACAACGTGTAAAATTTCTATTAGTATCTATTTTTTCCATAATAAAAAACTTTTAAAATAAATAATGATATCTTTTATGAAAAATCTTCATGACTTTTAACTCAACCCCTTCCAATCCCTTACTCATTTTTAAATCCTATAAAAAGCATTCAAAAACGTGGGATGAGCATAAAAATCTAAGTAAGGGATACAAAAAAGAAGGAAACCATTGGTCTATTGATAAACATTAAAACCCATGAAAAACCCTTTCTTGAAAACATATCATTTTACCCAAAATGAAAATATAATTCCTTTAAAAGGATCATTTATTTTACCTTTTAAAAACTTATGATTTCCATGAAAACTCATTAGAAAACATAGAAAATTCATGTTGGTACCTTGGGACATCATCACATAGAACCCTTATAGAACCCTTCAAGAACCCTTAGATTTTATAATAACCATATGGATGACTTCCAATATAATTCTCTAGATAATATAATCATTACCCAATTCATTGGAGCACTATCTAGGTGCAACCATCATTTAAACTATAACTGGCTCACCCGACGCTATCTGGGAGCACCCATCATTCATAAGGTCCAAGAACCACAAAATGGAATAAAAAAATTCATCATTTGAAAAAAACTTTTAAACTCTTATGCAAATTAATTTAAAATATTAAAATTCCATTTTCTTTCAAAATCCCATTTTCAACACAAAATACACATTTTCTTTGAAAACCCATTTCCAATACCAAAATACCCAAAATTATAAAGAGGGTTTTTCATTTAAAGAAAAAATAAATATTTAAAAGGAAGGAGAAAATAAAAATAATGGCCATGATGATGGAAAATTCATTTTCACCATGTACGTTAAGAATAGAACATTCCTTTTGTCGTTTGTCAAAATGATCCGTATAAAACACATAAAAATATTCATTTTTGAAATAATTTTAATAAAATTAAAAATATACACAAAATTTACTTAATAATACTTTTATATAAATAAAAATATAAAATAATATCAAGAATATTGACACAGAGGAATTTTTTCTGAAATAAAATCTTAAAACATTTAAAAATAGATTTTTAAATCAAAGTGTCCCATACCAATTTGAAATGTATGAATCATAAAACTAATTAAATAATAACATTAAAAAATTTAATATCATGATAATATATAAAATTCATGATATAACATGTCAAAGGGGATGTATATACACCTTATAAAAGAATAATGGTGTGTAACATCAAGATGTGCCTCAATGAAAGAAGATTGGTATGAAGTCCCTTACCTTGAGTCTGACTTGTCACGTGTGTATTTATATTCCTGAATAATAATATTATCTTAATTATTTATATAATTTATAAACATTTTCAAGTTTATCATTACTTTCATTTCACTTATTATAATGTTGTAAACAACTACTTAAATAATTAAGTTTATGTTGAGTGTTTTGACCATATTCGGTTTATGTGTCAAAAATGACTTTGGTAGATCAACTATGGTCAAAGGGGTCATCATTAAAATATATATAGAATAATAATCATGTCATAATTATCATATTTATATATAATTTATATATTTAAACTGAATCATGAAATATGGTTATGAAAAATGAACCAATGTTACAATCATGGAGACGGTAGGTTGTACGCACGCATGAGTAACGTTCTAATTTCTCAATGATCATTATGAAAAGAAGGTAAGTAAAATTTATATTTACATGATGATAATTATATAATAAATAAAATGATATTTAATAATATATAATTATTATAATGTAAAATTAATCGCATCACATCGAGGAGGCAGTAGTCCACACGTCAACGAATGATGTTGTCACTTTTTTTAGTGTGTGAAAGGGTAATAAAGAAAATGATATATTATATTTATATAAAGTTAATTATTTAATGAATATTATATATATATTGTATTTATGTAATATATTTTTATTAAACTCATCCTTAATACATTCCTTGTAAATTGTGAACGTAGCACATCGCTTTGAGGAGGCGGTAATCCACACATCCACAAAAAAAGTTATCATATTCCCAAAAAATGGAAAGCATGAAGGTATGTGTATATAAAAATTTCATAAGTATTAATACATAATATATATCATATATATAATATAAAAAAATTGAGTCCATCATAATCCAAAACCATGATAGGCGGTAAAGTAAAAATGAATGACATTGTTTCGCAAGGCGGTAGTTCATCGTACACACGAACTGTGATTTAGTTACCCATTTGATAGAAGTGTGTGTAGATGTTGGTTGAACACTTAAAATAACAACATATACATATATTTAATATAATTATGTCATTATATAATAATTATATAAATGGAAATTAAGTGATTTGAGAAGGAAACAAAATAAAAATGCTTGTTGATAAACATCACATCTTCTTCGGGTAACTCCTTTTGGTTTGAACCAAAGGACTTATTAGTTGGATTTATAACCAAATTGAGGCCTCTAGGGTGAGAGGAGATAATTTGGGATATTATATCGGTATATTTTGTATGATCCAATGTTCTTTAAAGGTTTTAATAAGTGAGGGGTGAGTTCCTTTTTTATAGTGGAGGGGGAGTGACATTCTTGTAAATATAAAAAGGTAAACACTATTGGCATGTCTCCTTACATCATATGTCTCCAATAATGATTAATTTTAAATAAAAGGGAGTATATGGTAAAAACAAGGTCATAAAATGGATTTTTTAAAAGTTTATAGTTCATTTGGATCCTTAAGATTAAAGTTTAGCCACTAAGTAAACACATTTATACCTTAATCATTGTAATTAATTTTAATTTCTTTGACTAGTATTTTTAGTAAAAAACTAATTTGACATTACTAGAAATTATAAAATATTATGATAATAAATATGGAATCTATTTTTCTAAATTCTAATTAAATAAGTGGTAGAAATTAATTTAAAATTAATCTTGCAGACGGGACGAAACAACAGGTTTTTAAAGTAAAAAAGTTGAAATGTTGAAATGTTTTTATATCCACTTTAAATTTGAAATTGATTAAAATGACATAAATTGGTTTAAATTATATAAAATTGATCTAATCATACTTTAAAACCATTTAAAATTTTATATAACTATATAAATAAATTAGATGAAACAAAAGTTTTCAATTAAAATTCAATGTTTTCATTATTTCTCAAAAAATGAAACTTCTCAGAAAAATTACAAAAATTCACCCAAAGTAAATTTAGGTATTAAAATTAAAAAAATTAAGTTTATTTTTTCATAAAAAATTTATAAAATTTTAAAAAATTAGTTTTAAATTAAGTTTTCCATTAAAAGGTTGTAAAATGACCATGTTAAATAATAATATTAACAGTATATTATTGTTTAGTATAACTCGGTCTTGCATGAAATGCAAGATTTAGAGAAAACTGATTATTGAGTATCATATACTCTATTAAACATATCATCCATTTTAATTTAAAATTTCCATATAATTCATAAATATGAATAAATACGAAAAAGACTTATTCTATCATTACTTAGCAAGTTACCAAAAGGTCATAAAAATCATATATGGTATGATATATATATATATATATAGTTTTCTGTAATATATGTATAATATACTTATATTTATTATACATGAGGTTTGAATGTGTAAAACGAAAGTCAAGACTTAAGGTAAGTGATTTTTTGTCTCAATTTTCCTTCTTTGAGATGTATGTTATATTATGCACCGATATTCTTTCACGAGGTGTATATACAACCAATTTGACTTGTAATATCATGAATTTATTTATCCTAATGATATTTTAAGTTATATTTTATTTTATACCTTCATGGGGATTACAATTCAAAGTTACCAAAGTGGTAAATATTTTATGTTATAATCTCATCATTTATCGGGATTGTATATGATTATGTTTCTGATGATAAAATATTATGATCAATCTCTCAAGAAACTCATAACTTTTCTTCTCCTCTAGTTAATCGTAATATTTTCAAGTAAAAATTCCAATCTTCCAATCTTTCATTCTTAAAATAATTAAGAAAGTTTTTTTACAAAAATAAGACTTTATTTTTCTCTTCATTTGGAAATTCATTTTCTTCAAAAACCATGTTTTGTAAAAATGTTTTCAAAAATGTTTTTAACATTTTTAAAGTGGTTTATTAAATCAATTTTTACCCATATTTTACTTTTTACGAAAAAAATTAAAGGGATATTCAGATCCTTTTCCAAATAATACTCATTTGTCTTTTACCAAAAATGTGAAAGAAATATTTATTTTAACATGTACGTCATAAAAGAAACTTCTCATCATCATGACCATTATTTTATTTGAATCTTCCTTTATAATTTTTTAAGATTATTTTAAAATAAAAGGATTTTTATTTTTTTTTGTTTTAAAAAGTGTTTTTTTTTCAAGGCGGAAATGATGTTTTCCTTAAGAAATGTTTTAAATGATTTTTAAAGCTTCCTTTATAAGTTTTAAATTTTATTTTAAAAGAAAAATATTTAAAAAATGTTTTATTTTTTAAAAGTGATTTTCAAAGAAAATTTAACTTTCTAAAGAAATATTCCAAGTGATTTATCTTTCAAAATAATTTTCTATTTAAGATGACATCTGTTGATGTTACCTATACCTTACTGGGGATATGATCCAAGAATACCATTCTTATTCTTTCTATAAATGGATTATGTTTATGATAACATGTTTTTTATGATACCCATTTCTATTCCATGGGTTATACCATGATAAAATTATTATGAAATCCACTTCTTTTTCCACAGCTTATGCTATGATGAAATGATTATGAAACCTATCTCTTTTCCACAGGTTATGATATAATGAAATGTTTATTAAGCCCATTTCATTTCATGAGTTATGATATGATGAATGTTTTATTATATTTTGACACAGATACGTATTATTTTCATTATGTGAGGGGTGGTATGTATATTTCCCTCCAATGCATTCGGTAATGATTTATATCACATGAGATAGACAAGATTGGAACGAGGATTGAACCCGGTTCAGTATGAGACTTTGTCTGCTATGATAGTCTTGGGAGTGAACCTTGAATACTATGATGGCTTAGGAAGTGAACTCATTCCAATATGATATTCTTGGTAGTGATCCTTGACTACTATGGAAATGACTTTCTATGCTTATGTGTATACCAAAAATTTATGTCTTATACCAATGTTTTGTTGTTATGGATCACATTCTTTGATTCTCTAATGATTCATGTCTTATGAACTATCAATATTTATTACATGACTCAATATTATGGTCTTTGATATGTAGGGTATGGTTATAAAATGTTATGATCATTTTCTCATACCCTTATGTTCATGTTATGCTTACGTATCTCACTTGTTTACCCTTACTGAGCATTTGAGCTGACCCTTTCTTGGGTTTCCTTTCCCCAGGTTATGAAGGAATGAATTACGTATGAGATGTCAAAGAAGAGTGTTGGTTATGAAGATCATATGGGGAGATGATGTTGTTTACCTATGGACCAGTTTGTATTTCTAATTTTCCAAGACACTAAACTATCACAATATTTTAGTGTATGTTTGTGTAATGTAATGAATATTCATAAAAAATGATGTAATATATATGTATGATAAGTCTAGATCGCTATATGGTATGCTCCACTTCATGACCTAGAGGATCTCTGCTTCATGGCCTAGAAGGCCTTAATATTTTCAGTCTATAGGCCCTATGGCCTGAAGGCCTAATAATGTCTTGAAGGCACCTAATGACCCAAGTTGGGTGAATAGTATCGTTGCTACATTACAACAAAATAACAACTACATTACCCCTGAAAATAGGTCTCTGTCTAGATTTGAATTTGGGTCTTTTAGATGTTTGATTATGGGTCTTTTGAATGCAGGATAGTTTTAATGGTTTTACCTTCTTTGCATTAAAGTATGCAACTGATTGTATTTTCTTTCACTCATTAGAAAAATATAACCTGGGGTGGTGTTCTCGCATACATGTAGAATAATCATGACCCAAAACACATTATATCTTGGTGTTATTTACTAATTTTTTGTTATTATAATCCATAAGTGTGTTTCATGAGTTTTCTAAAATCAATTTTTTCTTTTGGTAAACAAAACCTCTTGTGTTATCAAAACATAACTCAGTAATATGTAACTAATATAAAAAAGGCCTTTAACGACCGCCAAAATACATCACTAAAGGCCTATAGTGTCCACCAAACAATGGATGATTGAGGCCCATCAATGTTTTCTATAGTGTCTGCCATTTGGTAGATGCTATAGATAAGATAGGGAGTACCTATAGCAACCGCCATTTGGAAGTCACTATACACCAGCCGGCCAAGACCTACAGTGACTGCTATATGGCAGCTACTCTTGGTTTTTTTATTTTTTTTAAAAAATTACACACCAACATTAAAAAAACCACCATTTCAAAAATAAAAAAAAATATTTCCAAATTACCTAAAATCACGAGCACATAAATCACTTTGCCTCATAATATTTCAAAGTCCACACTCATCATCGAATAAAACTGCATGACAAAATTTAATAAAATAATTTTTACAGAAAAAAATATTTCAACTAATAATTGAAATGAAATAAAATATTTTAATTATAGAAAATGACATATCCAATTGACTTTATGTCTACTCAATCATTTCACAATTCACTCTATGGTTGTTGTAGTCTCATTTCACCGCATTCAAATGTTGTTTGGTTGGTTTTGACCCCCAGACAAACCTTTTTAAAGGGCGCCAAACCTTTAAAAATCATATATTCAGTAGTTCTGGGTATAACGCACATCCGATTGATGTTTTTTTTGCTTGTACACATCAATAATAATAATAATAAGATGGTTTTTATATGATTTCAAGTCATTCTGAGGTCGTTTTCTATATATCTGACCGTTAAATACATGTTTTGGTGTTTTATGACACTAAAAGTACATTTTTCATCATCCCAAACAAATGGATTCTCTAATTGGCATACCTTAAACTTCACCATTTCACAATTAAATTTATGGTTTTTATCTTCTGATTTCATCACATTCAATGGTCGTTCGATTTTTTTTGAACCCCTACACGCTTTTAAAGGGTATCAAACCTTTACAAACTACATAATTAGTCATTCTAGAAAGATTTCATGTCCAATTGACATTTCATCTGCTCATACACAACATTAATAATAATTACGGTCTTCCTATGATTTCAGGTTATTCTGAGGTCGTTTGATATTGAATTGACCGTTAAATGCACATTTTGGTGTTTTATGACACTAAAAGTGTGTTTTTGGTCATCCTAAACAAATGGAATCTATGATTGACATTATGTATGCTTTACCGTTTCACAATTCACTCTATGGTTATTGTTCTTTGATTTCACCACATTCAGAGGTCGTTTGGTTGGCTTTGACCCGTGGATTCACCTTTTTAAAGGGCATCAAACCTTTAAAAATCGCACATTCGATAGTTCCAGGAAGACTACATGTCTCATTGACTTATCATCTAGTATTAAACATAAATAATAATACTAATATGATTTTATTGTGATTTTAAGTCATTCTAAGGTTGTTTTCTATATATTCGACCATTAAACACGTGTTTTGGTGTTTTACGACACTAAAATTTCATTTTTTGTCATCGTAAACAAACAGAAAATTTGATTGATGTATCGTCTACCCAAGCATTTCACAATTTACTCTATGGTTTTTTTTCATCTTATTTCACTACATTCGGTGGTCATTCAGCTTTTTTTTTTACCCCCCACATGCTTTTAAAGGGCATCAAACCTTTAAAAACCACATATTCGATCATTCGAGACAGAATGCACCTCTGATTGAAATTTATTCTACTCATACACAATATGAATAATAATAAGATGGTATTCCTATAATTTCAGGTCATTTAGAGGTTGTTTGATATTGAATTGACTGTTAAATGCACATTTTGTTGTTTTATGACACTAAAAGTGTGTTTTCGGTCATCCAAAGGAAAAGACATCTCTGATTGACATTTCGTCTGCTCAACCATTTTACAATTCAATCTACGATTATTTTATTTTTATTTTACCATATTCAGAGGTCGTTTGGTGGTTTTGACCCTTAGATGAACCTTTTTAAAGGGCGCCAAACCTTTAAAAACTATACATTCGGTAGTTCTGGGAAAACCACACCTCCAATTGACGTATCATCTACTAGTACACATCAAAAATAATAATAATATGGTTTTCTTGTGATTTCAATCCATTTTGAGGTTGTTTTATATATATATGACTGTTAAATGCATGTTTTGGTGTTTTACAACACTAAAATTGTGTTTTCTGTCATCTTAGACAAACGAAAACTCTAATTGACATACCATCTACTTTCCCATTTCACAATTCACTCTACGGTTGTTATCGTCTGATTTCACCACATTTTCTGATCATTCGGCTAGTTTTGACCCCCCCCCATGTGCTTTTAAAGGGTGTCAAACCGCATATTCAATCATTCGGGATAGACCACATGTCCAATTGACATTTTGTATACTCGTACACAACATGAATAATAATAAGATGGTATTCCTATGATTTGAAGTCATTACGAGGTCGTTTGATATTGAATTGACCGTTAAACGTATGTTTTGGTGTTTTATGACACTAAAAGTGTATTTTTTGTCATCTTGGAAAAATAGAATATCTGATTGATATTCTGTTTGCTTTAACATTTCACAATTTACTCTACAATTGTTTTCTTCTGATTTCACAACATTCGGAGGTTGTATGGTTGGTTTTGACCCCCGAACGCACCTTAAAGGGCGTCAAACCTTTAAAAACTATATATTCTATAGTTTCGGGCAGACCGCATGTCCGATTGACATCTCTTATGCTCATACACAACATGAATAATAATATGGTCTTCTTGTGATTTCAGGTCATTCTGAGTTCATTTGATATTGAATTGACAGTTAGACGCACGTTTTGGTTTTTTATGACACTAAAAGTGCTTTTTGTTCATCCCGAGAAAACAGATTCTCCGATTGACGTTCCATCTACTCAACCATTTAAAAATTCACTCTATGGTTTTTTTTTATGATTTCACCACATTTAGTGGTCGTTTGGTTGGTTTTGACCCCTGGGCGCACCTTTTTAAAGGGTGTCAAACCTTTAAAAACCACATATTCTATAGTTCCGGGTAGACCACACATTCGATTGACATATCTTCTACTTGTACATGACATGGATAATAATAATAATATGGTATTCCTATTATTTCAAGTCATTCTAAGTTCTTTTGCTATATATCTGACTATTAAACGCATGTTTTGGTGTTTTACGACACTAAAAGTGCATTTTCTATGATCTCAGAGAAACAAAAACTCTGATTGACATATCGTCTAATTGACCATTTCACAATTCACTCTATGGTTTTTGTTCTCTTATTTCACCGCATTTGGTGCTCGTTCGGCTAGTTTTGACCTCCTGTGTGCTTTTAAAAGGCGGCAAACCTTTAAAAACTTCATATTCGATCATTTGGGACATAATGCATGTCTAGTTGTTGTTTCGTCTACTCGTACATAACATTAATAATAATAATACAATCTTCCTATGATTTCGATTAATTTCGAGGTCATTTGATATTGAATTTACCGTTAAATGCACACTTTGGTGTTTTATGACACTGAAAGTGTGTTTTTGGTCAACTCGAGAAAATGGCATCTCTGATTGACATTTTGTCTACTCAACCATTTAACAATTCACTCTATGGTTTTTTTAGTTTCATTTCACTGCATTTGGATTTTGTTTGGTTGGTTTTAACCCCTAGACGCACCTTTTTAAAAGGCATCAAATCTTTAAAAACCACAGATTATATAGTTCTATGCTAACCACATGTTTTATTAATGTCTTGTATTCTCATACACAACATGAATATCATGAATAATATGGTTGAAATTTGATTCCAATTCATTCTGAGATCGTTTTCTATATATCTTACTGTTAAATGCATGTTTTGGTGTTTTACGACACTAAAAGTGCATTTTTCATCATCCCAGACAAACGACATCTCTGATTAACGTATTTTCTACTCGACCATTTCAAAATTCACTCTACAGTCGTTTTCTTCTAATTTCACTACATTCGGTGGTTGTTCGGTTGGTTTTGTCCCCTCGCGTGCTTTTAAAGGGCATCAAAACTTTAAAAACTGTATATTTGATCATGCTGGACAGACCGCATGTATGATTGAAATTTTGTATCTTTGTACACAACAAGAATAATAATAATAATATGGTTTTCCTATGATTTCAGTTCATTCTGAGGTCGTTTGATATTGAATTGACCATTAAACACACGTTTTGGTGTTTTATAACACTAAAAGTGCATTTTTGGTCATCTTTGGAAAACAACATCTCCGATTGAAGTTTTTTCTACTTGAACATTTCAAAATTCACTCTACAGTTGTTGTCATCAGATTTCACTACATTCAAATGTCATTTGGTTGGTTTTGAACCCCAGACACACTTTTTAAAGGGCACCAAACCTTTAAAAATCACATATTATGTAGTTCCGGGAAGACTGCATGTCTAATTGACATCTCGTATACTCATACACAACATGAATAATAATAAGATGGTTTTCCTATGATTTCAAGTCATTTTGAGGACGTTTTATATATATCTGATCGTTAAACGCATTTTTTGGTGTTTTATGACACTAAAAGTATGTTTTTCATCATCCCAGACAAACAGAATCTCTAATTGACGAACTGTCTACTTGACCATCTCAAATTTCACTCTATGGTTGTTTTCATCTAGTTTCACTACATTCGGTGGTTGTTCAGTTGGTTTTGACCCCCCGTGTGCTTTTAAAGGGCGTTAAACCTTTAAAAACACACATTTGATCATTTTGGACAGACCTCACGCTCGACTAACATTTCTTCTACTCGTACACAATATGAATAATAATAAGACAGTATTCCTATGATTTCAGGTTATTCCAAGGACATTTGATATTGAATTGATCGTTAAATGTACATTTTGGTGTTTTATGACAATAAAAGTGAGTTTTCGTTCATCCTGGGCAAATGACATCTCTGATTGATGTTCCTCTTACTCAACCATTTCAGAATTCACTCTACGGTTGTTTTCGTATGATTTCACCACATTTGGAGGTCTTTTGGTTGGTTTTTACCCCCAAACACACCTTTTTAAAGGCCATCAAACCTTTAAAAACGCATATTATGTAGTTACGGGTAAACCGCATGTCTGATTGATGTATCATCTGCTCATACATGACATTAATAATAATACTATGATTTTCTTGTGATTTCAAGTCATTATGAGGTTTTTTTCTATATATATGACTGTTAAATGCATGTTTTGATGTTTTATGACACTAAAAGTGTGTTTTTCATCATCCCGAACAAATGGGTAGACTGCATGTCTGATTGACATTCCATATTCTTGTACACAACATTAATAAATATTTTTTGTTCTTTTTATTTTTTCATTTTTGTGAGTTAAAGAGAGAAATGTTGAATAAGTAGAAGAACGGTTGGGATTTGGAAGAAAACAACTATCAATTCACCCCCGGTGTTAACTGTATACTAAGTGATCCTATCAGTGCCAACAATATCCAAACTCCTTATTCTACCTTAGTTGCATAAGAAATCTGATGTAAATTCATAGGAAAATCATGAGGTAGCTTTTCATGTTTTCATACGTAGGTGTACTTAATCCAATAGTTGGCATCAAACGTAGAGATGACAATTTTGAACCTTGTAGAACACAACACTAGTTAAACGGGTTTGGGTCAATCATAAATTGATTTAGATTGTAATCAGGTTGTTTAATCTGGTATATAAATAATTTTCACATTGGATTTAGGTTGACCATTCTTTACCCATCTAATCTTTTAACATGATACAGTAACTTACATATTTTATGTTAAACGAGTTGGAGAGCCAAGTTATAATTTCCCTCTTCATATATATATTGGATCAGATAAACCCATTTAATTAAATGGATCAAAAAAGGATTGAGTTTAAATGGGTTTACAATATAATCAACTCAATCTATAAACCCAAATTATTACCTTTAATCAAACATAATCGCCCAAATATAATATTAGGCATTAAACCCATTTCTCTAAGTAAGAAAAAATGAATGAAGAATAGTTTTGAGTTAGGGTTGAGATTAAATGGGTTCATATAAAGGTCAACCTGCCATGAACCGAGCCCGTGAACCTGAATTGTCACCTTTAACAAAGACTGGCATTTCTTAGCTAGTCTTTAATATCCATCTAATTTAGCCCAGGTTTCATTAAGATGTGGAGGTTTAAGCTTGTGAAAAATCTCAACACCACACCCAACATTAGTTCGTTTGAGTTGTTTTAGAAAAAGAATCAAATGAAAACAACTCCAACATGCACAAAAGAGGTAGCATAAAATCCATAAGAAGTTACCGGTGTGGATAGAGCCCCTTACGAGCCCATAGTTTTGCTCTGTATGCATACAAGAAGAAATGAAAAAATGATAAGAAATATACATGTATAACTATAAAAATCCATTAAATGATCATATCGGTTTTTTGTATTCTATAAACATGAAATGGGAGGAGATTACTTCTTCGTTCACACTCTCCAGGTGATGTTTCAAACCAGCTAAAAACTAGTAATTCTTTCATTAAAAATCATCACACCCTTCAGTTCTCCAGTCATTTTGCTCGTATACATGATTGTACAAATTTTACTCTTCCTTTTGATGGGTAGGTCAACATGCACGTTATATCCTTGAAAATATTGACAAATAATAGAATTCAAAATAATAAATGACATGAGAAAAAAATGGGTGAAGGAAAAATTCGTAAAAAAAGTTTGGTGATAAGGCCAATGAAATGATTATTTCATCGTACAAATGAGGTTTAGGGGACGAGGAGGAGACAAGATAGGGGTGGAAATTCATTGTTGATTGAACTAAATGGCGATAGATACTAATAACATATGGATTAATATACAATAACACACTGTTGATTGAAGTTTTTTTCAATGTTAAATATCATGTGCGTGGACTGGATATGGCAGAAATGCAGCCTACCAGTTGTAAAAAATCATCCCATGAATATATAGTCAAGCCAAAATCTTCAACCATGTCCCTTTACTCTGGCATAACCCTTCCACATCTGAAAATTTCTGTACAAAGAGAAGCATATAGTCTAACAACAACCACTTGTATTGGCATCACAACTTAAAATTTACATGGAACTTACTTTGCAAAAAAATTATATCTTAGGTAATGTCTTCGAAATATGAAAATGGAATAGAATGATAAATAACTACACAACATTAAAAAAGTTATAAAGAGTAAAGTAAACACATAACTTGATGCTCATTAATGTACCTCAGTAATATTTTTCTCCTCTACAGATGCAATAAAGACATGGCATATGATGAATTCTACAGCATCAGTGCCTAAAATAAAATAGTAAAGCAACCAAATGAATTCTATGTTTGGTTCATAGAATTATTGAGAATGGGATAAAATGAAATGGAGTGGAATAAAATGAAGTGAAGTTGGAATGAGGTGGAATGGAATGGAATGAAATTTACTTGAATGAATAAATAATAACAGTCCATTTGGTTACTTTCCAAATGGTATTGTTTAATGAAAAATATATCCCTGGGTTAAAATAAAAAAGGTGAGGGGCAAATTTTTTTTTAGTTCCCTTCCTATACATAGGAAACCAAACTAACACCCCTTGAGTTTTCATTAAATATTACATTTTTTTTGAACCATATATCCATAAAATTTCATATTCATCCAACCAAGTGGTGGAATTATGTTTCATTTACTCTTTTAACCTAACCAAACATAGTACCATTTCCCATGAACAATTCTATTTGGAATGCAACTAGAAGAACTGTTAGTAAATTATGAAAAGTTATATTATTAAAGACATAAGTTGAAAAAAATTAAAACCATCATAATAATAATGCATACCTAATGAGTCATATAGAGGAATACAATATAGTCCATGAGCATTTCATGTCTGCAAAACACAGCATGGTCCATGAGCCTAACACTGAAGCATACCTCCATGATCATAACACACTCTGGGTAGTTGACACCATAAATTCCACAGTGAACTCCCTAAAAATCACCAATCAGTAACAAAAAAGTCAAATTGAATCATTACCAAAATCCGGGTATTTATGAGAGCATTTTAGTTTTTGAAATACTTTCTTGAGCCCTCATCTTTGCATGGATTTCACAAATTTCATCACTAAATGATAAAATTCTTTGTAAGTTAACCATACATATTTACCAGGATTCAAAAAAATCAAAAACATTAGTTTAAGGTCAAAACAAGTTGAAATAAGGCATTAGGCCATGTACACAAACTTCAAAATGTGATTATACATTCCCGTGTGCAATGCAACGATGACCAATAATTGGATTTTGTGGTTATTTATCTACATCCAAGCTATAGGAAGACATTCAAATTCTACTAGTGATGTATTAAATTGAACTAAACTAAATCAAATAAATTTGATCAAATCCAAAAAGACCCAACATGAACTAATATGAAAAACATAAAATAGAACTAAATCAAAAAAAATCTAATCCAAATTGACCCAAACCAAATAAAATAAAAATGAACTGAATAAAATCAAACCAAATTGAAACAAAATGAATTTAATTCAACCAAATTGAAGTGAAACAACCTGACGTAACTTAAACAAAATTGAACTAACCAAACCTTAATCAAACAACATAAAAAAATGAACTGAAACAAAATAAACCCAACCTAACCCAAAAAAACCTAATCAAATATAGTCAAACCTTATCAAATCAAAATGAATTGAACTGAATAAATAAACTTGGCCTGATTTGATCTAAACTGAATGGAATTGATCTAAACCAAATCTCACTAAATGAAATCAAACTATATTGAATTAATAAACATTATCCAGATCTAAAACTGATCGACTTAAATAGAATTGAACCATAAAAAACAAAATTGAATTTTTTAACACTAGTCTGGATGGAACTAAACTAAACTTATCTAACATAAATTGAATTATACCACACCAAATAGATCTGACTCTATCCAACTCAAAAAGAACTATATTAATCTAAATCACACTGAACAAAAACAAAACACACTGAACCGAACTGATTAAATCTAAAAAAATGAAACTAGGCTATGCCAAATTGAATTGAACAAAAACACACATAATAAAACCAAACTCAAAGAAAAAAAGAGAGATAAACAAGAATAAATTGAGTCAAATTGTACTAAATTGAACCAAAAAAATCAAATCAAACCTAATAGACTTGTATGGAACCAAACCAAACAATCCAAACCTGATATGAACTAACCAAGATTAAAATGCATTTAAATGAATCTAACTAACATGGATCGAATTTAATCAATCTTACCTAAACAAATACCTGAATAAAAATTATCTTGAAAAAAACCAGATACCACTAAACCAAATATAATTGAAGTGTTATGTTCCAAATTGAATTGTACCAAATCATAAAAAAATCATATTTAACCACAATAAGCTAAACAAAAATGAATATAATTTAACCAAATCGAATAGATTTAGACTGAATCAAACCCCACTGAATTGAACCAAACCGAATTGAATAAAACCCAAACAAACAATAGTAACTCAAATAAAAAAACCTAAATATAATAACTTGAATTAACCAGAATTAAATATAATTTAACAAAATTGAAATGAATATATATTAACTGAATCAAACTTAACAATGCTAAACATACTTGAAATAAATCCAAATGATCTAAAATATCCCAATCCAAACCAATACAATGTATATATAATCAACCATTCTTAAAAAACCTAAAAAATAGAACTAAACCAAATTATACCAACCCAGACCAAACTAACCTAATCCAACCCGACCCCACCCATCCTAAACCACACTAAAGTAAATATAAATGAACCAAACATAACATAGTAGGATATAATGGCCCAAATCTAACCTGATATAATCTGAACTTATATAAATCAAATTGATAAAAATTAAACTAAAATTAAATGGATTGATCCATTAAAACAAGTAATGAAGTGAAATGTGAAGGTTCTGAGCATAGTGGAAGTGCGGTTGGGTCGGCACCCAACTTTAAATTTTATCGTGATCAATGATTATTTCAAGATCAATACGATGATGAATGCCAATATCCCTAGAATAAAATCAATGATTTAGATAAATAAGAAAGAGGTCTAGAACCTAGAGAGAGGATAAATATATTTTTTTATAATTAATTTAATTAAATTGAAGAAATACCTCCAAGGTTTTGTTTCTTCGTTGATGTGTCTGACCATAGATCTGCGGTGAGCCTTTTGTTTCTTTATAGAGATCAAGAGTAGGTATCCTATAGAAATAATCCACACATGCTCTGTGAATCTTTAGATGTCACCAAAGGAGTCTTCGGGTAATGCATGGAAGGTCCTTTTTCTTGTGTCCTCCTCCCTCGATCACCTTGAGAGCCTCTTCCAAAGCGTTCTCCAATCTGGTGGAGGATGGTCATTCTCATTCTTGAGAGAATTCTTAGAGAGAGAAAATCTCTCGAGTCTTGAGATATTTTTCTCCAAAAAATTGTGCACAACAAAGATTGGATATCTAGAATGTGGGTTTCTCCCTTGGCTAATAAGAAAATAATATGTAACTGGGAATTTAATTCACTAGGTAATAATAAATAATTAGCACAAGTGTCATTAATTATTTTATTATTCCATTGGAAACCCCTATATCAAATAATAACAGCAATAACATTATTTCCATGACATTTGATTAGATTGAAATTTACAATTAAATATTATTTTAATAAAATAATATTTAATATTATTTTCTCACTGGACCCTTTAACTCGGTCCACCCATCCTCTTAAATATTTATCGAACCTTGAATAATAAATATTTATTTACTAAATAAATAAATAAATCTAACTATATTATTCACCAATAAATAAATAAAATGTGATCAGGAATAACTTAATAATTATTAAACCAAAATCAGGAATAATATTTATTCAACTTGTTAAATAATAAATTATTTAACTAAGATTCTGGATACACTTAGTGTGTGGCCCTCTAGACCTCTTTCTCAGTGGCATTAGGCGAGCCTGCCTAAAATCCAAGGTTAGTGTCTAAAAACACGCCAAGGTACCCATGTAGAAATAATTTAATGTCTCAATGACATGTCACCTCATACAAACTCTTACCATGTAATATAACGCCTTTATCGCAATATCTCTAATCGAGTAGGTTTCATGATAGTGTCATAAACCTATATACTCGATAACTCATTATTTGACTTTCTAGAAATAGAAATTTCCTAGAAAACACCATGTCTATGGATTTATTTAGGCTATATCATTTCTATCAAAGGGACTAAGATATTTACTTCCATTAATGAATAGAAGAGATAAATCATTTCTCGCATTATTCATTAATGCAATATTACTCGTGACGCGCCCAACGTATCCTACCTCGCTGCGAGCATATTTCATCATAGTTTTCACCAAAACATCAAAGTGTGAAACTCATAATATCCCTTAATAATAATATTAAAGTCTAAGTACCATTACACATGTATGTATATAGGAATATCCAATAACACTTATAATGTGGATTTCCTATTGTTCGGTCTCATTCTCATAATATCCTACTGGATATTACAAGAAGCGTAAACCATGAGAAGGTGCCTCAAAGTACTATAATTCTTCACCCTTGATAGACTATATCATTTGTGTCCCTTAAAATGATATCATCTGGCCATAGAACATTTATTAAATAATAGTTTCATGGAACTTCTGAGTTCTCATCATAGCGGGGAAATGCTATGACCTTTTAGTGTGAAAACTACTCTTGGGACATTATCACATGCTATGTTACTCAGAAGAACAATCAGGATATGATAAAGAATTTATTAATATTAAAAAACATGAATATAAGTTTATCATAAAGTACAAATAAGTTGGTTCTAGGGCACCAACTCCAACAAACTCCCACTTACACTATAGCCAACTACTAAAAACCTTCAGTCTTCTAGCTCTCACATGATATCCATTCTTCTGCTGAGATAGGCCTTTAGTCAAGGGGTCCACCATGTTCTCCTCCATGGAAAATCTACTCATTGAAACTTCACCCCTCTGATGAAAATTCCTCAAGAGGTGATACTTCTAAAGTATGTTTTTTTTCTGTTGATGTGACCATGTCTCTTTTGTAAGAGTCATCGCTACAATATTATCACAATACAATGTGATAGGGTCTCTACTTCTCGGCACTACATCAAGATCCTAGAAAAATTTATAAATCTATATGGCTTACATTTCTACATAAAAAGTCTCTATATATTCAGACTCCACTATAGAATCAGCGCTAAATGACTACTTTGAACTCTTCCATCTCACAGCTCTTTCGTTGAGATAGAAAACATATCCTAGTTGAAACGTTAGATCATTCTAGTCTATCTGAAAACCATCATCATTATACCCTCTGATGAAAAGCTCCTCATCTCCTCCATACACTAGGAACATATCCTTAGATATTCTCATATACTTAAGAATAGCCTTAACAGTAGTCCAATATTGGTATCCAAGATCTTCTTGATATCTGCCTACCATACTCAGTGCATAGGCAACATCAAGTCTAGTACATAACATGGCATACATGATTTATCCTATCACTAAATCATATGGGATCTTACTCATTTTATCTTTTTCCTATTATGTATGGGGATGCATTTTCTTAGAAAGATGCATGCCAAGTGAAACTGGAACCAATCCTGTCACGAACCAACTCAGGTCGACCCTAAACTGGTCACCCGAGTCGGCCCACGACAAGGCCCGAAGGGCGTTCCCGATCTCCATAGGCTGACAACTAGTGCCGGAAATCAAAATTAAATAGTTGGTAATGATTTGGGCCATAAAATGATAAATAAATAAAAAGTAAATAGAACAATTTTTCCCACAGGCTGTCTCACAATAATGAAAAATCCTCTTTACTATGCACATATCACAAATCACACATTCAATACACACATCATTTTCTAAAATAAGGGGGCATTCCTCAAGAGAGGTTTTTTATTTTTCATAAACTATTCTTAAGGTGTCAAATGGGATTAATTACATACAAGGATAAATTTTTATAAATAACCAGCCAAAATTCCAAACACCTTTGTAAATATTCATTACCAATTCAAAACCACTTCGAAAATCACTTTTCAAGAAAAGTCACTTAAGACCAATGGGAATTAGAAATACATTTCAATTTCCAAAATAAAGGCATAATCATTTCTAGAAACCACAACTAGATTTCATAGCATGTGTATATAGCATAAATATAAAACATATTTTTAAAACAAGCAATAAATTATGGAATTCAAATTAAAGGCATAGGCATAGGGGACCTACCTCAGGGTGGAACCAAACCAAAATTTCAGCCCTTGGCTCTTTCTAACTAAAATTTGTTGCTCTCCCACTAAGCATATTCACCTTCACATACATTTAAGGACACCTATCCCCTATGCGCACATTCACATGGCCATGAACATGTGCAAGGGGATCCTTACATATATGCTTATATGCATATACCAGTCACCACTCATTTACGTATGCATTTTCATATATATACATGGTCACACATATCCCCATACATGTATTTTCACTACTGTGGATGATTATACATGTAACGGGGGAACCCACATATACATATATACTTACCTATTCACACGTAGTTGAGTCGCCTTAGACTCGGTGACTCGAAACCATAAAGCAGAGTTCAATGCACTACACCACAAATACTACAAACCTTAAAACAAATAAATACCCAAATTTAGATGGTGTGAAACCAAACAACGACATAAAAACCATACCTCGGATGGCAGTGGTGAACCGAAACATCTCAAACTACCTCAGATTTGGTGGTGGTTGACAGAATCCATAAGAATAGGTCTCGGGGGACCATTCGCACAACCCTAAACCACAAGAAATCACAAAACCTGAATCAAACCCTGATCTATGGTTTCAATTAATTAATTAATTAATCATTCTATCATTTAATAAATCAAAGTCACTAAAAAACATAATATGAAGAGACCAATAACACAAGTATCAATCACATGAACATAAACCTCATATAAAACAAGAGGGTTCAATAAGGGAAAATCAATATCACATCACAAATTCAAACTGGGTCTTCACTAAAAGTTAAGAAACTCACACATTTCAAACCCCCATTTAAAATAAAACTAAAAACCCCATTTTGAAATCATTTGCGGTCGCACCTCAATTTAAAACCAAATCCCCTTTTTAAGATACCATTTTCACCCAAATAAAACCCAACCGGGCCAAGACCCATTGCCCAAATTTAAAACCATAAAATGGGGCAAATGCATCTCATAATAATATTAACATAAATAAACATACCAATTTAAAACATGAAACAAGAACTACACCAAACCAACAAATTATGCCAAGGTCAAGAGATAATTAAATAGGTGTAAATCATCACAAGGCTATTACATATAATTTTTACTTTCATGAAATAGGGAATTAAAAGGGAGCAAGCATTTTAGAACTCCCATAGAAACAAATTTCATAGTGACACCTACCTTAAAGAGGAGAAGATCCATCCATAACACTTCAGCACTTGAAACCCTTGACAAAGACACCTCCGCACTTGTGCACACATGTATTATATATATATATATATACCCTTAATCCATTATACATTTTCCCCATTCCATGAGGGAAAATGTGAAAGGAAGGTATATATATATACAAACGTACCTGTACATGTGAGCGCAACACCTCAAGAAGCCATCAACATTCTACAATAATTCTAGGAACCCAAATAGAAGGTGCGAAACACAATAGTGGAATAAAACACTTACCTCAGACAATAATGACAAGACGATATGAGACAATCCTATTCATATTTGGTAAAGGATGATGGAATACACACGAAGGGGTCCCAAGAGACCTTCTGCATACCCTATAAATGGAAGAAACCACAAAAATCAGATTAACCCGAGACCTAGGGTTTGGCCGAACGGAATGGAGTGACAAAGAGGGGAAAACTGGCCAAATCAAAGGAGGAGACAAGGGAAGACAAACATACCTCAATGATTCGAGTGGTATTTATGAATAAACCAGGGAAAATCACTAAACAAAATAGGATCCATGAGGGAGGGGTGGCACATGACCAAGGAGGGAGGGTGAGGAGCTATGCGCAATGCCTTAATGATTCGAGCGGGATTTGTGAAGAAACTGGGGAAGATCGTTGAACTAAAGAGGAGCCACGAGGGAGGGGTGGCGCATGACCAAGGAGGGAGGGGGAGGCATTGTGCACAATGCATAGGGAGGAAGAAACAAAGAGGAGAAAAAAAATGGAAAAAAAAAAGAAAAAAAAATAAATATTTAGTAAATCTCTTTCGTATCTGGTCAAGGTATGTACTCTGACTTAGACCAAGAAGCCTCTTGGATCTATCATAAACAATATTGATCCCTAGAATGTAGGCTGCTTCTCCTAAGTCTTTTATGGAGAATTACTTGTTCAACCACTCCTTAACTAGCTGTAAGACTGGTATGTCATTTCCAATACGTAATATGTTGTCAACATATACTACTAGGATAATGATCGAATTCACATTAAACCTTTTGTAAACACATGGCTCACATTCATTCTTAATGAAACCAAATCCCCTTATGGCTTAATCGAATCGAATGTTTCATGACCTGGATGCTTGATTCAATCCATAAATGGATCTATGCAACTTGCAAACCCTTTTGGAATCACTTGGTATCACAAATCCTTTTGGTTGTGTCATATAGAAATCTTCTATAAGGTTACCATTAAGGAACGTAGTTTTGACATCCATCTACAAAATCTCATATTCATGGTAAGATGTGATGGAAAGTATGGTTCTGATGGATTTAAACATGGAAACTGTCAAAAAAATTTCATCATAGTCAATTCCTTGACGCTGTTTGAAACCTTTAGCCACTATGCTTTATAGGTACTTACTTTACCTTCCATGTCCAGTTTCCTCTTTAATACTCATTTATATCCAACATGATTTACATTAACTTGCACATCAACTAGAACCCAGACTTGGTTCTGATATATGAAATCTATCTCAGAATTCATAGGTTATAGCTATCATGCAGCTTCTGATCTCTCTACTGCCTCCTTTTAGGAGAGAGGTTCATCATTGCCCAATAATAATGAGACACCATCCTCGGTGACAAGAAAACCATATCTATCTGGTTCCCTTACCTCTCTTACACTCCTACGTAGTATTTGTGTTTTAGGAACTACTTCTTCCACAGGGACCTATGGAACTTGTTCCTGTACCAACTCATGTGTATCTTGAGCATCAACTTCATCGAAGTCAATCTTTATCCCACTATCCTTTTTGAGGATGTTCTATCTCTCAAGAAAGACAACCTATCTAGTAATAGTCACTTTCTTGTATGAGAGTTTTTATAGGTAGTATACCTTTATTTCCTTGGGATACCCTATAAATATACACCTCGTGCCCCGGGGTGCTAGTTTGTTTCTTGAGAAAGCCTTAACAAATGACTCACATCTCCATACACATCTATGTGATAAAAAAAGTTTATTTCCACTCCATAACTCGAAGGGGATTCTATTTTCCACCTTAGTTGGTACTCAGTTTAATGTGTTTGCTACAGTTTGCAATGCATATCCCCAAAAGGATAACAGAATATTTGCATGACTCATCATCGACCTCACCATTTCCAGCAAGGTATGGTTCCTCTTTCACTAACACCATTCCATTGTGATGTATAATGTGGAGTGAGTTGAGATAGAATCCCAGACTCCTGTAAAAGGTTGATGAACTCTTGATTAAGATATTCTCCTCCTCGACCCGATTGAATCTTCTTTATCTTCTTACCAATATGAATCTCTACTTCAGTCTTGAACTCCTTGAATTTCTCAAAGGACTCGAACTTATACACCATTAAGTAGACATAGCCATATCTACTTAAGTCATCAGTAAAAGTAATGAAGTAAGAATATCCACCTTTAGCTTCTACTAGAAATGGTCCACACACATCAGTGTGTACCAATCCTAGAATCTTTGTGGCCCTTTCTCCCTACCCACTAAATGGTGGTTTAGTCATTTTCCCTTGTAAACAAGCATTACATCTATCAAGTGGTTTTAGATCAGAAGAGTCTAAATAACTATCTTTATGGATCTTTTTTAGACACTTCTAATTTACATAACCAAGATGGTGTTGCCACAACTGGGTGTTATATGAGTCATGTGAACTTGATTCATTATTGATTTCCAACACTTTGTTTTTGTAATTTAATACATACAGGTCATTATTTAAACGTGCCATACCATAAAATATGTTGTCCTTATAAAAGAAACAACTTTTATTTTTGAACTTGAAAATAAACCCATCTGTATCTAAACTCGATATAGAAATTGTGTTATTGGTAACAATTGGTACTTAATAATAGTCTCATAAAACCAAAATTATATCGATCGAAAATAAAAGGTGGCAGTCACCAATGGAAAGAGAAGCTAGCCTCGAACCATTGGCAGCTCACAAATCCATCTCTCCTCTGGCAATTTTACAAAATCTACTTGGTTCCTGCATTTGAATATAGTTGTGATCACCACAAGTTGTATCTAATACCCAATGTATAGAAATGGAAATATAGAACTTGATAATGAATACACCTTTGGATTCCCCTTGCCTTTGGATGTAGTTCCTCTTCCAGTGGCCTGAATTGCCACATGCAAATCATACTACCTCCTTTTCCTTACCCTGCCTTTGGATCTTCTTCTTGTTGGTTGGATAGTGCTCGGGAGCTTTAGACTGTTTATAAATATTAGGCCCCTTTATCTTGTCCTTCCTCTTCCTATTCACCATAAGGATTGCAGATTTTCCCCATCCCATGTCTATATCAACTTGGAGAATCAGAGTCAGAAGTTTTGATAATCTCTTCTTATTATTGCTCATATTATAATTCACAATAAAACTAGAGAAGGCCTTGGACAGTGATGATAGTATGAGATATTTACGCAACTCATCTGGGAATTTAATCTCTAAGATGTCTAGATGCTCAATGTAACCAATAAGCTAGACAACATATGGTCTAGATGGCATAGACTCTCCAAGATTAGTAGTGAACAAAGCGTTGGAGATCTCATACCTCTCTTGTCTCTCCTTCTCTTGATAGAGATCCCGAAGGTGAGACATCATTCTATAAGCATCCATTTCCTCATGTTGCTTCAAGGTCTCATTGGTCATGGATGATAACATGTGGTATTGGACATCTGTAGCATCATTCAGATGTTTCTCGTACATAGAGAGCTCCTAATCACTTGCCTCATTCCCAAGTACAACTGGTAAAGGTTCTTCCAACACATATATTTTCCTTTCATCGTGAAGGATGACCCGAAGGCACCTTTTCCACTCCTAGAAATTAGTTATGGTGATAAGGCTTTCCTCCTCGAGTATGGATCACAACGATATGTTTGATGTCATTTTTTTGTTTATACAATTAAGATGAGAAGAATAATATTACTTTATCTTGATAATATTAGACAAATAAATAAATTAATATTTATTAGTCTCGTACTATTTTTTCAAAACCCAATAGACCTCACCATTGGCTTCGAAATATTTTGTTTCTTGGATATTCTAGTGGAAAGGTCCATATTCCATTCTCATCACTTCAACTTTGTATGGTCAAGAAAATTGAATGGTTTTAGGTAGGCATTACAAATTCTAACGAATTAACTCGTAGATCCTTGATCCATTGAGTGGACTCCCTGGTTCTGAAATCATTATTTTATATTTCTTCAACCCTTGCCTCTTAGTTACACCAAGTCCTGCTTTGGCAGTCAACCCTTGATGTAAACCAAGTTAATTCAACCCAAAAATTCAAACTATAATTCCTAGATAATTTAAATCACCCCAACTTTGGATGGTTAAGCACTTTGAACTATTGGTTTGATTCTAACCGAAGTAATGGAAGGCTATACTGACTTAATATTTTATTGATGGATTTTATCCTCTATGCATAAATTTTATCTTATTATCTTTTTCACATACTTATTAATATTTAGTGGGATATACTTAAGTTATTAACCATGTATTGATAATATTTACGCATAATCCATTTTATTTTAGTTCCATCTTGCATGCTTGTTAATTCATTAATTATGTGATCACGATAATACATCCATAATGAATAACCATGCAACTGATAGAAATAAAATAAAGGGTTTGATCATGAGATTTTCTAATTGATAGTTTATATAGCGGTTGATAAACTAACCCTATCCTAGGAGAGAAACAGCTTGAACCTTTTAAGGTTTGTGTTTACATCTTTCCACATGTCCACCTTTGTATCTCCTTTAATTGGTTTCACCTCGACTCCTAACTTGAACCACCTCCACTAGCTTAGGAGCTTCACCCATTACATATTCTTTTAACTCACTCGCAGGTGAGGGGTAAAAGGGGGTTTACATAAAATAAACCATGGGCATGAATGACCTATATATTAATGAGGAGAAGCATGCAAGCCAGCAATTTTAATTTAACCAATAAATTAAAAGGAAACCAATCACATACAAAGGTCTGGTCTAGATCATGATCATCCAAAAACATGAAACAAATTACGTATTTAATAAAACTAGCATTAAATTATTTAATAATTCTTATTAAGATAAATCACGCTCGAATCGATTAATTATTATCTTTAATTAATCTATCTTTTATCATAATCTTTTTTTTGAATTTCCTTGAGATTCTCATCCATTATAATTTTAAACAAATTAATAAGTTCATTTAAAATTAACTATGTACATAACTTGTACCTTGGAGGAAACCCCATGAATACCCATCCAAAACTACCCAACATGTATTATACTTGTATACACTTTATTCTTTGTGGTATGTAGCATGCACGTAGAATTATAATTTTAATACAACTCATAAATGATGTGAAAATATTTGAACATTACACAGATGTTAATTAAACATTTATATATATATATATCAAACATCTATCACATGTTGTGTCCCAGATTTACGCCCACATGAAGGTACATTTCTCAAGGTTTGCATAATATAATAATAAATTTTTAAATCTGCATAATCTGGAAAAAGTACACGGCGTGTAGATCCGACTACATGGCATGTACCCTCCTTATCGTCCATCCAAAGTACATGCCTAGGTAAATAGTGTGTGAAGTGTACTTCGTAAATATTCAAAGTACACGGCGTGTCCAGTGGGCTACATTCTGTGTAGACTATACAATACATGGTCACCATCCGGGCAAGTCGTGTATGGGATACACAACTTGACCCTGACCTGAAGGGACTACACGCCATGTCCAGTGGTCCACACAGCATGCATTCTGGAGGACCTTGCACTAGTCTGCCCTGGTCAACATGTGGTGTATGAATTAACTACACCACGTGTCATTAATTCACATGGATTGAGTAATTTCCTAATTATTCCTGATGCGCTGAACACAACTACACGGTGTGTAATCTGGATTACACGGTGTGTAATTCTAAATACACGGCGTGTACTTTTATGTTACCTAGAAAGAATCATTGGTGCCTCCTGATGAGATCCTCAATGTAATTTTAATCCAAAAAATTATTCATTTCTGTTGGATCTGAGAGAAACAAAAGAGGAAGAATAGATCTTGAAATTCAGATTACAAGAATGATTAAACATGAATTGAAAAACTAAATTATTAAAGTGTAAATCAACAAAAAATTATTTAAATAATTATAAAAAAAATATGACTGCTTTGATACCACTTGTAGGTTCCAAGCCCAGTGGAATCATGGTTGGGCTATCTCCCAACTTTAAATTTTACCATGATCAATGATTATTCTGGGATCAATACGATGATGAATGTCAGTATCCACATAATAAAATCAAAGATTTAGATAAATAAGAAAGAGGCACGGAACCCATAGAGAGGATCGACATATTTTTTATTAATTAATTTAATTAAATTAAATAAATACCTCTGAGGTTTTCTTTATTCGTTGATGTGTCTCACCACAGATCTGTGATGAGCCTTTCATTTATTTATAGAGATCAAGAGTAGATCTCATCTAGTGGTAATCCACACATTCTCTGTGAATCTATGGACGTCGCTGAAGGAGTCTACAGGTGCTAGGATGGAAGGTCTGTGCGCTTGCATCATCCTCTCTCGATCACTTTGAGAGCCTCTTCCAAAGTGTTCTCTGATCCAATGGAGGATGGTCTCTCTTGTTCTTGAGAACGTTCTTAAAGAAAAAAAAAAGTCTCAAGGTTTGAGAGATTTTTCTCCCAAATGTTGTGAACAACCAAAATTGGCTATCCGGCATGTGGGTTTCTCCTTTTTATAATAAGATAATAATATGTAACTGGGAATTTAATTCATTGGGTAATAATAAATAATTAGCACAAGTTCCATTACTTATTTTATTATTCCATGTGAAACCCCCATATCAAATAATAATAGAAATACCATTATTTCCATGATATGTGCTTAGCTTCCAAGTTATAATTAAATATTGTTTTAATCATATAATATTTAATATTATTTTATCACTGGTCCCTTTAACTCGGTCCACCCATCCTCTAAAATATTTATCAGACCTTGAATAATGACTATTTATTTATTAAATAAATAAATAAATATAACTGCATTATTCACTAAAAAATAAATAAAATGTGATCCAACATACCCTAATAATTATTAAACCACAACTAGGAATAATATTTATTCAACTTGTTAAATAATAAATTATTTAACTGAGATTCTAGATATACTTAGTGTGTACCCTCTAGGCCTCTTTCTCAGTGGCATTAGGCGAGTCTGCCTAAATTCCAAGGTTAGCATCTAGCAACATGCCAAGGAACCCATAGAGAAAGAAGTTAACACCGCAATGAAATGTCACCTCATATGAATGTTTACCATGTAATATAATCCTTTTATCAAAATATCTCCAATCGAGTAGGTTTCATGCCAGTGTCATCAACCTATATGCTCGATAACTTGTTCTTTGACTTTCTAGAAATAGAACTTGCCTAGCGAACACCATGACCATGGATTTATTTAGGATATATTATTTCCATCAAAGGTCCTGAGATATTTACTTCTATTAATGAACAGAATGGATAAATCCTTTCTTGCATTATTCATTAATGCAATATTACTCGTGATGCACTCAATGTAACCTACCTCACCGCGAGCATATGTCATCATGGTTTTCACCACATCAAAGTGTGTGACTCATAATATCCATTAATAATAATCTTAAAGTATAAGGACCATTACACACATCCTCAAATATGAACATCCAATGAAACTTATAATGTGGATTTCCTACTATTGGTTCTCGTACTCATAATATCCTACTGGATATTACTAGGGGCATACACCATGAGAAGGTTCCTCAAAGTTTTATGAGTCTCCACCCATGATAGCCTGTATCATTTGTGTCCCTTCAAATGATATCATCCGACCATAGAACATTTATTCAAGAATAGTTTCATGGCACTTCTGGGTTCTCATCATAGCGGGGAACTACTATGACCTTTTAGTGTGACAGCTACTCTTGGGACATTATCACATGCTATGTTACATAGAAGAACAATCATGATGTAATAAGGAATTTATTAATATTCAAAACCATGAATAAAAGTTTATCATAAATTGCAAAGAATTTATTTCTAGGGAACCAACTCTAACAAAATGAACTAAAATGACATAAACTATAACAAACCAAATAGAATGAAAATAAACTAAATGGAATAGAATCGAACCAAACTGAAAAAACCTAGACCAAAGAGACTTGTCCCAAATGCATTATAATGAAACCAATTAGATCTGAATCAACCCTAATGAAAAAAATGATTTGAATGGATTATAATGGAATACCCTTGCATGAATTGAATTGAATCAAACCAACCTAACCCTAGTTGACCTGGACCAACTAAACTTAAGTGAAATTGAACTGAATAAACTAGACCATCATGAACTCAATTAAACTAAAAAAAATTAAAATAAACTATATAAAACTAAATCAATCCAGATGAACCTTATATGAACCAATAAAAATAATTTAGAATAGAACTGAACTAAACTAAAAAATAAGAAATTGAAATAAACTAAACTGACCTGACCAAACCTAAAACAAATTAAAATAAATATAATGGAAGTGAAGTGAAATAAATTAAAACAAAAAAATCTAAATCAACCCAAACCAAATTGAATCAAACAAAATTGACCCAAATTGAGTAGGGGTAGCTGGACAGAGGATGGACAACTCGACGATGGTGGGGGATCGTGACAGAGGCGGGGCAGCTCGATAGAGGCGAGGGAGCACCACGAAGGCTGGGAAGCTCGATGGAGGTTGGGCAGCTCGATGTAGTTGGGTAACTCAATAGAGGATGGGAATCTCAAAAGAGGCAGGGCAACTCAATGAATGAGGGGGAGGACGAGAGCAAGGTCAAGGGAGGATGGGGCTGCGCGGGGGAGGACGGGGCCGGAGTATTTCGACGGTGACGGGATGGAGGATGGGGCTATGAATAGGTGGGGAGTGGAGGGAGCAGGGTCAGGGAAGTGGGGTCGCAGGATGGTGAAATGGAGCAGGGTCGCGGGAGGACAGGGCTACATTGGGGAGGATGGGGCTAGAGAGGTTTGATGGTGGGGGGTAGAGGATAGGGCGGCGCAAGGTGGAGGGACAACCACGACAACATTTCCCCAACAATATGTTATATCTTTTTCTTGTCTGTTGCGCCTATTAGGGGAATTGATAACCCCCACAAGTTTTCCTCTATGTGGTATTGATTCAATTGGTCTTTTCCTTTGCTTGCATTTTCAGACCTGATATACCCTTCTACGAGATCTTTCTAAGAGATTCTTTTTCCAAACATTGTTTATTGGATATCGTATCACCTTTGCTCTGTCATCTTAAAGTAGAGTCGATTCTGAAGCACCCTTCTGGTGGAGATTTAGAGCTCACATCTAGACTGAAGTCTTTGATGCATGTGTTTCATATCTAAAAGCAGATTTTTCATCTTACATGGTAGGTCCGGGGGAGGGGGTACAAAAGAAAGAAAATCTATAGAGGTCCTTAATCTATTTTCATCACTTTGAGTTTTTAGCTACATGTGATTATGTCCTTGATCTATTTTTATTCATATTATCTCTTGTATTTAGTTTCTTTTTGTTGGGTAGCGGAGCCTCATGGTAATGAAAAACACACAAGCAGGGAAAGAAAAACAGATCAACGTAAGGAATTAATGTGGTTCGGTAGTATGCCTATGTCCATGGGAGAAGGGGACCTTTTTTCTTTTATTCTTCTCTGTATTAATTCATCAGAGGATACATAGAGTGTTACCGAATGTTTTTTTATGTTTCAAAATTCATGGGATCTTAATCCTGTTTAGTAGAGGAAAAATTCATCAAATGTCAAGAGTGGCTCATCTACCCTTGAATGTTCAACCGTCATCAGTTGCTTAGGCAAAGGTTGTGTGCCAAGAAAGACTCACTGTAGTGGTTTTCATCCAAGTAATATGGTGTTTCTACCGACAGGAGAATCCTCTTTCTGCTGATTACTCCCAAAATGGGAGTGGCCACCACAAATCCCCCCCTCACAACCAATTTTAGGTAAAAGCTTGACCCACCGTCTCCTTGTATGCATACGACATCTATTTCTGTAGAGCCTTTATTATCATGTCTACCCCATTATCATTGTTGTGGATTTTCTCAACTTTCAACAATCTTTTTCATGCACATTTTGGATCTAGTGATATTGCACATCGATGTGTTTGGACCTGGAATGAAATGTCGGGTTCTTGCTGAGATAAATAACACTCTGACTATCACAGTAGAGAATATAATTCTCATTAATCTATCCCATCTCCTGTAAAAATTTCTTCATCCACGCTATCTCCTTACAGCCTTTAGTGATCGTAATATATTCTGCTTCTATGGTGGATAAGGAAACACACTTCTGAAGTCATGATTTTCATGAGACTGCTCCCCCAGCAAAAGATATCAGTTACCCAGATATGGATTTTCTCATTTCTACATCTCCATCCATATCTGAATCTATGTATCCTTCCAAAACATGTTTATCACTTAAAAAAATAAACAATGACTATAAGTACCTCGAAGATACCTTAATATCCAGTTGATGGACTCTGACTTGTCATGAGCCTAAAATGACTTGCAAGTGGAGTTCTAACTGGTTTCACCTTTCTCATGTTGAATCTTTCAAGAACCTTCTCATTGTACTGCTCATGAGATATCCAAATATTATGATTCCTCCTGTCACAAGTAATCGCCATAACAAGAATCTGAGTAGTGTATCCCATGTCCTTCATTTCAAAATACTTGTTAAACTCTTTCAACATTTCAATCTTGGTGATATCTCTACCAATAATCAACATATCATTAACATAAAGCAATAAGATAATGAAATCACCATCTGAAAACTGTTTGATGAAAATAAAATGATTATCAATCATCCTTCTGTACTCATTTTTCTCCACGAATGAGTCAAGTTTCATGTACCATTGCCTCGGATCCTGTTTCAAACCACATAAACTTTTCTTAAGCTTGCATATTGGGTTTTCTTTACCTTTTACCTGAAATCCCTCTAGCTGCTCTATATATATCTCCTCCTCAAGATCACCATGTTAGAACGTTGTCTTTACATCTAGTTGTTGAACCTTTAGGTTCAAACTATCCTCTAATCCAAGAACAAATCTGATAGAAGAAATTTTAACCATAGGAGAAAAAATTTCATCAAAGTCAATACCTTTCTTCTGACTGAATCCCTTCACAACCATTCTAGCTCTGTAGCGCGGCTGTGAGCTAACATCTTCTCCTTTGATTTTGTACCCCCACTTGTTCTTGAGTGCCTTTTTTCCACGTGGTAACTCTACCAAATCAAATGTATGGTTGTTGTGCAAGGATCTCATCTCCACTTACATGGCCTTCTTCCATTCCATTTTCTACTCACTCTCAATCACATCCTCATAACTATATATCTCTCCCCCATCATTTAGCATCACATACTCATGTGGTGAGTATCTACGACTCGGTTTTCATTCTCTGGTGGATCTACTCAACTGCGCTTTGGGAGGAATCTACTTTAGAATATCATATGATAGAGACATATCAGTAGATGAAGAAATATTACCTGGAAACAATGTATCATCAAGGTAATGTATCTCTCTCGCACTAACTGGTACTTATGGTGGTGAGACTAGTTCCAGACTGACTGTAATTTCCTCAAACTGCAACTTCACTTCACTTTCTGGCTTCTCAAAATCTTCGATCTTCCAATCCTCAAGAAATACCACATCTCTGCTTCTGAATATCCTCCTGCTGATAGTATCCCAAAGTCGGTATCCAAACTCCTCATGAGAGTATCCCAAAAATATACAATGCTTTCCTTTTCCATCCAGCTCCACCTGCTCATATTTCGGGATGTGAACAAATTCATTGCACCCAAATAATCTCAAGTGTTTTTATGAAACATATTTACCTATCCAGACACTTTCTAGAACATCATAATTCAGTGGAACTGATGGATAAGGTTTGATAAGATCAATTGTGGTCATCATTTCCTCCCCCCAAAAGGTTTTTGGAGGCTTTTTATTTGAGAGCATACATCTTATTCTCTCAAAATTGTTCTGTTCATCCTCTCAGCAAGACCGTTATGCTGAGGCATCTTCAGTACTGATTTTTCCAGCCTGATGTCAAAACTCATATAGTACTCCTCAAATGAATCATATTACTCTCCTCTATTGTCTTCTCTTGCACACTTTAACCATCTTCCTGTTTCTATTTCCACCTTCACATAAAACTGCTCAGAAAAATCCGGCACTTGATCTTTATTTTTCAAAGAAAAGGCCCAAAAATTTATAGAATGGTCATCTATGAAGGTAAAAAAATAAATAGAACCTCACATCGACTTAGTGCTCATTATGGAGACATCAATGTGAATATAATCTAAAATATTTTCTTTTTTAGATGGTATATAACCGCAAAATGATACTATGTGTTGTTTTCACATGATGCAATCAACACAAGTATCCAGATGTGTACCTTTTATTCCTGACAAGATATCTTTCCTAGAGAGCATTCTGATTCCTCTCTCACTCATTGACTCAACTGCCTGTTCCAAACTTCTGTAGGAATATCTTTCCTGGATGCATTGACTTCTCCTCCACACAGTTTGGCATCTATGAGATAAAGAGAAATATCTTTCTTACCTTTAGCAATTACCAAGTTACATTTGATAAGATTCCACTTCCCATCACCAAAGGAACTGACATATCCCTTGTCATCCAGTATTCTAGTGAATATCATATTGAGGTGAATATCAGGAACATGCCTCACATCCTTCAACAATAACATGTATCCAATATTAGTTTCTAGAAAAATATTACCAATACCAGTAATTTTGGATGCACCGTCATTTCCCATATTCACATGTTTGAAACTCCTTGAATAGTAAGATGAGAAGAAATATATTCTAGTGGTGATATGGTATGAGGCATCAGAACTGTTCACCCATATCGAGTCATGACTTGCAAGACTGACCAAATTGTCTTCCTGAACAATAATGATTTCTTTATTGACAACTGAAACATCATTATTTTGGGTCTTACTATCCTGATTCCTCTGCTCGGCTTTCATATTTCTACACTCTCAGATGAAGTGTCTAAGCTTTCCATAGTGGTGTAACATCATGTCATATCTCATTCAGGATTTCGTTCACTTCCTTATTTGTAGATTTTGGTCACGGGGTTCTCTTCCTCTACTTCTTCCATGTCATTTCGTTTTTCCTTGTCTTTCAGTGACAAGTGCCTCTGATTCAGGTGTGTGCCCCTCGTCTTTTCTTTTGCACTCTTCCTTCAACATTTTGTCTTTCACCATCTCCCTGGTGAGAGTTTCATGCAGAGTTGAATTGATAACCGACACAACTAATGTGTCCCACATCTTCGGTAAAGAAATCAACATTAACAGTGCCTGAAACTCATCATCAATCATAATTTTATTGGAATTCAATTGATCAAAAGTACCTTGAAACTCGCTCATGTGCTCTGATACGTTGGTCTCATCTTTGTACTTCAATTTGATAAGATGGCGTATCAGGTTTTCTTTGTTCTGTGTGGTTGTCCTTGCATACATCTTTTCCTGTTTTCACCATAGAATAGAAGCATCGTGTTTGATGGAAATGTTTTGGAAGATACTCTTGTTGATCCACTATATGATTTGGGCAGCACACTTCTTTTTTAGCACAACTAACTCTGCATCAACAGGTGGGGTACCAACTGACGTCTTCTCATTGGGTTTACCGCTTGTTGATGTTTCCTCTACTTGCACTGCAATGGGCTTAGGGGTTTCCACTATTGGTTTTCAAAAATATTTAATATACAAAAGATCATCCATTTTGGGTTTCCAAATGACATAATTAGATGCAGTAAGCTTAATCATGTTACTTGTATTTTCTATGGCATCCCGCCTTTTTATTACATAACTTTTCATTACATTTTACAAACAGAGGATCTTTAAAGTCTAGTGTCTTGGAAATCCGGAACATAATACATGAAAACAACATAAAAATTTATTATAAACCACTTGTAAGTCTTCATAATAGGTTCATCCTTTGTACAATTATTGCATCTCATATCCTGGAGACATACATCAAAAGAAAGGGTGAGCAGAAGGCCCAGTAAGGGTAAACAAGGGAATCAATGTACTTGTGATATCAATAAGAACTTGAATAAAAACATAAAGACATGAGCAATGGAAGTATAGGCATATCATAATGAAAATAAATTGGAACATAACTTGAATATGTGGCTAAAACATTTCATTTATACATTCATGAACATATCACCAAGGTCCATCCCCAAGGTGTCATAAAAATTACCAAGGTTATTCACCAAGGTATCGTAAAACTTGTCATCTCTAGAGATTAATTATTTACCCAATGCATTGGAGCGCTATCAGGGAACACCCTTAATATTTATTTAATTTCATGTGATCTATATAGATCATAATCAAACATTTCATAAATAACCCATGGAGAATAAAATAAATGGGTTTCATTTCAAGATCGTGACGTTTTAAAAGTTCTAAAAAAATAAGATCATTATGTCATTTATAACCCATGGAAAGGGAGTGAGGGTTATATGTATGTCAATTCCAAAATCAAATACATAATATTTATATATTTATGAACACCCAAAGAAACTAAATAGGTCTGGGTATTCACATAAATAAAACAAGGGAATTTCTTGAGAGAAAGAGATAGAAATTTTGAGGTGAAATTTCTGCAGCATAACGGCTATATAACATGGTTTTAGAAAACATTGAAAAGAGAGGGTACAAGAGTAACCCACTCATAAACAACATATAATAAAGTATAAATACAGAATAACATGGAGATAAGAACATGGTATGGAAATTTTAATGACATGCCACATGAAAAGGAAACATGAAAGAAAAGAGAAGACGTGATTCCTTTTACAAAAAATTCGGTAGCCTAACGGCGTCACATAAAATTGCAGAAAACAAATTGATGAGAGCTTAAAGGGTATCTCAACAATTAGACATGAAATGGAAATTAATTAGAACATATATGAACATACCCTCAACAAAAAGAGATAGAAACTAGAAGACACAACATAAAGGAAGTCATGGCTTAAAAGAGGAGGGTGAAAGGATCCCTTACCTTGAAGAGTAACTTCGAAAGCTTGATGGTCGGGACCTTGGGAGGCCTGAGGGCACCTTGGGAGGACTTCTTGGAATGTAAAGAGACTAGAACTTCGTTGGGGAGGATTTTTAAATGAAATGAATGAGGAAAAGGCTTGGTGTTTATAGGAGAAGTGAGGGAACAAAGCATTAATTGCCAAGGGACACCTCATCGGTGGTATTGGAAAAACCATGGGCTTGCCCATGGTATTTTCCCATGGTATTGGACACTTGGAAAACCTCATACCTTATCTTACTATTCATAAGTCGACCAGAATGATTTCATAATTATTACATCCTTAATGATGTCATTAAACACCGGAAACTAAAAACTGTATTTTCACTATTCACTGAAAATTCAACTTTTTTAGAAAAATCCCCAAAAATCACCTTAACCTAATATCAATGCTCTGAATTCAAAAATGAACTCCATTTTATGGAAATAATTTTCTAAATATTCTTAATTTAATTTTTAAATAAAAACACTATTCACTGAGAATTCAACTGTTTCAGAAAAATCTCAAAAATTCACCTTAACCAAATATCGATGTTCTAATTTCAAAAATGAACTCCATTTTATGAAAATAATTTTCTATTTTTTTAATTTAATATTTAAATAAAAAAACTATTCACCTGAAAAGAACTAATACTTAACCAATAATTTTTGAAACAGTTATTTACCTATTTTATTGAATCACATTACTTAATCAAGGTGCCTAAATTATATTAATACTTTCTTAAGTGAGGTTACTTAATCCATTTGGTCACATTACTAATCATAAGTGTAAAATCACTATTCATAATTTATTATTTACCAAAAAATAAGTTGATCTTGTTATAATCTAAATTTCATACTGAACACAACTGTAGAAGACCATTTTTTTAAAATCATTACACATTTTTAATTATTTAAGGTTTACATAAATATTTTAAAATATCCTTTTTCCAAAATTCATCAATAATATACATCATATATTTATCCGGACATTTGAGATTTACCAACTTCACCATAAGAAGAAATAACAATTTTATTTATATCAAAGGGTTACACAAAGTAGCTAAGGTCTCGTTACATAGCCCCTTATAGAACTAGCATAGGACCTAAGTGTAAGGTGTGCTAAGGTGATAGAATCATGGGGCGGCTCGGCCAAATTTGCCTGAGTGGTGATTTCTATCAGCTTGAACTTCTCCCGAAGGTGATTCTATTCCATCTTCACACGATGAATTTCGGCTTGGGTTTGGTCCAGAGCAAAGCCCGTTGGTGCTACCTCCTTCCCATGTTCTATCAGATGGGCTTCGATCAGCCCGAGACTACTAGATGAGGCCATCGAATATTCTTTCTATATTAATTAACCAAGATCACTTGTATTTATAGACAATAATCACAATATTTAACTTCCAACGGTCATATTGACCAATGGTCATATTGACCAACGGTCATATAACAGTCGAAACTCAATAGTCTCATTTTAATTATACTCATTTCATCAAATGAAATAGTTTTGTTGAGTATAAAATAAAATAACACACAAAATTAGGAAATAAAAATTTATTCAAAATTTCGCGTCGTTACAATCTTCCCCCCTTAAGAAATTTCGTCCCCGAAATTTTTAACTCATGCCCTCAGAAGAGAAAAGATGTGGGTACTTCTGTATCATAGAATCCTATGGTTCTCGCGTGGATTCTTCATATTTGTGATTCCTCCACAACACCTTAACAAGGTGGGTAGTCTTGTTATGTAGAACCTTGTCTCTATGATCTAAGATCTCCACCAGCTGCTCCTCATAAGAGAGGTCGTGTTCTAGTTGTACCACCTCTTGGTTTAGTACATGTGAAGGGTCAGGTATGTACTTCCTCAAGAAGGATACATGGAAGACATCATGAACTTGTGCTAGATTTGGAGGGAGTGCAAGCTGATAGGCCGCTGCTCCTACACGATCAAGGATTTCATAGGGGCTAATGTACCTAGGGTTGAGCTTCCCTTTCTTCCCAAACCTCATGAATCTCTTCCAAGGTGAAATTCGAAGAAATACCTTGTCACCAATATCAAAATCCAAGTCCCTTTGATGATTTCCGGCATAGCTCTTTTGTCAACTTTGAGCAGCCTTAATGTTTTGTTGGATGGCATGGACTTTTTCTATCATCTCTTGCACAAGATCATGCCCAAGAAGCTTTCTCTCACCAGTTTCATCCCAAAAAGTAGGAGTTCTACATCACTTCCCATAGAGAGATTTATAGGGTGCCATTTGAATGCTCGAGTGGAAGCTATTATTGTAAGAGAACTCAACTAACGGGATACATTGAACCCATCCACCTTTAAATTCCATTGAGCATGTTCTCAGTATGTCCTTGAGTGTTTGAATAGTCCTTTCAGATTGGCCATCAGTTTGGGGGTGATAGACTGTACTGAAGTTCAATTCAGTGCACAGAGCATGTTGAAGACTTTTCCAAAATTTTGATGTGAACCTTAGATCACGATCAGATACGATAGAAAGTGGAACTCTATGTAGCCTTACCACTTCCTTCACATAAATCCTGGAAAGTTGATCAAGAGAGAAATCTTCCCGAATGGAGATAAAATGGGCAGTCTTGGTGAGATGGTCCACAATAACCCATATAGCATTATTTCCTTTGGAAGTTCTCGAAAGACCAGTGACGAAGTCCATAGTGATATTGTACCACTTCCATGCTGGTACGGGTATTGGTTGCAATACCCCTTTAGGAAGTTGTCACTCTGCCTTCACTTGCTAACATACTAGGCACCTTAAAGTGTAGTCAGCAATCTCCCTTTTCATATAATCCCACCAAAAATGATCACGAAGGTCCCTATACATTTTTGTGCTTCCAGAATGTATAGAGAAAGTAGAGCTATGAGCTTCATCCATCAGCTACTTATTTATTTTCTGAATAGATGGAATACATAGTCTTTTATGAAATTTCAGTACACCTTCTTGATCAATACTAAACTCAGGAAACTTCCCATCCTTCACAGCTTCAAACTTCTTCTGTAACAAAGGATCTTCTTTCTAATCTTTCTTGATATTATCAAGTAATGATGGTTGATAAATCATTTGGGTTAGGGCTGATGATGTCCCTTCTCTTATAATTATCATGTCCATCTTTACTAGGTCATTCATCAAAGGTTCTCTTTGAATCCTCATCAGGAAAAGAACAACTGGGTCTTTCATATTTAATTCATCAGCAACTTTGTTTGCTCTTCTGGGATGATAATGAATTGAACAATCATTGTATTTAAGAAGTTCCAACCATCTCCTTTGTCTCGTGTTCAATTCCTTTTGTGTAAAAATATACTTCAAACTTTGATGGTCTGTGTATATATCACATTTCTCCCCATAAAGATAGTGCCTCCATATCTTCAGAGCAAAAACAACTGCAGCCAGCTCCAGATCATGTGTAGGATAATTCTTCCCATGAGTCTTCAACTGTCGAGATTCATAAGCAATGACCTTGTAATTTTTCATGAAAACGCACCCAAGCCCTTTTAGAGATGCATCATTAAAAATAACGAATCCTTCTCCACTTGAGGGCAGAGTTAACACGGGTGTAGTAACCAATCTCTTCTTCAACTCTTGGAAACTTTCCTCACACTCCTTTGTCCAGATGAACTTGACCCTTTTTCAAGTTAACTTGGTTAATGGATTAGAAAGTCATGAAAAGTTCTTCAAAAACCTCCTATAATATCCTGCTAATCCAAGAAAACTATGAATCTCAGTTATTATTGTAGGTTGAGGCCACTCCTCTACAAATTTTGTCTTTACAAGGTCAATTGTGATTCCTTCATTGGTAACAATGTGCCCCAAGAAAGAAAATTTTTGTAACCAGAATTCACATTTACTAAACTTTCCAAAAAGCCTCTCCTTCCGTAGAGTTTTCAAAATAACCCTTAGATGATCTTCATGCTCCTCATGACTTTTGGAATATATCAGAATGTCATCAATAAAAACTACCACAAAGTTATCATGGTAGTCCTTAAATACTCTATTCATCAAATCCATAAAAATAGCAGGTTCATTAGTCAGTCCAAAGGGCATAACAACAAACTCATAATGTCCATATCTTGATCAGAAGGCAGTTTTCAGAATATCTTCTTTCTTCACCCTCAAGTGATGATAACCAAATCGAAGATCAATCTTAGAGAAGAATTGAGCCCCACAAAGTTGGTCAAATAAGTCATCAATTCCCGGAAGAGGGTATTTGTTCTTCATTGTGATCCCATTCAGTTCTCTATAATCAATGCATAGCCACATTGATCCATCCTTCTTCTTTACAAAGAGAACTAGTGCTCCCCAAGGAGACACACTCGGTCCGATAAACCCCTTATCCAAAAGATCTTGGAGTTGTTTCTTTAATTCCTCTAACTCCACATTTTCCATCTTATAGGGGGTCTTTCATATCAAATGAGATCCAGGTACGAGTTCAAAGGAGAACTCTACCTCTCTTTCTGGGGGAGGTCCAGGAAACTCCTCAGGAAATACAACAACATATTCCTGGACAATGGGGACACTTTCTATCCTTAAACTCTCACCTCCTTCTTCTTCCTCACCGATCAACTCCATAAAGAAGGATATAGGGGGGTTATTTTAGACAAATATGAGGTTGAGATATCTCTCCTTGGAAGATAACTATAGGTTTTTCATTCAAGACTACTGATATTTCCTTTCTTCTGCAATTGATCAAAGCATTGTACTTTGAGAGTCAGTACATCCCTAGTATGATGTCGAATTCCAGCATGGGAATGACTACTAGATTTGCGATAAGATTGTTCTCACTAAATTAAATACTATAGTTTCTAAACATTGAAGATTCTTGGATAGTCCCACCAGGAGTCTTGACAGATAAATCTACTTTTAGAAAATTGGGGGTTGATTCTAATTTTTTTGCAAACTTGGAGGAAATAAAGGAATGCGTAGAACCAGAATCAAACAAAGTACTTGCTAGATTTGAGAGGACAACAAGAGTACCTACTACCACATCATTCGGAGCTTCAACTTCAGTTGTTGTGATAGAAAAAGCATGACCTTGATCCCTTGGCCTTTGCTGAGGCTGATGGTGGTTCCCCTCCACTACCCTCAGATTTGGACAGTGATTGGCAAAGTGCCCACGTTGTCCACACTTGAATCACTGGACATTAGGTAGGGCCTACACCATCTTCCCATTTTCGTTTGTGTTTGGAAGTTGAGGTTTCACCTCACCATGACAATTCCTCATAATGTGGCCATCTCTACCACACTTGTAGCACTTCCCACTCTCGAGCAGGCAGTTCCCTAAATTCTTATTCCCAAATTTATTACACGTGGGAAGTTGTACTTGTTTGCCTCCTATTCCTTAATTGAAGCTCCTACCTAATCTTGGATCCAATGATCTATTCTTGTCATATGATTTATAAGACCACTGCATCTCACCAAACTTTAGCTAGACTTTCATTGCACTCTGCACGATCTCCTTGTAGCTATCATAGTCTCAGTTGGCTAGATTCTTCCACAGATGAGGTCTCAGTCCACCAAATAATCTATCAACCTTAACATTTGGATCCATGAAAAAGCTAGAGGTATATCGTGAAAGCCTTGTGAAGTTCATCTCATAGATTCCCACAGATTCATTCTCCTTCTGCTTCAACTCGAGAAACTCATTCTATATTAGTGTTCTCATGGAACGAGGGAAATACTTACTAAAAAAGATCCCTATGAACTCTTCCCACTCCATAGCTTCAACCTCCACTCTTTGCCTCGTGTTTTTTATCAGTTCCCACCGCTGATCAGCTTCTCCCTCTAAGTGAAATACAGTCAGGGTGACCTTCTCTTGCTCTGAACAACGTAGCACAGAAAAGATCTTCTCTATAGAGCTGATCCATTGTTCAACAATCAATGGGTCGGTTGATCCACTAAAGGTTGGTGGTCGTTGGCGCATAAAGGACTTAATAGAATGTTGTTCCCTTCGTGGTGAGATCGGACTCTTAGCTTGATTCAAGTTATTACTCATAACTTGAGTCAGTTGGTTCATCATTCATATGAATGTTTCCATTCCGGCTTCCATCAGAGGGTCATCAGCGCATGGTCCATTGCGGTCCCCATTTGCACGGTTCCTCCTATTGCCAGCCATTTTCTAAAAGAATACGTCCTTCGTGAGAAAATTATTTCATTTACGAATCTTTTAACTAAAAAGGATTTTATGTCTTAAAACATCATGCTTAAACAATTATATTTCTCTTTAATTCTGTCTTAATGATTCATAAAAAGCTTGCGATTAACCAAACATATCCCCCGGGAGTGTCATAACCAAGAGTGCAGTAAGGCCCGTTGTCATGCACCAGTTCCCGTTCAAGTCTATCTCAAAGAAGTGTTTTCGGGTTTTACTCCTATGTACATCTGTGCCAGAGCCGCCTCTACCTGCTCGTATCCAGATAGGGATGTAGTTATGTGATAAACCACTAACTCTATACTCACCAAAATATTAGGAAGTTTTCCTATATTTAAACTTTTCTATAGGGTTCTTCCTAAATTTTTCATAGCCTAATTTCCATAAATAACTAAACAATCCTTTGATACTAACTATGACATCCTGCCTTTTTATTACATATCTTTTCATTACATTTTACAAACAAAGGATCTTTAAAGTCTAGTGTCTTGGAAATCAGGAACATAATACATGAAAACAACATAAAACATTCTTCTAAACCACTTGTAAGTCTTAATAATAGGTTCATCCTATGTACAATTACTGCATCTCATATCCTGGAGACATACATCAAAGGAAAGGGTGAGCATAAGGCCCAGTAAGGGTAAACAGGGGAATCAATGTACTTGTGATATCAATAAGAACTTGAATAAAAACATAAAGACATGAGCAATGGAAGTATAGGCATATCATAATGAAAATAACTTGGAACATAACTTTAATATGTGGATACAACATTTCATTTATACATTCATGAATATATCACCAAGGTCCATCCCCAATGTGTCATAAAAATTACTATGGTTATTCACCAAGGTATCGTAAAACTTGTCATCTCTAGAGATTAATTTTTTACCCAATGCATTGGAGCGCTATCTGGGCGAACCCTTAATATGTATTTACTTTCATGTGATCCACATAGATCATAATCAAACATTTCATAAATAACCCATGGAGAATAAAATAAATGGGTTTCATTTCAAGATCGTGACGTTTTAAAAGTTTTAAAAAAAATAAGATCATTATGTCATTTATAACCCATGGAAAGGGAGTGAGGGTTATATGTATGTCAATTCTAGAATAAAATACATCATATTTATATATTTATGAACACCCAAAGAAATGAAATAGGTCTGGGTATTCACATAAATAAAACAAGAGAATTTCTGGAGAGAAAGAGATAGAAATTTTGAGGTGAACTTTCTGCAGCATAATGACTATATAACATGGTTTTAGAAAACATTGAAAAGCAAGGGTACAAGAGTAAACCAATCATAAATAACTTATAATACAGTATAAATACAGAATAACATGGAGATAATAACACGATGTGGAAATTTGAATGACATACCACATGAAAAGGAAACATGAAAGAAAAGAGAAGACACGATTCCTTTTACGAAAAATTCGGCAGCCTAATGGCGTCACATAAAAATTCAGAAAACAAATTGATGAGAGTGGAAAGGGTCTCTCAACAATTAGACGTGAAATGGACAGTAATTAGAACATATATGAACATACCCTCAACAAAAAGAGATGGAAACTAGAAGACACAGCATAAAGGAAGTCGTGGCTTAAAAGAGAAGGGTGAAATGATCCCTTACCTTGAAGAGTAACTTCGAAAGCTTAAAGGTCGGGACCTTGGGAGGCTTGAGGGCACCTTGGGAGGACTCCTTGGAAGGTAAAGAGATCAGAACTTTGTTGGGGAAGATTTGGAAATGAGATGAATGAGGGAAAGGCTTGGTATTTATAGGAGAAGTGAGGGAACAAAGCATTAATTGTCAAGGGACACCTCATCGGTGGTATTGGCAAAACCATTGGTTTGCCCGTGGTCTTTGCCCATGGTATTGGCCACTTGGGACATATCATACCTTATCTTACTATTCATAAGTCGACCAGAATGATTGCATAATTATTACATCCTTAATATTGTCATTAAACACACGAAACTAAAAACAGTATTTTCACTATTCATCGAAAATTCAACTTTTTCAGAAAAATCCCCAAAAATTACCTTAACCTAATATCGATGCTCTGAATTCAAAAATGAACTCCATTTTATGAAAATAATTTTCTATATATTTTTAATTTAATTTTTAAATAAAAACACTATTCACTGAAAATTCATCTGTTTCAGAAAAATCTCAAAAATTCACATTAACCAAATATCGATGCTCTGATTTCAAAAATGAACTCCATTTTATGAAAATAATTTTCTAAACTTTTTTAATTTAATATTTAAATAAAAAACACTATTCACCTGAAAAAAACTAATATTTAACCAATAATTTCTGAAACAGTTATTTACCTATTTTATTGAATCACATTACTTAATCAAGGTGCCTAAATTATATTAATACTTTCTTAAGTGAGGTTACTTAATCCATTTGGTCACATTACTAATCATAAGCGTAAAATCACTATTCCTAATTTACTATTCACCAAAAATTAAGTTGATCTTGTTAGACTCTAAATTTCATACTGAACACAACTGTAGAAGACCATTTTTTGAAAATCATTACACATTTTTAATTATTTAAGGTTTACATAAATATTTTAAAATATCTTTTTTCCAAAATTCATCAATAATATGCATCCTATATTTATCCTGACATTTGAGATTTACCAACTTCATCATAAGAAGAAATAACAATTTTATTTATATCAAAGGGTTACACAAAGCAGCTAAGGTCTCATTACATAGTCCCTTATAACACCAGCATATGACCTAAGTAAGGTGATAGAATCCTAGGGCAACTCGGCCAACATTGCCCGAGTGGTGATTTTTATCAGCTTGAACTTCTCCCGAAAGCGATTCCTTTCCAACTTCACACGATGAAGTTCGGCTTGAGTTTGGTCCAGAGCAAAGCCCAGTGGTGCTACCTCCTTCCCAAGTTCTGTCAGATGGGATTCGATCGGCCCGAGATTACTGGATGAGCCCATCGAATCTTATTTCTGTATTAATTAACCAAGATCACTTGTATTTATAGACAATAATCGCAATATTTAGTTTCCAACGGTCATATTGACCAACGGTCATATAACAGTCGAAACTCAATGGTCTCATTTTAATTATACTTATTTCATCAAATGAAATAGTTTTGTTGAGTATAAAATAAAATAACACACAAAATTAGGAAACAAAAATTTATTTAAAATTCCGGGTCGTTACATTTTCATCCATTGTTGGAGTGCGAATTTCAAAAATCTAACCATACGGATGTGTCCAGAATGGTTGAAATAGTTGGAATTGACTCATGGATTGCTGCAAACGGACTCCGATTGGCCGAGTATAGACCAAATCAATTTCAACGATTTAGATTGGTTGATGAGGTCGCGTTGACGTGGCGCGCCAGAACAGTTGTCGGAAAGCTCGTAGGAAACTCACCGCCGGTGTGAATAGTGTCGTCTTCTCTGGCATGGGGTACTATAGCACTTGCGATTTGACCAGAACTTTGATCGAGCCTACCGAGTTCGTTTCAGCTCCATTTTTTACGCTGCTTGCGCCTTTTGAAGTGTCTCGTTGTGCTCTTCACGGATCTGACCTAAAAAAATTCCCCAGCAACTTCAATTTTCCAGTTGCCGAAAAACGTTGTTGTCACTTCATCGTTTCAAAATTGAACCATTTGATACCAATTTGTTGGGCAGCGAAGCCATGTGGCAACGAAAAACACAAGTAGGGATAGAAAACAGATCAACATAAGGAATTAACGTTGTTCGACAGTATGCGTACGTCCACTGGAGAAGGGGGATTTTTTTCTTTTATTCCTATTCGGATGAATTCCTCGGAGGATACATAGAGTGTTACAGTTGGGTTTTTATTTTTAAGTTTCAAAATTCATGAGATCTTAATCCCGTCTAGTAGAGGAGAAATTCATCAAATGTCAAGGGTGGTTTATCTACCCGTGAATGTTTTGCCGCCGTCGGCTGCTTCAACAAAGGCTGCATGTCAAGAAAGACACGGTGCAATGGTTGTCATCCAAAGAATATGGTGTTGGTGCCGACATGAGAATTCTACTTGGGAGAATGACAACGGGGGACCAAAAGTCCCCCCTAATACCAAACAAGGACCATGGCCAGTTATGTGAACAGTGAAAAAACATTGTTCATAGAACTACCGGAGGTCCTTCTCCGGTATTAGGGCGGACTTTTGGTCCCCAATTATCATTCCCCCATTCTACTCCTGCTGATTACTTCGAAAATGAGAGTAGCCCCACAGTTTAAAGTATTAATAAAATATGTGATTAGTGTGGTGTTATTGTTGTGCACATAGGATCAAAACGAATCCTAAGCATGTTAAATAATCTTTCCGTTTTACTGTGTTTTATTTTTCTGTAATCTCATCTGAATTCGCCAAGATCTTGCGTTTATCGCGTGTTATCTTTATCAATTCTTCATTGTTCTTATGTCTTTCACGACTCAAAAGAAACCAATAGAATATTCAGTGATCCTAAGCCATGCTTGGAGGCGTACCTCACAACGCTGTCCCCCAACAAATTGAAAGGATCTCATTGCATGAACGCATCAATTAAAAAGAAGTAAAATTACATCCACACTGACGGGCTCTTCACAACTTGTTTCTGGAGCAAAAAACAGGAACATAGGATCACCCCGCTGCGATCATCTCTCCAAGATGCCCTTCACATAAACCATGCCCTTTTCACCAAGCCCAACCTCCTTCCTCAGCTGCTCCACTTGCTCATCATCGCCCTGCACAATTACCTCCTGCACGCTCTCGCCACCATCATCTACCACCATTTTAACCTTTATCTGCTCTTTCCTCGAAGCCTTTTTCCAGTAGTACGCTCCCCTGCCAAATACATCGCCATCTTACATATCAATGATAACAAAAGAAACCCAGGGCGGGATTGCTTACGCCAGGGGGCTCAGCAGGGTGAGCCAGAACCAGTTATCGCCCAACTCTGGCACGGCTATGGTGAGCACCAGAGCAACGCTGGCGAGGCTGATGCAGGTGCACAGAATCAACAACGCCGCCTGCCCCCGGCTGGGCGCCATCATTCCTTCGAACCTTCATCACTCAAACCACGAAAACTTGTCAATCGGATGAATCCATCATGAGATGAGCCAATTTACAGATTGAAAAATGGCCGAGGACGTTATGACTTCTCCTCGATCCGCAACCGCAAAATTGTTTCGGGTGAAGAAGGATAGGATTTCTCCGGCCACTCGATTTGCCATCCTCTTCGCCCCCACCCCGTCTTCCGAGACCACGAATGCCTTCTGGACTATCTATGCAAGTTATAAGCGCCGAATTAACCACTCGAACCCCATGCCCGATCAACACCACAAAGATAGAGAGAGGGAAGGAAAGAAAACCTTGGATTTGACAGAGCGTTTGATGAGGGACCAAAGGCCGGGAACGGAGATGACGAACAGTCCCAAAGAAGTGTAGTAGCTCGCAAGCGAATAACCCTGCACCGTCTCCAGTAGAAAGAGGGAAGGTGCGGGGTTGTGATGGTACAACAGATGAGCGGCGGCAGCTGGATCGGACACCAACTGGGATACCCGAACCACCACCTCGCCGGGCCTTTTAATTCCTCGCCGCCATAATTGGTTTCCTGTGAAATCGTTTCTCGTCTTGATGAATTTGACGGGGAAGGACGGAGGATCGATCAGGTGAGAATAGGGATGAATAATTTTAGTTGCTGCCATTCGTACGTTTCTGCTTCGTTGCCCCTCTCTGTATCGGAACACGGATTTTGAGACTGCGGAGGAGACGGCGTTCGATCTGAAGGCCGATCCTTATCCGGATCCTAACTCATTTATTTTTAAAATTCAGTATCTTAATTGTACCCTCTTATATTTTTAACTATTCATATAATTATCTTAATACTTTTAATTATCATATTATAAATTTAAATATTTAAATTTTATTTATAAAACTAAAATATCCTCTCAAAAATTTAAATAAATATTTTTTATAATTGCAATGACATTTAAAAATTTTGTATTGATTTATTAATAATAATTTGCACAATTATGATACCCTAAGAGTATTACCCTACTTCTACCCATTAATCGAGTCGAGTATTATCCAAATATAGTTTTTTTTTTGTTCTATTCTTTTATATAAACCAATAAACAAATCTAGAATAAGTGATCACCCACACAACCCCACAAGATCAAACACCCAACACAAAAACAAGTGCACCAAATAAACCCAACAACAAGGCCCCATTGTAACAAAGCATCACGTAAATCAATGTTTCAGGATCCAAAGCATTAACAAGAGGGAAAGAAAGTGCTCCAAGTGACATATCCCCACAATAACAACAGATAACAGGTTGTGATTTTTGATTTTCATATAAATTGTCATGTTTAATTCGTCATTTAAATTTGTTGAACACAATTCTCATGCATGGAAAATTGTTTCAATTTATTATGCTCAATTATATTTCTGGATTTATTATTGGTTTTGGGCAGTTTGTTTGTTCGACAGGACTATTCCTGGTTGTGCCATGTGCTCTAGCCAGTTCCTTGTTCGTCGACCCACTTCTCTGCCTGCTTGCCACTCTAGTGATTTGGGTTGTTTTTGGGCGGCTTATGTGAGTCATCGATCACCTTTACTATCGTGCCTCATCTGGCCATCCACACAGATGACGCTCAATGCTTGGGATGTTTAGTCGCCCCACATGACATTTGATGGTTTGTCCAGACAATTTCTATAGCGGCTCAAACTTAACATATATGGATATTACATCATTTTAGATGAATATTCAGCACATTACGAAAGTACATGCTCGAGAACCGTAATAGTTTAATGTCTTTGGAAACATAGAAACACAATCTTATAACTTGGTGAAAGATTTTCAAGATCTCCTATAAAGACCTCCCTCTTTAGTACTCTTCACAAGCATCCCCTACTTAAAAAACTTCTTCATTATCACGAACCAGATCTGGTCGCCATCAAAACCACCACCATACCCGGCCCGTGACAAGACCCGAAGGGCATTCCCGATCCCCACGGGCTGGCACAAGTGCCTGAATATTATAAAAAGAAAATTGGGAACGATTTACCTGAATTTAAAAACATAAAACAAAAACGAAACCAAGAAACCAAATCTGGATTTTTCAAACCAAAACATCTTTTACTAAAATTCAGAACTGAATTACACAATTTTAAACAATGTTTAAAGACCATTACAAAGGTACAAAACCAAGAAAAGACACCCCAAGAACCTCCACATGGCAAGAGGCACCGCCCTCAAGTCATCTCCACAACACCGTATCACGATGGACCGCTAAAACCCAAACTAGTGGCACAAAATGTTGTACCCAAACCTGCGACAACAAAATAAGCAAGTCTACTTACACCAAAAGGTGTAAGTAGGGTGTGAGCCAAAGCCCAATAGGATGTCACCACTAAATGATTCCATGTGATAAACATTCAAAGACGCAAAGCAACCAAGTTTTTATAAACATGTGATGCTAGTTACAATTTCTAAAAGATGAAACTTTAAATAAAAACAGTTTTCAAGTGGGCTATTTTAAAGAGTCAACGCTTTTAAAAATAATGCCAACACTGTTGAATTTTCCAACCAACCATACCGTATGTCGATGGTAAACACAAAGTAACTAATGAGCACAAGCAAAGAGAAATAACCCCTAGGCACTAGCTCGCTGTGGGTCCCAGGTACCTCGTATCTCGGTGAAAGTAACCATCACAAATATCCATTCTCATGCACACGAGCCACTAGTAGGGAGAATTACCATAACATAGTGGTCCCTCATCATCATCATCATAGTTTAGTTAGTGTTGTAAGCGTCAAACTTGCTACGTGAAACTGAGGCCAAACCCCACAGGATCACTAGCATACTAGTACATGTCCACTCACCTAAATACCCGGGTTTCCCTCTTGTGCTCAAACAATTTCAACATGCCATGAAATATAATTTGCACATGAAAATACCACTTCCACATCACACATTCAACAAACAACCCACATGTATATCACACAAGCCACATAATCCCCTTTTTCATTCAAATTCATTTTGAAATCTAACTTACACCAAAATAGCCCACAACACTTTTCACATTTCTTTAACACTTCCAAAAATCCTTTAAACAATTTTATAAAACCTTTCCAAGATACTCCAACTCACATAACAACCCACACACATATCACATAATACTCCTTTCATAAAAAAAAATATTTTTCACATCACACTCACACAAAACAGCCACAAACGTTTTTCACCCCACATCACAATTTAATAAAATAATTCAGAAATTTACGAAACATTATAAAAATGTTTGAAATCTTAAATCAACTCTTTACCTTTAAAAAACCATATTGAATGATATAAACCACCAATACAGTACATGTACATTATTTTCCCACTTGGTTTAACTCACTAAATCATTTTCAATTTTCATAAAACCAACCCAAGGGGCATAACCATGTTCCACACACAAAACCCATTTCAAATCCCTCTCTCAAGGCCAAAATCACACCAATACCAATCCAAAACAGAATTGGAAGCCTTATCAATATTCATTAATCCATTCTCAAGTGCTATAAAAATACCTCAAATAATACCACAAAAGATACACATGAAAAACACATGTTTTCATAAATCACTTTCAAGAAGTATAACATGGTTTTACACATTAAACTCATTGAAAAACCCCCTTTCAAGGCCCACATGACACTAAGGCATTAAAAAACCAGAATTGGAAACCCCTTTAAACACTAATAAATCACTTTCATATGTTATAAAATACACCCATATATTTCCCCAAGAGTCACACATGAAAAGAACCCAATTTCAAGCAAAAATGCAACTATAAAATTAAACGCTTAACTAAATCCATCAAAACCAGTTTTTTCACCACACATAACATACGAGGAACATCAAAAATAAGTAAATCAAGCATGCTAACTCATAAAGTAATGTCTACACATGGAATCACCTACCTTTTGTGTCGAAACCCTCAAAACTTGGTGCGAAACATCAACCGCACCTCCACCGCACCACAAGGGGGGTGAAAACCAACCCTAAACCACAAGATTTCACCAAAAAGACAGATGGTTAAACCCTAGGAATGAACCCTGGTTTATGAACAAGAGTAACTTCATGAAATGGTGGAATAAACCCTAAGTAAAGTGAAGAAATCAAAGAGAGAATGACTTACATTCATAATTTTGATGTTTCCCCCATCAAATCTCCCTTCAAAGATGAGTTCCATGGGAGGGTGAGCGACCTTGGAGGTTGTCCATGGAGGTAAGGCACAAAATGGTGAATAATGGGGTAGATTTGGGTTTATTCCAGAAGGTAAAAGTTGGAAATTCAAAATGTTTTTAATGACCTAGACACCCATGCAGGGTTTTCCTTCATGGTTTGGAACTGTGCGGCCATACCGTGCAGCCTGTTCTGGCCACCCAAAAAGTGTTGTTTTGCCTCCAATTCCAAGGGAGTCCAAGGGGGAAACCAAGGGGGAAAGATAAGAAAAGTATAGGGGATAAAAATTCCCAAAATAAACCATCATTTCCACCCCAAAACTCATCCAACTCATGGGTACAAACCTCCTCAACAACTTACCCCACAAGTGGTGCCACTAGGAGTGTCACTAATCCAAATCCAAAACACCACAACCTAATACCAGAATTTTGATAAAACAGGAGGCCAAGTACCATAAAATACCCCCAAGACTAATTTATAGCTCAAGAACATAATAGACACCAAAAATTCAAACCCGGAACACCTGGAAACTAAGAGAATGCTAAGAACCGAAAGAGGATTTGAACCAAAGCATGGAATTGAAAATCAGGGTGTGACAATTCTCCCCACCATAAAGCTTTCCGCCCTCGGAAATCCACAATAAGGCCAAAGAAAAAACCAAACCCTACTGAGAAACCGAGATGTACTCTTTTGCCAAGCTTCGCCCCCAAAGGCCAAAACACCTCAAGTGATCAATTAAGGAAGGAATACTCTCACAACCAAAACTTACATCACTTTCCTAAAATGACTAAGCACATTAATACTTTATCCCAAAAGAAAACTCCTCAAACACTATCCAAACAAGATTCTAGCAATTTACCCAAACGAACAACAACAACGAACAAGGTTACACTTACCTTGCTTTAACCAAACCTTGGGCGTCCTTCAATGTAACGACCCAATCTTTTTGAGTAGTATATTAACTTACTCTTAATGATTTATTAAGATGTTAATGGTTAATGCAGAAAGAGGAGTTGATGGGTTCATCCAGTAGACTCAACCCTTACGAAGCCCACTTATCAGAGCTTGGGAAGGAGGTAGCATCTGTGGGCTTCGCTTTGGACCAAGCCCAAGCCGAACTCCAGCGTGTCAAGCTTGAACGGAAACGCCTGCGGGAGAAGTTCAAGTTAGTAGAGATTGCTACTAGGGCAATGTTATCTGAGACTCCCTCAGATTCTCTCACCATAGCACACCTTACACTTAGGTCTTATGCCAGTGTTATAAGGGGCTATGTGATGAGACCCTAGTTTCCTTGTGTAATCCTTTCGGGTGAATAAATTGAGATTTCTTCCTTTAGTGATGTGTGTGAAATTTCAAATGTCTAGATAATTTTAGAATGTATTTTATTGATGAATTTTGAAAAAGGGATATTTTGAAATATATATGTAAACCCTAAATAACTAATGATGTGTAATGATTTTCAAAAAATAGTCTTCTACAAAAGTGTTCAGTAAGGAATTTGGAGTCTAATAAGATCAACTTAATTTTTGATGAATAGTAAATTATGAATAGTGATTTTACGCTTAGGATTAGTAATATGACCAAATGTATTAGTAATTTCACTCAAAGAAAGTTTTAATATAATTTAGACACCTAGATTAAGTAATGTGATTCAATAAAATGGTTAAATAACGGTTTCATAAATTATTATTCAAGTATTAGTTTTTTCGGATGAATAGTGTTTTTTAATTAAAATTTTAATTAAAAATAATTAGAAAATTATTTTTATAAAAATGACTTTATTTTTGAACTCAGAGCATCGATATTATGTTATGGTAATTTTTGGGGATTTTTCTGAAAAAATAAATTTTCGGTGAATAGTGTATTTATTTAAAAATAAAATTAAAAATATTTAGAAAATTATTTTTATAAAATGGAGTTCATTTTTGAAATCATAGCATTGATATTTGGTTAAGGTGAAATTTTGGGATTATTCTGAGAAAGTTGAATTTTCGGTGAATAGTGAAAGTATAGTTTTTAAGTTACGGGTGTTTAATGACATCATTAAATGATGTATTAAGTATATATTCAATATGGTCGAATTATGAATAGTAAGATAAGGTGTGAGGTGTCTCAAGTGGCCAATACCATGGGCAAATACCATGGGCAAGCCCATGGTTTTGCCAAAACCACTAGTGAGGTGTCCCTTGGCCATTAATGCTTTGTCCCCTCACTTTCCCTATAAATACCCACCCTTTCCTCCTTTAGTTTTCACTCCCAACTCTCCCCCAACGAAGTTCTGGTCTTCTTACCTTCCAAAGAGTCCTCCCAAGGTTCCCCCAAGCCCTCAAGGTCCAATCCTTTGAGTTTCAAGAGTCACATTTTAAGGTAAGGGATCCGACCCCTCTCTTTCTTTTCATGTAATCTCTTTTATGTCATTCCTATTATGCTCCATGTTTTTATGTGAGAGGATGTTCTTTTATATTCCTCTTACTTCCCTTTCATGTTTATATGATGAGAGATCCCCTCTTACTCTCATCATTTCGTTTTATGAAAGTTTAAGTGACGCCGTTAGGCTGCCGAATTTTTAAGGGATTCTTTCACCCTTCTCATTTTTCAAGTTCGATTTTCATGTCAAGTCTTTCAAGTTCCTTTTTATTATGTTGGGGTATGATATCTATATCAATCATACTTATCTCTTATGATCATATGATGAGGGACCCTTTTTGATCTTGTCAAATCATTTTCTTTTGAAGTTAAGTGACGTCGTAAGGCTGCCGAATTTTCATAAGAGAAATCTAATCTTTTTCCTTCCATGTTTTTTCATTTCAAATGGTATGTCCCTAAAATTTCATTACCATGTCCATATTTCCTTCTTATTCTTTCACCCTACTGTTTTATGGATCATTTATGAGTGGGTGACCCATTTCCCCTCTCATTTCAATGTTTTCTAAAACCCCGAAACTTAGCCGTTATGCTGCAGAATTTTCCCCTCAAAATGCCTCTCTCTTTTCTCAAAAATTATTTTATGTTATAAAGTGAATACTCAAAGCTCTTATTTCTACAAGGGTATTCACATATATATCAAAATGTTCCATTTTAAATTCTGGGATTTACATAAATGAGACCCGCTTTCCCTTTCCGTGGGTTTAAAGTGACGTAAAGATCATGTCTTTAAAGCAGTTTTTAAAACGTTATGATTATGAAATGAAACCCATTTATTTTATGCTATGTGGGTTATTTATGAAATGTTTGATGATGATATATGTGGCTCACATGATAATAAAGGCAAATTTAAGGGTGCGCCCTGATAGTGCTCCAATGCATTGGGTAATGATGTAACCACTAGAGATTACAATTTTCACGATACCTTGGTGAATAACCTTGGTAATTTTCAAATGACACCTTGGGGATGGACCTTGGTGATATGTTCATGATTGTCTATGTTAAATGATGTAGCCACATCTTCAAGTTATGAAAAATGTTATTTTTATTATGAAATGCCTCATGATTTCTTTCTCATGCCTTAAAGTTCTTTTCATGTCCTTATTGAAGTATCTCAAGTTCACATGTAAAATGTTCCTCTTGTTTCCCTTACTGGGCCTTCTGCTCACCCTTTATTTTGATGTATGTCCCCAGGTTATGAGATGCAGTAATGAACCTAGAATGAACTTAAGGAGACGCCTTGCAAGTGTTTAAGAAGAATGCTTTATGTTGTTTTCATGTATTATGTTCCTGGTTTCCAAGACACTAAACCTTAAAGATCCTCAGTTGTGTGTAATGTAATGAAAGTTTATGTTATAAAATGGCGGGATTCTATAGTTGGTATCAAAGGATGGTTTAGTTATTTGTGGAAATTAGGATATAAAAACTTTAGGAAGAACCCTATAGAAAAGTTTAAATATAGGAAAACTTCCTGGTATTTTGGTAAGTATTGAGTAAGTGGTCTATCAAACAAATACATCCCTGTCTGGATACGAGCAGGTAGAGGCGGCTCTGGCACAGATGTACATAGGGGTAAAACCCGAAAACACCGCTTTGAGCTAGACTCGAACGGGAACTGGTGCACGATAACGGGCCTTGCTGCACTCTTGGTTACGACACTCCCGGGGGATATGTTTGGTTAATCACAAGCTTTTTATGAATCATTATGAAGGAATTATAGAGAAGTATAATTGTCTAAGCATGAAGTCTTAGTTAAAAGATTCATAAATGAAATAAGTTTCTCACTAAGGTTTTATTCTTTTAGAAAATGGCGGGCAATAGGAGAAACCGTGCCGATGGTGACCACAATGCACCATGTGCTGACGGCCCTCCGATGGAAGCCGGAATGGAAACATTCATGCGAATGATGAACCAACTGACTCAAGTTATGAGTAATAACTTGAATCAAGCTGAGAGGCCGACCTCACCACGAAGGGAACAACTTTCTGTTGAGTCCTTCATGCGTCAACGACCGCCAACATTCAGTGGATCTACTGACCCATTGGTTGCGGAACAATGGATAAGCTCCATTGAAAAGATCTTTTCTGTACTTCATTGTTCGGAACAAGAAAAAGTCACCCTTGCTGTTTACCGCCTAGAGGGAGAAGCTGATCAGTGGTGGTCACTGATCAAAAACACGAAGCCAGGAGGAGAGATGGAAGCTATGGAGTGGGAAGAATTTCGGGGGATTTTCTTTAACAAGTATTTCCCTCATTCCATGAGAACGAAAATGGAGAAAGAGTTTCTCGAGCTGAAGCAGAAGGAGAACGAATCTGTCGGAAGCTATGAGATGAACTTCACAAGGCTTTCCCGTTATACCTCAAGCTTTGTCATGGACCCTAATGGGAAGGTTGATAGATTCTTTGGCGGACTACGACCACATCTGCGAAAGAATCTAGCCAACAGGGACTACGATAGCTATGAAGAAATAGTTCGAAGTGCTATGAAAGTTGAACTAGAGTTTGGGGAGACACAGTGGTCTCACAAATCTAATGAGAAGAAGAGAACTCTAGAACCGAGCCTGGGAAGAAGTTTTGATCAGGAAAGAGGTGTAAAGCATATGCAACATGCCACATGCAATAAATGTGGGAAGAAGCATCCGGGGAACTGCTTGATCGGAAGTGGCAAGTGCTATAGGTGTGGAAAAGAAGGCCATATTTCTCGGAATTGTCTTGGTGATGTGAAGCCTCAACTTCCCAACACTAACGACAGAGGAAAGATGGTTCTGGCCCTACCCGAAGTCACATGCTTCAAGTGTGGACAGCTTGGGTACTTTGCTAATCAATGTCCAAATCCGAGGGCGGTGGAGGGGAATCACCATCAACCTCAGCAGAGGCCAAGGGAGCAAGGTCGTGCTTTCGCTATCACAACAACTGAAGTTGAAGTTCCGAACGATGTGGTAGCAGGTACTCTTGTTGTCCTCTCAAAACTAGCAAGTGCTTTATTTGATTCTGGTTCTACGCATTCCTTTATTTCTTCCAAGTTTGCAAAGAATATAGAATCAATCCCCGAATTGCTTGAGGTAGAGTTGTCAGTCAAGACTCCAAGTGGGATTATCCATGCATCAACAGTGTTTAGAGACTCTAGTGTTTACTTTGGTGAGCACAATCTTATCGCAAATCTAGTAGTCATCCCCATGATGGAATTCGACGTTATACTAGGGATGGACTGGCTCTCAAAGTATAATGCTAAGATCAAATGCAGAAGTAAGGAAATCTCAGTAGTCTTGAATGAACGACCTACAGTTATCTTCCGAGGAGAGATATCCCGAATTGATCCCTATCTAGAAGCACCTCCTATAGCTTTCTTTATGGAGTTAATCGGTGATGATGAAGAAGGGAAAGGGAGCATACAAATTGAAGATGTTCCGATTGTTCAGGAATACATGGATGTATTTCCTGAGGAGTTACCTGGACCTCCCCCAGAAAGAGAGGTAGAGTTCTCCATTGAACTCGTACCTGGGTCTCAACCGATATCAAAGACTCCGTATAGAATGGCAAATGTGGAGCTAGAGGAGCTAAAGAAACAACTCCAAGACTTGTTGGAGAAGGGGTTTATCCGACCAAGTGTGTCTCCTTGGGGAGCACCAGTTCTCTTTGTGAAGAAGAAGGATGGATCAATGCGGCTATGCATTGATTATAGAGAACTAAACGGGATCACAGTGAAGAACAGATACCCTCTTCCAAGAATTGATGATTTATTTGACCAACTTCGTGGGGCTCAATTCTTCTCTAAGATTGAACTTCGATCTGGTTATCATCAACTGAGGGTGAAGAAGGAAGATATTCCAAAGACTGTCTTCCGATCAAGATATGGGCATTATGAGTTTACTATTATTCCCTTCGGCTTGACTAATGCTCTTGCTATTTTCATGGATTTTATGAATAGAGTCTTTAAGGACTACCTTGATAACTTTGTGGTAGTTTTTATTGATGATATTTTGATATATTCAAAAAGTCGTGAGGAGCATGAAAATCATCTGAGGGTTATTTTGAAAACTCTACGGAAGGAGAGGCTCTTTGGGAAGTTCAGCAAGTGTGAGTTTTGGTTACAACAAGTGGCTTTCTTGGGGCACATCGTAACCAATGAAGGAATCTCGGTTGACCCTGCAAAGACAATGGTTGTGGAGGAGTGGCCTCAACCCACAACAGTAACTGAGATTCGTAGTTTCCTTGGTTTAGCGGGATATTATAGGAGGTTTGTGAAAAACTTTTCACGGCTTTCTAATCCACTAACCAAGTTGACTCGAAAAGGGGTTAAGTTCATCTGGACAAAGGAATGCAAGGAAAGTTTCCAAGAGCTGAAGAAGAGATTGGTTACTGCACCTGTATTAACACTACCCTCTATCGGAGAAGGATTCGTTATTTTTAGCGATGCATCTCTGAAAGGGCTTGGGTGCGTCCTCATGCAAAATGACAAAGTAATTGCTTATGCATCTCGACAGTTGAAGATTCATGAGCAGAATTATCCTACGCATGATCTAGAGCTGGCGGCAGTTGTTTTTGCTCTAAAGATATGGAGGCACTATCTTTATGGGGAGAAATGTGATATATACACTGACCACCAAAGTCTAAAGTATATTTTCACACAGAAAGAATTGAACATGATACAAAGGAGATGGTTGGAGCTTATTAAAGACTATGATTGTTCAATTCATTATCACCCTGGTAGAGCAAACAAAGTCGCGGATGCGTTAAGCAGGAAAGATCATGTTGTTCTGGAAACAATGAGGATCCTGGGAGATCCCTTGATTAAAGATCTAGTAAAACTGGACATGGGAATTATAAGGAAAGGGACATCATCAACCCTATCCCAAATGATTTCTCAACCTTCATTACTAGAGAAGATCAAGAAGGCTCAAAAAGAAGATCCTTTACTGCAGGAGAAGTTCGAGGCTGTAAAGGATGGGAAGTTCCCTGATTTCAATATTGATCAAGAAGGTGTATTGAAATTTCATACAAGACTATGTGTTCCATCTATTTCGGAGATAAAGAAAGAAATGATGGATGAAGCTCATAGCTCTACTTTCTCTATACATCCGGGAAGCACTAAGATGTATAGAGACCTTCGTGATCATTATTGGTGGGATAACATGAAGAGGGAGATTGCCGATTACACTATAAGGTGCCTGGTGTGTCAGCAAGTAAAGGCAGAAAGACAACTTCCTAAGGGGGTATTACAACCGCTACCCATACCAGTATGGAAGTGGGATAATATCACCATGGACTTTGTAAATGGTCTCCCAAAAACATCCAAAGGAAACAATGCGATATGGGTTATTGTGGACCGTCTCACCAAGACAGCCCATTTTATCTCTATTTGGGAAGATTTCTCTCTGGATCAGCTTGCCAAGATATACGTGAAGGAAGTGGTAAGGCTGCATGGGGTACCACTATCCATCGTATCTGATCGTGACCCAAGATTCACATCAAAATTCTGGAGAAGTCTTCAGCATGCTCTGAATACTGAATTGAATTTTAGTACGGCCTATCATCCTCAAACTGATGGCCAATCTGAAAGGACTATTCAGACACTCGAAGACATGTTGAGATTATGCTCAATGGAATTTAAAGGTGGATGGGATCAACACCTCCCATTAGTGGAGTTCTCCTATAACAACAGCTTCCATGCGATTATTCAGATGGCACCCTATGAAGCTCTGTATGGAAAGCGGTGTAGAACTCCTACTTGTTGGGATGAAACTGGTGAGAGGAAGCTTCTTGGGCCTGATCTCATGCAAGAGATGACAGAACAGGTTCATGCCATCCAACAACACATAAAAGCTGCTCAGAGTCGGCAGAAGAGATATGCTGACAATCGACGAAGAGACTTGGAGTTTGGTGTTGGTGATAAAGTCTTCCTTCGAATTTCTCCATGGAAGAGAGTCATGCGGTTTGGGAAGAAAGGGAAGCTCATCCCTAGGTACATTGGCCCCTATGAAATCCTTGATCGCATAGGATCAGTGGCCTATCGTCTAGCACTTCCACTGAACCTAGCTCAGGTTCATGATGTCTTCCATGTATCTCTCTTGAGGAAGTACATACCCGACCCTTCGCATGTACTGAACCCAGAGGTGGTACAACTTGAACATGATCTCTCTTATGAGGAGCAGCCAGTGGAGATCTTAGACCGTAGAGACAAGGTTCTACGAAACAAGACTACCCACCTTGTGAAAGTGTTGTGGAGGAATCATAAATATGAAGAAGCGACTTGGGAGCCTGAGGAAACGATGAAGCAAAAGTACCCTCACCTTTTCGACTAGGCCTCAAGTGTAAATTTCGGGGAAGAAATTTCTTAAGGGGGGAAGAATGTAACGACCCAATATTTTTGAGTAGTATATTAACTTACTCTTAATGATTTATTAAGATGTTAATGGTTAATGCAGAAAGAGGAGTTGATGGCTTCATCCAGTAGACTCAACCCTTACGAAGCCCACTTATCAGAGCTTGGGAAGGAGGTAGCATCTGTGGGCTTTGCTTTGGACCAAGCCCAAGCCGAACTCCAGCGTGTCAAGCTTGAACGGAAACGCCTGCGGGAGAAGTTCAAGTTAGTAGAGATTGCTACTAGGGCAATGTTATCTGAGACTCCCTCAGATTCTCTCACCATAGCACACCTTACACTTAGGTCTTATGCCAGTGTTATAAGGGGCTATGTGATGAGACCCTAGTTTCCTTGTGTAATCCTTTCGGGTGAATAAATTGAGATTTCTTCCTTTAGTGATGTGTGTGAAATTTCAAATGTCTAGATAATTTTAGAATGTATTTTATTGATGAATTTTGAAAAAGGGATATTTTGAAATATATAAGTAAACCCTAAATAACTAATGATGTGTAATGATTTTCAAAAAATAGTCTTCTACAAAAGTGTTCAGTAAGGAATTTGGAGTCTAATAAGATGAACTTAATTTTTGATGAATAGTAAATTATGAATAGTGATTTTACGCTTAGGATTAGTAATATGACCAAATGGATTAGTAATTTCACTCAAAGAAAGTTTTAATATAATTTAGACACCTAGATTAAGTAATGTGATTCAATAAAATGGTTAAATAACGGTTTCATAAATTATTATTCAAGTATTAGTTTTTTCGGATGAATAGTGTTTTTTAATTAAAAATTTAATTAAAAATAATTAGAAAATTATTTTTATAAAAATGACTTTATTTTTGAACTCAGAGCATCGATATTATGTTATGGTAATTTTTGGGGATTTTTCTGAAAAAATAAATTTTCGGTGAATAGTGTATTTATTTAAAAATAAAATTAAAAATATTTAGAAAATTATTTTTATAAAATGGAGTTCATTTTTGAAATCATAGCATTGATATTTGGTTAAGGTGAAATTTTGGGATTATTCTGAGAAAGTTGAATTTTCGGTGAATAGTGAAAGTATAGTTTTTAAGTTACGGGTGTTTAATGACATCATTAAATGATGTATTAAGTATATATTCAATATGGTCGAATTATGAATAGTAAGATAAGGTGTGAGGTGTCCCAAGTGGCCAATACCATGGGCAAATACCATGGGCAAGCCCATGGTTTTGCCAAAACCACTAGTGAGGTGTCCCTTGGCCATTAATGCTTTGTCCCCTCACTTTCCCTATAAATACCCACCCTTTCCTCCTTTAGTTTTCACTCCCAACTCTCCCCCAACGAAGTTCTGGTCTTCTTACCTTCCAAAGAGTCCTCCCAAGGTTCCCCCAAGCCCTCAAGGTCCAATCCTTTGAGTTTCAAGAGTCACATTTTAAGGTAAGGGATCCGACCCCTCTCTTTCTTTTCATGTAATCTCTTTTATGTCATTCCTATTATGCTCCATGTTTTTATGTGAGAGGATGTTCTTTTATATTCCTCTTACTGCCCTTTCATGTTTATATGATGAGAGATCCCCTCTTACTCTCATCATTTCGTTTTATGAAAGTTTAAGTGACGCCGTTAGGCTGCCGAATTTTTAAGGGATTCTTTCACCCTTCTCATTTTTCAAGTTCGATTTTCATGTCAAGTCTTTCAAGTTCCTTTTTATTATGTTGGGGTATGATCTCTATATCAATCATACTGATCTCTTATGATCATATGATGAGGGACCCTTTTTGATCTTGTCAAATCATTTTCTTTTGAAGTTAAGTGACGCCGTAAGGCTGCCGAATTTTCATAAGAGAAATCTAATCTTTTTCCTTCCATGTTTTTTCATTTCAAATGGTATGTCCCTAAAATTTCATTACCATGTCCATATGTCCTTCTTGTTCTTTCACCCTACTGTTTTATGGATCATTTATGAGTGGGTGACCCATGTCCCCTCTCATTTCAATGTTTTCTAAAACCCCGAAACTTAGCCGTTATGCTGCAGAATTTTCCCCTCAAAATGCCTCTCTCTTTTCTCAAAAATTATTTTATGTTATAAAGTGAATACTCAAAGCTCTTATTTCTACAAGGGTATTCACATATATATCAAAATGTTCCATTTTAAATTCTGGGATTTACATAAATGAGACCCGCTTTCCCTTTCCGTGGGTTTAAAGTGACGTAAAGATCATGTCTTTAAAGCAGTTTTTAAAACGTTGTGATTATGAAATGAAACCCATTTATTTTATGCTATGTGGGTTATTTATGAAATGTTTGATGATGATATATGTGGCTCACATGATAATAAAGGCAAATTTAAGGGTGCGCCCTGATAGCGCTCCAATGCATTGGGTAATGATGTAACCACTAGAGATTACAATTTTCACGATACCTTGGTGAATAACCTTGGTAATTTTCAAATGACACCTTGGGGATGGACCTTAGTGATATGTTCATGATTGTCTATGTTAAATGATGTAGCCACATCTTCAAATTATGAAAAATGTTATTTTTATTATGAAATGCCTCATGATTTCTTTCTCATGCCTTAAAGTTCTTTTCATGTCCTTATTGAAGTATCTCAAGTTCACATGTAAAATGTTCCTCTTGTTTCCCTTACTGGGCCTTCTGCTCACCCTTTCTTTTGATGTATGTCCCCAGGTTATGAGATGCAGTAATGAACCTAGAATGAACTTAAGGAGACGCCTTGCAAGTGTTTAAGAAGAATGCTTTATGTTTTTTTCATGTATTATGTTCCTGGTTTCCAAGACACTAAACCTTAAAGATCCTCAGTTGTGTGTAATGTAATGAAAGTTTATGTTATAAAATGGCGGGATGCTATATTCAATCCCAACGTTTACCCAAGGAAGATGTAGGTTGTTAGATAGCTTCGAACAAGACTACCTATCACCAAGCCAAGACCAAGGACCAATCTGAGTTACTAGTATGGGGAGACATAAATGGGCTCCCCACCATAAGAGACAACTTGAATTTTTCTTGAGACAGGATCAGGGCTCCAACAGGGGGAGGCCCGAACGGACTCCCCAGTACAAGGGGTAAACTCCCATTAGAACTTTCCAAAAGAACATACATAAAATTCATAGTGGGTCTCCCCACCATAAGAACCATCCATATTAACCGACCAGCACAAATCAGCACAAAAGAGACCACCAAAATTTAAAGAACTGGGATGGCACAACCGCACGGTTAGCCCACATGGTTTGGGAAGCCGTGTGCTAACTGTGCGGATCATTATGTCTACATGGCTTCCTGGAACATGGTCACTACTAATAATTCACCAACCATGTGCTCAACCTGTCTCGCCAAAAACCCATCCATCCTCCAAAAAACCCAGTGGAAAACAAAGGGGAAAAGAATAACATTGGGTGGTAACATGGGCACGAGGCCCTCCACCTCTTTCCACTGAACATAAACAATAGAAGCAAGATGACGACACAAGAGGTTTAAAATATCCCCATCTTTCATACTAAGGATAAGACTTTGTACAAGGGTTTGAACAACACTGGGATTTCCCTTGACTATGCGCCAGCTTCTCTCCAGGACCTATGGCTGGAGCTCAAATGATTTAAGCATCTTCGACCTTACAGTTAGGCTTTGGAAACCCCTGAATGGAACTTCTACTTCCAATTATACAAACGATTACACCGCAAACCCCGATGGGTTCACCAAGACATAACACACTCCAAAACTCACCTTACCAAAACCTGACATTTCACTGAAACAAGGGCTTAGAGGATGCACACATATCACAACTTGTTTCTTTGGGTGAGAAACAACAGAAGGAAAGGACACATATAAATGCCTTCCTCCAAAACAAAGGATTTTGAAGTTTTTAAAAAGGAGAAAAACTTCCAACATAACAAAGACTCTCAGATGATTTCACGACCTTAACCTTTATAGTCAAATGAGCACATGACATCACAAGGCGTCCCGAACATGACCATTACGACTGATGGAAACAATGCATGGCAAGGGACTTTATGACAAGTCCCCAAACAACACACAATTCTAGAGAGTGGTCATAATAGCCTCTCATGACCAGATTTACCACACCAGTGGTTAACCATAAACCCCTGCTTTGAAGATACTATGAAGGACCCAAAGGCCCTCTTAGACACCATCCAGATACTCATCCACACTAACAACCCCATACCACTTCCACCTTCAATGAATCTGATAACTTAAGAAACTAAGGTTTATTTCAACCTTCCACGAGCAGTCTCCTACTACAAGAGGATTCAAAAAAACAATGAAGGAAATGGTGTAAACTCAATCTCCAAATCTTAAGAAAAATATTCCCTTATATTGATCAACTGGAGGATTTCCAATAGTGAAACAATCTGGGTTGCACTTTAGTCGTGTACCAACCCTTAATGGGGGCGTACCTTACCCAACGAGAGAACCCAAGGACCCAACCAAGCTAGTTTATTGGTCAAAAAGTTCCACAAACTAGATCCAAACACATGAAGGGAACCACCATAAAGGATTTCCAAACTTTTCTCAGAAGAGACCACTAAACAGCCCTTCAACCCAACTTACCGACCAAACACAAACCCAAAACATCGTTCAAACAGGAGGAGTTCTTGGACTCAGAAACATCCCACATAATCAAAATTAAAAAAAAAACACATAATACACACCATCCCAATCCATTCATCAAGACATATTTTTCCTTTAAAATCATCTGTTTGAAAACAAATGGTTCAATAGTTAGTGTATCCACCAATGATACCTCATGGGCCTCACACATGCATGTTTTCGTGCCACACCAGCACCCTCATATCTATCCCGACACTCATCTAGTATTTCCATTAACTATACATCATCCCATATAACCCCATTCATTTGGTCTCTCATGGAGATATCAAAGGTTAAAACAAAAATTCATTCCACTTTTCAAAACCAAACAGTCAATCGATACTTCCTTTTTCTCAAGACCGCTAACCACGAAATCAAAGAACTAGTTTACAACTTACAAAACTCTTCATAAAGGCACAACCATTCAGATAATAATTCACTTTCAAGTTATTAAAATTAATTTCAAAACAACTCATTCCATTAAAACACCTTTCAATAGTTTAGAAAACTCTATTGGAAACACTTTTTCAAAACCAACTTTAATATAATTTCCTACTTTCAAAAACGGTGCAAACACACCATTTTCCATTTCAAAACCATTATGAAAATTCGGTTACACCATTTAAAAAATAAAACCATTCACTCTTTATTAGAAAATAATTTCACTAAACTTTACGCTTCTTAAAACTATGTCATTTTTGTTTTAAAACCAAACTTCCAAGATTTCAAAACTAAAGGACACAAGACAATACGAGAAGAAACTAGTTTCGGTGGGTGACTTGGATATATGGTTGGCAGCCATACACCAATCACTTCACCATCACAAATAGTGTTCTAGGGAAATATCCCCAGCTCCACATGGATTTCTAGGCCTTGCAAGCTCACTAAGACCATCAACCCAACTCTCTTTTCATTTCCCTAATCATCATCAAACCTTAAAAACCCAAGGACTCAGATAAATCCCTACTTCCCCTGGCGACTCGAATCTCATCATGAGATGTGGTGATTAGGAACACTACCCATAATTAGAATATGAAGTCCCGACAATCCTAACTCTGGACTATCCTGACTGTTCCCCAAATAACATGACCCAAACAGTTAACCTAAACCTCATTTGATACCATTTTGTCACGAACCAGGTCTAATTGCCATCAAAACCGACACCATATCCGGCCCGTGACAAGTCTAGAAGGGTGTTCCCAATACCCACAGGCTAGAACAAGTTCTTGGGTATCATAAAAAGAAAATTGGGAACAATTTACCCGAATTTATAAACATAAAACCACAAACGAAACCAAGAAACCGAATCTGGATTTTTCAAACCAAAACATCTCTTAATAAAATTCAGAACTGAATTAATCAATTTTAAACAATGTTTAAAGACCATTAGAAAGGTACAAAACCAAGAAAATACATCCCAAGAACCTCCACATGGAAAGAGGCACCTCCATCAAGCCATCTCCACAACACCGCATCACAATGGACCGCTAAAACCCAAACCAGTGGCACAAAATGTTGTACCCAAACCTGCGACAACAAAATAAGCAAGTCTACTTACACCCAAAGGTGTAAGTAGGGTGTGAGAAAAATACCAGTAGGATTCCACCACTAAAGTATTCCACGTGATAAACATTCAAAGATGAAAATCAACTAAGTTTTCATAAACATCTGATGCTAGTTACAATTTCTAAAAGATGCAACTTAAAATAAAAATAGTTTTCAAGTGGATTATTTTAAAGAATAAATGATTTTAAAAATAATTTCAATGATACAGAATTTTCCATCCAACCATACCGTATTATGAAGTTAAGCACAAATTAACTAATGAGCACAAGCAATAGGAAATAACCCCTAGGCACTAGCTCACTGTGGGTCCCAGGTATCTCGTATCTCAGTGAAAGTAACGATCACAAATATCTATTCTCGTGCAAACGAGCCACTAGTAGGGAGGATATGTAAAGACCCGTAAATTTCAAGGAAATTTTTTTTCTTAATTTTCTTTGGAATTTTACAAGAGCGCGGTCTCTGACGGCACCTGATTCCGAGGCCCGGTGTGCCCGGAATCATTTTCCGAAGTTTGGCTCAGGTACGTTCAGTGAACGGACGAGCGGGTTTTTCTAACTTTTGAACCGGTGCCCGGAATCGAATTCTGAGGGCACCGATGAAATCGCAACGCCGGTATTCGCCTAGAAACGCCTCTTCCGGAGTTGCGTTTGCTCGGGTGTGGTTTTTAATTTTCAGGCTTAAAGTTAAGAAATAAAATATTTTTGCGACAACTTTATTTTATTTCACTTAAGCCACTTGGAAGCCACTTGAAGCCACTCAAAGACGGCTTAAACTGAGTTGATCTGGATAGGATGCTATCCAGAAATATCCTACCCCCTTGGTAGGATATTTGTGAGGTGGGGCCCGCACGAGCCCCGCCGTTTCTTTCCGCTAAGTAACGCACCCGCGAAAACCCGTCATTATGAAAGTCAACTGACGTGTTTTATTAAATTCTTAACAGACCATTTAATTGGGCGGTTTATTTCATGAATTAAATGGGCGGTTTCTTTCGTTGAATTAATTCAACGAATTGATGGGTCGTTACTTACCTTTTTCGTTTGTTGGCGTAATAATAAAATAAGACCAACTAGTCTTTTGGGAGGATTACTCGTTGAGAGGTTTGACAGAGTTCTCGTGCCTTTATCCTTCTTCGCAAAGAACGCGAAGAACGCGAAGAACGCCGGTCTCCGACGAAGAACGCCGAAACCGGAAATCGACGACGCGACGCCGTGATCCGTGACGCCGACGTTCCCTTCCTGCAACGTTCTTCTGCGACGTCTCTTCCTCCGCGACAGATCTTCGATCGGCTGCTTGAGGTAAGAGTCCCGGATTTTCTTTTTTTAATCTCCTTTGTGGTTTTTACCAAAACACGGATTTAATTATTTATAATTAAATCTGCTGTTTCTGGGTCCGTTGAGTTCGCCGACTCAACGCCGGTTTCCGCGACGACGCGATGCCTTTCAGCGACGACGCGACGATCCCCTCCTTCCGCGACGAGCAATTCCGCGAAGAACGCTCACGCGCGATGACTACGAGGTAGGGATTTTATTTTTTGGAATTGCCCTTTTTTCCCGTGTTGTTTCCGTTCAAGAATGAAGAACCCGATTCATAAAAAAAAATTATTCCATTAAAATTGTTGAATTCATATGTTGAATATTGTTTCTCCCGTTGTTTATCACTAACGCGGAGGGTGCGGCCCAAATGAACACGGCCCGACGACCCTCCGCCGTTCTTCGTTGATATGCGGATTTGATGGGCGATGACGGAATGTGCCGCAACGGAAGTTTGATGGTTCCGCAGTGAAGGGCGGGTCCCGGGAGGAGCAGCGGCGCAGACGGGAACAGAATCGGACCACCGGAGCGACTCCGGTGGCCCGCGGAAGCCGGCGGCGGCGCTCGCAGACCCGCGGCCGCGCGGGTCTGGCGTGCGCGGGACGCGGCTGATGCCGCGTCCGGTTGTCCGAGCAACACTCCGCGGGTGTCGCGGGGTTGTCACGCGGGGGCGGCAGCTCCCCCCCGCGTCACTCGGTTGTCTTGGGCGACACCCCGCGGGTGCCACGGGGGTGTCACGTGGGGGTGGCGGCTCCCCCCCGCGCCGCTCGGCCGAGCCGAGCCGGGCTGGCCGAGCCAGGCCGGACCGGGTCGACCCGGTTCGGCCGACCCAGGGGGGGTCGGGCCGGGTCGGCCCAGACCCCCCCCCCCCCCCCGTCTTCGGACTGTTTTCAGTCAAATGCCCGTAACTTGAGCTACGGGCCTCCAAACGACTCGTCGTCAACGGCAACGCGATCCTTGGATCGAGACGGTCGTTTCCGTATATTGCACTCAAGGTTTAGAAATACTTTGAGTTCGGCCGGGTTGGTTCGTACACGAAACCAACCGGGCCCTCGGAGCGGAAACGCTCATATCTTGAGCTACGGACGTCCGATTGACGTGTCTTCAGCTTCGTTGAATTCCTCTAAGTGAGACGGATCTTTTGGCTTACTCCGCCCGAGGTTTGGACGCAGGTGGAGTACGGTCGGGTTGGTTTTGCCTTAAAAACCAATCGGGCCCCTGGGACGAAAAAGCCAATAACTCTCAGATCGGGCGTCCGATCGACGCGCCGTCTGCGACATTGAGTTCCTGTTGGCGATACGGAACTTTTGGATACATCAACTTCGGACTTTGTGACAGTTGATGTATCAGCCTCTCGGCTCGTGGAGCAGACCCTCCCGAACGAGCTTGCTGTGTGCAGGAACCCTAGTGCTGGCTGCAACTGCTACTTCGACAGCGACGACCGTGCAGAGATCCTCAGTGGACTGCGGCGACGACCGTGCAGAGATCCTCAGTGGACTGCGGCGACGACCGTGCAGAGATCCTCAGTGGACTGCGACGACGACTGTGCAGAGATCCTCAGTGGACTGCGACGACTACTGCACTCAGCGATCCTACGTGAATCAGTGCTACAGGTCCTGTGTGGGCCCGATCCCGTGTGGGTCCGATCCTGTGTGGGTCAGCGCTCAGCGGTTCTGTGTGAGTCAGCGCCTACAGGTCCTGTGTGGGCCCGATCCTGTGTGGGTCATTGCGGGGGTTAGTTACCTATCGATCCTTTGTGGGTCCGACGACTTAGATGGATCAGTGATCATCTTTATCATCATCCGAAGAAGTATACCTGTGTGAGCTGAATCTTGAGTTACCCTCCTTTGTGGATTGTGTTGAGCTATCTTGTGTGGATTTACTGTTTACTCTCCTTTTTGAATTGTGTTGAGCTATCCTGTGTGGATTTACTCTTTAATCTCCTTTGTGGATTGTGTTGAGCTATCCTGTGTGGGTATACGTTTGCTTTCCTGTGTGGACTGGGTTGTGCTTGGGCTCGGACGTTGGAGCCGAATGGGAATTGATGACTTAGGCATATGTATGGGCATATACCTAAGTCGTGTCAGATGTTACTTCGTGATTGTATCTTCCCTTTGTGGTTTATCCTTTGTGGATTTCGGGAGACCCTCCGGGGTCTCGGGGTCCCTACTGAGTAGCTTATACTCACCCCTGCACGGGCTATGCCCGCACTTCGTTGTGTTGGTTGCAGACGACGGACAGCGCTGATCGTGGTGGAGGCGTGCGAAGCAGGATGGTACCTGGAGGTGGACCACTGGGCGGGACGTACTCGGAGCGGTCAGGTGGACCCGAGGAGCAGTGGAGGCTATCTGTACCCACCCTTCAGGTGGGACTTCCAGAGGACGGCTCGACGTTGCGGCTTTTCCTTTCAGTTGCTGTTTTTTTTCCTTTCAGTTGTACTTTACAGTTGGGCTTGTATTTTCGAGCCCTTTTACTTTCAGCACAGCTTGTGCAGTTTTACTTAGTGTTTACTTTTCTGCTTGCTTACTCTGTGGTGCTTGTTTACTTTTCAAAGGCAATGTCTTCTCTTTTGCTGGGATTTACGCCTTGGTGCTAGTCGCCAGCCCCTGGTCTATGGAAGGCGGGCTTGGGGTAGTTACGGCACGGGCCCCGAGGACGGGTCGTGACAGGATACCCATAACCTAGTGGTCACCCATCATCATTATCATCATATCTTAGTTAGTTTTGTAAGCATCAAACTTTCTACGGAAAACTGAGGCCAAACCCCACGAGATCACTAGCATACCAGTACACGTCCACCCACCTAGATACCTTGGTTTCCCTCTTATGATCAAACAAGTTCAACATGCCATGAAATATAATTTTAACATGTAAATACCACTTCTACATCACATATTCATCAAACAGCCCACATGTATATCACACAAGCCACATAATCCCCCTTTTCATTCAAATTCATTTTGAAATCTAAGTCACACCAAAATAGCCCACAACACTTTTCACATTTCTTTAACACTTCCAAAAATCCTTTAAGCAATTTTATAAAACCTTTCCAAGATAGTCCAACTCACATAACAGCCCACACATATATCGCATAATACTCCTTTCATAAGAAAATCATTCTTCACATCACACTCACACAAAACAGCCACAAACGTGTTTTGCACCCACATCACAATTTAATAAAACACTTCAGAAATTTACGAAACATTATAAAAATGTTTGAAATCTTAAATCACCTATTTACCTTTCAAAAAAACCATCTTGAATGATATAAACCACCAATACAGTTCATGTACATTATTTTCCCACTTTTTTAACTCACTAAATCATTTTCAATTTTCATAAAACCAACCCAAGGGGCATAACCATGTTTCACACACAAAACCCATTTCAAATCCCTCTCTCAAAGCCAAAATAACACCAATACCAATCCAAAATAGAATTGGAAACCTTATAAACATTCATTAATCCATTATAAAGTGCTATAAAAACACCTCAAATAATACCACAAAAGATACATGAAAAACACACATTTTCATAAATCACTTTCAAGAAGTATAACATGGTTTTACACATTAAACCCATTCGAAAACCCCCTTTCAAGGCCCACATGACACTAAGGCATTAAAAAACCAGAATTGGAATCCCCTTTAAACACTAATAAATCAATTTTACATGTTATAAAATACACTCATATATTTCCCCAAGAGTCACACATGAAAAGAACCCAATTTCAAGTTAAAATGCAACTATAAAATTAAACGCTCAACTAAATCCATAAAAACCAGTTTTCACACCACACATAACATATGAGGAACATGAAAAATAAGTAAATCAAGCATGATAACTCATAAACGAATGTATACACATGGAATCGCCTACCTATTGTGTTGAAACCCTCAAAACTTGGTGTGAAACATCAACCGCACCTCCACTGCACCACAATGGGGGTGAAAACCAACCCTAAACCACAAGATTTCACCAAAAAGACAACTGGTTAAACCCTTGGCACAAAACCTAGCTACTGGACAAGAGGAACTTCATGAAAGGTTAGAAGAAACCCTAAGTAAAGGGAATAAATCAAAGAGGGAATGACTAGCTTTCATAATTTTGATATTTCCCCCATCAAATCTCCCTTCAAAGATGAGGTCCATGGGAGGGTGAGTGGACTTGGGGACTTTCTATGGAGGTAGGGCATGAAATGGGGAAGAATGGGGTGGATTTGGGTTTATTCCAAAAGGAAAAAGTTGAAAATTAAAAATGTTTTTAATGACATGGACACCCCTGCGCGGTTTTCCTGCACAGTTTGGAACCGTGTGGCCAAACCATGTGACCTGTTATGGCCACCCCAAAAGTGTTTTTTTGCCTCTAATTCCAAGGGGGTCCAAGGGGGAAACAGGAGGCCAAGTACCATACAATACCCCCAAGACTAAGTTCATAGCTCAAGAACATAGGAGACACCAAAAATTAAAACCTAGAACACCCAAAAACCAAGAGAATGCTACGTACTGAAAGAGTATTTGAACCAAAGCATGGAATTGAAAATCCGGGTGTGACATTCATAACCTAGGAAAATGAAACATAAGAAAAGGTGAGCTCAAATGCTCAGTAAGCGTAAAAAAAGAAGATACGTAGGCATGGCATAAACATAAGGGTATGAGAACATGAGCATAACATTGGAAAATCATACCTTGCATATCAAAAAACATAAACATGAATCATGACATAAAGATTGACAATTCATAAGACATGAATCATAAGGAAATTATAGAACATGAGTCATGAGAGCACAACACTGGAACAAAACATAGAATTTGTGGCATATACATAAACATATAAAAGCATTCCCTATAAGTCAAACCTCATTTTCAAAACTTATCTGGGCACTTCCTGGGGGCTACACCTACTGGGTGGGACACACCACTATCCCCAGTCGCAACCCTTTCCTTATAGCGGAATGTGTTCACTCCCCAAATAATCTTAGTAGTCAAGGTTCACTCCAAAGACCATCTTAGTAGAAAAAGTCCTTTACTGAACTAGGTTCACTCCTCATTCCAGTCATGTCTATCTCATGAGATATAAACCACTGCCTAATGCATTGGAGGTAGATATAGGTATCACCCGTCACATAATGAAAACCAAATTTTTGTGTGTCACAAGATAATAAAATATTCATTATATCATGACCCATGAAAAGAGATGAGTTTTATAAAAACCATATCATAACCCATGAAATGAAATGTGTATCATAAACATTTCATCCAATCATAACTTATGGAAAAAAGACATGTTTCATAATCATTTCATCATAAAATAACCTGCGAAAGGAAGCAGGTTTTTTAAGAATTTTATAATGGTGCAACTCGTGGAGGAGAAACATGTTTTATAAACAATATACCATATTAAACATAAACCATTCAAAGAAATAATAAGAATGGTGTCCTTAGATCATATCCCTAATAAAACATAAACTATATTAAAGGATGTTGTAACACCCTGAGATTTTATTGTATGTATTTTTTAAAATCTAATTTCTTTGACAACATAGGTTTCACACAACACCAAACTTAAACAAACAATGATATACAATTAAATATCATTATTTTTAAACAATTGTTATAACCTCACCGTTAAATTGGTGAGAATGAATAGTATTAACCAAATTATGAAATTTATATATTATATATTTAATAAAATATTTTGACATTCATCCAATTGATTTTATAGGCATAAGATAAGAATAAATCCAATTTTATGCATTAAAGGACTATATTTTTCTAAAGGTAGTTTTACCGCCTTTTAATGGCGCACTTGTTTTAAAACTAGATTTTAAAACTTTTATAAATTTTATTGAACAAAATAAACTTTATTTTTAAAAGATGAATGTCAAATTTTTCTTAGGGTGAAATTTTGGTATTTTTCTGAAAATATTTATTTTCAAGTGAATAATGAAAAATTCTGATTTTTATAAAACTTTCATTTTCATTATATTAATAGTCAATTTATGATTTTTATAATATCCAAACTTAAGAAAGTATAAATAAAATTTATTTATCTTATGAATGAAAATATAATATATTTATATCAACTAATAAGTAGATAAATGTTTTAAAAAGGATAAATTTAGTGTTGGTATTTTTGTGAAACAAAAATGTTTATTTACAATTTTATAATTAATATAATGATTTAAAAGAAAATTTATTTTCATAAAATAGATTCATGAATTAATACTTTATAGTCTCATGATTCAGAGATAATTTTATGAGACCTTAATTATTTTTTCAAAGTGTTATAAAATCAGTTATAATTTTAAAATAGATATTTTTCGAATAAATGATGATTTTAATTAAAAATTAAATTTATAATATTTTAAAAATTATTCTTACAAAATGAAGTTCATTTTTGAATTCTACATGTTGAAAATTGGGTAGGGTGATTTTTTTTGATTTTTCTAAAATAGTTGAAATTTTGGTGAATAGTGAAATACAACAATTTACGGTATATATACATTATAAGTTAAATACACTATTTCTTGATTCATTACTGATGTAAGAACCATAATATAAAACTATACTTCTCTCTTTACTATATTTAGTCATGGGAATCCAAACTATTCATAGTCTTGAGCAAAAATAATAAACTAATGAATAATATAATAAAAAACACTCCTCTTCTCCACTATAAATACTACCCTCGCCACCTCTTCTCATCACAACTACAAAGACTTAAAGATTGTCTAATTTATGCCCAATACATCACCCAAATCTCTATCCTGTGTTCTGTTCCTTATGGTATCACCCAAAATACCATTTCAAAGTTCCTTAAGGTTGTTCTCAAGGAGAGGAATTAAAGAGGTAAAATCCTCTTTCGTTCTTTTAATTTTTGTTATTTTCTTTTCTTATCCCTTACCTACATCCTCTATCCAAATATGCATGATAAATCCAATATCTTATATATACTATAATTTTATTATGTTATGTAATATCAGCCATCAATTCCCTTCTCTTCCCCATTTTATTCTAAAAATGAAAACATCATTCGTGAGGTGCCGATTTAGCACCTTCGTGGACGGCGAGTTTTAGTTTTTCAATTCCCCCATCAAGTATAGTTGTAAAAACATTTTTATAGTTAAAACAGATTTTAATATATTTAATAAAACTTATTTAATATTCTGTAACCCAAATATATACATAATATTAATACATAAGACAAAACTAGTTCGTGATTATCGAAAAAACACCCAAATAATCTAAATGGTTTTCATTAACACTTATTCTAATGAATCATCCTCATATCTAAAAAAATGATATATAAGACCATTAAATATACTATAAGTTCATTAATAACATATAATTTTAATTCTGGATAACCATTCTCATTTCACATGATCTTTCATACATGTATACAAGTGAACCAATCAAGAAAATCAAGGAGACAAACACTCCCGAACGATGAAATTGAATCTCATAAATCATTCAAAAGGCTATAAATGAACATAATAAAATTATGCTAAAAATAAATTTTTAATAGGTTCTGAATTAAATTATTAATTAATCTAATTTCATTATCAAGGACATTAAGCGTAGGTGCATAACATTTTTGGACATAAGGTAAGGGTTTTCTCATCTCACTTTTATTTAAGTGTGATATGTCATGTTCACCACTTATATATTGTGTGTGGTGTATGTATACTTCTATTTGATGTATCATATCATGAGTTAATTTATCTTCATGGTATTCAATGTTTCATTTTGTGACTATTAATTTTATGGGACATATGATTCGATTGATTACAAAGTGGCAATGTTTTCTTCCTGAACCTCTATTTTTCATTTGGGTTACGCTTTCTCTCTCTTTACCCCAATGTAATTATTCTTTAATTTTATATAATTATTCTAAATTCTATTTATATGTTCCAAAATCATGTATCCATATCATTTCATCTTTCTTTGATGGATAAATACATGTTTTATAAGCTCCCCTTTTTAATTCTTCCCATTAAGCAAGCTCGAATAAAGGGAACTTCCTAATTTCTTACTCATTTTCAAGTATTCTCTATAATCTGTTTTAAGACACCGATATTTTTCTAAAATCACTCTTTTTATCATTAAAAACTATATATTTTTATTTCTAGTTTTATACAAACAATTACGACTTTTTCTGTTTTAAAGACTCATTTATATTTTCTCTTAAACCGCACTAAAATGGATCATTTTTAAAGTTTCTTAAACACTCATTTTATATGTTTTCACTTTAGTTTCCAAATTGTAGTATATATATATTATTTTAATACTAATCAAATATAATTTCATTCCCTTTTATTTTCTAGGGTATACATGTTTACAATATGATTTTATGGAAAATGAAAATTATTTTCCAAAAGAACTCTTATTTTCAAAGTAAAAAGGATTTTTATTATCTCACTTTTACTTCTGTGAGATATGTCGTGTTCACCACTTATTCCTTATATGTGGTGTATGTACTTCCCTTTGATATATCATATCACAAGTATTCTTGTTCTTGTGATGTTCTAAGTTTCATTTAATGTTATTCCTTCATATGGATTATGATTTAAATGTTTCAAAGTGGTAGGAGACACTTTGGAATGTTTAAATATTATTTTGCTCAATAATTCTTCAATGGTCACATTTAAAAACATCTCCATCTATGTCAACATCCTTTGTTGAATCTTGTACTTCTTTGAGATTTTTCTCTTATGGTACCATCTACCATATGATGTTGAAGGGTTTACTATCAGTTTGACAGTGGATGTCCTATTTTGATACCATTAATGGTTTATGGTTAAAGTATTCACATTTTTATGCTATTTTTTTAATATGAATGTTTATGTTGTTGATGTTTCAACCTTTTAATATGAGGAATGTATTGGACTTAGTAAGTGACGGTCAGGGCCCACTATGTCCCCTCGATGCATCAGTAGTTCTTATGAGACAAACTAAACTGGGTTTTTACCCATTTATATATTATGTCTTGGCAAAAGCCTTGATGATATGTTTATGATATCCAGAATTATGCATTCCCTCATTATGATATTAGTAATTGATAATCCATGTGATTATTCAACTAGTAGAATATTCATGGTTAAGTTTTATTCTCATGAGATTATTTATATGGAATTATTTATTCGGCTTTTAATCCTGTCATATTATGTTCATGTTAATGTTTTAATGACATGTATTGCTAGAAATTCACCTTTCCTTATTGTTTATGTTTATAGCTTCCGCTATATTGTTTACCCTTACTTATCATCTGAGCTCACCCCTTGCTTATGTTTTATTTTTCCCCAGGATGTAAAGATGTATATTATGAATGAATTTCAGGGATAATATAGGAGTTTATGGGTGTTTCCAATGGAGTTTCTTTATTATTTTTCCTTTCAAAGTTGTAATGTAACAATTATGTTTATATTTGGTTTTCTAAAGCTACTAAACTATTCGATCCTTTGGGATGTGAATGCTTGTTCTTAGTACCAATGTAATTAAGTAAGGCACCGACTCTAGGCTACTGGGGTTGGGGTATTTATAGTTGGTATCAGAGCACGTTTAGTAGAAAACTAGAAAACTAGATTTAAAAAACATAGTTTATGGAACATAACCCTAAGATAGACTTTGAGGATAAGCATAGAATAACATCCTAGAATTTTGGTAAGATATAGATTATGTGGGTATTCATAGAAATACATACCTATTTAGATACTACAAGTGGATGTGGTTCTGGAATATATGTACCCAGGGGTAATAACTCTGACAAGGTGCATCGGGCCTGACTCGGCATAACCTGGTACACGACAACGAGTCTTACTGCGCACCAGGTTTAACACTCCTGGGGGACATGCTTAGGATAATTCACATTTTCTTTACAAACCATTATGAAGGATTTAAATATATAATAAAAATAAAAAACCTTAGTTAAACCTAATGCGTTTTAGGTTGAAAATAAGGTGTCATGATATTCTATAAATGATTATATATTTTTCTCACTATGAATATTGTTACTAACACTATGATTTTTGGTTTAGTCAATGGCTAGAACCCAAAGGTTTCATGTTAACATTGAACATGATGGACATGGTGCTGGTGATGAGAAACCAAATGGGATGTTGATATAAGTAAAAGATATCATGCTCATACCTAATCAGTTTTCCCAAAATATTATTAACAACATATACCTTAACCAACTCTCTAAATCACCAAATAAGGGAAGGATGGAATTTTCTAAGACCTCCAGTGGTGTAGACCATAGAGAAAAGAATGATCAATTTACATCATGTAAGAAATATGGAAGGAGACACCCAAGAATGTGTCTCAATGGAACAGAGAAATGATCTATGTGTGGGAAATAAGGACATAAATAAAATAATTTTCAAGGATAAATGAAGAGTATGATGCAAGGAAATAAAACACATCCTAATAATCCAATTTTAGTTCAATGCCTTAAATATGGGAAATATGTGCATTACCTGAGTGAATGCCCTCTTATATAGGATAAACTCTAGACCAAGGAAGGACTTATGTGGAAATAAATGGATGAATTATTTATATATTGGTGTTGTATTAATAATATTAGTGATTACACTTATTTCAAGAATTTCCATCATATCTATTTTGGAAGTTATATTAATATAGTTTTAGAAAAATGACAACCTGCAGGCCGAGTGACTACCTATTGCATCCAACAAGGCTATGGGGTTTGAACCCACAACCGAAGGGCGACAAGGGTGCAATGTCAACTACTAGCCTACATAAAGTCCTAATTAATGTGGCCTTTTTATATTACGGAGAAAGGTTGTTTTGATTTTAGGGACATTTGTTTTATCAAATAGATAACCTTGGGATTGGAAAATGATTTGGTGATTAAGTAATTAATGTTATTTTGAAAGATGTAGAATATTTTAAGGAATAAATGTCGAACTATATTTTAGATTCAAATATGATTTTATTGCGGACTTATGGTTATTTAGGTTATTTATGGAAATTGTTAGCATATCTTGGAAATTTAGAGACCTTTTTGGACTATGAATTTAGATAGATGTATTTTGGATGAGTCTTAAGGTTGAAATGGATTAAATTGAACATTGGATATTATCACTACAAAATATTTCACTTTTTCCAACGGGGACATATCTGTTGGTAAAATTGCATTTTCTGTTGGTAAAATGTTTTACTAACATATATCTTTGTCACTAAACTGTTGGTAAAAACTCTGTCGCTAAATGTTTTTGCGACAGATAAAATAGTTCGTTGCAATTATAAATATACCAACAGATAAAATATATGTTGGTCAAAGTGTTTAACAACAGGTTATGATGACAAATTTATCTGTTGGTAATAATATTACCATCATATAATATATATTTTTTATAAAATACATTTGAATAAAAATTATATATTTTTATTAATTTTAAAATTTCATATTTTATTTATTATTTTATCATATATAATACATAGGTTTTAATTATTAAACTGAACAAGATTTTAACACATATTCAAACTTAAAAAAAAATTAATTTTAATCATGAAATATTTTATACAGAACATTGGATCTCCCAATCCCTCACCCCCCCACTGGATCCCCCTATAGGATCCCCCCCCCCTTCGAGGTGACCCATCCATGCAATCTAGTCAGCTCCAATTCCAGTGTCCCAACCATGCCAGCGACTCATCCATGTCATCTAGTCACCTCCAGCTTTAGCAACCAGCTCCAAATAAAAGCATGTTTAACTTAACAGAGGAGGTTTTGGTGTAGTCTCATGCACATCCTGATCCACCACCATGCTAGACGGATCTACTTATCATACTCCTCTAGAGTCCATCCACAGTCTTCCAAGACCAACCTACTTCAATAATAATTCTGTAGAAAAGCGGTACTTCACCGACTTATAATCAAAACAACACAGAGAAAAAAAGAAACTCAAGAAATATTTCAAGATGTACATTCAAAACAGAAACTCGAACCTATTAAAAAAACAAAATCCCAAGCTACTAGAATTCATCCATGATCTTCCAACATCAATTATCGTTGTAGTGATTCACAGGAAATTTATTTCTCTCACGTTCCCAGCAATGTTACCTTCAACAATTCCAACTACAGACATCAATATACCAATGGAATATCAACATTCAATCAAAATCCAATTTCATTTAATTTAAATTGTAGGTTCTTGTGTGAAAGAAAGACTTACATTTTCGTATGTGTTGCAATACCTGCAAGTGCAACTGACTCTACTATGAGAGAAACAATGGTTACAATGTCAATTATTTTTTAGAAGGAAAACTTTGTTAAAACCAGGTGAAAATAACAAAAATAGGATAGACTTAAAGAGTGAAATGCGAACCAAACTGGGTGCAGTGAACTGGACCTTGAAACTTTCCAATTCTTGGACACCATAACACTGCGATAGAATCACTAAAAACACCCACAAAGAACAACATATTGGACCTCCTGTATCTCCCTTCCATCCTTATCATCACAAAGGTATCAAACAATCCTCCACCATCAATATGCATAGATTTATATTAGCAATAAATTACAAAAACATTGAGAGAAACAGTTACAAAAATACAATCATCAATCTAGAAAACTCACCTCGCACCTCTCTTAACAGATAAAAAATGAGACCACAAACATCCAAGATGATAAGATGGTACTTAGAGTCAAGAATATTCAAGATTATTCGATCAAAGAAACAAGACAAAATAAAGGTGAATCCTACAAACCATGCTGACTTTACCTAGGAAAACACTCCCTTCACCTGGAGACCTAAAGCATAAACAAATGTCATATCCATGTTAGGATTCCCTACTGCAGCAATGATCAAATACCCAAAGCCTGGAAAAACATAATACTCTCCCTTTCTTTTCCCCTATCATCACATGGATTCAAAATTCAGATATCAATCGTCATCAAGAAATAAACAATCCAAATTCAATATCCTACTAGAACTAGATTAGAGGCTACATCAGGACAAGCAACCCACTCTCACTACCATAGACATGCTAATTAAAGTGTAATATTTTATACCTTCATGTAGCAATTCAGATCATCATGCATCCACCCATCAATTTGCACACTAATCTGGGACACCCCCTAAGCTTCAAAAGGAACACCCCATGCAAAACCAGATATAGCCACACCAAGGCACACCTTGCAGCTCCTGCATAAAAAAAATACAATAGTCATGAACCCAACTCTTTTATTCAAACTTCACATCAAACTATAGCCTCCACTTATGGACATTTTTAGAACCATTCAAACACTAGATAGAAACTAGAACCCCTAGAGAATCCATTTTGAAAAAATTGAGACATGCCATAGCAAACAACTGCAACACTAACTACAAGACTTACTAAAACCAAAGATGCCAAATGAATCATATACAGATCATATTCTTCAACCAAATGCAAGAAACATTTTAAACATTTAAAAAACACCAACCTACAATAGTTGTAATTTTACAAGCTATAAATTTTACACTGATAATTCCAGGTTTGAAGAATAATAGAAAAAGAAAGAATGGTGATATGCACTGAACTAACCATTTACACAGTATTCGCAGCATGGTCAAGGAACGTGCTGCAGCGAATAATAGAAAAGTTATTATGACCATTTACACAATGTAAACCATGTTAGGGAACATGCTGAAGAAAATTACAAAATCATTTATGAATATAGGAAATGCAATAACCTTCGTAAACCAAAAGCTATCACTGTAATGGTATACACCGGTATCCCTATAACTAGTGTAAACCATATCCATAAGCTATCACTTATGACATGGTTTACATTGGAAGCGGGGTAAACCATGTCCCCTGTAGTCATTTAAACCATAACCATAAGCTATCACCGTCATGGTTTAAAAAAAATACTATGACCATTTACCCCACTACTAGTGTAAACCAAGTTAGGGAACACGGTGAAGAAAATGTTCACTGCATAATAAATAGGGTGACATGCTCTGTACTGACCATACAGTAAATTTTCAAAAAATAATAGAAAGAGGAAGAAGGCCTTTCAAGTATTGAGATATACGAATTCTATGTAGTCAAAAGAGAATGTAGGAAGTCTAGATGATTACATCCTGGTGCTGTTGGAGGAAGAATGCCTTGCATGTATTGAGATATACCAATTCTATGATGGCCTTTCATGTATGTTTTACTAATCAGCCAAATAAACCAAATAAACTTTTCAGATCAACTACCATAAATTTAAATCATCCACATTTCATACTCAGGTTCATTTCAAAGAATTTATAAAGAAATTTCTAATCAGTTCCATAAAATTCCTATAGGATTTGTTATGAATCACTGGAATCATAACAAGATCATAGTATCTTGAAATCTTCTCCTTTCTTTTTTAACATTCTTTGGACTCTCAATAGTTAGTCCCTCTGTGCAAAAAAAAGATAAGATGTGGCAGTGAAATTCAAGGCAATAATCAAATGAGAAAAAAATAAATAATTCTAGAAAAAAAAAACAGAATAACGAAGCATGGATACTTGAGCTGGCTCAGCAACAGTATCAAACGGAATTGCAGATTTTGGAGGCTGCTAAAAGCCTTTCCACAGAGGTGGAAGCCCCATTGGATGCTATGGATGCACATGCCATCCAAGAGCTGGTAAAAGAGAATAGTTTTTAGAAAGGAGATCCTCTGGAAGTGATTCTTTCCCCATTGAGTTTGCTTGAGGGGCTTGTCCATTGGATCTAATCAATGGCCCATGTGTTGCGATAGCAGGAGATGAACTTCAAATCTGATTACTCAAACCTCCACCATAAAGAGAATATTGATGAGCAGTTGGAAGATAATGGCCTAGAACAGGTAATAATGTTATTTCTGATGATGCAAGCCCTTAGCACACTAGTTACCTAAAAGTTGTTGCAGATAAAGGATAATCAAACAAGTTGCAATCGAACTTCTTAAAATAAACAGGAAAAACTAGGATAGGATGTATTATAAAAAAAATAGCAGAATAATCAACAATACATAAAACACATAAATAAAAGGGAACTAAACAACACATTTGTAAAGAAATTAATCTTTGATAATAAATATTTTTCCCAGATAGAGCAGAAAAAGGAAAAACCAACCAGTGAATAACATGAAGTTTGATGACAATATTCTTTGTGGTGAAACCCCTAAAATATCAGAGGGTTTACCATTGAAGACATTTCAATTTGATTCCTGCACCACATAACACATATAAGTAATATAATTTGAAAACATTTCTTGCACTTTGATTCCCTCATCAAAAAAATCACTCTTAGACAGTGAGTGTCTTCCAACTCCGAGATGGAATTCCTCACCCCCCAATAACCTTCCTCTCTGTTTAAATAGCCCAACCCTCACTTTTTTAGAAGAGAAAATGCACAAAATAAAATGAGAAATCCATAACCAACCTATGTTTGCAATAATATTCCTCCACATAGACATTTTAGCTTCCTCTCTAGCAAATTCAGTTCACCTAGCACTTCTGTAATAAAATTTTGTTATTCTGTGCATCTTTGAGAAGTAGTGAGTCGTCTGAGATCTTTTACGTCGCAGGCATATCAGTACCCTCATGAATAATTAAATTTCCCTATGTTGGAAATAAGGCTTCGGCCATGGATATTGTAATGTTGAGCAGGTTGGTCTGCTATTTATATGACTTGGATGAAAGACGATCCACTCCACTTGACTAATCACTAGTGTCGGTACTTGGAAAAGTTTTAAAGGCTCCATGGATGATCAGAATGGTTGGAGAGATCTAGGGTGGAGCTGTGCTGGGATTAGGGGAACCGAAATCTACACAGGGGAAGGCTGCTGGACATTGAGAGATTTCCACAAACAGCTGATGTGCAACATGTAGGATCTGCTGATAGTAGTAAAGGGTGTTGAGGGCTTCCTAATCCTGGATTGGATTTTGAAGTACCAGAACTAAAATGAATGGTGTGGCTCTCAGCTTCGTGAATCTTATATGTCAAACATGCAAGGCGCAAGGCTGAATATGGGATTTCTGTGCGTTGACTGGAGTTGGTGTACACATTTGGATGGCTTTAATCGGGTAACGTGGGTTGATATGCTGTAGGTGGTTCTAGAATTTGATGCGCGCTGCAGGAAGGGTGAATCACAATTTTATGCTTGGGATCTGCAGCTGGCAACTCGACTAGGTTAATGAGGGACATTGGAAAATTATGATGCAGATGGATTCACCTGGAGATTCAAAATTGCTTGGGGTTTCGATCTGAAGATTAATTGAATGTAGAAAGCTTCGAATAGAGATAGAGAAATAAGTTTACAGAGATGTTTGGTTGAATGATCGAAGAGGAATACCTGCAGCAATGAACGAAGATGAATACGGTCAGTTGAGGCTTTATCGTACACGAATGCGGTGAGAGATTGCACGATTCTAGAGGGCACTGTAGATCGCAATATGCCAGTGGATTCAGCGAGAACGAAGACGGATGAGTTCACGGAAAATCAGAAATGGATCGGAATAGAATGATGGAAGAAATAGGTTAAAAAATTAAATATTTTAATTGAAAATTGAATTAATAACTAAATTTTATATTAATTTTTTATTCTAGAAATGTCAAATTAATGAAATATAAATACCATTCAATACATAAAAATGTTTAAAAAAGATTTCAAATATCATCAATTGTAATAATTTTTATAACAATTCTTAGTTTTTTTCAATAATTTAAAATAAAATTTCAATATGTAAATATACTTATTAATAAAATAGTATTACATAATTGATTTTTTATGTTTGTTTATTTATTAAAGTTATGTTAATAATTTTTTTTCTTTGTGTTGATTAGTTTTTTTTTCATGAATTTAAATTACTATATATAGAACCCTATTTAAAAAAAACACCAAAAATGATGAATTGAATATTAAAGTTAGTCTTAAAATGTTAATATAAAAAATAGCTTCCTAAATTAGTTAATTATAAAATATTTTTTTATTCAATGGTTTATTGCAACATATTTTAATGGTGTTAAAATTTTTGTGGGTAATAATGGTTATTAATAATAGATTCATGTGTTAGTAAAAAAAATGTTGGCATTGATATGACAAAGTAATAGATTTAACTGTTAGTAAAACAACTGTTGGTATTGAACAATTATTATTAACAGGCATATCTATTGGTAAAGATATTTGTTGTTATATTGAATTAATATTAGAAAAACATGATATATGTTGTAAATACTCATATTTACAGACAGATATATTATCTGTCATTGAATTTCTGTTGGTATAAGTCACTTTTCTTGTAGTGTATTGTTTGATGTTAAAGTATGATTTATTGGACACTTTGTGCTAATAATTTTGATTTTAGTAAATATTTAAACGCTGAAGGAATGACTGGTGGATCTTATGGTTCATAAAAGTGATTTAGGCATGAAAAATTAATTTTGAAATTTCATTTCCAGGTGTGAGGGATGAAGTGAAAATAGATTGAAGCACAACCAAATGATGAGACTATGACATGGAAAGGAATAAAGTAAGATTTTTTTTTAATTCTTCTCAGGATATTAAAAGAATCCCTCAACTCTAGGAAAAAAATTTTGGAAAAAAAATGTTATCCTAGAAATCAATGGTCTTTTAACTGATCACAATATTTATGGTTTTGTGATGGTTAACTTTTTAATGACCATGTTCTCTATCAGTCTCTATCAAAACTTGATAGTTAGATTTCTCTTCCATGTCCATGTTATTGCTTTCAACTAATGATTTCCTACCTGAAATCCTAGTTTTATGGGGACCTTATTGTAACGATCCGAAATTTTGAATAAATCTTGTTTCCTAATTTTATGTGTTATTTTTATTTTATTTTTATACTCAACAAAAATGTTTCATTTGATAACATGAGTATAATTAAAATGATACCATTGGTTTTTGACTGTTATATGACCATTGGTCAATATGACCGCTGGAAACTAAACGTTTTGATTATTGTCTCTAAATACAAGTAATCTTGGTTAATTAATATAGAAAGAAGATTCGATGGCCTCACCCAGTAGTCTTGGACCGATCGAAGCCCATCTAACAGAACTTGGGAAGGAGGTAGCACCACTGGGCTTTGCTCTGGACCAAACCCAAGCTGAACTTCATCGTGTGAAGCTAGAACGGGATCGCCTTCGCGAGAAGTTCAAACTGATAGAAATTACTACTCGTGCGATGTTGGCCGACCCTCCCTCAGATTCTCTAACCTTAGCACACCTTACACTTAGGTCCTATGCTGGTGTGATAAGGGGCTATGTAAGGAGACCATAACTGCCTTGTGTAATCATTTGTTTTAAATAAAAAATTGGAATTTCTTCTTATGATGAAGTTTATGAATTTTCAAATGACCAGATAAATATAGTATGCATATTTTTGATGAATTTTAGAGAAATGATATTTTAAAAATGTTTATGTAAACCTTAAATAAATAAAAATGTGTAATGATTTTCAAAAATTGGTCTTCTACAAATATGTTCAGTACGGAATTTAGAGTCTAATAAGATCAACTTAATTTTTGATGAATAGTAAATTATGAATAGTGATTTTATGCTTAGGATTAGTAATGTGACCAAATGGATTAGTAATCTCACTTAAAGAAAATATTAATATAATCTAGGCACCTTGATTTAAGTAATGTGATTCAATAAAATGGTTAAAAAACGGTTTCATAAATTATTATTCAAGTATTAGTTTTTTCGGATGAATAGTGTTTTTTAATTAAAATTTAAATTAAAAATATTTAGAAAATTATTTTTATAAAATGGATTTCATTTTTGAACTCAGAGCATCGATATTATGTTAAGGTAATTTTTGGGGTTTTTTCTAAAAATAATGAATTTTCGGTGAATAGTGTATTTATTTAAAAAATAAATTAAAAATATTTAGAAAATTATTTTTATAAAATGGAGTTCATTTTTGAAATCAGAGCATTGATATTTGGTTAAGGTGAAATTTTGGGATTTTTCTGAGAAAGTTGAATTTTCAGTGAATAGTAAAAATACAGTTTCAGGGTTTCGGTATGTTTAATGACATCATAACTGTGTCATGATGATGTCATGAGATATTTTAAAGGATGTTCGACTAAAGAGGATGAATTATTGTGTGGGGGTCCCCATGTGGCCTAACTTTATGAGAAGTACCATGGGAGGACCCATGCTTTTGAGAAAACCACTTTTGAGGTGTCCCTTGGCCATTAATGCCTTGTCCCCTCACTTTCCCTATAAATACCAAGCCCTCCTCTCATCTTTTCGACTCCAAAACCATCCTCAACGAAGTTCTGGTCTCCTTACCTCCCAAGGAGTCCTCCCAAGGTGCCCCCAGGCCCTCAAGGTCCCAACCTTTGAGTTTTAAGAGTTATGTTTTAAGGTAAGGGATCCGACCTCTCTCTTTCATTTCAAGTAATCTCTTTTATGTCATTCCTTTTATGCTCCATGTTCTTATGTTGGAGGATGTTCTTTTATACTCCTCTTACTGCCCTTTTCATGTTCATATAATGAGAGATCCCCCCTTACTCTCATTATTTCGTTTTATGAAGTTTTAAGTGGCGCCGTTAGGCTGCCGGAATTTTTGTAACGGATTCTTTCTCCCTTCTCATTTTCAAGATCTATTTTCATGTAAAGTATTTCAAGTTCCTTTTTATTATGTTGGGGTATGATCTCTAAATTTATCATACTGATCTTTTATGATCATATGATGAGAGACCCCATTTGATCTCTTCAAATTCAGTATTTTGAAGTTTTAAGTGGCGCCGTTAGGCTGCCGAATTTTTAAGTGGTTCTTCACCCTTCTCGTTTTGAAGTTTTACTTTCATGTCAATTCTTTCAAGTTCCTTTTTGTTATGTTGGGGTATGATCTCTATATCTATCATACTGGACTCTTATGTTCATATGATGAGAGACCCCATTTGATCTCTTCAAATTCAGTATTTTGAAGTTTTAAGTGGCGCCGTTAGGCTGCCGAATTTTTAAGTGGTTCTTCACCCTTCTCGTTTTGAAATTCTACTTTCATGTCAATTCTTTCAAGTTACTTTTTGTTATGTTGGGGTATGATCTCTATATCTATCATACTGAACTCTTATGTTCACATGATGAGATACCCTACTTGATCTTTTCAAATCATTTTTGTTGAAGTTTAAGTAACGTCGTTAGGCTGCCGAACTTTCATAAGAGAAATCTAATTTTTGTCTTCCTTCCATGTTTTTCATTTCAAATGGCATGTCATTGAAATTTCATTACCATGATCATTTATCCTTCTGATTCTGTCCATCTACTGTTTTATGGGTCATTTATGAATGTTTGACCCATTTTCCCTCTCTTTTTAATGTCTTCTAAAACCTCGTAACATAGCCGTTATGCTGCAGAATTTCCGTCTCAAAATGTCTCTCTCTTTTTATAAAGTTCTTTTATATTATTAAGTGAATACTCAAAGCTCTTTCTTCTAAAGGGGTATTCACATATATACCAAAATGTTCTATTTTAAATTATGGGATTTACATACATGAGACCCACCTTCCTTTTCTGTGGGTTTTAAAGTGACGTAAAGATCATGTCTTTAAAGCAGTTTTTAAAACGTTATGATTATGAAATGAAACCCATTTATTTTATGCTATATGGGTTATTTATGAAATGTTTGATGATGATATATGTGGCTCACATGATAATAAAGGCAAATTTAAGGGTGCTCCCTGATAGCGCTCCAATGCATTGGGTAATGATGTAACCACTAGAGATTACAATTTTCACGATACCTTGGTGAATAACCTTGGTAATTTTCAAATGACACCTTGGGGATGGACCTTGGTGATATGTTCATGATTGTCTATGTTAAATGATGTAGCCACATCTTCAAGTTATGAAAAAGTTTTATTTTTATTATGATATGCCTCATGATTTCATTTTCATGCCTTAAAGTTCTTTTCATGACTTTATTGATGTATCTCAAGTTCATATGTAAAATGTTTCACTTGTTTCCCTTGCTGGTCCTTCTGCTCACCCTTTCTTTTGATGTATGTCCCCAGGTTATGAGATGCAGTAATGAGCCTAGGGTGAACATGAGGAGAAGCCTTTCAAGTGTTTAAGAAGAATGTTTTATGTTTTCATGTTTTAAGTTCATAGTTTCCAAGACACTAAACCTTAAAGATACTCAGTTTTGTAAAATGTAATGAAAGTTTATGTGATAAAAAGGCAGGATGCTATAGTTGGTATCAATGGATGGTTTAGTTATTTGTGGAAATTAGGATATAAAAACTCTAGGAAGAACCCTATAGAAAAGTTTAAATATAGGAAATCTTTCTCATATTTTGGTGAGTATTGAGTAAGGGGTTTCCAAGCAAATACATCCCTGTCTGGATACGTGCAGGTAGAGGTGGCTCTGGCACAGATGTACATAGGGGTAAAACCTGAAAACACCGCTTTGAGCTAGACTCGAACGGGAACTGGTACATGACAACGGGCCTTGCTGCACTCTTGGTTACGACACTCCCGGGGGATATGCTTTAGTAAATTCATAAGCTTAGTATGAACCATTGTTAAAGGAATAAAGATAAAATAAAATAAAGGTTCACATAAGAATATATGATCATGGATAACCTAGATGGGAACCTAGGGGATCACAAGTTAGGGTATACTTTTCAACTACAAGTTATCCTTATATGCTTTAAGTTTCTTTTCATGATTATTGGCTAAGTATTTAAGCCCCTATTTATAGTTTCTTTTCTTAGTTAATGGCGGGAAATGGAAGAACATGTCCCAACAACCAATGTGATAGGAAATGCTACGATTGCCGTATTAATACGACAAAGATGATTAGGGGATTAAAAGATGATTATTATTTTGGAAGACGTTCACTATTTTGAGGACCCTATATGATCGAGGTAAATAGATTACTACGGTATTTTCATTGAGGAGTAAGGTTGACTTATATTTTGAAGAATCAATGAACTTAAGGTGGACTTATAGTAATTTAGGTTACTTATGGGAATGATTAACCTATCTTGGGTAAATTATGTTTAGGTTAGCTACATTTGTTATAAGATGTTAGGTGTGGTTGATGTTGTTTGGAGATGAACAATGAAGTTTATTTTGGAAGACTATGTTATCAAATCCATCTTGTATTTGGGTTTCAATCTTAGTTTGGTTTATTTTGAGGAATTTTAAGGACCGTTATTTATGGGATGGTCTATGATGAACTTTGGGTAGTACCATGGAACTTTGAAGATTTAAAAATAGTTTCCCTTCCTATGTGATTCTTTCTTTTTGAAGAGTTGTTTTACCTTACCCTTTCTGTTTTGGGATAATGTTTAAAGATAGAAGAAATAGATAGTTAATCTTTTGTGGATTATGTGATTCCCTAGAAGATGATTCTTGTGTTTTGATGAGACCAAGTAGTTTTGAATGCTCATCATTGGGAGAAAAGATTAGTTTTGGTAGAAACTTATTAAAGGATGAAACTCTACATGAAGGTAGGTATATTTTCTTATGTTTTTGTTCTATGTAGTAAATGAATTCCTCAAAATTATGAAAAGGAACGTAAAACAAAAACGTTGTTGGTTTACGTTTCCTACTAGGTAATCAATGATCGTTTACACACATCATAAGTTTGGGATTTTCTTATGGTTAACTTTCTCCTAATCATGTTCTCTATCACTCTCCCTTAGAACTTGACCCTTTGTTTTTCTTCCATGTCCATGTTTTCCTACATGTAATCCCAGTGTGGGCTAACTCGGGTGACCTTCATACTTCACTTTCTTTCTTTTAAAGTAATAGTTTTACTGAATCCTTTTCCGATGTGGGACTTTTAATGAAATTTCAAAACCTAATTTTAAAAATTGCGAGGACGCAATTTCTTAAGGGGGGAAGATTGTAACGACCCGAAATTTTGAATAAATCTTGTTTCCTAATTTTATGTGTTATTTTTATTTTATTTTTATACTAAAAAAAAATGTTTCATTTGATAACATGAGTATAATTAAAATGATACCATTGGTTTTTGACTGTTATATGACCATTGGTCAATATGACCGCTGGAAACTAAACGTTTTGATTATTGTCTCTAAATACAAGTAATCTTGGTTAATTAATATAGAAAGAAGATTCGATGGCCTCACCCAGTAGTCTTGGACCGATCGAAGCCCATCTAATAGAACTTGGGAAGGAGGTAACACCACTGGGCTTTGCTCTGGACCAAACCCAAGCTGAACTTCATCGTGTGAAGCTAGAATGGGATCGCCTTTGCGAGAAGTTCAAACTGATAGAAATTACTACTCGTGCGATGTTGGCCGAGCCTCCCTCAGATTCTCTAACCTTAGCACACCTTACACTTAGGTCCTATGCTGGTGTGATAAGGGGCTATGTAAGGAGACCATAACTGCCTTGTGTAATCCTTTGTTTTAAATAAAAAATTGGAATTTCTTCTTATGATGAAGTTTATGAATTTTCAAATGACCAGATAAATATAGTATGCATATTTTTGATGAATTTTAGAGAAAGGATATTTTAAAAATGTTTATGTAAACCTTAAATAAATAAAAATGTGTAATGATTTTCAAAAAATGGTCTTCTACAAATATGTTCAGTACGGAATTTAGAGTCTAATAAGATCAACTTAATTTTTGATGAATAGTAAATTATGAATAGTGATTTTATGCTTAGGATTAGTAATGTGACCAAATGGATTAGTAATATCACTTAAATAAAGTATTAATATAATCTAGGCACCTTGATTTAAGTAATGTGATTCAATAAAATGGTTAAAAAACGGTTTCATAAATTATTATTCAAGTATTAGTTTTTTCGGGTGAATAATGTTTTTTAATTAAAATTAAAATTAAAAATATTTAGAAAATTATTTTTATAAAATGGATTTCATTTTTGAACTCAGAGCATCGATATTATGTTAAGGTAATTTTTGGGGTTTTTTCTAAAAATAATGAATTTTCGGTGAATAGTGTATTTATTTAAAAAATAAATTAAAAATATTTAGAAAATTATTTTTATAAAATGGAGTTCATTTTTGAAATCAGAGCATTGATATTTGGTTAAGGTGAAATTTTGGGATTTTTCTGAGAAAGTTGAATTTTCAGTGAATAGTAAAAATACAGTTTTAGGGTTTCGGTATGTTTAATGACATCATAACTGTGTCATGACGATGTCATGAGATATTTTAAAGGATGTTCGACTAAAGAGGATGAATTATTGTGTGGGGGTCCCCATGTGGCCTAACTTTATGAGAAGTACCATGGGAGGGCCCATGCTTTTGAGAAAACCACTTTTGAGGTGTCCCTTGGCCATTAATGCCTTGTCCCCTCACTTTCCCTATAAATACCAAGCCCTCCTCTCATCTTTTTGACTCCAAAACCATCCTCAACGAAGTTCTGGTCTCCTTACCTCCCAAGGAGTCCTCCCAAGGTGCCCCCAAGCCCTCAAGGTCCCAACCTTTGAGTTTTAAGAGTTACGTTTTAAGGTAAGGGATCTGACCTCTCTCTTTCATTTCAAGTAATCTCTTTTATGTCATTCCTTTTATGATCCATGTTCTTATGTTGGAGGATGTTATTTTATACTCCTCTTACTGCCCTTTTCATGTTCATATAATGAGAGATCCCCTCTTACTCTCATTATTTCGTTTTATGAAGTTTTAAGTGGCGCCGTTAGGCTGCCGAAATTTTTGTAACGGAATCTTTCTCCCTTCTCATTTTTCAAGATCTATTTTCATGTAAAGTATTTCAAGTTCCTTTTTATTATGTTGGGGTATGATCTCTAAATTTATCATACTGGTCTTTTATGATCATATGATGAGAGACCCCATTTGATCTCTTCAAATTCAGTATTTTGAAGTTTTAAGTGGCGCCGTTAGGCTGCCGAATTTTTAAGTGGTTCTTCACCCTTCTCGTTTTGAAGTTCTACTTTCATGTCAATTCTTTCAAGTTCCTTTTTGTTATGTTGGGGTATGATCTCTATATCTATAATACTGGACTCTTATGTTCATATGATGAGAGACCCCATTTGATCTCTTCAAATTCAGTATTTTGAAGTTTTAAGTGGCACCGTTAGGCTGCCGATTTTTTAAGTGGTTCTTCACCCTTCTCGTTTTGAAGTTCTACTTTCATGTCAATTATTTCAAGTTCCTTTTTTTTATGTTGGGGTATGATCTCTATATCTATCATACTGAACTCTTATGTTCACATGATGAGATACCCTACTTGATCTTTTCAAATCATTTTTGTTGAAGTTTAAGTAACGTCGTTAGGCTGCCGAACTTTCATAAGAGAAATCTAATTTTTGTCTTCCTTCCATGTTTTTCATTTCAAATGGTATGTCATTGAAATTTCATTAACATGATCATTTATCCTTCTTATTCTGTCCATCTACTGTTTTATGGGTCATTTATGAATGTTTGACCCATCTTCCCTCTCTTTTTAATGTCTTCTAAAACCTCGTAACATAGCCGTTATGCTGCAGAATTTCCGTCTCAAAATGTCTCTCTCTTTTTATAAAGTTATTTTATATTATTAAGTGAATACTCAAAGCTCTTTCTTCTAAAGGGGTATTCACATATATACCAAAATGTTCTATTTTAAATTCTGGGATTTACATACATGAGACCCACCTTCCTTTTCTGTGGGTTTTAAAGTGACGTAAAGATCATGTCTTTAAAGCAGTTTTTAAAACGTTATGATTATGAAATGAAACTCATTTATTTTATGCTATATGGGTTATTTATGAAATGTTTGATGATGATATATGTGGCTCACATGATAATAAAGGCAAATTTAAGGGTGCTCCCTGATAGCGCTCTAATGCATTGGGTAATGATGTAACCACTAGAGATTACAATTTTCACGATACCTTGGTGAATAACCTTGGTAATTTTCAAATGACACCTTGGGGATGGACCTTGGTGATATGTTCATGATTGTATATGTTAAATGATGTAGCCACATCTTCAAGTTATGAAAAAGTTTTATTTTTATTATGATATGCCTCATGATTTCATTTTCATGCCTTAAAGTTCTTTTCATGACTTTATTGATGTATCTCAAGTTCATATGTAAAATGTTTCACTTGTTTCCCTTGCTGGGCCTTCTTCTCACCCTTTCTTTTGATGTATGTCCCCAGGTTATGAGATATATTAATGAGCCTAGGGTGAACATGGGGAGAAGCCTTTCTAGTGTTTAAGAAGAATGTTTTATGTTTTCATGTTTTAAGTTCCTAGTTTCCAAGACACTAAACCTTAAAGATCCTCAGTTTTGTAAAATGTAATGAAAGTTTATGTGATAAAAAGGAAGGATGCTATACTTATCATTTCCCCTTTCCCTTTTATTAAGATGATATCTTATTAACCTTATTTCTGATGTGAGTTTCCCATAAAAGAATTTTTAAGAATCAAACTTTGATTTTCAAAATACAATTTCAAATTGCAAGGAAACAATTTATTATAGGAGGGGAGAATGTAACACCCTAAGATTTTATGCTATGTATTTTTTTAATTTAATTTATTTGACAGCATAGGTTCCACACAACACCAAACATAAACAAACAATGTTATACAATTAAATATCATTATTTTCAAATGACCATTATAACCAAGCCGTTAAATTAGAGATAATGAATAGTATTAATCAAATTATGAAATTTATATATTATATATTTAATAATTTTTTTAAAAATCCATCCAAATGATTTAATAGGCGGCATAAGATAATAATGAATCCAATTTTATGCATTAAAATACTATATTTTTCTAAAGCCAGTTTTACCGCATTTTAATGTTTCACTTATTTTAAAACTAAATTTTGACACTTTTATAAATTATATTGAATAAAATAAACTTCATTTTTATAAGTGGAATGTCAAAATTATCTTAGGGTGAAAATTTGGTATTTTTCTGAAAATATTTTTTTTCCAGTGAATAATGAAAAATCCCGATTTTTATAAAACTGCCATTTTTATTATATTAATACTATATTAAAGATTTCAATAGTCACCTAACCTAGGAAATTATTCATAAAATTTAGGTATTTTATGAATGAAAATATAATATATCTATATCAAGGAATAAGTAGATAAATGTTTTAAAAATGATAAATTAAGTGTTGGTATTTGTGTGAAATAAAATGTTTATTTACAATTTTATAATTAATATAATGATTTAAAAGAAAATTTATTTTTATAAAATAGATTCATTAATTAATACTTTTTTTATCATGATTCTAAGATAATTTTTTGGGGCATTAATTAATTTTTCAAAGTGTTATAAAATCGATTATAATTTTAAAATCAGTATTTTTTGAATAAATGACGATTTTAACTAAAAATTAAATTTATCATATTTATAAATTTATTTTCATAAAATGAAGTTCATATTTTAATTCTACACATTAAAAAATGGTTAGGGTGAATTTTTGAGATTTTTCTAAAATAGTTGAATTTTTTGTGAATAATGAAATACGATAATTTACGGTATATATAAATTATAATTTAAATACACTATTTTTCCCCCACATGTGGCTGTGGTGTTTGGGGGTTGGGTTGTGGGGTTCCAGTCACAATATTGAGTCCTCGGGCCATTTTCTTGTAGCGTGCGTATGAATGTAACTCACCTTTTAAATACACTATTTCTTGAGTCATTAATGATGTAAGCACCATAATCTTGAACTCTTATTCTATATTTACAGTATTTAGTCATGGTAACCAAAACTATTCATAGTCTTGATCAAAAATAATAAACTAATGAATAAAATAATAAAAAAACCCCTCTTCTCTACTATAAATACCACCCCTCACCACCTCTTCTCCTCATACCTCGAAAGCCATGAAGCTTTTCCAATTTCTTCCAAGAACATATCCCAAAACTCTCCCCCACATTCTAGTCCTTATGGTCTCACCCAAAATACTATTTCAAAGTTTCTTAAGGAGGTTCTCAAGGAGAGGAATTCAAGAGGTAAAATCCCCTTTCATTCTTTTAATTTTCTTTCTTTTATTTTCTTATCCTTTCCTTACCTCCTTTGTCCAAACACGCATGATAACTCCAATATCTTATATATACTATAATTTTATTATGTTAATGGAATATCAACCTTCAATTCTCTTCTCTTCCCCATTTTATTCAAAAAAATGAAAACATCGTCCGTGAGGTGCCACTACAAAAAATTAGCCCAATAGCGACCGCCATTGGGGGTCACTATTGGCCTGTAGAGACCGCCCAGCGGCTGCCAATGGCGGTCGCTGAAGGTGGCCGAGACCTCGGCCTACAGCGACCGTGGCGGTCGTTGTAGCCGGTCGGAATTTCGGCTTATAGCGACCGCTGGTGGCGGTCTCTGAAGCCAGACGAAAATCCGGCCAACAGCGACCGCCAATGGCGGTCACTAAAGGTGGCCGAGACTTCGGCCTACAGCGACCGCCAATGGCGGTCGCTACACTGGAATTTTTTTTTAAAAAAAAAATTCAAAAAAAAAACAGCATATAAATCCTAAAAAATGAAAAACAAATCCAAACACAATAAACATCAAGATCATCATAAACAATAAATGATAGACGTGCTTCAACGATCCATAGTCATCTGCTTTAAAAACCTACAATAAGATACAAAGAAAACTAAAGAAAACAAACGTAAATTTGACATCTTTATTCAGTTATTATATACATATAATAAAATGAAATCTGACATCTCATGGGTGCTCTAATAATTTAAAACCACCAATTTAAGAAATGTTATCATTTTTGAATTTGTTTTTCTTATTTTGGAGTCTTTGCTTTAGTTTAGGAAAGTGTTTTTTGTTGTCTTAAAATGAATATTTTCCGCACGCACTGCATGTCTGATGGACGTGCCGTCTCCTCCTGCATCTCACGAATAATATTCCTATCGTTCTCGTGCGGTTTCAGGTCATTCAGAGCACGTTTTCTCTAAATTCGACCGTGACACGCCGTTTTGGTGTTTTATGACTCCGGAAACGCATTTCCGGTCACTACGGTCAAACGGTACCTCCGATTGACGTGCTGTCTGTCCAAACATTTTACAATTCACTCCGCGTTTGTTGTCGTGTGATTTCGTGGCATTCCGAGGTCGTTCAGATGATTTTGACCACCCAGCGCGCCCTTTTAGAGCGCGCCGAACTGCTGAAAACAACACATTCAGTCGTACCGCGCGCACCACACGTCTGATGGACGTGCCGTCTCCTCTTTCATCTCACGAATAATATTCCAATCATTCTCGTGCAGTTTCAGGTCATTCGGAGCACATTTGCTCTGAATTCTACCGTGACACGCCGTTATGGTGTTTTATGACTCCAGAAATGCGTTTCCGGTCACCGCGGTCAAACGACATCTCCGATTGATGTGCCGTCTGTCTGACCATTTCAAAATTCACTCTGCGGTTGTTTTTGTCTGATTTCGTGGCATTACGATGTCGTTCGAGTGGTTTTGACCACCCAGCGCGCCCTTTTAGAGCGTGCCGAACTGCTGAAAACGACACATTCGGTCGTATCATGCGCACCGCACGTCCGATAGATGTAACGTCTCCTCCTACATCTCACGAATAATATTCCTATCGTTCTCGTGCGGTTTCAGGTCATTCGGAGCACGTTTTCTCTGAATTCGACCGTGACACGCCGTTTTGGGGTTTTATGACTCCGGAAACGCGTTTTCGGTCACCGTGGTCAAATAAAACCTCCAATTGACGTTCCGTCTATCCGACCACTTCACAATTCACTCTGCGGTTGCTGTCGTGTGATTTCGTGGCATTCTGAGGTCGTTCGGGTGGTTTTGACCACCCATCGCGCCCTTTTAGAGCGCGCCGAACTGCTGAAAACGACACATTCGGTCATAACGCACGCACCGCACGTTCGATAGATGTGTAGTCTCCTCCTTCATCTCATTCATAATATTCCTATCGTTCTCGTGCGGTTTCAGGTCATTCGGAGCACGTTTTCTCTGAATTCAACCGTGACACGCTGTTTTGGTGTTTTATGACTCCGAAAACGCATTTCTGGTCACTGCGGTCAAACGGCACCTCCGATTGACATGTCATATGTCCGACCATTTTACAATTCACTCCGCGGTTGTTGTCGTCTGATTTTGTGGCATTCTGAGTTCGTTCGGGTGGTTTTGACCACCGAGAACCCCCTTTTAAAGCGCACCGAACTGCTGAAAACAACACATTCAGTCGTACCACACGCACCGCAAGTCCGATGGACATGACGTCTCCTCCTGCATCTCAAAAACAATATTTCTATCGTTCTCGTGCGGTTTCAGGTTATTCGGTGCACGTTTGCTCTGAATTCGACCGTGACACGCCGTTTTGGTATTTTATGACTCCGGAAACGCGTTTCCGGTCACCGAGGTCAAACGGCACCTCCGATTGACGTTCTGTCTGTCCGACCATTTCACAATTCACTCTGCGGTTGTTGTCGTGTGATTTCGTGGCATTCTGAGGTCGTTCGGGTGGTTTTGACCACCCAACACACCCTTTTAGAGCGCACCGAACTGCTGAAAACGACACATTCGGTCATACTGTGCGCACCGCACGTCCGATGGACGTTCCGTCTACTCCTGAATCTCACGAATAATATTCCTATAATTCTAGTGCGGTTTCAGTTAATTCGGAGCACGTTTTCTCTGAATTCGACCATGACACGCCGTTTTGGTGTTTTATGACTCCGGAAAGGCGTTTCCGGTCACCGCGGTCAAATGGAATCTCCAATCGATGTGCTGTCTGTCCGACCATTTAAAAATTCACTCCGCGGTTGTTTTCGTTTGATTTCGTGGCATTCCGAGATCATTCGGGTGGTTTTGACCACCCAGCGCGCCCTTTTAGAGCGCGCCGAACTGCTGAAAACGACACATTCAATCGTACCGCGCACAGCGCACGTCCGATGGATGTGCCGTCTCCTCCTGCATCTCATGAATAAAATTATTATTGTTCTCGTGTGGTTTCAGGTCATTCGGAGCACGTTTTCTCTGAATTCAACCGTGACACGCTGTTTTGGTGTTTTATGACTCCAGAAATGCGTTTCCGGTTACCGCAGTCAAACGGAACCTCCGATTGACATTCCTTCTGTCTGACCATTTCAAAATTCACTCCACAGTTGTTGTCGCGTGATTTCGTGGCATTCTGAGGTCGTTCGAGTGGTTTTGACCACCCAGCGTGCCATTTTAGAGCGCGCCGAACTGCTTAAAATGACATATTCGGTCGTACCGTGCGCACCACATGTTTGATGGACGTGCCATCTCCTCCTGCATCTCACGAATAATATTTTTATAATTATCGGGCGGTTTCAGGTCATCCGGAGCACGTTTGCTCTGAATTCGACCGTGACACGCCGTTTTGGTGTTTTATGACTTCAGAAACACATTTCCGGTCACCGCGGTCAAACGGAACCTCCGTTTGACATGCCGTCTATCCGAACATTTCAAAATTCTCTCTGTGGTTGTTTTCGTCTGATTTTGTGGCATTCTGAGGTCGTTCGGGTGGTTTTGACCATCCAATGCGCCCTTTTAGAGCGCACCGAACTGCTGAAAACGACAAATTCGGTCGTACCGCGCGCACCGTACATCCGATTGACGTTCTGTCTCCTCTGGAATCTCACGAATAATATTCATATCATTATCGTGCGGTTTCAGGTCATTCGGAACACGTTTGCTCAGAATTCGACCGTGACACGCCGTTTTGGTGTTTTATGACTCTAGAAACGTGTTTCCAGTCACCGCGGTCAAACGAAAACTCTGATTGATGTGACGTCTATCCAACCATTTCAAAATTCACTCCGCGGTTATTGTCGTGTGATTTCGTGGCATTCCGAGGTCGTTCGGGTGGTTTTGACCACCCAGCGCGCCCTTTTAAAGCGAGCCGAACTGCTGAAAACGACACATTCGGTCGTACCGCGCGCACTGCACGTCCGATGGATGTGCTGTCTCATCCTGCATCTCACGCATAATATTCCTATCGTTCTTGTGCGGTTTCAGGTCATTCGGAGCATGTATGCTCTGAATTCGACCGTGACACGCCGTTTTGGTGTTTTATGACTCCGGAAACATGTTTCCGGTCACCGCGGTCAAACGACACCTCTGATTGACATGCCGTCTGTCCGACCATTTCAAAATTCACTCCTCGGTTGTTGTCGTCTGATTTCGTGGCATTTCGAGGTCGTTCGGGTCGTTTTGACCACCCAGCGCGCCCTTTTAGAGTGCGTCAAACTGCTGAAAACGACACATTCGTTCGTACCATGCGCATCGCACGTCTGATGGACGTTCTATCTCCTTCTGCATCTCAAGAATAATATTTCTATCGTTCTCGTGTGATTTTAGGTCATTCGGAGCACGTTTGCTCTGAATTCGACCATGACACGCCGTTTTGGTGTCTTATAACTCCGGAAACACGTTTCCGGTCACCGCGGTCAAACGAGACCTCCGATTGACGTTCCGTCTATCCAACCATTTCACAATTCACTCCACGACTGTTTTTCGTGTAATTTCGTGGCATTCCTATGTCGTTCGGGTGGTTTTGACCACCCAACGCGTCCTTTTAGAGCGCGCCGAACTGCTGAAAACGACACATTCGGTCGTACCGCACACACCGCACGTCTGATGGACATTTTGTCTCCTCCTACATCTCACGCATAATATTTCTATCGTTCTCGTGCGGTTTCAGGTCATTCGAAGCACGTTTGCTCTGAATTCGACCGTGACACGCCGTTTTGGTGTTTTATGACTCCAAAAATGCGTTTCTGGTCACCGCGGTCAAATGGCACCTTCGATTGACGTTCTGTCTGTCCGAACATTTTAAAATTCACTCCATGGTTGTTGTCGTCTGATATCGTGGCATTCTGAGGTCGTTCGGGTGGTTTTGACCACCTAGCGCGCCCTTTTAGAGCGCGTCGAACTGCTGAAAACGACACATTCAGTCGTACCATGTGCGCCGCACGTTCGATGGACGTTCCGTCTCCTCCTGCATCTCAAGAATAATATTCCTATCATTCTCGTGCGGTTTCAGGTCATTCAGAGCACGTTTGCTCTGAATTCGACGTGACACGCCGTTTTGGTGTTTTATGACTCCAGAAACGCGTTTCCGGTCACCACGGTCAAACGGCACCTCAGATTGACATTCCGTCTATCCAAACATTTCACAATTCACTCCTTTTTTGTTGTCATGTGATTTTGTGGAATTCCGAGGTCGTTCATGTGGTTTTGACCACCCAGCGCACCCTTTTAGAGCGCGCTGAACTGCTGAACACGACACATTCGGTCATACCGTGCGCACCGCACGTATGATGGATGTTCCGTCTTATCCTGAATCTCACAAATAATATTTCTATCATTATCGTGCGGTTTCAGGTCATTCGGAGCACGTTTGCTCTAAATTCGACCGTGACACGCCGTTTTGGTGTTTTATGACTCCAGAAACGCGTTTCCGGTCTCCGCGGTCAAACGACATATTCGATTGACGTTCTGTCTATCTAAAAATTTTACAATTGACTCCGCGGTTGTTGTCTTTTAATTTCGTGGCATTCTGAGGTCATTCGGGTGGTTTTGACCACCCAACGCACCTTTTTAGAGCGCGCCGAACTGCTGAAAACGACACATTTGGTTGTACCGCGCGCACCGCACATCCGATGGACGTGTTGTCTCCTCCTAAATCTCACGAATAATATTACTATCGTTCTCATGTGGTTTCAGGTCATTTGGAGCACGTTTGCTCTGAATTCGACCGTGACACGCCATTTTGGTGTTTTATGACTCCGGAAACGCGTTTCCGGTCACTGCGGTCAAATGACACCTCCGATTGACGTGATGTCTGTTCAACCATTTCACAATTCAATCTGTGGTTTTTATCGTGTGATTTCATGGCATTCTGAGGTCGTTCAGGTGGTTTTGACTACCCATCGCGCCCTTTTAGAGCACGCCGAACTGCTGAAAACGACACATTCAGTCGTACCGCAAGCACCGCATGTCCGATGGACGTGCCGTCTCCTCCTGCATCTCATGCATAATATTCCTATCGTTCTCGTGCGGTTTCAAGTCATTCGAATCATGTTTGCTCTAAATTCGACCGTGACACGCCGTTTTGGTGTTTTATGACTCCGGAAACGCGTTTCCGATCACCGCGGTCAAACAACACCTCTGATTGACATGACGTCTGTCCAACCATTTCACAATTCACTCCGCAGTTGTTTTTGTCTAATTTCATGGCATTCCTAGGGCGTTCGAGTGGTTTTGACCACCCAGTGCGCCCTTTTAGAGCGCGCCGAACTGCTGAAAATGACACATTTGGTCGTACCGCACGCACCACACGTCCGATGGATGTTCCGTCTCCTTCTAAATCTCACGAATAATATTCCTATCGTTTTCGTGCGGTTTCAGGTCATTCGGAGCACGTTTTCTCTGAATTCGACCGTGACACGCCGTTTTGGTGTTTTATGACTTCAAAAACGTGTTTCCGGTCACCACGGTCAAATGGAACCTCCGATTGACGTTCCCTCTATTTGACCATTTCACAATTCACTCCGCGGTTGTTTTCGTGTGATTTATTGGCATTCCGAGGTCGTTCGAGTGGTTTTGACCACCCAGCGCGCCCTTTTAGAGTGCGCCGAACTGCTGAAAACGACACATTCGGTCGTACCGCGCGCACCGCACGTCCGATGGACATGTCATCTTCTCTTGCATATCAAGAATAATATTTCTATCGTTCTCGTGCGGTTTCAGGTCATTCGGAGCATGTTTGCTCTGAATTCGACTGTGACACGCCGTTTTGGTGTTTTATGACTCCGAAAACGCTTTTCCGGCCACCGCGGTCAAACGGCACCTCCGATTGATGTGCCGTCTTTCCGACCATTTCAAAATTCACTTCTAGCTTGTTTTCATCTGATTTCGTGGCATTCTGAGGTCGTTCGGGTGGTTTTGACCACCCAGCGCGCACTTTTAGAGCGCGCCGAACTGCTGAAAATGACACATTCGGTCGTACCGTGCGCACCTCACGTCCAATAGACATGCCGTCTCCTCCTGCATCTCATGAATAATATTTCTATCGTTCTGGTGCGGTTTTAGGTCATTTGGAGCACGTTTGCTCTGAATTCAACCGTGACACGCCGTTTTGGTGTTTTATGACTCCGGAAACGCGTTTCCGATCACCGCAGTCAAACGACACCTCCGATTGACGTGCCATCTGTCCGGGGGGTGCGGGTGGGCTGTATGGGGGTGCGGGGTGGGATGTACGGGGTTGCGGGGGGGGGGGGGGCTGTCTAGGGTGTGGGGGGGGGGGGGGGCTGTCCAGGGGGGGGGGTGCGGGGGTGCGGGGGGGCTGTATGGGGGTGGGGGGGGGGGGGCTTTCCGGGTGTGGGGGGTGCTGTCCGGGGTGGGTGGGGCTGTCCGAGGGGGGTGCGGGGGGGCTGTACGGGGGTGGGGGGCTGTCCGGGGTGGGGGGGGGGGGGCTGTCCGAGGTGGGTGGGGCTGTCCGGGGGGGTGCGGGTGGGCTGTAGAGGGGTGGGGGGGGAGTCCGGGGTGGGTGGGGCTGTCCGGGGGGGGGGGGGTGCGGGGGGCTGTACGGGGGGGGGGGGGAAGGGCTGTCCGGGGTGGGGGGGGGGTGTCCGGGTGTGGGGGGTGCTGTTCGGGGTGGGTGGGGCTGTCCGGGGGGGGGGGGGCTGTACAGGGGTGGGGGGGGGGGGCTGTCTGGGGGCGGGGGGTGCTGTCTGGGGCGGGGGGGGGGGGGGTGTGCGGGGGTGCGGGGGGGGGGGGGGGCTGTCCGGGGTGGGGGGTGCTGTCCGGGTTGGGGGGGGGGTGTACGGGGGTGGGGGTGGGCTGTCCGGGGTGGGGGGGGGGGGTGATGTCCGGGGGTGCGGGGGGGGGGGGGGGGGTTGTACGGGGGTGGGGGGTGCTGTCCGAGGTGGGTTGGGCTGTCCGGGGGTGCGGGCGGCTGTACGGGGGTGTGGGGGGGGGGGCTGTCCAGGGTGGGGTGGCTGTCCGGGGGTGGGGGGTGCTGTCTGGGGTGGGTGGGGCTGTCTGAGGGGGGGGGTGCGAGGGGCTGTCTGGGGGGGGGGTGAGGGGGGGCTCTACGGGGGTGGGGGGTGGGGGGGGGGGCTGTCTGGGGTGGGGGGGATGTCCGGGGGTGGGGGGTGCTGTCCGAGGTGCGAGGGGGGGGCTGTCCGGGGGGGGTGCGAGGGGGCTGTCCGGGGGTGGGGGGGATGTCCTGGGTGGGGGGGGGGTGTCCGGGGGTGGGGGGTATTGTCCGGGGTGGGTGGGGCTGTCTGGGGGGGGTGCGGGGGGATGTTCGGTGTGGGGGGGGGGGGGGTGGGGTGGGGGGGGGGGGGTTGTCCGGGGTGGGGTGGGGGGGCTGTCCGGGGGTGGGGGTGCTGTCCGGGGTGGGTGGGGCTGTCCGGGGGGGTGCAGGGGGGGCTGTCCGGGGTGGGGTGGGGGGGCTGTCCGGGGGTGGGGGGTGCTGTCCGGGGTGGGTGGGGCTATCCAGGGGGGTGCGCGGGGGGGGGGGGGGGGGGGGGGGCTGTACGGGGTGGGGGGGGGGCTGTCCGGGGTGGGTGGGGGGGGGGGGGGCTGTCCGGGGGTGGGGGGTGCTGTCTGGGGTGGGTCGAGCTGTCCGGGGGGGGGGGGGTGCGGGGGGCTGTACGGGGGTGGGGGGGGGGCTGTCCGGGGTGTGGGGGGGGGTGTCCGGGGGTGGGGGGTGCTGTCCGGGGTGGGTGGGGCTGTTCGGGGGGTGCGGGTGGGCTGTATGGGGGTGGGGGGGCTGTACGGGGTGGGGGGTGCTGTCCGGGGTGGGGGGGGGGGCTGTACGGGGGTGGGGGTGGGGGGGGGGGTGTTCGGGGTGGGTGGGGGGGGGGTAGGGTATGATCTAAATAGGATCAATCAGATTCCACCCTAGTTTTCAATAACAATACTTTGTTAAATAGTCCCAGTATAATCAATTTAAAATAAAACATAGAAGGATATATAATTTTAAAGGAAAAGGCCTAATACTAAACCCTACACCTTGGAAACAAAGGCTCCAATGTACTTCATTTATAAAATATTTTCAAAGGTATTATCACATTTCATAATACAAACATTGCGTCAAACTAACATGATACCCCCAAATCACAAAAAATCTCACTAGAAACCCAACTTATACATCAATAACAACCCCACCAGTAAAAACAAAAACACACCTTGTGAATATGATGCGTCACGCGTGGTCATCACTGCTACCTCCATCCGGTGGGCTAGGGTCCTACAACAAATAAAAATTATGGATATTTTCATAACAAAAATAATTTAAATTAGATAAATAAATACAGTATAAACCTGCGTCATATGATCCCCTGCACCATCACCTGGACGCACATATTCCCGCAGTGCTCTAACCTCAGCGGTCAATTGCGCATTTGCCTCCTCAGAAGCGTGTAGCCGTGCCTCAAAATCTGACAACTACTGTGTCATCTGAGCAACAACAAGACCGACAACTGCAGCGTGTGACACTATAGAATGAGGAATCCCTGTTCCATAGGTCAAACTATATCCATGCCCGTCCTGACCAATAATGCAATGAAAGATCTCATCCCTTCGCATGGGAAGCTGTCGCTGGTCCTCTGGCAGATGTTCTAACTCAGCTTCAAATTGAGCCTGTGAAATATTTAAATATATATACATATATATGTTAATATACAGATTTATGTAAGTATTGGTAAGTACAAGCACTTACTATCAATGCTGCAGCCTCTGGATCATTGTGATCACGAGTCCTCATCCACACCGACATTTTATCAGTCAATGCACCTTACTCCCACAACTGTATATGAATAGAATATAAACACAAAACCATATTAATTAATAAATTAAAAAATGAATAATAAATACCTCATGTCGGATTTGAGACACGTGACGAGTCCCGAGCCTGTGAGGTGGTCCCTGCAACGCTCGATTCTCAGAATGGCGTGCTGACACCTCCTGCATTCAATTTATTCAAATTTCAAACAAATCACACATTCTTGAAAATATATATACACCAAAATAAATATACAAACCAAAACACCCTCAGTAGACCAATATGCAACCAAGTCATGCCACTGAGCCGGGAGGACACCTCTCGGGACTTTTTCTAGAATGTCTAGGGCACCCACATTTGGTACCCAGTGGTCCCTCTTCACTTTGCCTTTATAGTCTTTCCATATCTTACGAAATTTGCTCATACACACGGGCCGGAACTCTTCGGGGCATACTTTCAAATTTTTCTATAAAGAAAAAAATCACACATATTAGTATTGTTTATACATAGAGAATAAAGTAAAATGGTCTTCTTACCCGAACCTCCCTCCAAAGACGATCTAATGTGTCCTGAGGGATAGAATCCCAGTTAGGCATGGTCAATGGAAATCGATGTGGGTCACGTATGATATGACCCAACTGATGAATAAATGCAGGGGAATTCGGTCCCACAGGATGAAATACCTCATCAAATGAAACATCAATCATCGTGTCAGAATTCCATGATAAAATTCCACGACCGGGGCCTCTCTTACGAGAGGAAGAAGCAATCGAGTCTGATCCTGTTGAAATTTTATATATAATTTGATAAATGTTATATATATATATATATATATGTTTATCAATTGCATAAAAAATAGAGACAATGACATTCAAACATACCTTGACCCTGAGTCATAGATGCCTCAGATGGATGATGTGGATCTGCTACCTCTTCCCCTGACATGCCTGCAGTCATAGAAAACATTAGTAAGGGGACTATCCAAAGTGTCTAAAAGATAAATTGGATTTTTCTTAAAAAAATCAAACTTGTACAATTTTTAATCAAACAAAAAATGGATTGAATAATTAGTTGTGAATGAATTTTAAAAAATAAGAAAGTTAACAAAACAGATATACAAATTATGTACAAAACCAGTCAATGCATAGCCAAATTTTAGATAGAATTAATAAAAATTCAAGCAGCACATGAACCAGATGAAGAATACCTCAAAGGGAAGATACACCAACAATAACATCAATAAACCAAGAGTAAAATCACCCTAAATATTTATAACTGAATAAACTTCCAAAAGTGAGGATTAAAACTTACAAGGATTTATAAAATGGTTAGATAATTTATGATATCCTAGGACATTCAATACTGAATATCAGGAAAACAATTATACCTTTCATTAAGCATGCAAATCGACCGTTTCTCCTTCAACAACCACTCTGACCCAATAAATATCTTCTTCACATTGAACTATGGTATGTTGATCAAGCTATTGGTAAACAAATGGAACAGTCTCAGGTTCATCTTCTTCAAATAAAAACACTCATCGATGAGACATTTTGACAACAACTTTCCAACTTGGATCTGAAGGCAAAGTAACGAAGAATACTTGTTCCACTTATGATGTCAAAATGAAAGGTTCATTCTCAACTCGTTCATTATTTCTGTATAACATATAGTTAAAATTCACCAATGAAAACTGATATTGATTGACTTTACATCCACACACCGGATCAACCCAATTACACTTTAACAATATGTACTTCAAACCATGTGTGTATACAACTTCAATGATGTCTATCAATTGACCATAGTAATAACCAGAATTGAAAAATGGACAACCGATGCCACTATTTTTTGTTGCTCGTTTGTCGTCAACATCTTTAATGCGAAATCAAAAACCATTAGCATCAATAGATTTATAACGACGAGCCGTTATAGATGGACCCTCAGCCAGTTGGATAAATACTTCAGTTAGCGTGGGGTCCCCTAACTCCCTCAGCTTACGAACCTACATAATTTATAAAATTCAATACAGATATATGCAGAAAGAAATTAGTATAATACTTCACTCATAATGAAAATCAATTTATACATACATAATCCTTGAACCAATCATGAAATGACGCATAATGAGATTGTTGAATTTGCAACTTAGTCGCACGATACATCTCTTATTTTATCTCATTAATGTGTTTCCTGCAAATGATAACGCGATGTTTAAATGATCAACTTATGCAAACAAAACATGTAAAAGTTATACAAGCACATTGATAAGATACTTACTACATTAATGGTGCAACTAATGGAGTATTGAACAAGATATATCGATGTGCTTGTATCCACTCGATGTTGTCCATATCAAATGTGGTTCCTTCCCCAACTGGACCATCATGAATCCGAGAGGGATTATCTAATTTTGTTTCAACATCCATAAGATATTCTGCACAAAAATTAGTACACTCATCCATCAAATAACCATTGGCTATTGATGCCTCCAGACGAGATCTGTTGCATACAAATATTTTCAATGTACTCAAATACCGTTCAATAGGATACATCCACCTAAATTGCACTGGACTAGTAGCCATTAATTCATCAGTTAGGTGCACTATCAAGTGGACTATAACATCGAAAAATGAGGGGGGGGGGGGGAAGTTTCTCAAAGTGACAAAGCATAAGTACAATTCGGTCCTACAAACATTTTAAATCACTCATTCGTTGATTTCTTAAACAAAGATATCTAAAAAAATTACTCATCTCAATAAACGGCTGAACAACATTGGGGGATAAAGAATCACAAATTGCGATTGGAATCAACTGCTGAAGTAGTATGTGATTGTCATGACTTTTCAACCCTTGCAATGTCTTGCTTGTCAGATTCACACACTTTGAAATATTAGAAGAGTAACCATCAGACACCTTGACCATCTTCAAAATGGAAAGAAATGTCTCTTTCTCCTTTTTAGTCATCGTATACTGTGCAGCAGGCATATATGCCTTGTTTCCCTCAGCTAACTGTAAATGAAACTGTTTCCTTAAACCCATTTCTTCCAAATCACGGCATGCATTTACATGGTCCTTTGATTTTCTACTGACACCTAAAATGGTCCACAATATGTTATCACAAACATTTTTTTTCAATGTGCATGACATCCAAATTATGCCTCAGCATTTTAGTTTTCCAATACAGAAGACTATAAAAAACACTTTTCTTTTTCCAATTGTGACTGCGCTGCCTACCCGCAGTACGGATATTACGTACTGGAGGAGCCACCAAATCCTGAATTTCATATACCGTGCGAATGTTTTCTTCCTCAATCTGTGATAACATTTCGACTCCTGTCATGATTTTTGGTGCTGGGCTGAACTCTCTAGAACCATCAAATGACACTCTGTCCTTTCTGAACCTATACTGAGGGGGGAGAAAATGCCTGTGACCCATGTATGCCCATTTTTTGGAATGTTTAAGCCATACAATTTTTTTACTTTTATTGCAACAAGGGCAAGAAAATTCCCCTTTCGTACTCCAGCCTGATAAATTTGCATAAGCTGGGAAGTTATTGATTGTCCACAATAATGAAGCATGCAATTTGAACATTTCATTCGTTTTGCAGTCATAAGTCATCACACCATCACCCCAAAATTTATTCAACTCATCAATCAATGGCTGAAGGTAAACATCAATCTTATCCCCTAGACTTTTAGGTCCATCAATAAGAGTGGAAAGTAATATAAATTTTTGCTTCATACAAAGCCACATAGGAAGATTATATGGAACCAACACCACGGGCAATGTGCTATGAGTTGCACCAACCATAGACTTGAATGGATTGAAACCATCTACTGCCAATCCCAATCGGACATTACGAACATCTTTAGAAAAGTCGGGATGTCTCTTATCAAAATCCTTCCATGCATGAGAGTCTGTCGGGTGGGTTAAAATATCACTTTCATGAACTCTTTCTACATGCCATCTCATTAAATTAGAAACTTTAGATGACATAAAAAATCTTTTCAACCTCAGTTTAAGGGAAAAGTAATGCATTTTCTTTACGGCAACCGGTTTCCCCTGTATTGCAATCTGACTTTGATGAGTCTTATTTCCCCTGTTCTCTTTCAACCTAGAAGCACCACAAACCGTACAAATATCCAAATGGGCAGTTTCCTTTCTAAACAACATACAGTTGTTTGCACATGCATCTATGGTCTCATATGTAAAACCTAAGTTCTCTGTCAACTTACAAGCATAGTAATACGACTCGGGAATCTTAGCGTCGACAGGAAGAACGTTTTTCAATAACACCAAAAGCATGTCGAATGATGTGTCTAACCAATTATTTAAAGTCTTCAAATGCAACAACTCCATGATAAATGACAGTTTATTATAAGAAGTACATCCATGATATAATTTTGTTTTTGCATCATCAAGTACTTCATAAAACCTCCTCGAATCACGATCTGCACCAGAGTGAAGATTTATCTCACCAGTCTCAAGATTCTGGATGTCAATGCCTTCAGGATTAAACCCACATACTATTTCAGTAAGCATTTCATGCATTGGATCATTCATCCTTACATCAACATCCATCTGAGCTGCATACGTATTTTGACAACGAACATATTCTTCTCCATGACGAGTCTAACTCTTATAATTTTTCAGAAATCCATTAAATAATAGGTGCTCCATCACAGTATCACGTGTGAATTGATATTTGTTAGCACATTTTCTACATGGACAACTAATATAGTCACTTTCAAATCCTCTGGTGAAGTCAATAAATTGAATAATTCCATTGAAATATTCTCTAGATGTTCGATTTGGAAGATCAATCCAACTCTTATCCATAATAATATCCGTATAACAAACATTTACACAATACTTATTACATTTTCATTTTTCAAATCAACTATATTTAAAATAAATTCTAATCATTTGTTTATGAACCATTGATAAAATAATAATGTAAGTGAAAGCCCATGTCATACCTGATCGCGCTACAAACCTGGAAAGGAGGGGAGCTGAAGGCGGTGCTGTGAGGGAGAGGAGAGGAAGCGAAGGGGAGTCAGAGCCAAAGGCGATGCGGCGAGGGAGGGGACGGGCGGCGACGGCGGCGGGGAGCCGAAAGAGAGGAGGTGGTGAGGGGACGGGCAGCGGGGGGGGGGGGGGGGGGCTGTCCAGGCCAGAGGGTGGAGGGACGCTGGAGGGGAGCGGAGGATGGCTTGAGGGTGGCTAGAGTGGGAGGGAAGAGGGAGGAGGGTGGAGACAGATGAGGGCGGCGATGATGGTGAGTGGTGGAGGGTGGTGGGGCGCACGGCGAGCCAGGGTGGCGGGGGAGGGCGCGCGAGGAGGGCGGCGATGGGGGGGGGGGGGGGGGGGCTAGGTCGAGGCGACGGTGGGGGGGGGGGGGGGCGCCGAAGCCCTAAGTTTTTTTTAAAAAGGGCAGAGACCGCCATTGGCGGTCGCTATTGGGTACCTACAGCGACCGCCAAAGGCGGTCGCCTGTGTCAGGGGGCTTCAATGCCCAAAATTCTAGTAGTGTGCCGATTTACAACCTTTGTAGATGACGAGTTTTCCTTTTCCAATTCCACCTTCAAAGATGGTCATAAAACCATTTTTATGGTTAAAATAGACATTAATATATGTAATAAAACTTATTTAATGTTCTATAACCATAATATAACCATAATATTAATACATAATACAAAACTAGTTCATGATGATCGAAAAAACACCCAAATAATCTAAATAGTTATCATTAACACTTTATCAAATAAATCATCCTCATATCTAGAAACAAAATGATATATTAGACCATTAAATATCCTTTAAGTTCATTAATAACATATAATTTCAATTGTGTACAACTATTCCTATTTCACATGATCTTTCATACATGTATACAAACGAACCAATCATGAAAACCAAGGAAACGAACACTCCCGAATGAAAAAATCGAATCTCATAACTCATCAAAAAGGCCATAAATGAAATTAATAAAATCATACTAAAACAAAAAATTATTTAATAGGTTCTGATTTAAATTATTAATTAATCTAATTTTATTATCTTGTATATTAAGTCCAAGTGAAAAACACTTTCAGACATAAGGTAAGAGTTTTCTCATCTCACTTTTATTTCAGTGAGATACGCCTTATCCACCACTTACATATTGTGTGTGGAGTATATATAACGACCTTTGATGAATAATATCATGATTTAATTTATATTCATGGTATTAAATGTTTCATTTTATGAGTATTAATTTCATGGGGCATACGATTCGATTGATTACAAGTAGTAAGAGTTTCTTCCCAAACCTCCATTTTTCATTTGAGTTCCACTTTCTATCTCTTTACCCAATGTAATTCTTCTTTATTTTTATATAATTTTTCTATATTCTATGAATATGTTCTAAAATCTTGTATCTAGATCATTTCATATTTCTTTTATGGTGAAATACATGTTTTATAAGGTTTCCTTTTCAATTCTCCCCGTTAAACAAGATCAATTATAGAGAACTTCTCAATTTCTTACCCATTTTCAAGTACACTCCATAATTTGTTTTAAGACACCAATATTTTTATAAAATCACTTTTTTATCATGAAAAAATATATTTTTTCATTTATGATTTTATACAAACAATTATGATTTTTCCATTTTATAGACTCATTTATATTTTCCATTAAACTGCACTGAAGTGGTTCATTTCTAAAGTTTCTTAAACACTATTTTTACATGTTTTCTATTTAGTTGATAAATTCTAGTATTAATATTATTTTAATATTACAAAAATATAATTTCATTCCTTTTTATTTTCTGGGTTATATATGTTTACAATGTGAGTTTTTGAAAAATACAAATTATTTTCCAAAAGAACTCTTATTTCCAAAGTAAAAAAGGGTTTTCTTGTATCACTTTTACTTATGTGAGATATATGACTTGTTCACCACTTATTCCTTATATAAAGTGTATGTACTAACCTTTGATATATCATATCATGAGTCTTCTTATTCTCATGATATTCTAAGTTTCATTTAATGTTATTCCTTTATAGTGATTATGATTTAAATGTTTCAAAGTGATATGAGATACTTTGGAATGTTTAAAGATTATTTTCCTCAAGAATTTTTCAATGGTCTCATTTAAAAGTATCTTTATCTATGTCAACATCCTTTATTGAATATTTTACTTATTTGAGGTTTATCTCTTATGATACCATATACCATATATTGTTGAAGGGTTTATGATCAGTTTGACTATGGATGTGCTTTTTTGATACCATCATGGTTTATGGTTGAAGTATTCAAATTTCATATACTAGTTTTTTGCTATGAAATTTTATGTTGTTTTGGTTTTACCCTTTTCATATGAGGAATTTATTGGACTTAGTAAGTGATGGTCAAGGGATACTATAGCCCCTAAGTACATAGTTAGGTCTTATGAGACAAATTAGATCGGGTTTTTACCCACTTATGTATGATGCCTTGGCCGAAGCCTTTATGGTGTGTTTATGATGTCTGACATTATTCATTCCCTAATTATGATATTAGTAATTAATAATACATGTGATTATTCTATTAGTAGAATATCCATGGTTAAGTTTTATTCTCATGAGATTATTTATATGGAATTATTTATTAAGATTTTATTCGTGCCATATTATATTCAAGTTTATGTTTTAATTACATGTGTTTTTAGATATTCACCTTGCCTTATTGTTTATGTTTATAGCTTACACTGTATTGTTGACCCTTATTGATAACATGAGCTCACCCATTTCCTATATTTTATTTTTCCCTGGGATGAAAAATTTATATTATGAATGACTTGTAGAAATAATCTAGGAGTTTATGGTTGTTTCCAATGGAGTTACTATGTTGTTTTTCCTTTCAAAGTTGTAATGTAATAATTATGTTTGTATCTAGTTTTCCAAAGCTACTAAAATATTCAATCATTTTGTATGTGAACTCTTGTTGTTATTACCACTTTAATTATTTAAGGAACCATATCTATGCTATAGGGGTTGGGGTATATATATATATGTAATCTTAGATGGAGAAGGATTTTGAAATATCACTTGGAGAATTTCTTATGGAAAATAAACTTTCTTTAAAAATTATTATTTTAAGACATAAAACGTTTTCAAAATACATTTATTTGAAAAGAACTTTGAAAACTTATAAAATAATAATTAAAAATAATTTAAAACATTTCTTGAGGAAAATATCCTTTCCACTTTGAAAAACTCCTTTTAAATCATAAAATATTTTGAAAACCATTTTCTTTAAAAATAGATTTGAAAACTTATAAAGGAAGCTTTGAAATCATCGAAATCATTTTCTTTAAAAATAACCTTTTAAAAATTATAAATGAAGATTTTAAAAGATTTTTTGGAAATTTTTAAAACATAAAACATTTTATTTTTTTTTAAAACATTATTAGAAAACATTGTTTTTAAAGAACACTTATTTCCGACTGAAGAGAGTAATAAATTCAGATTTTCTTAATCTTTTTTTATTAATTATCTTAAATAAAAAAGAGTAAAAAATTGGTACCATTACTTTAATATATCATTAATAACCATAGGAGAAGAAAGTTCATGATAATTCTTGAGATATTGATTATAATATTTCATCAATGAAATCATAATCATAAACAATCCTAATAAACGATGAGATTATAGCAATAAACTTTTACTAGTTTGGTAACTTTGAATAAAAAACCCCATGAAATCATAACATTACATGAAGCTTAAAATATCTTTAAAATAAAGACATTAATGATATAACATGTCAAAAGGGTTGTATATACACCTCGTAAAATAATATACATGCATAACATAACATGTGTATCAAAGAAGGTGAATTGAGACAAAATTCTCTTACTGCTTTGGTAACATTGAAACCATAACATCATGAAAGAGAGATCATAAAATGGATATGTAAATACCAATAAATTATAGTATAATAATCATATAATAAATTCATAGGAATTATATATAACACATATAATAAAGATTTGGTAAATATATCACGTGTCTCATAAAACTAAAAAGTGAGATGAAAATCCCTTACTACTTGAGTAGCTTTTGAATCATGAGATCAGTGAAAGAATAAAACAAATTGAAACTTTGAATATCATTAAATAAATTAAATTAATGATATAACATGTCATATGATAGTATATAAACCACAAAAATAAATGAGTGGTGAATATGGTATAAGTCTCACAGAAATAAAAGTGAGACTAGAAATCCCCTTAACTTAAGTCTTAACTTTCTTATTACTCATTAAAACCTCATGTATAATAAGTATAAGTTTATTATAAAACTATAAAAAACATATTCATATATATAATATCATAAATTCTTTACTTATGACCTTATATTACTGGTTTATTAACAATTCCATGTTTAATTTTTTGTTTCGGGTAATAACCACTTTGTTTTTCATACATATTTTGACTTTTTATTCTTAGTCCTCTTACTTAGATCATGATTTAATTATTTATAGAATGTAAAAAATGACATAAATATCATATATTTTCAGTATATATGTATTTATAATAATATATAAAATATATAAATAGGAAATGAAATACACCATTCACAGAGATGATAAGTCGTACGTATGCAGGAACGCTATTTCCATTTTCTTATCATATTAAAAGAAAGAAAAATAAATGATATATATACACACATTATCATTAAAGTAGAACTATTATTTTATATATATCACATATTTATATTAAAAAAATCCTTAATACATTCTATGTAATGCATGAATGAATCATATCACTTCATGAGACGGTAGTCTGCCGTACACTCGAACAAAGTTATTATATTTCCAAAAAATGGAAAGCATAAAGGTATGTGTTATATAATAATTCTAGAAGCATAAATAAATTATAAATATCATATATATAATATATAAACTATAAATACATCATTATTCACAACCATTACAGATGGTAATGGAATAATGAATGACATCGGTTCGAAAGGCGGTAGTCTGTTGTACACACGAACAATGATTGTGTATCCCATTTGATGAAAGTGTGTTAAGTTGTAGGTCATACACTTAACATATAAACATTTAATTATATTTATTATACTTATTTTATCATATAATCTTTATATAATAAGAATTTAATGGGGTGGAGAATAAAACAAAATAAAAAATGTACGTTGATGAATGTCACCTCTTCTTCGGGTAACTCATTTTGGTTTGCACCAAAGAACTTTCTTGGATGGTTTTCTTCCCAAAGTGAGGATTTTAGGTTTAGATGAGGGAATTTGGGAAGATATTGGGATAGGTATTGGAATACTGAAAGGTATTTAAAGGTGAAAATAAGTGGGGGGGGGTGAGTTCTCTTTTATAGTGGAGGAGGAGTGACATTCTTATAAATACCAAAATGGTAAACACTATTGAGTAGCCTCCCTTACATCATGTTCCTATAATAATGAAAATTTTAGATAAAATAGTGGATATATTCTAAATTTTTCCATCCTATGGGGTTGGACATGTTTTTAGGTCATTTGGTCCCTTAAGTTAAAGTTTAGTCCCTTGTTAAACTCATTTTTCTCTTAATTACTGTAATTAATTTTAACTGTTTTCACCAATCATTTTGTTAAAAAATTAATTTGATGTTATTATAAATTATAAATTATTATGATTCCAAATATGGAATACATTTTTTCAAATTCTAATCACATAATTGGTAGAAATTAATTTAAAATTAATTCCGTAGACGGGACGAGACAACATGTTTTGAAAGTGAAAAAGTGATAAAGTTTACTAAATTTTTATACCCAAATTCAGAATAAAAATGATTAAAATGACCTAAATTATATTAATATATGTATAATTTATCTAATTTAAATTTAAAACTAGTTGAAATTAAAATAATTAATTATTTATATGAAAAGTCAGTTTTCAATTAAAATTCAATATTTTTCACTATTAATCCAAAAAATATATTTCAGAAAAATACAAAAAACTTTACGCTAAACTAATTTTGAAATTAATATTTTAAAAATGAAGTTTATTTTTTCAAATAAAATTTATAAAAGTGGAAAAATTTGTTTTTAAAACAAGTCTTCCTTTAAAAGGCAACAAAAATGTCTTTTAGAAAAATACGACTTTTTATGCTTAAAATTGGACCTGTTCTTATTGTATGCCTATAAAACTTATTGGATTAATTAAAAAACCTTTTATTTAATATATAAAATAAAAATTTAATTACTATCATTCAATAATAGTGATTAATTTAATTTATTAAGATAAAATTCTTTAGTGGGCATAAAAATAGTTTTTCATTAAAACACATCCTTTATATTCAATTGGTTTTTATTTCCATTTCAAATAAATTGCTCACCAAAGGATTCATTATATAAACATGTGTGAAAAATATTTTCATAATTTAGTTAATCATATTCATTACCTCCATTCCAACATCTAGGTGATAACTATAATAATATTTTAATAATATTATTTACAGTATTTTTTAGTTTTGTAAAACTCAGTCTTGCGTGTAACACATGCCGTCGAAGGAACCTAACATTGCGTGTAACACAGTCCAAGCATGGTGTTGCATGTCACAAAACCTAATATCTGTGTTTTTTGTAACACAATCCAATCTAGGTGTTGCATGTAGTGAAAGATTAACTTGGTGTAGTGTGCAATACAATCCATCAGAGAATTTTAATTTATTCAAAAAAAAATCATAAAAACTTGGGGTGTTATATTCTACCCCCCTTAAAATGAATTTTGACCTCTAAATTTGTCTCTATCATTAATGTTTTAATAATTTAAAGTTACTTTCATTGGAATCCATATCACAAAAATGAATAATAAAAATTCCTTTAAAAACAGAAAGTTGGAAACATAACAGTTACCCAAAGTAACTCATAACTAGGTTTCCACATAGGAGAACATAGGGGTAAAGTGAAGATGTGGACATAGAAGAAAATAATAAATAACTATAGAGATTGATAAAGATCAGTGATAACAAGAATGTGGGTGATCCAAATAAGGTTATTTTTCAGAAAACCATAACCCAGTTAGGCATAAAGTGGCCATTGATATCATCAAATTGATGATAATAAGATAAAATTTTATTTTAAGACCCTTTGCCTGAAGTTGAAGAATTTTCACAAAAATATATACTCACTTGATTTCATTCCATTACATATGCACAATATCACACTTTGGTTATGTCTTGATCAATTTCCACTTCATCTCTTTCTCCAAGAAATAAAGGTGAATTTTTCATTCTTGAAGCCTAATAGATCATGAGATCCATAAATAGAATGGTTAGTCATTACATCTATATTTAGTTAATATCACATAGAAATGGTTATCATAGGTTATCTAATATGAATAAATCCTCATATGGTGATATAATAATTTAATATCTAAAACCTCATCTAAAGTTTAACTTAAACCATTCCATATTTGGTTTACCTTGTAACCCTTCTGAAAGATTAAAATCCAAAACTTTATAAATAACTGCACTAAATTTCTCAAAAGCATCTTAACATTGATCCCACATATATCATAAATCATCTCTTATTTTTCACATAACAAACATGTGAATACGTTCATCACATACTCTCTTGAAACATGGTAATAACCTAAATTGACATAAATCCATATTGAAGATATGAATGCTTCCTTATTCCAAAGATATTGGATATATTTATTAAATCCAAAAATGTTGTAATCTTCATCAATGATAGCATAAAAAACTTTGTCAACAAATCCTTTATCAATTATGAGGTCATAAATACTATCCAATTTACTTTATCCATATCATCATCTCTTTATCATTTTATCATCATTAGGAATATGTTAAGGGTTATCTTTCCTTAATCATAAAATATAACCCTATTATTAGATAACTTTTCTAGTTCATAAGTACCATTCAACATATTCTTTCATATCCCTAAGGAAAAACTTATACTGAAAAATACTTATATATTTCATACTTTAGATAATAAAATATTTTAATTCCAATACATAAATACTTCATTCATCCCAATTCCTTCTAGAATAATTTACTAAGCTTCATCATCTTATTCTTTAACACTTATTTCCTTTGACATATCATTCGTAGTCTCTTCATCATCATCAATATAACCATTATTAATACCTCCTTTCCGATTCTCTTCATAATATTTCTCTTTAGGAAATCTATTTTTATAATTCCAATATTTAAATCATTCATAAATTGATAATACCTTAAAGAGATTAATATTCCCATCCACTTTATTAAATAAAAATTTTCATTTTACCTTTGCAGTTACTTGCTTTGTATCCTTATTTTACATAGTCAAAACATCTTCCTATTCATATAAGAAATTCACTCAAGTGTCCCTTCCCACATTCTTGAAACATAATAAAATAGATCTTCTTTCCTCCATGGTCTTTACTACCTGAACTCTCAATGGACTCTTTACTTATCTTCTTCGATGAGTCTAAGATTTGGTTAAGGTATATATTGTTAATCATGTTTCATGAAAATTGATTAGGCATAATCACATCATCCTTCACTCTAGTCATCGTTCCATTTGATTTATCATCAGTAAATTGTCTATCACACTCAGCATGAACATGGTCTATTTAGGTTTCATCCATTGACTAAAACTAGAAAGCATTGTGTGAGAAATACTTATCATAGTAGAAAACACATAATCAGAAAAAATCACTTATAGGATGTATAAATAATGACAATTTATTTTAAATCTACGACTCCTTAGGTTCATCCTAGGTCATTTATATTCATTTTATATTTTAATCCCTAATGATGAATTCTCAAAGCATATCCCCTCGGAGTGTCAACCCAAGTGTACAACAAGGCCTATTGTCATGCACCAGTTCCTAATCAAGTCTATCTCAATATAGTGTTTTAGGGTTGTTACCCCTATATACATCTGTTCCAGATCCAATTATATTTTTAGTATCCAGACATGGATGCAATTTCTTAGAAACCACTCTCTCAATCCTTTTATAAAATTCCAAGACATTTCCCTAAACTTTGACTCACCCTTAAACTTATCCTTAGAGACATCCTTAGGCACATCCATAAAAATATACCTATAAATATCACTAAATTTAATCTATCCTAGTTTCCAAAGGTTAAATAAACCTTTCCTTTGATACCAACTATAATTACACAGGATTAACATTCATGTTTATTACATCATTTTAGATGAATATCAAGAACATTATAAAAGTACATTCATGAGGACCATAATAGTTGAGTGTCTTTGGAAACTTTTAAACACAATATTATAACTTGGTGAAAGATCTTAAACATCTCTTATAAATATCTTACCCTTCAGTATTCTTCACAAGCATACCCTACGTAAAACCTTTCTTCATAACCTGAGAAAAGGAAACATAAGAAAGGGTGAGTTCAAATGGTCTATAAGGGTAAACAAATAAGATACTTAATCATGACCTAAGCATAAGTATATTAGAACATTAGCATAAAATTATAGAATAATACCATGCATATCAAAGAATATAAACATGAATCATGATATAAATATTTATAGTTCCTAAGACATGAATCATAAGGAAAACATAGAACATGAGTTGTGAGAGAAGAACATTGGAACAAGATATAGAATTTGTGGAATACATATAAGAATATAAAATCATTTCTTCAAAGTTAAGGATGATTACAAAAAATTATTTGGGCACATCATGGGGGCTACAATTACTGGCCGGGACACACCACCATCCTTAGTCACAACAGTTTCCTTACAGTGGAATGGGTTCACTCCCCAAACCATATTAGTAGTCAATGTTCACTCACAAGACTATCTTAATAGAAAAAGTATGTTTACTGAATTGGGTTCACTCCCCATTACATCCATGTCTACCTCATGAGATATAGATATTTACTCAATTCATTGGAGGGAGATATAGGTCCCACCTTTCATATAATGAAAACCATATTTATGTGTGGCATAAGATAAAAAACATTCTTCATATCATGACCCATAAAAAGAGATGAGTTTCATAAATACCATATAAAAACCCATGAAATGAAATGGGTATCATAAACATTTCAACATATCATATCCTATGGAAAATATATAGGTTTCATAATAATCTTTTCATAGAATAACCTATAAAAGGAAACATGTTACATAATCCTTTTATCATGGTATAATCCATGGAAGAGAAATGAGTTTCATAAACAACATGTCATCTTAAACATAAACTATTAAATGAAATAATAATAATAGTTTCATTAGATTAAATATATTTTAAATAATAAAATATACCAAAGGATGTCATCTTAGATAGAGAAGGATTTTTAAAGACCACTTAGAGCATTTTTTATGGAAAATAACATCTCTTTAAAAATCATTTTTAAGACATAAGAAATTTTTATAATCCATTTATTTGAAGAAAAAATTGAAAAATTATGAAGTAATATTTAAAAATAATTTAAAACATTTATTGAGGAAAATATCATTTCCTCTTTGAAAAACTCTTTTTAAATCATAAAACATTTTGAAAACCTTTTTCTTTTAAAATAGTTTTGAAAACTTATAAAGGAAGCTTTAAAATAATAAAAATAATTTTATTTGAAAATAATTTTTGAAAATTTATAAAGGGTGATTTTAAAAACATTTTAAACAATTTTTAAACCATAAAAAATGTTTAAAACATTTTTAGAAAACATTTTTTTGAAAGAACACCGATTTCCGATCGAAGGGAGAAATAAAGTCAAATTTTCTTAAAATGTTTTCTTAATTATATTAAGTTACAAATAGTGGGAAAATGGTACCAATAATTCAAGATATTATGAATAAACATAGGAAAATAAAATTTATGATAATTCTTAAGATATGGATCATAAGATTTCATCAATTAAAACTTAATCGTAGATAATCCCAATAAATAGTGAGATTGTAGCAATAAAATTTTACCACTTTGGTAACTTTTAATAAAAATAACCATGAAAGGATAACATTAAATGAAGCTTAGAATATCATTAAAATAATTATATTCATGATATAACATGGAAAAGGGGTAGTATATACACCTTTTAAAATAATATAGGTTCATAACATAACATGTGTATCAAAGAAGTCAAATTAAGACAAAATTATCTTACTAATTTTGTAACATTGAAACCGTAACCCTATAAAAGATAGATCCTAAAATGGATATATAAATACTAATAAATTATAGAATAATAATCATAAAATATATTCATGGTATGTATATACACAATATATAAGATATATGTGGTGAATATATGATGTGTCTCACAAAAGTAAAAAGTGAGACAAAAATCCCTTACTACTTGAGTAGAATTTAAATCATGAGATCATTGAAAGAATAAAATCAATTGAAAATTTTATTATCATTAAATAAATTAAATTAATGATATAACATTTCCTAGGGTAACATATACACCACAAAAATAAATGAGTGGTGAATATGACATAAGTCTTGTAGAAATAAAAGTGAGACCATAAATCCCCTTACCTTAAGTCCTGACATCTAATGTACTAGTCCAAACCTCCTGTATAATAAATATAATTTTATTATAAAAATATAAAATAAAAATATTCATATATATAATATCATATATTATTTACTTATGACTTTATATTACCCTTTTATTAACTATTTCATGTTTAATTTATGTTTCGGGTAATAATCGCTTTGTTTTTCACACATGTTTTAAATTATTATTCTTGGTCCTCTTACTTAGATCATGATTTAATAATTTATATAATGTAAAAAATGTTATAAATATCATAAATATTCAATATATATGTATTTATAATAATTTATAAAATATATAAATAAGAAATGAAATACACCGTTCATAAAAATGGTAGACTAAACATACGCATGAATGCTATTTATATTTTCTTATCATATTTAAAGAAAGAAAATAAATGATATATATATATATATATTCATTAAAGTATAAATATTATGTTATATATATCACATATTTATATTAAAACAATTCTTAATACATTCCATGTAAATCATGAATGAATCACATCACTTTGCGAGGTGGTAGTCCGCCGTACACACAAACGATGTTATCATATTCCCAAAAAATGGAAGGTAGAAATCTATGTGTTATATAAAAATTAAATAAGCATAAAGACATTATAAATATCATATATATAATATATAAACTATAAATACATCATTATTACCAACCTTGAAAGGTATTAATAGAATAATGAATGACATCGGTTCATGAGGCAGTAGTCCGATGTACACACGAATGATGATTACGTATCTCATATGATGGAAGTTTGTGAAGTTGTAGGTTTTAACCTTAAAATAAATATAACTACATATATTTAGGATAATTATGTTATTATATAAGCTTTATATAATAATAATTTAAGGGTTTTAAGAATTAAACAAAACAAAAAATCATGTTGATGAACATTACCTCTTCTTCAGGCAACTCCTTTTGGTTTGCACCAAAGGACTTCCTTGGTTGGATTTATGACCAAAGTGAGGATTATAGGTTGATATTATGGAATTTTTGAAGATATGTGGATAGGTATTTTTCTATCCAATGGTCTTTATAGGTGTGAAGAAGTGGGGGGGGGGGTTATTTCCCTTTTATAGTGGAGGGGGAGTAGCTTTCTTGTAAAAACCAAAAAGGTAATCACTATTGGGAAGTATATATTACATAATGCACCTCCAATAATGATTTTTTTGATAAAATGTAATATATGGTCTAAATATGGCAACAAAATGGGTTTTGGACATGTTTATAGGTCACTTGGCCCCTTAAGTTAATATTTAGTTCCTTGGTAAACTTCTTTATCTCTTAATCATTGTAATTAATTTGAACTGTTTTCACTAATAATTTTGATAAAAAATTAAGTTGAGGTTATTAGAAAATATAAATTATTTTTATTCCAAGTATATAATCAATTTTTCCAAATACAAATCACATAATTGGTATAGATTAATTTAAAATTAATCCCATAGATGGGATGAGACAACAAGTTTTTAGAATGTAAAAGTTCAAACATTTTCTAAGTTTTTATATCAAAATTAAATATAAAAATGATTCCAATGAACTAAATTGTATTAATAGATGTATAATTTATCTAATTAAAATTTAAAACCAATTCAAATATAATTATTAATTATTTATATGAAAATCTAGTTTTCAATTAAAATTTAATATTTTTCACTATTCACCCAAAAATGAAATATTTCCAAAAAATCCAAAAAATTCACCCTAAGATAATTTTGACATTACGATTTCAAAAAATAATATTACTTTTTCAGATAAAATTATAAACGTTTCAAAATTTTGTTTTAAAGAAAGTATTCTATTAAAAGGCGGTATACCTACCTTTAAAAAAATACAGTTTTATGATTAAAATTGGACATGTTCTTATTTTATGCCTATAAAAATTATTGGATGAATTTAAAAAACTTTGATTGAATATATAACATATAAATTTCATTAATATTTTTTACTAATATTTATTAATATAATTTATTAATATAAAACACCTTGGTGGGAATAAAAATAGTTTTTCATAAAAACACATCCTTTATATTTAATTGGTTTTTATTTTCATTTATAATCAACTGTTAAAAAAAGGATTAATTATATAAACATGTGTAAAAAATATTTTCATAATTTAGTTAATATTATTCAATTACTTCATTTCAATGGCTAGGTGATAACTATAATAATATTTTAATAATAATATTAATAGTATTTTATAGTTAGGTAAAACTCAGTCTTGCGTGTAACACAAGTTACCAAAGGAACTCGAAATTATGTGTAACACAAGACAAACTTATTGTTGCATGTAACATAAGATAGGATATATGTTTTATGTAATGCAATCTAAGATCATTTTTGCGTGTAGTGAATGATTAACTTGGTGTAGTGTACAATGAAATCCATAAAATAATTTTAATTTATTCATAAATAATAATTCATAAAAACTTGGGGTGTTACCGTTTCTCCACCTACTCCTTGTTGGAAAAAATGATTTCCCCTATAGTTCCATAATTCCCCAATGATTGATCTATCTTCTCCCTCTATTTCGTTTTATTCCAATCTGAGTGAAACCACATTGCCTCTGTGAGAGATTTTTAGAGGGAGATTGGAGCACCATCCTCCCTTCCTCCTGAGCTACTTGCATTTTGTTTGTGGAGCTATAGTGGAGATACCAGAAATTCATTCTGGTGATACATGATTAATGATCCATAATAATCATCCTCTCTACTCAAAATCAAGAACTAAGGATCGCTGGATAGTGGTTTATTGTCGGACCTTGTAATTATTCTTTCAATTTTTTCTTTTATTTGCGTGGTATCCTACAAGTGATTATATTCTTGATATGTTTGTCTATAATGTATCATGTGCTTCTTTTTTTTGATATTTGATAAAGTTTATGAGTGGGTGGTGTTCTTATTTTACATGTATGACCATATAGGTCTAAATCATGTTAAATCTATACGTTCATTTACTGTTTTCATGTTTTTTTCTCTTTGTTCTAGTTTTCATTTATCATTTGAGTATTATCTCATCTTGATATGCCTAGATTTTGGTCATATTTTGAAACTCTAATCTTTGTTCGATCACTTTAATTTTAGTCATACAAACCTAATATAAACCAATCATTCATTTGGGGTCTCTAGGCTATTCTAGGGGGTGTACGTTTAATGCTGTACCTAAAAACTTAGTATCAAATCTCTCGAATAAATGATGATATATTCTAAGTATGAGATAGATAAATTTAATGGATTCAATGAATTTAATCTTTGAAGAATAAATATGAGATCCATGCTTGTCTAGATGGGGCTCATCAATGTTTTACATGGCCCCAAGAAACCTATAATTAGTTAATATAATGATGGACAAACTACTACCACATATCAAGATGTCTCGATTGATGTCTTATAGAAATCCCATTTCTCCATTTTATTATCCCTAGGTGATAAAGTCCTTAGGGTGGTATCTTATGAGTTTTAAACTTTTGGAATTTGGTTGAAACTTGAGAAATTAAATATGAGTTCTTCATTGGTTGGTCGTATTTATAAAAATAATATAATGTTTACCTTTAAGATGAATTGTGTTACTTCAATCAAAGACCATATTGATGAGTTTAACAAAATTATATATACTTTATTTTTCTAATATTAATGTCTTTATTGATGATGAATAGAAATATGAGATTCATCCTATTTCATTTGATAATTCCAATAGTACTATTGTTAAAACCATGATGTATGGGCATGAATCTTTTACCTTAGAAGTGTTTAAATTATCTTTACTATATAGGTAAATTCATAATAGACCTAAAGTAATGTCCTAGTAAGAGATCTTGTTTACTAGAGAAAGTTCTAAGAACTGAGGAAAGTAGAAAGATGGTAATAAGGGTAATAGAAAAAAAAAGCAACTTAGATATAATAGATATATATCTAAGTCCCGGAATATAGCCTGATATAATTGTGGAAAACTTAGACATATTGGTCCAAAATATCGTAAGCCTAAAAAAATCAAAACATGATGAACTTTCGGACCAGTCTATTTGTTGATGTTGGTTATGATAGTACTGGGTTGCTTAATGCATCTACATATGATCTTTATAGTGAGTGGGTGCTAGACTCAGATTGTTCCTACCATATATATCCACATAGAGAGTCCTTTATTTAGTTTACTGAGTGATTAGAAAGAAAATTTATTCTTGGAAACAATAATAGGTGTCAGGTCCAAGGTAGAGGCTCAATGTTGTTAGAACTCCATGAAAGTTTAGCTGTTACCTTGCTTGATATAGATGGGTCCCCAAGCTACATATGAATCTCATATCCCAAAGTGTTTTAGACCAGAAAGGATATAATTTCATGTCTAAATTAGGTTGTGTTAAGATCACCAATAGCTTAGGAACAATCAATAGAGTATCTATTGTTAATGGGCTATATTTTTTGGATAGTAAAACTCATTGTAGATAGATGGGTGATAGCTATGTTACTAATACCGATAATAATATTCTTTGGTATAGGAGGTTGTGGCATGTAAACTATAAGGGCCTTGAGTAATTAAGTAGATAAGGGTTGTTGAATGACATCAAACCTAAAAATCTTCCATTTTGTGAGGATTGTGTTCTGGGTAAGTAAAAAAGAGTTAGTTTTAATAGGACTTCTTTTAAGGACAATCATCCTTTGGAATATATCCATTTTGAATTATGGGGTCCTTTTAGAACTTCCCCTCATGGTGTAGGCTCATACCTTGTGAATTTTAAAGATTATTTTCCCAAAAAGTGTGGATTTATATTCTTCGTAACAAATATGATGTTTTTGAAACATTTAAAACTTGGAAATACCTTTTTCAAAATCAAATTGGAAGAAGTGTTAAGGCAATAAGAATATATAATGGTTTAGAATACCTGTTATCCAAATTTACTCTATTCTGTGAGTTTGAAGGCATAGTTATACACCATACTATTAGGGAAACTACTCATCATAATGGGATAGTCAAGAAAATGAACTACACTATACTAGAATGGGTTCGTAGAATTATTGCATGCTCGAGCTTTCCTAAATCATTCTAGGATGAGGTTGAAACTAATTTATTCTAACTCATTAATATATTCTCTTCAAATACTAATCATTTTAATAATATTAAAGAATTATGGTGTGATCGACCCCCTCTTATGGTCACTTAAGAGTTTTTGGGTGCAAAACTTTACCCATGTTAAAATTGATAAACTTGAACCGAGGGCTGTTGAATGAGTTTTCATTGGTAATCTCGATGGCGTTAAGGGGTATAAACTATGGGTTAATAAAATCATTTAAAAAAAATGTAAAATAAGATGAGATGTTGTTTTCCATGAATATGTTTCTCCTAAAAATAAGTCTTATACTGATGATAGTGTGAATTTAGGTGTTGTTTTCATATTGATTTTCCTATTTTTTATTCTTCAAATTTAAATTGTGTTGACTACATTCATGAAATATTATGGTTTTATAATTACATTTATATTGCTCAATTTATACTAATAGATCATATTTTTAATTGGGACAATCCTATTCTGTGTGGGTCTATTTACTAGGCCACTTTCATGTGCTTATACCACATGGGATTTACCTATATGCACAGACCTCATTGCCTTATCATGCCACCATAGAGATCCTTAGAGAATTTGTTCCTTGTCATCGATTTACTCTACCACCCCTGGTATCGATGCTTTTCATTTTTCCCGGTTAATCAAGTACACTATTTGGCATTCTGTTATGTGTGGAACCATGGCTACCTCCAGTTGGTTATGTTGCATTGATGCTCTATGGGTGTTAGGGGATCGATGAATCATTCTTCCCTTGACTCTTTGTCATTTGGTCATTTCAGCTCCTTCCTGGCTTGGATCCTAGTTTTTTATGGTAGAAACACCAGCTCACCAACAACATTCGTATTATTTTTTAGAGTTCCAATCCCATCTATTCATCTTCCTCGGCTTCACCTCATGACCAACTTATGGTGGAGATGTCATCCCTTCCACATTGGAAGATTTTTGGCCTCTTAGTGACTGATCTAGAAGAATGAAAGGAAGATTGAGTGCTAAAATCTAGGTGAGTTGCATTGAACCTATTCTATCATAATCAAGAGTTCAAGAACACTAGAGAGATACCCTCTCTATATATTTATGTATTACAATTTCTTCATTTATTTTGAAGTTTAAATTTTTTCATGCTTTTGTTTCCTTTCTATTCTTACTGGATTTCATCTTGTACTATTTTATTATTTTTAGAATTAATAAAATGTTGTGTGGGTGGTGTTCTTGTCATGAACATAGGTCCCAGTGGGACTGAAGTAAGTAAATACTTGTGTTCTTTTTTATTTATTTTATTCTTGCATGTTGTATGTTCAATTTATGTTCTAATAAACTTATTCTTGAAAAGATCCAGTTTAGTCTTTAGGCTTTGTGTGTTCTGACTACTGTTAGTTCACCATTACCCCTAAAAAAGTGGTATCTGAGCCTCACTAGTTTTTCTTTGCTGTAGAATTTGTTTCTTTCTTTCAATATTGGTTTATATTTTTTATTTTTGTATTTTGATCTCTTCTAAATTTGTCTCTTTTATCTACTATTTGTGATTAAATAAACTATAAAATCTATAATTATAAAATCCAAGAATTATTTCTAGTGGACTATAATTGATACATATCAAGGAACTCCATGGGTGACTATACCTCCTGGGTGTCACACACCACCATCCCAAGTGGCATTCTTTTCCTCATGAAGCCCTTGAACATAGAGGTATGCTTCATTCAACACTCACACTTAATAGTTCATAAGGACTATATTATTTCCTTTTCCTATGATACCAATTATAACAACCTAAGATTTTCATACATAGATATTAAAACTTTTTAGATGATTATTCAATACATTACACCAATACACGTATGAGGACCATAATAGTTCAGTGTCTTCAGAGACTAGGTACACAATCTTCTAATTTAGTGAAAGATCTTAAACATATCTCATAAATATCTTACCATTTAGTACTCTTCACAAACATACCCTACTTAGAACATTTATTCATAACCTAGGGAAAATAAACATAATAAAGGGAGATCTCATATACTTAATAAGGGTAAGAACATGGGATATTAATGATCATATAAGCATGACATGAACATAAGGGTATAATAATGTGAGATTAACATTTGAAAACCATACCAAGTATATCAAAGATTATAATCTTGATACATGATATAAATATTGTAAGTTCATAAGAAATGAATCATAATGGTATCAAAGAATGTGATCCATGAGATCATATCATTGGAATAAGACATAGATTTTTGGAATATATATAATCATAGAAAATATATGTCAAGGATACCCAAAAATACATTCATAACATGTTTGGATTGGGATAACCACCCATGTACCTACTTCAGGCTTGGGATAACCTCCCTTATACCCTCTTTCAGGCTTGGCATAACCTCCCATGTACCCTTTTTTGGTCTTGAGATAACCTCCCATATACCCTCTTTCGAGCTTGGGATAACCTCCCTTATACCCTTTGAGATCATATAACATTAATAATTACCTAATGAGTTAGAGGTATCACATAATAAAAATAATATATACATGTGCCAAAAAAATATAAAACTTTCATCATATAAGAACCCATGAAAATAAATGTGTTACATAATCATTTCATAATTTCATCAAATAAGAACCCATGAAAAAATAAGTACGATTCATTGGAATTTTATCATGGTATAACCCATGGAAGAGAAATAGGTTTCATATATATCTTATCAACAAAAAAATAAACCATTCATAGATAGAATAAGAATTTTATCCTTGGATCATATCCCCAATAAATCATAAGTAACATCAAATTATGTTATCTTATATGGAAAATTATTTTGAAATAAAAATCATGTGGAACATTTCTTGAGGAAAATATATTTTATTTGAAATCATTTTTTAAAACTAAAATTCTTAAAATACTTTAGAAATATTTTTCTTTGAAAATAACCTTGAAAAATTATAAAGCAATATTTAAAAATAATTTAAAACATTTATTGAGGAAAATATCCTTTTTGTTTTGAAGAATAATTTTTCAAACATTAAATTTTTAAAATAATTTTATTTGAAAATTAACTTTAAAATAAAGGAATATTCAAAGAAAATAATGTCCACGATGGATGAAAATTCTATTCATTCCATACACATTAAAATAGAGATTCCTTTCACATTTTCAGTAAAAGGAAAAAAATCATTTTTTTGGAAAACAACATGAAGATTATATTCAAAAAAATTTGTAAAAAAGTTAAAAATGGTTAAAAATGTATTTAGTAAATCATTTTTAGAATGATAAAAACATTTTTTATTTTTTTAGAAAACATGGTTTTTTAAGAAAATGGGTTTTTTACTAAATAGAGAAATAAATATGATTTTTCTTAGAAATTTTCTTTTGAACTTTTGAGTATATAAAGAGAGGAAAATAAAGGGAAAACATGTATTCTCATGAAATAACCATAGAAAAATAAAATTCACGAGTTTCTTGATAGATATATCATAATATTTTATCATTGGAATTATAATCATAATCAATCCTAATAAACGATGAGATTATAACATAAAACTCTAACCACTTTGGTAACTTTGAATTATAAACCCCATAAAAAAATAACATTAAATGAAACATATAATATCATGAAAAGAAGAATATTACTTATATAAAATGTAAAAGGGGGAGTATATACAACTCATAGAAGAAGATAAATTCATAGAATAATCTAAGTTTCCAAGAATTCATTTTGAGACAAAAATATCTAACTGTTTTGGTAACTTTTGAACCAAGAACCCCATGAAAGAGTGATCCTCAAATGGATATGTACATCCCTATAATTTTAAGGATAATAATAAAAAATATATTAATGGGCAGTGAATACACCACATAAAATAAAAACATGGTGAATATGTCTTGAGTCTCATAGAAAATAAAAGTGAGATGAAAATCCATTACTGTAAGTCTAGACATCCTTCGTAAATGTTTGAACCACCCCTTCTTCGAGTAAACATCTTAGGTTTGCACCAAAATACTTTCTAGGTTGAATTTATGACCAAAATAAGGCTTCTAAGATGATATATGGAAGTAAAGAAGTGATTTTGGGCTGGTATTGGCCGAACCAATGAGTTTTTATAGTGTGTAGAGAAGAGGATAGGTGGTGGCATTTTATAAGTGAGGTGAGTGCACACTTGTAATATTTTAAAAGAAAAACGTGTTCCCAAGTTTTTAACATGCCAAAAGGCTCCAAAATGGGTCATTCGCAAAAATATAAATCATTATGATTCTAAATATGGAATTCATTTTTACAAATTCCATTCGCATAAGTGGCAAAATTTAATTTAAAATTAATCCTACAGACGCGACGAGAAATCGATTTTTCCAAGAGAAAATGTTCAAAAGTTTAAAAAGTTTTTATATTGAAATTCAATATGAAAATGATTCCAATGACCTAAATTATATTAATAGATATATAATTTAAGTAATTAATTTTCTAAAATAATCTTAAAACATTTTTATATTTTTAAAAGTTTTAAAATAAATTACAATTTTTAATAAAAACCAGTATTTTCATTATTCATTGAAAAATTAATTTTCTCAGAAAATTCTAGAAAATTAACCCTAAAATAATTTTGAAATTATGATTTGAAAAACAGAAATTTATTTTTTCAAATAAATTTTCTAAAGGTTTCACAAATTAGTTTTAAATTAAGTGCACACAAAGCGACAAAACTGTTTTTTAATATAGTTTTTAAGCGTAAAATTGGATTTATTATTATATTTTGTCTATAAAACACTTAAGACGAATGTTAAATTTTTTATTAAATATATAATATATAAATTTAGTTAAAATAAATCACCATTTTTTTAATTATTAAGGTATAACACATTTTTTGTATAAACATAGTTTTTTTTTCAGAAAAAGATATCATTTATTTTAAAATAGTTTTTATTTTTATATATTATTAATTGGTCACCAAAAGATTAATTTTATATACATGTATAAACCATATATTTTCATAATTTAGTAAATCTAATTCATACTCACCAATCTAGTGACTAAGTGATAACTATCATATTAAATAATAATATTTTAATAGTATGTCATGTTTCCTTTAAACTTGATGTTGCGTATAACATAAGATAAAATTAGTGTTTTGTATAAAAAAACTAAACTCAGTGTTTCTTGTTACAAAAAATATCAAAAAGATTAAATTTATTTTTAAGAAAAAGTTCACCCAAATCTCGAGGTGTTACATTCTACCCCCCTTAAAATGAATTTTTCCTAAAAATTCATCACTTTGATATGAGAAAATGAGGATAATTCAATATCATTACATCCATAGGTTCCCACATGACTTCCTAAACCTTGTGGTTTTACTAAAAAATATTGATCAGGTGAGTGGTCTTGTTTTTTTAGAACTTTCTCTATAGAATCCAGAATTTCCACCAGTTATTCCTTATAAGAAAGATCATGCTCCGACAGTACGACCTATGAGTTTAGTAAATTTGATAGGTCATGTATGTACATACTATAGAGGGATATGTGGAACAAATTGTGCACTCGATACAGGTTCAGTGAAAGCACCAAATGATAAGATACTATCCCGATATGATCAAGTATTTGAAAGGGATCAGTCTACCTAGGGAATAATTTTCCCTTCTTTATTCCATGGAGGAATTCATAGAAGCACATTATCACCAACTTCAAATTCTAGATTTCATTGATTATTATTAGCATAACCTTTCTATTTAATTTTTGATAGAATTATGTGTTGTTGAATTTATATAACCTTATCTTCCATTTCACAAGCTAGATCAGGTCCCAATAGATTTATTTCTTCAACTTCATGCTAATACGTTGGAGTTATACACTTATTTCTATAAAGTGATTCATAAGGATCCATATAAATGATCATGTGAAATATATTGTTATAAGAAAACTCAACTATAGTAAGGTGTTGATCCCAACCACCTTTGAAATACATAGAAAAATATCTTAGCATATCCTCTAGGGTTTGAATTGTTCTCTTGAACATACCATCTATATGAGGATGACACACAATGATGAAACTAAATTATATATCAAGAGATTACTAAAAACTTCAATAAAACTTCTTGGAAAACTTTAGATCCTGATCAGATACAATTGAAAGTGTCACTCTATGAAATCTTACCACTTTCTTAATGTGACATCGCAAACCTAGGTTCCATTCGAATGTGACCCGAGCCTGGTTGTCCACATGGCCTCAAGCGCATCTCCCTGAACACTAGAGGCTACTGAATAGTAGTGAGGGACTAGGGCATATCCATAGGGAGACTATACCATCATTAACAAAGTGTAGCACAATATATGAATATAATAATAGGTAAATAGAGGAAGCGGTATAATAAAAAAATGGAATAATAGAAGTAGACAAGACTAAAAAAGAACCAAATTAACTCATAATCATATGAAAAAAGATGATGATACATGTTATGTATCTCTAAGGCTAGAAAACATGGATACAAACAAGAAGGAAGTACATGCTATACAAAATTATAAAAAATAAACCAAAATCTATCCTTTATATTGAGCCCTATCTTGGTCACCGGCCACCAAGATCCATCCTAATGCAAGAAAGAAATCAAGTGTCCAAAGAAGGATGGTTACCATTGTCAACACCTGCATAAATGTAATATTATTAGGTGATAATGGAGGCCCATATAGGGTGTGATATAAATCTTATTATTCCACCACCAATGACATATATAACATTGAGTACATGTAATATAAACTGAAACAGTGTGAAATCATGCATATATAGAAGTAAAACAATACAATAACGTAAATACCTAAGTACCCACTTCAAGATCAGCTGGTTTTTGAACATGAAACCATTTCATTTATTAATTGTGTTATAGTTTATATAAGTAGGTCACATGAGGTATAACTATCACTGACATCCTAACATAATAATAATAGAGGATCCCAGATGTAAAAAGGCATCTTATAATGATGATAATAATGAAGGGATCCAAGATATAATAGGGCATCCTAATGATGATAATAATAAGGAGGATTTAAGTTAATAACCAAAGAATCCTTGACCTATGGGTCGAGACAACTAAGGTAATAAACTGTAGCCTAGATATAGGGGTAAGAGTGTAATCCATGGGGCATCTCCCAAGGCATTCCACAATAATGTAATTCTAATTGAGTCCAAGGAATTCATCCAAGGTAAAATAGGACAAGCAATGACTATGTCCAAGGGTGTATCCAAGGTGACTAATGTCTGTAAATGTCATGATGGATCCAAGGAGTGTATCCAAGGAATACAAATAATAATAATGGAGGGATCCTATGGTGTCATACTATGCATCCACAAGTTGACAAGGATTGAGTTCCAAGGTGGATATCAACCTTGGAAACTGGCATCCTTGAATCGGAATGGTGTCCATGAGTGCTCAAGACATTCCCTTAGTAATCCATGGATAGCTCAAGTATGAAAACTCTTATTATAGTGTCAAGGTTTATATAAAAAAGGAAAATTATTCTAAATTAACTAATTAAGGGCTTGTAACAATCATGACATTTAATAAGTCAAAGGGTTCATTCCACACCTTACATTAGTGAGACAAGGTTAAAGGATATACAACCATTTATTAATTCATATAAGTCTTATTTAGTTCATTAGTTTTACTCTAACTCCTTCCATAAGCATGGAAATGTGTGCTATGGATGTGTAACCAATTTATTCAATTACATTTAATTAGGCCAAGTCACACAAACACACACACACACACACACACACATATTATACTTGCCAATTCTATTTAAGACTAATTTATCAAATTGAAGCACTTACCTTAGGAGTTCAGGTGATAAGTATACATGTGCTAGAGATTAAAAATCCCTTGATTTAATTAAACACTTACCTTTATCAAGTTCAAGTAAAGTCACACTTGAACGGTGGCACATATATGCTTAAAAATCTACTAAAATCATAATTATGGAAAGTACCCTACTTGGGGTAGTCGGCGTTGAGAACGTAACCTCCAAAGATATATAAATTTATGAAAAAGTATTAAAATATGGTTCTAATTAAAAACAATAAAGGAATAACAATGTAATAGGCCATGCTCGATGAAATCAGCATGTACATATGACAATTTATAAAATGAAGAAACTTAAGGGATGAGTTATAAACCACATACCTCGTACTCATACGACTCTCCTTGTCCATTATCAGCCTTTAGTTTGGCCCATATCAAAAGATATATGATTAATAGATCAACACCCTAAAAATAGGGCATATGATCCTGCATCTAAATACCATCGTCAAGAGAAAGAAGAATGGTGAATGACTAAAAAGGAATCGAGTACTTACCGATGCACATCCAACATGGAAAATAGGGATCAAATCAGAGTTCAGACAATGGTCTAGGATCAAAAACTATCAAAGAGAATAAAAGGACCTCAAAGAGGGAGAATAGATGGATATTATCCATTGGAATGAGAAAGGAATAATAAAAAAAGTTTTAAAAATTTCATTAATGTAGAGTTGGTGATTTTTCTCAAAAATAGGGGTATTATGGTTTGGCCACACGGTTGGACAAACCGTGTGCCAACAATGCTCCATCTACTATGCTAAGGGGGTACCCAAGTAGTTAGGCTGCACAATTAGGGAAACCATACATCAACCATGAAAATCATATCTACTAAAAACTACATACATTTCGCATGGGCATGTAGCACTTGACACATAATTATGACAAACCGTGCACCCTGTATCACCCCATTGTTTAGGCCCACAAAATTAGGAGAGACTATGCGGGTTGGGTTTCACAGTTTCTAGTAACAATGTGTCCTAGTGATTTTATCCACCGGCCAGGGTTCTAAGCTCTAAAAAAGCCCCAGACACCCCCAAAACCTTTCTAACCTCATAGGGAATCCATATTAGGTTGAAATAAATAATTAGACCAAATTCAAAAGGATTCATACCTGAAGTAAAAAACATGTTCTTATAGTCTTCCCCCATAAAGGAACTCATCCTCGAGTTCAACTTCCAAGGGCATAAAAACACTTTCCGAGAACAACTCTAGCCATTGGGAATGCATTTCGACCTCCTGCTCTCAAGTCTTGTCTTGTACACTATCATGATTCCATAACACCCATACTAGAAAGAAAAGTCAGCCTCTAAGAGCCTTCCTGCTCCGATCTACTATGCATATTGGATACTTCTCAAAAAAAAGAATTAACATCTAACTCAACTTCCTCAGGATCAAAATTATGAGATGGGTCAACATGATAATATCAAAGATGTTAAACGTGGAAGATGTCATGCATGGCATGATACCTATGAGGTAGTAACAACTGATAGGCTACCAACCCAACTCTCTATAAGATCTCAAACAACCCTACATAAAGAGGTGATAACTTCCCTTTACTCCTTATCCATCTATGAACTATCCTAGATGATACCCGTAGCAAAACACTATCCCCAACCTCAAACTCAAAAGGTTATCGATGATGATATTCATAAGGTTTCCATCTAGGCTGATTAGTAGACATAAGATTTATAATTATCTCAACCCACTCTGAAATATCCTGCATGAGATAAGGACCTAGTGGGGCTCCCTCTCCTGCCTCTAACCAGCACAAGGGTGAATGACATGACCTATTATACAAGGCCTAAAAATGATCCATATGAATTGTTTCATAAAAGCTATTATTATAGGATAACTCTATGAGAGGGGTATGATTCTCCCAAGAATTGTATAATTCAAGGGTGAATGCTCAGATCATGTCCTATAGAACCTATATCATCCCTTCCAATTGTCCATTGGTATGAGGGTAAAAAATGTGCCCAAAAGCACATATTCACCCATATATTTCTACACCCCTTCTAGAACCATGATGTGAAATGAGATTCCCTATCTGAAATGATAGTATAGGGGTCCCAGTGTAGTTGTATGATCTCACAGACATACAATCATACCAACTCATAAATAGAGAAAGACTCTAGGATAGATAGGAAGTGGGATACTTTCTCCAGTTTTTCAATGATAACCTAAATTGCATCGCTACCTAAAGGAAAACTTGGTAAGACGACTACAAATTCCATGGAAATATATTCCCTTTTATATTATAGTACTGGAAGTGGTTGTAACAAGACTATATGTTCTTGTTTCTCTGCCTTCACCTACTAACATATGAAACATATAGTAATAAAATCCAATCTCTGATATTTCATCCCAGGACACCAATACTAGTGTCACATATCCCGATACATTTTGGAGATTCCTAGATGAACTTCCCACTAATAAGCATGGGACTATCACATTAGTTTCTCTTTCTTATATGTAGGAACCCAAACATATCGATGAATATGAAATATGTTGTCTCTATCCACAGACCAATCTAGATATGGGTTATCTCATAAAACACACTCATAGAGAACTAAGCCTTCAGAATATTAAAATTACCTACTCTTTAACCTCTCAAGGAGTGAAGAGGTAACTGTCAATGCTGATAGATAAAAATTCTCATGAATTTCACGAAACTCTATATGCATCTCAGAAAAGAGGGCTATTAATTTCCATTCATTATTGGCTTCCCGTATGTCCCGTGCCTATGTTTTTTAACTCAGCGCATCAACAACAACATTTCCTTTTACAAGCATATAGGAAAACTCAAACTCAGGAATGAAGATATTAAACTCATATTAATTGTCTTAGATTCAATTCATTCTATGTAAATATAATTTTGAGACTCTTGTGATTCGTATACACCATAAAACACTCACCCAATGATAGTGTCACTAGCAATATAAGGCATGAAAAACTGTAGCTAGCTCAAGGTCATGCGTTGAGTAATTTCTCTCATGAGGACTCAACTTCTAATATCTATAAAAAATGACTATATCTTCCTATATCATTACTAAAACTAACCCGATGTAATATTCATCACATAACACAGTATAGATTCTTTCAGGATCTATAAGAATCATAATTGGTGCTGATACAAGCCTCCCTTTCAACTCCTAAAAGTCTTTCTTGCATTCTTCTGACTTTAGGAAAATAACACCCTTCTTTGTAAGAATATTAAGAGGTGAAACAAGGAATGATAAGTCCTGTATGAAATTCCAGTAATATCCAGCCATCCCCAAGAAACTCCATATACCAAACACGTTCGTGGGATGATCCGAGGAAACCAAAACAATCACCTTATCAAGCTCAATAGAGACTCCTAATTCTAAGATAATATGACACAAAAAGTGAACTTTTTTTATCCAAAAGTGTCACTTAGAAAGATTGACATAAACTGATTCTCTCTCATTATACTCAAAATTATCTCAAGGTTCTTATCATGGTATCTACAAGTGTGATAATACACTAAGATTTCATCCAAAAATATCATGTCAAAATAATATAGATAGGGATGGAAAACTCTATTCATCATAGCCATGAAAAAAAGATCATGTTTGTAATACCAAACAATATAACAAGGTACTCATAAAAACCTTACCTACTATGAAAATTTGTAAGAGGTATGTATAAAGGCCTGAATCTCACTCAATGATGGCTTGATATCATGTCAGTCTTTGAAAACACCCTATATCCTCAGATATGGTCAAAGAGATCATATATTCTAGTTAGTGGATATTGGTTCTTGACCTTAAGCTGGTTCAACCATCTGTAATCCACACATAGATGAAGGGTCCCATCCACCTTCATGAAAAAATCAGGAGTGAACCCCAAAAGAAATTTCTGGAATGGATAAAACCCTTGGCCTATAAATCCTCAAACTATCTCTTGAGATCTTGGATCTTAGTAGGTGACAACCTGTATGGAGTAATGGACACTGGATCTACTCATGGAATAAGATTAATCATAAAATCTACCTCTATCTCATAAGGTAAGCTAGAAAAATCATCAGGAAAAAAGTACCTAAAATGATTTACTATGGTATGAAAATATTCCAGGCCTACTCCCCACCCCTCTATAAAGAGACTAGAAATATAGGTTGTCACTCCACTTATCTCAGGATGATCTAGTCTATATCTACTAGCATGGGCATTCCACTCACACTTGTGTAGATAATTTCTCCAATATGGTGATGTAAACATTACCCTTTGGTAATAGTAGTCTACAAAGGCATGATACAGGACCAACCAATCCATCTTGATAATGATATCAAAGTCTATCATCTAAAGAACAAATAATTCTCACAAGAAAGGGTAACTTCCTACCTTAAGGGGACAATCACTACATTAATGTATTCCCACTAACCATACTCTCAGTGGTGTATCTAGGGTCATTAAACCATATTAATACTAAATTTATAGCATGAGGATTTACATGATAGATAAAAATACAAAGGAGTGAAAAAAACCTATATCAAATAAATCATATACTATAGTAGAGGCTACTATAATAATACCTCATACTATAGATGGACCTATACTCTGATCTTTAGGTATCAGCTGTAATGCATACAACTGACTTGATCCATAGGCCTATGATACAATTAGAATAACATGATCATGATTTCTCTTGTAGTGCTACTGATAATATAAAGTCTAACTACTATGACCACAAACTTCTCCTCGAATAGTCTTACACGTGCTACTACAACTCCCTATGTGACATGATGTAAAAGAACCTACCCCTAAAGGTGGAGCTGGTTTATAACCTCTTACACTAGAAGCTGATGGATAGGTCCGATAGAATATCTGAAGATTCCATATAAAACTGGAATACTGGTACTATTGAGGGTCTCTATCACATTGAGGCTTTAGATACCCCTATCATCCACACTAATGGTGCACCATAGAGCTACCATCATAGGAACTATGGCTACCACTACCCTAACAAGAAACCTCTAGGGAACGTTTCCTGCTACCGAAAGAACTATTGGCCTTCCACGACACCGATCCTCTATGATTGGTACTATCACCATCCCTTAGGTTGCAATCAATGATAAGATACTTATTGACCTTCTTAAAGAAAGTAGTTAGGTGAAAAAAATTCATCTAAGTACGAATGGCATAATGGATCCAATCCTTGAAGTGTCTATCACATGAAATATATTCACCAACTATAAGCGGTTCAAAGAGCTTTAACTTAGTAAAATGTGATGAATAATCCATAACTTACATATCACCCTACTATAGATGCATGAAATATTCGGCTCAGTCATATCTTAATGTTTAAGGAAATAATTGAGCATGGAAGGCAATCTGGAAATCAGCCCATACTATGCCCTGATGGCGACCAGCCTAGTTAATCACATCCCACCAGTGCTTGGATGAATCACACAACATGTAAGTATCAAGATTGATCCTATACTCTTAAGGCATATCCAAATTATCAAATATAGATAGGGTGGACTCTATAAAATACTTAGCAACATGTGGACCACCATCCCCTGAGAAGGTAGAAGGATGTTGTTGCTGGAAATCACGTGTCAGATCAACCATCAAAGGTGAAGGTCATAGAGAAACTTGCATGTACTAAATCAGAAATAGAAAACTATCAAGAAGATAAGTGCCAATTCTTAGATCAGGTATAACAGGAAGTGCCTCAAGTGGAACTTCTAATAGTAAGACTGTCAGCTTAGGGACCACCACGTGTAGAGCATGTCCATCACCACCCTTCTGGTGCATGACATGAGGAAATCATGGTGGAATTGGTCTAAAAAGTCCAAGATAACACCTTAGAACAATATTTAAGTAGATATATAGAAATAATGGAAGATGGATGAAATAAAAGGGCTCACTACCCAAGGTATACTACCCCAACTAGCCACTTATAATTCTAGGTATTGGTAATCATTCTTATTTAAATTACAGGGTTCCAGTAGGTGAAAGGTCAATAGTAATTTTCCTCTTGATTTACTGGAAACAACTTCACTTCATAAGACAAGTCTCACTTTTACAATTTTCTTTCACTTATTTTCATATATCAAGGTTATTTTAAAATGGATCTCCATTCCTAGTGAATAGGGTCCCATACACCTTATCACTGAAATTGACACCCATTTAATTTCATTCTAATGTCACGACTTAGTAAATTACCCATTCCAACACACAAGGGCCCATACACCTCATGAATTGAAGCTAAAAATCACTCAATCAAAATAAAATAGAATAAAAAGTGTATATATATATATATAAAAGGCTCACTCAACAATCATAGTAAATACAAGAAAAAAAAGTAGTAGAATGCACCTATATGGCATGACATATGCATGTCATGTGAATTCTTAGTGCCGACAATGATGTATGTAACAATTATACTTGCCCTCATTTCACTGAGCCAAGGATAAAATGAAAACCTCAATAAAAACAATAATAATAACTATAACACATCATGTGCAGCACCCAATGGTGAACTGATATCAATAGTAATAGGTAAGAATAGAACGACAATCATTATTCAAGAAACTCAACATTTACCCTGATCATGGGTTAATTATGCCCAAGAATAAATTATAACAGAGTTCCAAAGAGTTCTTAATATCTATTCTATTGCCTCGAAATAGTAAATCAAGAAAGAAACAACTTTAATACCCCTTTGTGACATTCCAAACCCAGGTTTCATTCAAAGGTACCCTGAGTCCGGTTGTCCACATGGCCTCAAGAACATCTTCGTGAATGCTAGAGGATGCCGAATAGTAGTAAGGGCCTAGGGTGTATCCATGGGGAGACAATGAACTCATTACTAAATTGTATCACAATGGATAAATATAATAATAGGTTAATAGTGGAAGCAATATGGTAAAAAGATAGCACAACAGAAGTAGACATGAATAACAAAGAATTGACGCAACTGATAATCATATATAAAAATTGATGACACATGTCATGTATCTATAAAGATAGAAAACATAGATACAAAGTAGCAGGAAGTACATGGTATAAAAAGTATTAAAAAGAAAAAAAATATATCCAACATCTCGATCCCTATCTTAGCCATCTTCCACCAAGATCCATCCTAGTATAAAAAAGAAATTAAGTGTCCAAAGTATGACACTTCCCCTTACCAACACTTGTATATATGTAATCCTTCCAATCCCCAATGGTGTCCCAGATAGGGTGTGAGATAAATCTTAGTAGGCCACCACCAATAATATATATAACATCCAGTCCATGTAATATTAACTGAAATAGTGTGCAAGAATGCATATATAGAAGTAAAGTAGTACCATAATGTAAATACCCAAGTGCTTGCTTGATCCTCAGCTGGTGTCTGAACATTTAACAATTTCATTTATTAATCATGTTCAATTTTATATAAGTAGTTCATGTGAGTTATATGAAACACTGAAATCTTGACACATTAATAATAACAGAGGATCCAAGATGTAAAAAGGCATCATGTAATGATGATAATAATGAAGGGATCCAAGATAAAACAATGCATCATGATAATGATGATAATAAGGAGGATCCAAGGTAATAACCAAGGCATCCATGACCTGAAGGGTTGATCTAACTCAAGTAATAAGCTATATCCAATCTATATGGTTAAGAGTGTAATCTAAGGGGAAATGACTAGGTCTAAGGGTGTATCCAAGGCACCTCATGTATGTAGACGTCATGATGGATCCAAGGAGTGTATAAAAGGCATCATAATGATAATAATGGAGGGATCCTATGGTGTCATACTAGGCATCCACATGTAGATAAGGATTGGGTTCTAAGGTGGGTATCAACCTTGGATACTGGAATCCCTGAATCAGAATGGAGTCCACAAGTGATCAAGGAATTGCTTTGGGAATGCATGGATAGATCGAGTCAAACCACTCCTATAATAGTGTCAAGGTCTGTATACAAAAGGTACCTTAGTATCAATTCATTCATTAATTAAGGCCATGAAATAATTATGCCATTTAATAAGTCAAAGGGTTCATTCCATACCTTTCATTAGTGTGACAAGGTTAAAGGACATAAAACCATTTATTAATTCATATAGGTCTTATTCAATTCATTAGGTTCACTCCACTGCCTCCCATAAGCATGAAAAGGTGTGATATGGATGAAAAACCAATTTATTCAATTACATTTAATTAGGCCAAGTTATATATATATTATACTTTCCAATTCCATTTAAGATTTATTTATCAAGTTGAATAACTTAAATTAGGAGGTCAAGTGATAAGAATACACATGCTAGAAATTAATAATACATTGATTTAATTAAACACTTACCTTTATCAGGGTCAATTCAAGGAACACCTGAATGGTGGCACATATAGGATTAAAAAGCTACTAAAAGCATAATTATGGAAAAAACCCTACTTTGGGTGGTCATCTTTGAGGAAGTAACCTCCAATAATGGATAAAATCTACAAAAATAGTTTTATAATATGGTTCTAATAACTACAATCAAGTTACAAGAATTTAATAGGCCATGCTTGATGAAATTGACACACACATTAGAAAATTTATAAAATAATGAAACTTGAGGGATGAGTTATAGACCGCCTACCTCATACACATATGACTCTCCTCATCTAGTATCAACCTTTATTTTGGACCATATTGGAAGATATTTGAAGAACATATCAATTCCATGAAAACAGGGCATATGATCTAACATCTAAACAACATCGTCAAGGGAAATAAGAACAAAAAATGACTAAAAAGGAATCGAGTACTTACCAATGCACATCCAAAATGATTAACGGTGATCAAATTGGAATTAAGATGTCAATATGGAATCAAAAGCCATCAAAGAGCATAAAAGGATCTCAGAGAGGGAGAATGGATGGATGTTGTCCATTGGAATGAGCAAGAGAGAATAAAAATAGGTTTAAACATTTCATTAAGGGAGATTTGATAATTTCACAAAAAATATGGGTTTCACGGTTTGGACACATGGTTGGATAAACCATGAACCAACTGTTATTATAAGGGGGTACCTGCATAGTTAGGCCACATGGTTAGGAAACCCATGCACCAACTGTGTGGATGACCTCTGCTAAAAATTGCAGACATTTTGCACAGGCGTGCGGCCCCTGATGCACAATGAGGGAAAACTATGAACCCTAATTCACCCCACTATTCTTCCCCACACAGTTAGGAGAGACCATATGAGCTAGGTCACATAGTTTCTAGTAACAATTAAACCCAATGATTTTCTCCATCGAATGGGGTTCTGAGCTTTGAACAAGCTCCAAACAATCCCAAAACCTTTCTAACCTCATCGGTAATCCATATTATGTCTAAAATAAATACTTATACCAAATTCAAAATGATAAACTGGGTTCTTACACTTAATGTATATTATAGTGAGTAGATCCAGAGAGAAATATTATTTGATACCAACAAAGTATGTTGTGTTCATAATGTGATAAACTAAAACCCATAATTACCACAATATAATAGATAAGATAAAACCTAAAGGTTACCAACACCTTTAATCATATGTCCACAAATCATGAAGTAACTCCTCCTAAAATAACTTTTTGACTAAAACATGTACAAAACCAAAGGGTTTTATTGCCATAAATTCCTTCCAAAAAATCCTTAATCTTGATAAACTCCTATTGCGTAAAACCTCAAGAGGGGTGTATAGGATTTTGAACTTATAATCAAACTTATACTTATAAAGCCATGATGGAATCTATAACTCTAGTTAATATTACATTGAGGCATATATGCTTCCAAAAATAATTCACCCTTTATTCATTAAATAACCTACTATCCTATACAAAAACAATTCCTTTAGAAGATTGGGTCTAACCTTGTACTGATAAAATATCAAAAATGATTTCATTATTCTATAATCCATGTAGAGGGAGATAATAAATGATCAAAATCACATGAAATATCACTAAAGTATGAACAATAAGATTTTCATAGGGCTCATTAATACAAAAGAAAACATGAAATTCTCTACCAGGGAGTGGAGGATAAGTGCACCTCAATTATCATGATTCAATTCAACTGTCTTGATTGCATAATATTTCCCATTTTTCCTTTGTAATTTTAGATTTTTGTGTCTTATCTCCCTCATAATCTCTTGTATTAGGTAATTTATTTTCATAATTCCCATACTCTTTTCATTTGAAACACTAAAGTGTGGGTGGTGAATTTTGTGCAACTTTCTCTCTATTTGCATCATTAGCTAACTTCTTCCCATAACTTCGATATTTGATTTCCTGATGACCTTCCCTCCCACACTTAAAATATTTACCAGTTCCCTTAAGAAAATTTCCTCCACATTTCTTCTCATGATTTGCACATAATGGAAAGTTCATATTCTTGTCTCTATGGTTTTTATATTTTCCTTTGAATTTCATTTTTATCTTATTATAAAAACCATAATATTGACATGTAAATCCAAACCCAATTTCTACCTTGATAGCACATAGAGCAATATCTTCATAGCTAATGAAGTCTCTTATAGATAACTCCCTTTGGAGACTTGGTTTTAAGCCACTGAAGAATCGATCAACCTTAATTTTAGGTTGGATGATAATACCAGAAGCATACCTCACAAGTCTTGTAAAATTTTCCTCATAGGTACTGAAAAATTCATCATACTATTATTTTAGCTCAAGGAACTCCTTCTCTATATTCATATGAAGAATAAGAGGAAAGTAATTATTCAAAAATATGTTATTGAACTCATCCCAATCCATGAAGTCAATTCCATCCTATTGAATCATATTCTTGATAAGAGTCCACCATTGACCCACTTCAACTTCCAAATGATATACAACCAAAATAAATTTCTCATGATCTGAACACTAGAGGATATAAAATATCTCTTCAGTTGTGTTGATCCATTTCTCAAAAACTAGTGGATCAAAAGACCCACTGAAATAAGGTGGATGTTTCCTAATGAAGGAATAAATAGAATATTGTTACCTCATTTTCTTGTTTGAAATTATATCATGATTTATATCTTGAGAATTTTTTTTGATCATAACAATGAGATTTTTCATTCCAACTCCCATAACATTTAGTTGATCAGGTGAAAAATCATTGTATTTTCCATTGGAGCAGGCACTGTAGCAGTTACTGTTTGGTACTGTAGCAGTCGGAACTATTCACCCGATTTGGGGCTTTGGGCCACCGGTTTGGGCTTATGGGTTTCCAGGGACTTCGGGTCATCAAAGGCCTTCGGGCCATAGGGCCTTTGGGTCACGTATACTATGGAGTATCCCGATTCACTCAAAACAAGCCCTATAAGAGGATCAAAGCAATAGAAGTAGCAACCACTAGATGCAGAGCTAACCGGATTGGAAGAATGAGAGGGTATGACAGCCGCCATCGGGACCAGGCACCATCCAAGTTTGTACGAGGCAATGCTAGACAATCATCAATGTAATGTGGGTAGCTAGGTCATCAATGACGCAGAAAGATGGGGAGGGTCATTTCAAGTGGGCTGAGCCTACAGGTCATGTATTGGGCATGGTATGCCTCTGGGCCTTCGGGTCATGTATTGCGGGTTTGTCGGGCCTTGTGCCTTGGGCCTATAGGTAATGTACGGGTTACCCTTCAACCCTAAAAAGGGGGATTATCCATAATAAAATAAAAATAAGGCCTTCGGGCCATTCGGGCATAGTGGAGAACCACATAATCATGAAAAATCACTAATGTATAAATAATGAAAACCTCTTTTTTAATCAATGAAACCTTAGTTTTATCATAGGCCACTCATATTTATCATCTATTTAAATCCTCCATGATAGTTCTTAAATAGTTTGTGAATTTCAAAATCATATCTCCCAGGAGTGTCAAACTAGGTGTGTAGCAAGGCCCATTGTTGTGCACCAGGTGACGATGGAGTCCATCTTAGTGCACCTTTTTTATAGTTATCACCCCTAGGTAAATCTATTCTAGAGCCGCATCCACTTATAGTATCCATAAATGGATGTAATTTCTTAGAAACCACTCACTCTATCCTTTACCAAAATTATAATACATTTTCCTATACTTTGTATCATACTTAAACTTATCCTTAGACATGTAAATAGGTATCTCACTAAAGTTTTCTCATCCTAATATCCAAAGGTTAACTAAACCTATCCTCTAATATCAACTATAACGATATGGAATTATTTATAGTGGACTATAATTGATACCTATCTAGGAACTCAATAGGTGAATAAACCTCATAGGAGGGAAACACCACCATCCCTAGTGACATACCTTTCCTCATAAATAACTTGAGTGGATATCCATGCTTCATTAAATGCTCACACATTAGAGTTATTAAAGATCAGATTCCTCATTTTCCTACAATACCAACTATAACAACCAAACCTTTTCATAAATAGATATTACATCTTTTAGATGAATATTAAATTTATTACACACACACACACATTATGATGATAATAGTTTAGTTTCTTTAGATACTAGATACACAATATTCAAATTTGGGGAAAGATCTTCAACATTTCCAATAAATATCTTCCCATTTAGTACTCTTTACAAACATACCCTAATTAAAACCTTTCTTCATAACATGGGGAAAAAAACATAATAAAGGGTGGGATCAAATGCTTAGTAATGGTGAGAAAGTGGGATATTAATGATCAAATAAGCATGACATGAGCATAAGGGTATGATAACATGATATTAACATTTTAAAACCATAACCTGCATTTCAAAAATCATAATATCTATACATGGAATTAAGTTTGGAAGATCATAAGACATTAATCATAATTAAATAAAATAACATGAGCTATGAGAGAAAAACTTTGTCATAATACATATATTTTAGGCATATATATAATCATAGAAAATCTTATGTCATGGCTACCCTCCATGACATTCATAACATGTTAGTCTTGGGATAACCACCTGTGTACCTGCTCTGGGATTGGTATAACCTCCCATGTACCCTCTTTTGGTCTTGGGATAACCTCATGTGTACCCCTTTATCTCATATAACATTAATCATTACCCAATGAATTAGAGGGAGATATTGGTCCCACCCTTCACACAATAAAAATCATACATATGCATTCCAAAAATTTATAAAACATTCAATATATCAGAACCCATGAAAAGAAATGAGCTTCATAATAATTTCATAATTTCCTCAAAGAATAACCCATGAAAAAATAAGTGGTCTTCAACCCTTGGAAGATAAGTGAGTTTAATATACATCTTATCATCAAAAACATAAAACATTAAGAGAAAGAAGAAGAATGGTATCCTTGGATCATATCCTTAGTAAATAATAATCAACATCAAAGGATTTCATCTTTTATGGAAAATTATTTTGAAAGAAAAATACTTTGGAATGTTTCTTGAGGAAAATAAATTTTATTTGAAAATCACTTTTTAAAACTAAAAAATCATAAAATATTTTAGAAATTATTTTATTTTATAATAACCTTAAAAAACTATAAATAAATCTTTAAAAACAATTTAAAACATTTATTAAGGAAAATATCCTTTCCTATTTGAAACCCCATTTTTAAAACATAAAACATTTTGGAAATCCTGTTCTTTGAAAATAAAATTTGAAAATTATAAGGTAAGTTTCAAAGAAAATAATGTTCATGATTATGTGAAACTTCATTCATGTTATACTTGTTAAAACAAATATTCCTTCTGCATTTTTGGTAAAATAAAAATGGGCATGTTTTGTAAATATATATAAAGACTACTTTCAAAAAAAATTAAAAAAATTAAAACATGGTTAAAAATGATTTAATAAATCATTTTTAGAATTAAAAAAACATATTTTAGAAAACATGGTTTTAGAATAAAAAAGGTTTTCTATTGAATATAGAAATAAATATGATTTTTATTAAAAACGTTCTTTTGAACTCTTGATTATATAAAGAGATAAAAATGAAGGGAAATTTTTTATTCTCATGAAATAACCAACGAAGAAGAAAATTCATTAGTTTCATGAGATATAAATTATAATATTTCATAATTGGAAGAATTATCATAAACAATATTGATAAATGATTAGATTAAAAAAAACTCTTACCACATTGGTAACTTTGAAATACAAACCCCATGAAAGAATAACATTAAATGAAACTTATAATATCATGAAAATAAGGATATTTATGATATAAAATGTAAAAGGGATAGTATATAAACATCATATAATTATAAAGGTGCATAACATAACTTAAGTCTCCAAAAATTCATTTTGAGACAAAATTCCTTTACCAATTTGGTAACATTTGAACTATAAACCCCATGAAAGAGAGATCCTTAAATGGATATGTACATCCCTATAATTTTAAGGATAAGATTAATAAAATACAATCATGGGTAGTATAAACACCACAAAAAGGAAACATGTGGTGATTATGGGTTGTGTCTCACAAAAAATAAAATTGAGACAGGAATGCCTCACCGTAAGTCTCGACTTCCTTCGTACACATTCTAACCTCCTATTATTCGAGTAACCTCCTTCTATTTTAACCAAAAGCCTTCCTAGTTTATATTTATGATCAAAATAAAGCTTCTTGGATGAGAATATGGAATTAAGGAAGTGATTTGGGTAGTTATTGGCTGAACCAATGAGTTTAAAAAGTGAAGAGGAGAGGAGAGGGGGTGACATTTTATAAGCGAGGTGAGTGACACACTTGTAATTTTTGAAAAGAAAAATGTGTTACCATGTGTTTGAAATGCCACAAGGCTCAAAATGTTCTCTATTATCGAACCTAGAAGAGACATGTTGAACTTATTATATAATATAAATTATGATGATTCCAAATATATAATACATTTTTCTAAATTAAATTCAAAGAAGTGTAAAAATTTAATTTAAAATTAATCCTGAAAATGTGAAGAGAAAGAGGGTTTTCAAAGAGAAAATGTTCAAAAGTTTAAAAACTTTTTATATAAAAATTTAATATAAAAATGATTAAAATAACCCAAATTGTATTAATATATATACAATTGAACTAATATTTCTCTTAAAAATATCCTAAAATAATTTTTACGTTGTTAATAACATTAAAATAAATGGAAATTCTTAATAAAAACTTGTATTTTTCAGTATTCATCAAAAAATTTATCTTTTAATAAAATTATAAAAATATCACCCTAAGATAATTTTGAAATTATTATTTCAAAAATGAACTTTATTTATTCAAATAATTTTTTAAAATTCTCAAAAATTAGTTTTAAAATAAGTGCGCAAAAGGTGGCAAAACTATTTTTTAGAAAAATTAATTTTTTAAGAGTACAATTGGATTTGTTATTATATTTTTCTAGAAAACACATAAGATAAATGTTAATAATTTTATTGAATATATAATATATAAATTTCATTAAAACAATTACCCAAATTATCTTTGTTTAATTATTAAGGTAGAACACATTTTTTTTATAAAAGTTGTTTTTGAGAAAATAAGTTCCTTTTTTTTTCAAATAGTTTTTATTTTCATTTATAATCAATTAGTCACCAAAGAATTAATTTTATATGCCTGTTTAAACCATATATTTTCATAATTTAGTTAATCCTATTCATACCCACCATTTCAGCAGGTAGGTGATAACCATCACATTAAATAATAATATTTTAATAGTATGAATCATTTTGTTTAAAATCAGTGTTGAGTATAACACAAGATAAAATTAGTGTTTCTTATAATTGAAATTAAACTCCATGTTCGATGTAACATAAAATATTTAAAAGTTTAAATTTATTTTAAAAAATATATTTCACCAAAATATCGGGGTGTTACAATAATTCTTCTTTAATTCAAATCTAGTTGGATAAGCATAATTCACCCATTGAGATCAACTAGTTTTTGGGGGTGTATGTTTAATGTTTTTGTTAGAACTTGGTATCAACTCATTTGGGTAAAAATGTCAATAAATAGGTTTGAAATCAAGAAGTTTGATGGAGAAAATGACTTTAATATTTTGTGAATTAAGATTAGATCCTTGCTAGTTCAGCAAGGCTTAATTGATGCCCTCTACAATCCTAAGAAACCTATTGTAACTGTTAATGAAATAATAAAGACTTATAATGAATATCAATATGTTCCCCCTAATGTTTTAGTTAAATACCATAGTTCTCTATTGTTATCTTTAGGGGTTAAGGTTCTTAGAGAAGTTTCCTATGAATATATTTTTGTTGGTATATAGATTAAACTTGAAAATATTTACTTGAAAACTTCTTTAGTTAGGAGGATTTATTAAAAACACCAAATTTTCATATTTAAAATGAATTTTGATGGTTCTATTAAGGACCATTTAGATGAATTTAACAAATTCATGTTATATTTAGCCAATATAAATGTAACTATTGATGATTGAAATCATTAAATGATCATTATAATTTCTTTAGATAATTCTGAAAACACCTTAGTAAAAACCATTATATATGGTTGTGACTCATTAACCCCTGAGGAGGTTAAGTTTCCCCTTCTCTCCAAAGAATTAAGTTCTAAAACTCTAATAAAAAGTGAGGTAGAGAGCTTGTTTGATAGGGGTAGACTGAATTCTAAAGGTAAAAAGAAAGAGTTTAATAAGGATAAAATAAATAAGATAAAGAAACCCAAACCTAGGTCTAATTATAGGGAAATTAAATTTGTTTTTTTGTGATAAGCCTAAGAACACTAAGTTTGAGTGTATAAAGCTTAAATAAAAACTTCAAAATAAACAGTCTAGTGACCAGTCCCTTCTAGTGAACTTTGGTTATGATAAAAATGAAGTGTTAAATGTGTCTATTCATGCTTTAAATCATTAGTGGGTCCTTAACTTTGGGTTCTCATTCCACATATGTCCTTTTATTTATTCATTCCTATAATTAGTAGAAATATTAGAAGGATATGTCCTCTTAGGGAATAATAAGATGTGTAAGTTATAGGGAAGAGGTTATGTTTTAATAGAACTTGATGACCACTCCATCATCACATTACTTAATGTTATGTGGGTTTAAAACCTCCAAAGAAACCAAATTTCCTTAGGTATTCTAGACCAAAATGGATTCACCTTTAAGTCTAAAATAGACTGTCTAAAAATATCCAAAGGATTTAGAACTATCTTATAGGATTCTCTCATTAATGGGTTGTATGTATTGAATGTAAAGAACCATGAAAGACAATTGGGTAGTGTCTATACCACTAATATTGATAATATTCTATAATAACTTAAGATATTGGGATAGTTAAGATCCAAGGGTCTAGAATAACTCAATAAACAAGGGCTATTGAATGAAATCAAACTAAGAAACCTTCCATTCTGTAAAGATTGCGTTATAAGAAAGGATAAGAGAGTCACTTTTAATAGGTCCAAATTTAAATCTGTTAACCCCTTAGAATACATATATTCTGACCTGTGGGGACCAACTAATACTACTTACCATGGTGGAGGTTCTTATTTTTTCACCTTTATAGATGGATTCATAAGAAAAGTTTGGATTTATATTCTAAAAAATAAATATGATGTTTCTCAGACCATTAAAACTTAGAAAATCCTAGTTGAAAATTAAGTTGGGAGAAAGGTTAAAACTGTGAGAACAAAAAATGTTTTAGAGAACCTATCCACTGAACTTATTCAATTTTTTGAATATGAGGGTAATAAAAACACCGAAATATTTGGGAAACCCCTCAGTGAAATGTTCTTGTAGAAATAATTAATATTACTATTTTAGAAATATTTTAAATCATTCTTGCATCCTTGGGTCTCCCTAAATATGTTTGGGTAGAGGCCTATAGTATGATTGTCTACCTTATAAATAGGTTCCCTCATTATGTTAATTAATTTAAAACCCAAAAAGAGTTATGGAATGGTAATCCACCATCTTATATCTACTTAAGAGTGTTTGGATACACTACTTACAATCATGTTAAGACAAATAATCTTGAACCTATATCCCTTAAATGTATCTTTGTAGGGTATCCTGAGGGTGTAAAAGGTTATAAAATTTGGGTTGAGAAACCCACTTACCAAAAGTGCATCATAAGTAGGGATGTGGTGTTCCACGAGTCATGTTCTCCCAAATACAAGTCTTTCACACCTGACATTAGTGATCTAGCCTTGGAACAGGCTAAGGAAACCAAGCCTCCAGCTCATTTTGAGGCTACTATCTGACCCACTCCACCTAATCCTCAAAAAATAACTTTGGATGATTCTAGATCAAGTTCTCATTCATATTTTTAAACAGAACCTCATGCTGGTAATAATGACTATTAATTGACTCGAGATCGAGTTAGGGGAGTTCTTAGACCTCCTTATTGATTTATACAATATGATATGTCTTCTTATTCCTTTCAAGTTTCCCATGATCTAGCTAAAGATGATCCTCAAAACTATAAGAAAAACCTTAATGAAAAAAACTCTAAACAGTGGGTCTTTTACATGGCTAAAGCAATGTGTTCCTTAATAAAAAATCATACTTGGTATATTGTGAATAAACCACCCAATTCTAATGTAATTGGTTATAATTGGATTTGTAAAAAGAAATAAGAAAACACTATTGAAAATAAGATAAATTTAAAGAAAAAATAGTTTCTAAAGGATTACTTCAAAGAGAAAGAATAGACTATTCTAAAAAATTTCCCTTAGTTTTTAAGCATTATTCATTTAGGTTGTTACTTACTTTTATGTCCTATATTGACCTACACATTGAACAACATATTGTGAAAACTTCCTTTCTTCATGGTGATTTTAATAAGAAACATTATGTAAATCCTTCTGATGGTTATTCTAAAGAATTAAAATTAAATAAAATTTTACTTTTTAATAAATAATTATATGGTTTAAAACAATCCTCAAGGAAATGGTATAATAAATTCGACTCTTCTTTGCCTGATAACCAATTTACAAGGAGCTAATATGATGCTTGTGTTTATTTTAAATCAATTAAAAACTAAATGCTTTATTTTCTGTTGTATGTTGATTATATGATCATTATTTTCAAAAACACAATTCTCATTACTGCTATAAAATATCAATTAAAAGGAATGTTTGAAATTAAATACTTAGGTGCACCTAATAAAATTCTAGGTGTCGAAATAACTAGGAATAGTCCAAATAAATTGCTTTATTTATCACAACATTGTTATATTTTAAATATTCTCAATAGGTACCCATTTTAATATCTCAAAATTTTAAGAGTACATCTTGGACATCAATTTAAATTGTATTTGGAATAAGAACCTACTACTGCTGATGAAATTCAGTTTACGTATAAAATATATTATGTTAATATAGTGGGTAACATCATGAATTCCATGATCTACACTAGAGCTGAAATTTCCCTTTCAACCTGTACCCTTAGTAGGTTTATGGACACTTCAGGGAATCCAAATTAGCATGCCTGGAAATGGATACTTCAATATTTTTCTTATATTTTTAAATTTTCATTATGTTATGGTAAAAATGTGGATAATTCTGAATTAATAGTTGGATATGAATATGCTGACTATGTATGGAATATCGATACTAGAAAATCCTTGATTGGTTATTTTTTCACTTCTTGTGGAGTCCCCATTTCTCAGAAGTGTAACATACTATATGTGGTTTCCCTTTAAACCATGGAATTAGAGTATATAACCCTAACCGATGCTATTAATTTAGTCTTATAGATGAATGGTTTGTATTATGAACTTAAACTAATTCTACTGTTAATGTTTATTCTGATAGTCAAATTGCCCTGCATTTATCCAAAAATTTAGTATTCCATGGTAAATATAAACACATATACATTAAAATACATTTTATTAGTGATATTATAGCATCTAGAACAATGTGTGTCAATAAGATTCACATTAATGATAACCCAGATGATAGTTTGACTAAAGCTGTGGTATTTTATAAATTCCAGTTTTGTTTAGATTAGATGAATTTGGTTCTAATTCTATAACTATAGGTGAAATAACATCACCAATTTCAATTAAAAATGGTGTATATTTGTGAATTTAGGCGTTTTTTTCACATTTAATTGCCTATATTTTTTTATTCTACCAATTTAAATTGTATTAACTGCACGCATGCAATATTTTAGTTTTAGAATTATTTTTTATATTGCTCAATTTTATTAATAGATCATATTTTCAACATCCAAATCCTTTTATGCATGGGACTATTAACTGGGCTACTAACATGGCCTCACACTATGGGGGATTTACCTATATGTGTGGCCCGCATTTCCTTCCTGTGCCTCTGTGGCAATCCTCAGGGAATTTTTTTGGCTATTTAATAGCCTCGATTGAGGTTATCAATGAATTTATCTAGCTTAGTGGTTTTCATTCTGATATTTCTTTAAGTAGTTATATTAAATAACTATATAATTTTGTTTTCAAGTGACTTTACACCTATCTAAAAAATTATTTTCCCATGGTAGGTCTATTCACATTAGATACATCAGATTAGGAATAGTGTGTGTCAGTATGATACATACAGAAAAAAATCTAATTAATAGTTTGAATAAGGTAGTTATGTTTCCCAAATTCAACCATTGTTTAGATATACTGAATTCGGTTCCAATTCAATAACCATAGTTGCAATAACATCACCAATTTTATATGAAAATAGTATAGATTTTTGATTTTTGATTTCTATTTAAATTTATATGTTTAATATAACATTTATATTTGTTGAACATAATTCTCATGCATGAAAATTTGTTTAAATTTATCATGATCAATTATATTTTTGTAATTACTATTGGTTTTGGGCCATTTGGATTTTTGGATATAATTTTCCTCGTTAAATCACGTGCTCTATTCCATTCCTTGTTCATCAGCCTGTCACTCTGTCTGTTTGCCACATCAGTGATCTAGGTTATTTTTTTATATCTTATATGAGTCATTAATTACCTTTATTTCCACACCTTATCTGGTTTCCCATGTAAATGATGCTCAATTATTGGGTTATTTATCCACCCACATGATATTTTATAGCTTGTGCGGGCTATTCCATTGCTCATACCTTGTTAGGGTAATTTATTACCCCTAAAACACCATCATTTAGTAATGATTGATCTCTTGGATCCCCTGATATCATTTTTATTCAATTCAAGTGAAACCCTAAAGCCTCTATGAGAGGTTCTCATAGAGAGATCAGAGTAGAAGCCTTCTATACCCTCCTAAGTAGTTGATTATATACTATTTGAAGAGATAGGATGGAGATCCAAGAAAGGCATGTCAGTACTACATAATTCAAGGTCTATAAGAATCATCATCACCAATCAAAAGTAAGAAATATAGACTTCTAGAGAGTTTTATGTTGTCTGGACTTGTAAGTATTCCTTTTTTATTTTCTTTTCTTTGAGTAGTATCCTGAAAGTGCTTATGTTATTGATATGTTTTCCCATGTTTTATCTTATACTTTTGTTTGTTTTGAGAGTTAATAAATTGTATGAGTGGGTGGTGTTATTTACATTCATGTAGAACCATAAAGGTTCAAATAATATTAAATCTCTGGGTTAATTTACTATTTTTGTCATAAAAACTTAATATAATCCAATAATTCATTTGGGGTTCATTGATTGTTCTTAGGGTAAAAAGTTTAACATTGTTCCCAACACATCTATAAATTGTTAACACCAAAAAGATAAGTAGTAATGGCCAAGAATAGGTATACATCCAAGAATAAAAAAACATCATCACCTGTTGGGTGGAAACCCAACCCCACATCAGTTTCTACAAAGGATAGTGACACACACATAATCTTGGATGGGAAATTTATCCTAGAACCCATGGGTTTTAGGTTGAAACACCGGATGGTCTAATTTTGTGGTCTTTAAAGACCTAGGGATAGAGGAAATTGATCTTGAAAAGTGGTATCAGAGTCATGGTGTAGCCTAGGTGTGATGTGGATAGCCCCAAACTAGTTTGAGAGTGATAATGATAACTTATGTTGGAGCATGTGGATCCCTGGTGATTCCTTATATAAAATTCTATTTGATAATTGTGGATAAGAATCATATCCAGATGGAGTGAAAAAAAAACTATGCAAGTTTAAGATAATTTGGATCAGATGGATTATCATTGAAGGGAATCCCCATTTGTGTGGTCTTTGGTTTGAGGGGAGGATTTTTGGGTGCACACACAATCCCACATCGGTTTCCAAAAAGGATGGTGACTCACATATAAGTTTGGATGGGTAATTCCTCCAAGTTCCCATGAATTTTAGGATAGAACCTCCTAATGGATTATTTATTGGGCCTAGAAAACCTAGGGCCGGTGGAAATTTATTCCATCACCAACAAAGAAGAAATACAACCACACTAACAAGAAATCCACAATAAGAAACCAAAATTCCCCAAAACCACAAATGCCAGGACCCAAAAAATAAAAAAACTAACCCACCATGAACACACTAAGAAGAATAAAGAATATGTGAAAAAAAAAATGCATAATTTTTTTTGTAGATTATAGAACAAAAAACCCAAAAAAACCACAACACAAAACCCATAACATTACTAGGAATACTCATTGACTACATCCAATACCATTACACCTTACCTCATAGTAGACCCAAAAAACTCACAAAGTGGACCAGAATTATCTCCCATAAGTAGAATTAAACCAACCCCCACACCAAAAATTAGAAACCATAAAATCATGAAATCGAAATCCCTAGTCATAGAGGGAGATGATGTTCATGGGAAGGATAGGAGGGAGGGAGAGAGAGCTCTTAAGATACAAGATCTCTCTAGAGGGAGATACTATCACACAAAAAAAAAATTAATTGGTAGATATTATGTTAGGAATTAATTTCAAAAATGATCTTTAAATCCTATTTCAAAAAATAATGATGTGATCCCATCGTGAATCTTGTTCATGTAAGTTGGTATAATCTCTTTGATGAACAAAGTTCATCAAAACATGTTTGTATATTTTTTGATACTTTTCTTTATTAAATGTAATATTTTTTAATTTTTTTTATGTTGTATGATTTCAATGATTTTTTTAAATTTTTTACATATATTTAAGTTATAATGTGTTCGTGAATATGTATTTGGATTAATTTTTATTGTATGTAATGTTTTAGTAATATATATATTTTCTATAGTAAAAGTATTTGTTATAAAATTCATTTTTGTATTATTGAGACTTATGTAATAATGAATGTTTATTTTTCAAATATTATAGTCACATTAACAAGTAAAAAGGATCTATTAATAATTTATAAAACTTATATAATTAAAACCATTTGAAAATATGTTGTGTAAATATCACAATGTTGATGATTTTTTTTAAATTAAAACTTGATCATTGATAGTTAATTAAAATTTATTTGTGAAATTATAAAATGTAGTTTTAAAAATGACATAGAAATAAAAATTTCCCAAATAAGATCTTAGTTTTAGATACACAATCAATGTAAATAATATCAATGATGTATACTTCAATAAATCAGGGGATGTTTCATGTCATATACTAGTGTATAAATAACATTTCCACATCCAGTTCATTGATGCTTGTGCACCAATATCTATTATTCATATGTAGCTACATGTGTTGTATTTCTCTCAACATCATCATGTTTCACAGGTGGTGGATCCAATGTCCCATGTCTAGAACCTTGTTTCACCTAGAAGGAAGTTGGATGTTGGATAGAATATTCTCCCATATGGTAAGATGATGACTTCTGGCTAGATACTTCTCCCATATGGAAATAAGATGTCTATTGTGGCATGGGTATCTAACCATTGGAAAAAAGTAGAGAATAAAATACATTCCAGTTGAAATTACCAACTAAAAGTACTATATAATATGATATAGATAGGGATAATGTAGTAAAATCACCAATAAAATCATAGTGAGTCCCTATAATCATAACTTGTGTCATAACTATTTCAAGTAGAACCTCTATATATAGAACTGAAGATGTAATATGAGGAATACTACGACGTTTATGTCGAAATTGTGGATCATCATTAGTAGGAAGTGGAGGACTGGTATTATTTTTAAATTGATGCTATGGATCTTCAATAGAAGGAAATGGTTGAACATTTGGATGATCACACTCAACATCCTCCTCTTTTGTCACATCATTATATGGCACATCTACTTGAGACTCACCATCTTGTAAAAAATTGACCCAATGATAAACATCCTATGGCACATAAAAGAAAATTCCATGATAAATCTAATTCATGGGATGATGTAAATCCACTACTAATGTGTGAATGAATCCCTAGTAAAAAAATGAATCATTCTAAAAGATTATAGATGTTCGGTGGATGTGTGATATGATCACCCTATAAATAAAAAAGTGAAATAAGTTATTATTAAAAAAATAGCTATTTAGAAATGAAAAGAGTTCTTAGTAAGCCATTAAAGCCTCATTTGTGTCATGTAGGATGCAACAATGACTTAATGTGATTCCAAGCCTTATAATCTATTTATTCAGATAGAAAAATTCCAATCATGGCTGACCCTTGTGAATAAGACCCTTCATGTTTGTCCCACATCTCGATGTATTGTGCATGAAATTTCTTCAAGTCCACATCATGATTCCCTAACATCTTTAGAGAATGAAGTGATGCTAACTATTTGGGAGGAGTAGGAATGGGTTATAGGAACACAAAATGCCTTATAACTAAATGTTTCTAGTATAATAGAAGTGCCTATTAGGTAGTTTTCAACTTAGTTTTCTGTCATAATCAATGATAATTATTAGATTTACATGAAAAAGAACGCCATGACCAGTAAAACTAAATCAAAGATTAATTGACAGAATTTCAAAATCTATTAAAAGAGTATTTTACACATATAATTAACAATTAATTTATTTAAATAAAGAATTATCTTTCATTGAATTTTTTCTTCATTTTTAATAATTATATGAATACCTTTTATCATACCAATATTATGTAAAAGGAATCAAGGGTAGATTCCCACTAGCGGTGGTCCACATGTTTTCCAAAAACCTTTAACCATCGTCACAGAATCCTCTAGGTTCTAGAGTAGATGGATCTAACACCTATAGCGATCACTATTGATCACAACAGAATACTTTAAGGTGAGAAGGAATCTCTCTAGGGGAGGAGAATAATTTCCCAGTGTTCTTTAAAACATCCCAAAGGAGGAGCTCTCTAAGGATTGAGATAATCATCTCTAGAAATCATTATGAATAATGATTAAAACCTTTTTAAGGGTTTAGAAAATTCCATATTCGGTTTTAAATTGAGTTAGGGTTAGAAAATAATAATTGCACAAAGTCCTTTATTATTTTCTTAATCCCCACTATACCTCATGTCTAAATAATAGTAGAATTATTTTTATTTACTTGACAAGAGTTAAACTCATGGATAATATAAACATTACTTCCTTAAATAAATAACTTAATATTTATTCAAATAATATTTAATATGATATGTTTTATTGGACCATTAAATTCAATTTTATAATCCTCCTTAATATATATCAGGCCTTGAATAATGGTTATTTATTAAATTAAATAAATATCACTGTATTATTCACCAATAAATAAATAAATATTATTTTCATAGAACTAGTGAATAAATATTTATTAAATATTCACATAACCAAATAAATATATTTTTTACCTTACTAATAAACAAGAATTGATAAATATTATATATTCTCGTGATTAAATAAACAATTACCCATTGAATAAATATTTATTAAATATTAAAATCACATATATATTGTCTTCAATAACTATTGAATGAATATTTATAATCAAATTAACATGAATAATTATTAAACCATGTATGTGAATAATTTAACACCCTAAGTTTTTTTTTCCTTTAAAACCTAATTCATTAAATAGCTTGTTTCACACGCAACACCAAACTAAAATGAGCCACAACATAATAGATGAATATTATTAAGAAAATTTAAGAATAATAAAACCTTTAGCAAATAAAAATATTGTATTCAATTAAAAATACATACAAAATAAGATTAAGAACACATAAAGTTTTTAAAGGGAATTTTTCTATAAAAGCATTTTTTCTTTATATATTGCATTTTCATTTAAAAGATAAATTTATAAATTTTAGATTTTGAATTTGAAAAATATTAACTTCATTTTTGGATCCATCATTACAATATTATCTTAAAAATTATTTTTAATATTTATTAAAATAATTTATTTTTAGGTGAATAGGGAAAAATACCGTTTTTTATAATACCATCACTTTTATGACATTATCATAATACACAATTGACTTAGAAGTTTTTGAAACCTTTTTTCTATAAAAAATATGTTTATAAAGTAAAATAAAATACTATGTTGAATTTATAAAATTCTTTTTTAACATTTTGGAAACTTATGTAATATTTTACTCTAAAAAACAATTTTCTATTCACTTATATTTAAAAGTAGTTTTCATCAATTTTAGGAATTAAATATAAAAAACGAATCTAATATTTTAGATCAAAATTTTCATATTATGTAATAAGGTTATTTTTTTTCAAAGTATGATTACTAAGATTAATGTTAATGACCATGGTAATGGTGAAAGAGTTATTTTATTAATATTGTGTAATATTTATCTAATGAATTGAAATTATATATTTTATATAAATAATGTAATATTATTTTTACACATTTTTCATTCATTTATTTGGTAATTAATTCTATATAATATTAAGAAAACTTAATGGAAAAAACAACATTTTCTTACCAAAATAGTTTTTTTATATATTAAATGTTTTAATTTAAAAGTTAATTTCATATTATTTAGAAATGTAATTATATTATATAGATATTAAATTTATGTTTAGAACATTATAATTCATTAATATGGGTTACCTTATATTTTTAATAAAATATAAGTTATTTTGGTAAAAACTAGTTACCAACTTAAAAACCAAAAAGGTAAAGGTTAAAAACCTAACGGAGAAGGACTAAAACAAAATTAAAACATGGATCCAAAATAATTATGGAGGGAATATTGACCTTATATAATAAAAAATTAATTATTTTCTATTTTGGATCCCTTGACTCTTGAATAGTTTTATTCCATCATCAAAACAAGTAATGCATATTTACAAAAGATCAATTTTCTTCACTTATAAAAGGGGATCGCTTTCACCACATTTGTACACCCATTTAAAAAACATAGCTCTAAAAAAATCTACCCTATTATATCATAAATAATATCTCCATGTTCTATAATCCTTGGTATTTTCAAAAGGCAAAGCTAAGGATCCTTAATTTTTCACCCAAGGGAGAACATCCAAAGGGAGAGGTGATGTTCTCAACCTAGATCTCTTAATTTTTTTTCTTCTTCTACCCCCTAAAATATTCTATATCCATGAAATTATGATAAAAAAATTATTATAAATATTTTTAAATTTTATTAAACTAATGGAATATCACTTTTATACCTCCATCCAAAATTATTCAAAAAATGAAGGTCTCATCATGCGTTTGTGCAGACTACCCCCTCCATGAAGGCCGTGCTCTATTTTTTTCACAACCTATTTTCATTAAAAGTACAAAAGAGTTATTTAATGAAAAAATATAATAAATATAAAATTATTAATATTTGAAAATTTTAATTATTTTAATTTTCTACCCCTCCCTTTTTATGGTATATGAAGTTGTCGTCCATGTACGTGCGGACTACTGCCTCCACGGAATGAAGTATTTTGTTTTCTCATTACTGTTGAATATATATGAATTTAAAAATGTTTATAATGTATAAAAATGGTATTTATTAAGCTATTAATATTATTTAAAGATAATATTGTAAATTATAGAAGTTATATTTACAATAAATTGCCATATTAAACTTAACAGCCTTAAATAAACATATCGAGACACCTTACTTAATTTGAGTCTATTTTGTAAAAACCTACAGAACTATATAATTTTTTTGATAATTTAATAATAAAATAAATAAAACTCTATAATTATGGATATTATAAATATATTTTATAATAAATATGGCCACGATCAATATACCAAGGATGTTTCTGAGAAATCAATAGAACCACCTCATGTAACTGCCATAAGCACAAAAATAAATAACATATGATAATAAATAGACATTATAAAATGAAATATACATGAAAAATGTTTTTAATAATGTTTTTAATAAATTTAATTTAAATTTTTAGGACATTAGGTGCACATGAAGAGTGAATTCAGACCCAAGGTACGAGTTTTTGGATCTTAATTTTGTTTAATTGAGATATGATTCATGTTTACCACTTATTCCTCTTTTTGTGGTATATTTATTGGAAATGAATTTATTTTATTTTTTTAAAAAATTTAATGAAATAAAAGGTATTTACATATTAATATCATGTTCTATCTTCTATGGAATTTCAATTCTAAATATTGTGATGTTGTAAGGGTTTTTTCTAACTTAAACCCCCTTTTCATTGGGACATAAGGTGTCATATTAAACTTCTTACTTCTATGATTAGTTTATTCCTACATAAGATTTTATATTGAACCTTCTATTACTCTATTTTGGAAATTAATTTATAATTCAAAACTATTACATTGATTAATTTCTATCTCTAAAACTATATCATTTTTGAGAATAATTCCCTTCATCTTTAATGATGGTTTCCCCTCCTTGTCCATATTTTCCTTCCAAACAAATTCATTATTTATATTTGAAAATATAGTTATGTTTTATCTCATGTAAACTTCATATTTACCTTCTCCTATTATCAAAATAATGTGATATTATCCCCTTTAATGATGTGATATTTTAATAAAGGTATTTTAAATCATGAAAAGGGATCTTTCGAACCACCCTCATTGCTTTTGGGTTACAATTTATCTTTTTTTCAACCTTTTACTCTATATGATTCAGATTTATTTCATAATTATTATATATATATATATGTTACTTACATATATACCTAGTTTAATTTTCCTTTCTTTATTGGGAATAATACATGTTTTTAGTTTTTTTAACTATTCTCTATTTTAAGTGAACATGATTTAAGTGAAATTCCAAAATTCGTATTTCATGTCAAGTATTACCTCCATCAAGTTTTTTAAACCATGAATAGATTTTTTTAAACCCTCATTATTTTATGTAAAACTCTCTTGGTTCAATTATGTTCTAAATGAAAATAATAAGCTTCTTCTTTAAAATATCTTGTACTCGTTGCATAAAGAATCATCTAAGTGGTTTATTTTTATTCTTACTTCTCAAATCCTTCTCATGAATTTTTCTACATTAGAACTCAATGATCAATACCTATTCTTATTTATTTAAATATTAATATCCCAAATGATTTAATTATTTCTTCTATTTTGAATATTTATTATATAGCCTTTATTTATTCTTTGATACAAGATTATGAAACCCACTTCTTTCTCATGGGTTTTATCATGATTATGATACATTTATGGATTATTTTCCTCTTATAGAACACATATGGATGTACATGTTATAAATATGAAGGTTGAACCCTAATAGTGCTCTAATGTATTTGGTAATGCTTTCATCTCAAAAGGTACCATGTATGGTGCATGGGAGGTTAGCAAAAGCACACTATGTTATATTGTCTTGGAGATGATCCTTGACTTTATGATTTTATAATTTATGTTGTTTCCATATATTTATGATTCCATGAATTTATTATATCATTCCCTTATTCCATGTTTTCATGGTTATATCACTCTCTTATTTCATGGTATATGTTTGTTAATTTGAGATTAAATGTTCTGCTATCATGATTTATGGAAAAATATTATTGTTTGATTTTATTTTTAATAAGATATTTATCCCTTGAAGAATTGAAGTTGAAACTGAAATTAATATAGGAATTATTTTATGAAAAAAAGTGAAGACAAAAAATGAGATCTTGTAGCATGCGATCAACAACCCAATCCCTCCACTGGTAGATCCACTGATTTCTCCACTGATGGAGAGTTCTTAATTTGTGGATGTGAATGTTGATATAATTTTTATGGAATATCTAGGGGTGAATTTCTACAAGGATGTACTCACTGGTACTTTAGTGCTAGTTTTCAGGACTGGTTTTCCTACCATCCCAAACATTCCTATGGTTCCCTACTATTTTGTAAAAGTTGATGGTTGTGCTTAGGTGGAGTTATCAGAGGGTGAACTTAACACTAACTCAACTTATCATGATCTTTCACTGGTGGTGATATTCGAATGAGAGAAAAAATATCTTCCACTCTTCAAATCGTATGTAAACTCATGGGGTCTCTATCAGAAAATGGTTGTCGCTGTGATATCTAGATCCTCCTTTTGAATTCATCTATTTTCTATGGATGACTTGGTGAAGGCTGGGTCTAGTGTGGATATATGGTGTGGAGGTTTGAATTTCTCTATGTTTAGGTGGTCTTGGGATGTTCATTACAGGCGAGAATCAAGTAAAGTGGTAGTTTGGGACAGGACTCTAGGGTTTCCCCTTCCTATCCACAATCTAGTGATTCTTCATGTTGTGGGTAATGATTTGGGGTCCTTTTTGTGTGAGGATGAAGATACCATGTGCTTGCAGGCTATTTCGAATCCTCACATCTATAAGGAGTTGGAATTGGCTTCTGAGTTTCCCTTGAAAATATTAATTAGGAAAGGTGATAATGTCTCATGGTGAAAATGGGTTTATTATGAAGTTATTCCTAGGTTTTTCATTGTTTTTTGTCTTCAGGGACATTCAACATAGGTTTTTAAGAATGATAGGGGGTTCAAGATCCCGTTGTGGGAGGAGGGGCTGGATTTCAGGGATGATTCTACTTTGGGTGGGGGGCCAGTCCCAAAGGATCCTGATACCGGGTTGTTAAATCTATCGATTGTGGATCCAGTGATCGCTAAATTATTTTTTGTACATAGATTGGTGATTTTGGATGGGGAATATGTTAGATATACAAGCCTAGAAATATGAGAGGAACATATTGGTAAAAAATTCAATAAAATATTTCAAGCCGTTTATTTCACATATTTCACAGACTATAATTGCATCAATTTGTAGACCCAAGAAAATGTGTAGCATTTATAACAGTATAAAGAAAAAACCAAAACATTAAATTCATTCAAAATAAATGGATATGTGGGGAGAAATAAAAAAACGCACATGGAAATGACGTGTAAAGGAAGACACACTGCATGAGAAAAAACACAGATGCCTTTTATGTTTTGCATTTACAACACTTCCCTTAAAAACAAAACTGGATTCATTCTGAGCATCATTCTGATCTTTTTTAATGCATCTATCAGTAATGAATTTGTGAAAATATCAGCCACTTATTCCGTAGTATGACAATATTCCAAATTTATCATTTTCTGCTTCACATGATCTCTCAGAAAATGGAACCAGGTATCAATGTGTTTTCTTCTTTCATGATACATTGAATTTTTAGCAAGTTCAATTGCCGAATTTTTATCCACATATATCATTGTGGATCCATCCTGTGGATGCTTCATCTCCTTTAGAAGCTTTATCAACTAGATTATTTCAAAAATAGTGGATGATGTCACCACGTACTCTTATTCACATGTGGATAAGGTGACCACACTATGCTTCCTTGAATTCCACGCGAAAGTAGTTGATCCAAGAAAAAATACATACCCAATAGTGCTTTTTCTTTCATCTTGGTCACCTACCCAATCACTATCTGAGTAACCATATAGATTTTCTTCTTCGTTGTATGGATAAAATATACCAAAATCTACCATTCCTTTGAGGTACCTAAGGATTCATTTTGTTGCTATCCAGTGTGACTATTTTGGTGCTTCCATGTATCTTCTTAGAAGCCCAACATCGTAAAAAATATTTAGACTTGTGATTGTGAGATACCTCAGGCTTCCAATCAGACTCTTGAACAAATTTGAGTCAATGATTCTTCCTTCATTGTCTTTTATCATTTTTAAGCCTGTTGCTACATGATTTTTTACAGTGTTTTAGTTGTCCATCTTGAAATTTTCAAGAAACTCCTTATAATACCTCTTCTAAAATATATAGATACTTCCATGTTGTTTCTTTACTTATATGCCTAGGAAAAAGGACATGAGACCTCTTTCGGACATCTCAAACTCCTTGAACATGGCCCCATTGAATTCATCGAACATAGGTTGATTATTCCCTATAAACAACAAATCATCAACATACAAGCATGAAATAAGTATATTTCTATGATCATTATTCTTGATGTAAAATACATGCTCATATGGACATTGGGTGAAGCCGTTGTATCGAAGATAGTTGTCGATACATGCATTCCAATCATGTGGATCTTACTTCAACCCATATATATTTTTCCTCAGACGATACACCTTGTCTTCCTCCCCTTGCATAAAAAATCCTTCAGACTGGTCAACATAGACCCCTTCTTCTATAATTCCATTTAGGAATACAGACTTCACATCCAGTTGGTAGATCATCCAACTATGATGAACAAAAATATAGATAATCATCCTCACAGTGTCAAGTCGAGAAACAGGAGAAAAGACTTCTTTGTAGTCCTTCCTGTACTTCTCTTTGTACCCCTTTGCTACGAGCCTTACCTTGTATTGATCGATCTCACCATCAGTATTTCACTTGATATTGTACACCCATTTGATGATGATGCTATTCTAACTTTTAAGAAGTGTAGTCAGTTCCCATGTGTCATTTTCCTCTATGGAATTAATTTCTTCTTCCATATTGATTCTCCAAAATTCTTCTCCCATGACTTCTTGAAACGTTAGAGGAACATGATCTACATACAGGAAAAAAATATTTACCTCTTTGGTTTTCTCATAGATGTCACTTAAGCTTTTCATTTTTATGAGCGCCATAGGTGAGGATGAGCTCTCCAAATTTTGACTTGATGGAGTCCTCTCAGGAGTGATGGAACATACTCCTAAATTTTTATATTCTGATTATGCGCCTGAGGAAGGTGTTGCAGGAATTTTCTCCTGATGATCATGTCTTTCATCCAGATCTTTTGTTTCAACTGGAATATCTTTTTTTTATTCTTCATCATTCCATTTCCAAGATTCTTACTCCCTAAAGACCATATCTCTAATCACCACTAATTTATTGGTTAGTGGAGTATAGAGATTATATGATTTAGAATCTTCACTGTAGTCGATGAAGATACACTTTTCACCATGATCATCAAGATTCCTTCTTCTTGCTTCTGGAACTTGAGCATAGGCGACACACCCATAGATTCTTTGGTGTGCCATGCTTGTTTTGTAGCTGATCCATGCCTCTTGTGGTGTCAAGTTTCTAACACTCTTGGTTGGACACCGATTGAGAAGGTAGGTAGTACATGACACTACCTTTGCCCAGAAGCTCTTTGTTAGGCCTTTCTCCTTCAGCATGATCCTTGTCATGTTGAGGATGGTGCGGTTCTTCCATTCTGAAATTATATTCTGTTGTGGTGTTTAGAATGTAGTGTATTACTTTTTGATGCATTGTTCCCTACAAAAATCATGAAATACATTTTAAGTGTATTCTTCACCTCTGTCAGATCTGAGTACTTTGATTCTGTGACCACTTTCAGCTTCAACATGAGCTTTGAAAATTTTGAAGATAAAAAAAAGAGGAATATTTTCTTTGATTCAATACACCCAAATCGTTCTACTGAAATCGTCAATGAGGGTAATAAAATACCTATCACCTCCAAGTGACGGTGTTTCTAGTGGTATGAAAATATTAGTGTGAACCAATTAAAGTGGTTCATTTTCTCTTCTAGACACTCCACTGAGTAAGGAGTTCCTTTATTTCTTACTGAGTGTACACGCCTTAGAGAAATGATTTGGAACTTCAATCACCAGTAATCCATGCACCATGCTCGATGAGGACAGAATTTTAAGGCCATTGAAATGCAGATGCCCAAAGTGCAGATGCCATCTCCATGATTCATTCTTCATGAGTCCCAAGAGACACTCCTCAACCTTTGTGTTAATATACAATGGAAAAATGTGATTTTTTCCATTTGGACTTGAGAAAAAAGTCTCTTATGAGCATATATTATAGATAAAGAAGAGTTTTCCAAGTGTATGACATACCCCTTCTCATGGAGTTGGCCAAGACTGATGATATTATTTTTCATGCTTGGTACGTAATACACATTAGAAATATAATTCGACTCACCAGTCTTCAGATATATTTTTATTTTACCTTTTCCAATCATGGTTATCTTTGATGAGTCACTAAATATCATGTCACCACAAACTTTTTCTGTGAGTTCCATGAACAGTTATTTGTTACCACTCATGTGGTTGCTTGCACCCGTGTCGATAAACCACACATCAGGCTGTTCACATGCCTTTTCTTTTGTGAGGAGGAGTGTGGTACCTTATTATTCACAATGAGATGCTTCAGTATATTTGGATCGTTCATCATGAACCATTTTTCTCCAACACTTCGAAGAATAATGGCATAATTTTTTGCAATTATGGCATTGGGCATTCTTTATGTTTCCATGACCACACGTTAATCGACCTACACTATTTCCTCTTCTATAGAAACTAGTAAAATTTTGTTTCTTTTGTTGATAGCTTGGATGATATCCACACCCTCTGCCTCTTGCACGATGACCACCTCATTGCAGCTGACCATTATTTTGTTCTTGTAGAGTCAACTTGGAATCTAAGACATGATCCAGCATTGAACCCGCATTCTTTTGAATTAATTACTCATACGCTTGCAATGAACCCATCAGTTCTTCAATGGATAGTTTTTACAAATACTTTGATTATTTGATTGCTACAACCACATGCTCAAACTTGGTTGTGAGAGATCGAATTTATTTTTCAATAACTCAAATTTACTCCAATTTTCACCATTCCTTTTCAAGTTGTTTACAATAACAATCAATTGTGATAAGTATTCAGATATAATCTCACCTTATTTCATGTGTACCACTTCAAAATCAACTCTTAATGTTTGAAGACGTACCCGCTTCACTCAATCAACACCCTTCAAGATTGTACAAAGGGTATCCCAGTCATGGTTTCTTGAAGTTGCTTTAGAAATCTTTTAAAATGTTGATTTATCCAATCCTTGATAGAGGAGAAACAATGACTTGTTGTCTTTCTTCATTTGATTTCTGAGAGTTGTATTTTCTTCATTTGTGAAAGAATATTGTTCCTCCATAGTGGGTACTTCATACCCGTTGGTGATGATCTCCCATAATTCTTGTGTTCTGAACACTGCCTTCATTTGGATAAAACACCTATCATATTTTTCCTTAGACAAATTTGGAACAAGCGGCTACATTGCAACAATCTTAAAAAAATTAGAGGATCTTGGTAACCAGGCCTCTGATACTAGTTTTTTGGCTATACAAGCCGAGAAATATGAGAGGAAGAAATTGGCACACAATGCAACAAAGGATTTCAAGATTTGTATTTCATATATTTTACAGACTCTAATTGCATCAATTTATATACCCAAGACAATGCGTAGCATTTATGATAGTACAAAGAAAAAACCAAAACATTAAATTCATTTAAAATAAATGAACACATGGGGAGAAATAAAAAACACGCATGGAAATTACATGTATAGAAAGACACGCTACATGTGAAAAAACACAAACACATTTTATGGTTTGCATTTCCAATAGAAGATGGAAAGGAGGTATCTTAGCTAGAAGGTTCTACTTCAGATGATTCCTTTGATGTTGCTGGTAAGTAAGAAATAGAGGTCAATGGGTTCTATGGGGTCCACTCCCAATGAGAGGAGATGTTGCAGCAGGAGGAGTCTCCATTGTCGGCATCAGTCTTCTATAGTTGGTAGCTGACAGCAGCCGACAGCTAGAGAAAATTCAAGGGGTTGATAAACTACCCCATACCAACCTATTTTTCATTCGTATTTAAAACAGGATTGATTCCCATGGGTGTAGAGGTGTAATCTGTGTGTATGATTTATTTGTGTGATCCTCCGAGTTTTATATAGAGAGGAGAGAATAGAGAAATACCTTTCTCCCGTGGATGTAGGCATCAAGCCGAACCATGTTAAATCTTGTTTTGATCCATTTTTCTTTTTTTTGAGTGATTTTGGTGCCACGCACCTCCGTTGCACCCTAACAAGTGGTATCAGAGGTGAGCTGGAGTGATCGGAATCGAAATAGAGAACTGAAAGTAAGTTTTCTAGTGACCAAAAAATTTAAAGTGGTTGGAAAAAATTTTTGAGGCCAGATTCGTGAAGAGGACGATAAGACAATTCCAACGGTATAAGCGGTGTTGAAAACAGTGCTAAAACGAAGGAGATAAGCTCGGTCAAAGTTTGGTCAAACCCATGGGTGAACAGTAAACCCGTGCCGGAGAAGTCGGTACTGTTCATTCCACTGGAAAAAATTCCGGCGAGATTCTGGCATCTACTCCGGTGTGCCACATCAGCGCCACATCATCGACACGTTAGCAAGCAATATGGACTATTGAACTTGTTTTGGAGATAACTCTGCCAATCGATGTCCGATTTTGACGATCCAAGTGTTGATTATGACTATTTCAACCATTCCAGACGCATCTGTATGGTTAGTTTTAAAAAATTCACACTTCTTTAGGTGTTTAAAAAGAGGTGTGACATCGACGGTGGTGACCGTGTTTTTCGACAACGATGATGACTAGTGGCAGAGCACTACCAGAAATTTGAGATTGAGAAGTTCGATGGTCAGAACAATTTTGGCTTGTGGAAAATCACAGTGATAGATATTCTTGTGCAACAGGGCATGATCATACTACGGATCAGAGAAAAGCCTGAGGCAACCAGTAAAGATGATTGGGAAGAGCCCGAGATGTTGGTCGTCAACATAATTCGACTGTGTCTGGTGAATGAGGTAAAGTACTCAGTGTTGGACGAGACATCACTGAAGGAGATCTGGAAGAAGTTAAAGCAGCGATATATGGGGAAGTCGCTAACCAAAAAAATTTTCTTAAAGAATTAATTGTACCAGTTGTGAATGGATGGGGGAGAAAATTTATTGGATCATACCAATGAATTTAACAAGATCCTGACACAGTTATTGGGCCTTGGTGTGAAGGTTGGATAAGAATACAAAACAATTTTTTTGTTTTCATCTCTACCAAGCTCATTTGATGGGCTTGTAACTGCATTGCTTGTGGGGAAGGAAACATTGAAGCTAGATGATGTGATGGCATCGCTTCAAGATTCAGAGGCATTCTGAAGACCTGCGATGCATTTAGGTGAGAAAATCATGGTGATGCGAGATGATCAATGTGGGAGGAGCCGACATTGAGAGTTAGGAGGTAAAGAATGGAAGCCAAAATTGAGGGAACATGATCCTAGTGAAATCAAGTGTTTTTTGTGAGAGAAAAAGGTTCACTATAAAAGCGACTATGGAGAGTGAAAATGGTATGCTACTGGGAAAGAGAAAGTTGAAGAGAAGGATGCGAACATCACAGAATTATCAGCAGATGATGAAGTCTATGTGATAATGGGAAGCTTTCACTCATATGAGAGAGTTGAATAGGGAGAAGTGTAGTGTCATTACTACAAAATATACAGAAACATGAAGCGAGAATGTTGATTTCTAAGAAGGAAGAATGAGCAGGTACAAAATACAAAGGAAGGTGGATGAGTTTTGGATTCGGTGAGCTCGACACACATATGCATGACGAAAGGTGTGTTTCATACTTTTTAGTAGGTGTAAGATTTGGTGAGACTTGGTGATGGGTCAACATGAAAGGTTTGAGGTGTCAGGATGGTGAAATTGAAGACACACGATGGAGGAGTATGTAAACTAGATAATGTGAAATTCGTTTTGAGGATGAGATGAAACCTAGTATCATTAATTATGACCGATGCAAAAGGGTTCAAGTTTTTCATAGTAGGTAGAGTGTTGGAAGTCTCACGCGGGGATATAACAAAGATTACTAGGAAAGAGTCTCAAGGGTTGTATCATTTGATGGGGACCATAGTCAGCCCCATATCAATTGAATATAGTGGAAGTGCCACGTCATCTGGCTTGAAGTAGCGTGATCGATTTGCCGATGAAGTTTTCAACACCTTCCAGGAGACTGCAGGTGAAGCTTCTACCCCAAATTGGTCGTGACAGGGAGATTTGTGGGGTCCACTACCAATGAGGGGAGATGTTGTAGTGGGAGGAGTCTCCATTTTCGACATTAGTCTTCTATGGTTGGTAGCTGATAGTAGTCGGCGACTGGAGAATGTTCAAGGGGTTGATGAACTACCCCATACCAACTTGTTTTTCATTCCTATTTAAAACACAATATATTCCCATGAGTGTAGGGGTGTAATTTGGGTGTATGATATATTTGTGTGATCCTCCAAGTTTTATTAGGAGATGAGAGAATAAAGAAACCCCTTTCTCTCGTGGACGTAGGCATCAAGATGAACCATGTTAAATTTTGTGTTGATCCTTTTTTCTTCCATTTTTGAGTGATTTTGGTGCAACACACCTTCGTTGCGCCCAAAAGGTTCAAGGGTTTGAAGCCTCCGGAATGGTCACCAGTGGTAGTTCATGACCCATTGGGAAAATTGGCCGGTTTTCAAATAGAATAATAATTCTAAAATTTGGTGAAAGTTTATCACATGCCTAAAATTATAGGTGCTGATTTGGTACTAGGCCTACTTGGGATTTCTAACACCTCTTCCCTACCTATCAGTATGATTTTAGAAGTTCATAACCATTTTTTGTCTGGCTTGCATGAATTTCAACCAATCTTATTTCATTATTATTCGCCAGTTACTCATCAAGGTGGCAATGATCTGGCATTGACTTCTTCACTAAGTTCTACTATTTTTTAGCAACAATATGTTAAAAGGGGAAGCTAAAGGAGTCTGTGTTTCTTAGAGTTCTCTAGAGTGCATGCTGATAGTATCCCTTTTTCCAGAGAGGGTTTTTTTTCTAGTATTATATAGAAAAAAATATCTCCTCTAACCAATTTTACGTGTTATAATAGGTTGAAGAAGTTGAGATGAATAGGGTTTCTAATAGTGGAAGGCGAGGGGGTAAACATAAGCACGTATCTTCGGGGAGGAGCTTTCAATAGAGAAGTAAATGCTTTGAGGGTGGTTCTAATTCTGAAAGTGAAGGAACCAACTTCACTTGATCAATATAGATCAACCTTATTATGTAATTTTTTCTAAAAAATCCTTACATGTCTCATCAATAGACAACTCAATGTTGTCATCCCACAAATTATATCAGATGATCATAATGGTTTTGTGAAAGGGAGGAGCATTCAAAGGGATATTAAAATTGATCAAGAAATGGTGAAAGATTTGAAAAAAGATACTTGATACTAATATAATGATTAATGTGGATATCGATAAAGATTATGACAGATTGGGGCAGATCTTCATTATAAGGTCCATGAGGAAGTTGCGATTTTAAGAATGGTTTTGTAATCTTTTCTTCAGGTACTATGCTTACCTGTGGCTATCTATATCCTTGATGGTAAGGGGATTGAAATTTTTCAAGTCAGTTCATGGTTTTTGATAGGGTGATTATTTATCCCTGAGTATTTTTATTTTAGTACAGGAGTCTCTCACAAGGAACATAATGCAGAATTTGGAGGATAGAAAAATACTACCTTTTAGGAACTGGTTTGGTAGGGGCATGGTTTCCCATTTAATGTTTACTGATGAAATTTTATTTTTTTTCTTTAATGGAAGGATTAAGTAAGTCATAGGTTTCAATAAAGTCATGTCAACTTATGGTTCTTTAAGTGGTCAGTGTGTTAATACAAGGAAGAGCAATGTTTATATTTCGAATAAATGTTCAAGAAGGAGAAGCAGTATGATTCAAGAAAAACTTGGTGTACAAAGACAAAAAATATCAATGAATTATCTAGGAGCTCTGATCTCAAATGGGAGAATAAAAAAGTATTATTTAATAGGACTATCAGTTGAATCATCAAGAGTATATGAAATTAGAAGAAAAAATTTCTTTTGTTTGGAGGTTGAATCTGTCACGACCCATCCCCCGGGGCCCGTGTCGTGACTACCCCAAGGCCGACTTCCATAGGATAGGGGTTGGAGACTAGCACTGGAAAGACATATCCCTAAAATGAGAAGAAATTTCCTTTAAATATATACACACACATACTAGGTACACAACAAAAGTAAACCACATAGTAAAACTATTGAAGTAAAAGTGAGAACTGGATGTAAAAGGGTCAGTATACAAGCCCAACTGAAAGAAAAAATACAACAGAAATAGAAAACAACTCCTTAGATCATCTGGCCAGAATCCTACCTAAAGGGTAGGTGTATCTCTTCACTGTGGCTCTCCACATCAATCGGTCACCTTCGTGCACCATCTAGTCATGGCTCCCTAATCTCGGTCAAAGTCGTCCATCATCTACACAAGACACAACAAGGTGCAGGAAAATCCCATGCAGGGGGGAGTATAACAATACCTAGTAGGGACCCCGAGACCCCCAAAGGTCTTCCAGAATTACACAAAGGGAAAACCACAAAGCATGATATCAATCACAAAGAACAAGGAAAGAATCAGCTCGAACTAGGTATACAACTTAAAAAACATGAATAAAGATGATTAGTCATAAAGATAGATTGTCTTATTATGTCGATAGACTTTTGCTGCTAGACCACACAAGGTTTCTAGGTGCAAATCCATAGAGGATCGCTAGGTGTTGATCCACAGAGGATCGCTATCTACTGACCCAAAGAGGATCGCTAGGTGCTGACCCACAGAGGATCACTAGGTGCTGACCCACAGAGGATCGCTAGCTGTTGACCCATAGAGGATCGCTAGGTGATGAACCATAGAGGATCACTAGGTGATGACCCAAAAGGATTGTTAGGTGCTGACCCACAGAGGATTTCTAGGTGATGACCCACAGAGGATCGCTAAGTGCTGACCCACAGAGGATCGCTCCGTGCTGACCCACGGAGGATCGCTGAGTGTTGACCCACAGAGGATCGTTCAGTGCTGAACCACAGAGGATCACTAGGTGCTGACCCATGGAGGATCTCTAGGTGATGACCCATGGTGGATCACTATGTGTTGGACCACTGAGGATCGATATTCCTTCATCATGTCACAACAAGCCACTGGATTCCTGCACTAAGCACGCTTGATTCCGGGAGGATCCGATCCTCAAGCCATTGGTCGTACCCCAACCACCACGAAGTCCCACTATGAAGTAACACAATGAACTAACATGTCATAAGGATTTTAAAAAAATAGGTGGCGCATCAATCGGACACCCGATCTTTAAGTTATAGGCATTTTAGTGACGGCGGTCCGGTTGGATTTGAGACCGATCCAACCTGGCCATACTCTAAGTTTATCTAAAACCCAAGTGGAGTATCTCAAAAGGACTTCCTCTTCCTAAAGGTTCTGGCACCATAGACGGCTCATCAAATGGCCATCCGTTTTAGGAGATATAGCCCTTTAATTGAAACTGGGCCGTAAGTGGGTCCGGGTCTAGTCCGACCCAGTCAGACCGACCTAACCCAGCCCACTAGGCCATGGGCTCGGCCCACTAGCCATGGGCTCGGCCCACTAGCCATGGGCCATTGGACCTACTCAGACTTCTGGCTGGGTGCTGGTCGCCATCTTGGCATGGGTTTCAGCTCCCCTCTCAAATGGTCTAGTCGTTCGGGTTCATCCATCAGCGGCGCCAGTTAGCGCCGCTCCAGCTGGCCGGTCCGCATGGACCGGTTGGGTCGTGGGTCCATGCTCCATCGTGGCTCGGAGCCATGACCCTCCTCCATGATGCACCACTACTGTCAATGTGGTCGGTATCGAATATCCGCCCTTGTCCACCATGGCGCCTTCGGGCGCTGCTGCCTCCTCACGGCTGATGAGAGCCGGTCGCTGCTTCCACTGATAGCTGGCACCGCCGCACCGACAGAGCTTTCACGGGCCTTCAGTGAAGCTTCGTAGGTCGGTTTTCTTTTCCAACTGTTCTTATGGGCCTCTTGGGATTCTACCATCACTATGCACTCCATATTTTTTCCTTGCCTCTGAGTTTCTCAGTCACCCACAAAGAACGCAACCAAAGTAAGTTCGGAAGAGGGCCCGAGCCTTGTTCGGTTCAGCCCGCACCCTCCACGTTAGTGTTATATCATGTGGATAAAACAATAATCACCAAGAAATTTAATAAAACCCCAAAATGAAACCCTGCAACAACCTCCTGTAAAAATGAATGAGTTGCAGATCAACCCGTTAGTTGGTTGATCCAAGTTCATTATATTAAATAAGAACAAAGAGAGAGAATAATTTAATCGCATAAACAATTTAAACCCCCTACTTGGAAGTTTTTGGAAGGCGTTGCGGTTGAGGGAAGGAGAACACATGTTTGAAGGGTGTTCGTTGGTTTTCTTCGATCTCCGAGTCGAATCCTCAATGGCATTTCCAAATTCTCCATTATTTGTTGGAGGAATACATCGCCAACACTTTGTCAAGAGTTCTCCCATGGGTTTCCAAAAAAAATGCCAATGACTAGATTAAATAAAAGAAAAGGAGTTCAACTCTCCGCACAATTATGTGGTTCATTAATGAATATTTAATGAAACCATTAATCTATTGACGATACAGTTACACAACCAAGTGTAACCGGTCATTAAATGACCTTAATTAAAATGACCGACCAACTATACGGTCCCGCCACCATCGCTCAAAGGTTAAAAAAGAAATAAAATAACCCATGAGGTTATTTTTTTTGTAAAGTCCAAAAATTAACTTTTTTTTTCTGAACCTTACCAGTTGAAGTTAAGCTTCTCCTAAGTGAATCCCAACGCTGTGAATTTAACAGTGTCCTCATATTTTTAATCCGAGCACCGGTTCAAAAGTTAGAAATTCACACCTGCACGTTTACTGAACGTACCATAAAAAAGTTCAAAATTATTAACAATCACCCTCGACCCACGCTGGTTGAGGTTAGGCTCTGCATGAAGGGAACACGCCCTCAAGATCTCAACAGTACTCTCGAATTTCCAATCGAAGTTACCATTCAGGAGTTAAAGGATATAATAATAAAATAATTATTACTTAATTATTTTATTTACGACCAAAAACTAACTTGCACTATTGGCCCACGCCGACCAATGTTTGGATCTTCTTAAGGAAAGAATACCCTCACGAGTTCAATGGTGGTCTCTGATTTTTAATCTGAGTCACTGTTCATGAGTTATAATCATTTGAAAAATAAAATAATTTTATTTAATTATTTTATTCATGGTTATGCCATTTTTGGGTTTTCTCACTGGAAGCCTATACCAACTAAACTTAAGTTTCGCCTAGGGTAAACCTTCCATCCTGAACGCAATGGTGCCCTCATATTTCTAATCCAAGTAACTGTTTAAGTGTTATTCTAATTTTTTTAGGAAAAATACTCACGCGTGCTATTTAAAGATTAACATTTTTCGATGGATCATTCCAGGCACTTCATGCCTCAGAATCACGTTCCATCAATTTTCTCAGTCTTGAAATAATTCAATATAATTAAAAAAATTATACAGAAATTCTGGGACATTACATTCTCCCTACCTTAAGGCTTTACTCCCCCGAAATCCAAAGCAAAAGAAAATCAAACAAGTGGACGTACTAAGTATGAATATGAGCCTCCCGCTCCCTTATTCTCTCATGGAGATTCTCGTGCTACCATCGAATGTGTACTAGATGAATAGAACATCCATGAAGGACCTTCTCCTATCGATACTCTATCTCCACCAGGAAATTTTCAAACATCACCCCATCGTCAATACCCAGCTTGCAACATTCGATGATGTGAGATGGATCGTGCACGTACCTCCTCAGCTGCGACATGTGAAAAACATTATGCACCCAGTGTATATATGGGTGAAGAGCTAGGCGGTACGCTGCCTTTCCAAATCCACTCAGAAACTGAAAAGGTATGATGAACCTTGGAGATATCTTTCCACTCCAACAAAAACTCTACAATCCCCATTGGGGTGAGACCCGAAGTAAAACATGGTCTCCCTCCTCAAACTCTAGGGGTCTCCATCTCCTATCGGTATAAGACTTTTGTCTGCTCTATTAAGTCCTCATCCACTCTTGGATGATCCGTACCTTCTCAGTGGTAGCCCGTACCAACTCTGTACCCATTAGTGCTGACTCCCTAGGGTCTTTCTAGCATAGAGGTGATCTGCATGGCCACCCATACAAGGCCTCAAACAGTGGCATGCCAACGGTGGAGTGATATCTATTATTGTATACAAACTTCTCCAGTGGTGGGTGGTCCTTCCAACTATGACCAAAATCCAGGACACAAGTATGAAGCATGCCCTCAAAGGTCTATATGGTTTTCTCCATCTAACCATCAGTCTGGGGGTAAATACTGTGCTCAAGTGTAATGGAACCTGATGCCCAATTCTAACTTGCTGAAAAAAGAGGCATCATGAAATGAAATCTACCACATATTTCTTCATCCCTGACCACTAGTACTAACGTCAAAGGTCTTGGTACATCCTTGTCACACCAGGATGTACCTTCAAAGGGGATGTATGGAAGCCCCTCAACACCTCCTACCGCAACATCACTAGTACTAAGGTGCGTCCTATAAAAAGGATGATGTGTTCCCCACCTATCAAAAATCCATCAAAAGAATGTCCTAAGGATATCTAAGAACATTGAGTCTCATAGTCAAATTCCCCAAGATGTGCCTCTCTGACTCACTAAAGGAGTGGGGGAGTGACTGTCATAGACTGGAGGTAAGCTGCTCCATCACTATCCACTAAGGATAACTACAACACAACTAGCTACTATGTTGCCTCACTCACCGACTGTAAACCAGACCTCCTGCTGAGTGCATATAACACCATGTCCCCCTTCTCAAAAGTATAGACTATCTCAAAGTCATAGTTTTGGAGGAACTCCAACCATTGTCACTGTCTCAACTACTGAAAAGCCTTTAGGCACCTTTCCATCCGTGATAAAGGCTACCCTTTTAACTAATTGATATGCCCATCGGACCTTTGGTAGTGGGTACTCGTTCTCCACGACCACTTGGTTAAAGTGACGATAATCCATACATAACCTCGAACACTGGGTATTACTAATCCCTTCCTATGAAAGTCCACCAACTGCACTCTTAGATCCCAAAGCTCTGCCAGATCCATCTGATATGCAGGTATAGATATCGGTGCCATCCCTGGGTACATATTAATGTAGAAGTCCCTCTCCCAGTAGGGAGGTAATCCTAGAAACATCTTTTTCAAGGATGTTCTTGCACTCTGCCACTACTATTGGGAACTAAAAATTCAAAACACCCACTACCACAAGGGTAAGGATGGCCAACTCAAGAGTGATCAGTTTCACATTCCTATGCATGAGTTTATCCCATGCTAACTGGGTTTCCTTTTTTTTCCAACCAAGGAAAACATCATTCCAATGCTGTAGATATACCACATACTTTTTTTTTAAATAGTCAATTTGAGAATGACTATGGATGACCAGTCCATACCCAAACTAACGACATAAAGCCTCGACGCTACCACCAAGAGGTTCCAACTGAAACTCTCACCTCAAGGGTCAGATCACACCATCATCATAAGTGTGATTATCGAGTCTCCTCCCATGGGTATCTCTAGACATAAGGGTCAAGTCAATAGTTTAACCAGAAACTCTAGGTCTTGAACATGACTTGTGAAGATAAGGAATGATTAGTACCTATTTCTATTAATATGATAGCCAATAGTAGACATAGAATGTACCTTGAATCATTACTAGAACCCTTGGGTCACACTCCTTGACCACATGCTCCTACTCCCTTCCCCTGTCCTCCAACTCCTAGAGCCTGGTGGGGACCACATTGGGGTGGTGGTTGTAACATATCGAAATGTATACCACCTTTTTATACTCTCATAGATCCTCTTCCACGTCTGCTACCTTGCAGATACATCTATCCCTATCACTTCCTCTTCCCAAAACATTTTACACATCCAAGTCTCTGAGACTGACATCCGTTTCCTGCTTTCCCGTTGCTAATAGTCACTGGCTGTATCTGCTCAGCCAAATAAATTTCAACCACTAAGTTTCTCTCTCGAATCCTAAAATAAGTAGGAATTTACAGAGGAATAGTGTTGGCTTGGATGTCCCTAAACACATCTCACTCGGAGGTCCGAGCCCTAAATAACTATTTGTATCGTATTCATCTAGTACCTGGAATGGTCGGTATGACTCTATGAATACTCAGATACCGACACGTTGTCCTTCTGAAGTTATAGAAGCTCTTGGGAACACATACCCCTTAGCTTTTTCTGGCAATAGACCTCTTCTATAAGAAAGGTTCTCGAGCTATGTCCAAGAAAAAGTCACCTCATCGTAATATAAGGGTAATATAAACCCTACCATCACCCTGATAAGCCATGTAGAATTCTCACTGCCAGGACTGCCATCTGATCTAATGGTGCCCCGACTAGATGGAAACTTGTTCACCACGTCAAGCCAGTCCTTAGCCACCTGTGAGTCAAGATCACCTTGGAACTTGAGGTGTATCTATTGCTGAAACCTGTGTAAGGCACCGAGCCAACATTTTTCCTCTACCAGTAGCACCGATAGTACTTTATGACCAACGGGCAGTGGTATCGTAGGGACACCGCCTGAAGGTACCATCTCGGGCAACAATCCTTGTACTGAAGCCTCATCACTCTATGGACCATCCTCATGGTCACACATTGGAATCCTGGCTGGCTGGCTGCGTGGAGGCATCTTGAAATAGAATCAAGATGAACCATTGTTAACAAGTTATACCTGGTGAGCTGACTCAAAATATATCAAAATAAAAACATTTTCAAAAACACACGCAATCAGTGTTTTTGTGTATCAAGTTAGAAATCAGAACTCAGGGTCCTGGTGTATGGATACATTAGCTGCCACACCAGCACTGGACTCCCCAAACTGGAAACCGTACTCAAGACACATAACAATATTACCCCATTGAAAATATTAGAGTCTTAGTTATTCTCATAGAACTGACCACCTTTGATACCACTTTTTCACGACGTATCCCCTGGGGCCCGTGCTGTGACTACCCCAAGCCCGCCTTTTATAGGATAGGGGTTGACGACTAGCACCAGAAAAACAATCCCTAAAATGGAAATCCATTTCCATTAAACCTGTATACACACATACTAGGTACACAACAAAACTAAACCACTAAGTAAAACTACTGAAGTAAAAGTGATAACTGAAAGTAAAGGGGCCAATATAGTAGCCCAACTGAAAGAGATAATACAACAAAAATAGAAAACAACTCATGAGATCATCCACCAAGGATCCTACCTGAAAGGTAGGTACAACTCTTCACTTTGTATCTCCACATGAACTGGTCACCTCCGTGCACTGTCAAGTCCTGGATCCCTAATCTCGGTCAAATCTATCCATCATCTTCACAAGACACAACAAGGTGCGGGCGAAGCCCATGTAGGGGTGAGTATGACAATACCCAGTAGGGACCCCGATACCCTCGAAGGTCTCCCAAAATTCCACAAAGGAGAAACCACAAAGCATGATCTCAATCACAAAGCATAAGGAAAGACTCAATGCAAACTAGGTATACAACTTAAAGAACATTAATATATGTGATTATTCATAAAGTTAGATAATATTATTCTGTTGAGAGGATTTTGATGCTAGAACACACAAGGTATCTAGGTGCTTGCCCATAAAGTATTGCTAGGTGCTGACCCATAGAGGATTGCTAGCTGCTGACCTAGAGAGGATCGTTAGATGATGACCTACAGTGGATCTCTAGGTGATGACCCACAAAGGATCTCTAGGTGCTGACCCACAGAGGATCGCTACCTACGGACCCATAGAGGATCTCTAGGTGCTAACCCACAGATGATCTCTAGGTTCTGACCCATAGAGGATCACTAGGTGCTAAACCACAAATGATCACTACATACTGACCCACAGTGGATCGCTAGATATTGACCCACAGAGGATCGCTTGCTGCTGACCCACAGAGGATCGCTAGGTGTAGACCCACAAAGGATCGATATGTACTGAACCATGAAGGATCATTGTGTGATGACCCACAGAGGATCTATAAGTGCTGACCCACAAAGGATCGTTGGGTGTTGACCTAGGGAGGATCACTAGGTGCTGACCCACGGAGGATCTCTAGGTGCTGACCCACTAAGGATCTCTATTCCTTCATCACGTCACAGCCAACCACTAGATTCTTGAACTAAGCATGCTTGATTCCAGGAGGATCCGCTCCTCAAGACATTGGGAATACCTCAACCACCATGAAGTCCCATGATTAAGTAACTCAATGAACCTTTATGTCATAAGGGTTCCAATGCAATAGGCAGCGCGTCAATCGGATGCCCGGTCTGTAAGTTATAGGCATTTTAGTGTCAGGGGCCCAGTTGGATTTGAGTCCAATCCAACCCATCCATACTTTAACTTTCTACAAAACCAAATTGGATTATCTCAAATGGATAACCTCATACGAAGGGTTCCAACACCGTAGACAGTTCGTCAAATGGACGTCTGGTTTAGGAGATATAACCCTTTAATCGAAACTGGGCCGTAAGTGGGACTGGGTCCGGCCCAACCTGGTTGGACCGACCTGACTCGGTCAGACTGACCAGACCCAACCCATTGGGCCCAGCCTGTAGGGCTAGGCTTGGCCCAGTTCGGCTGGGCCGTGGGCTCGGCCCGAGGGCCGCGGGACCGGCGCGACCCACTAGACCTACCAGGCCCGCTGGCTGGGCGCGACCTGCCAACTGGGCATAGGGGTCGGCTCCCCTCCCAAACAGTCTACCTGTTCAGGATCCTCCTTCAGTGGCACCAATTGGCGCCACTCCAGCTGGCCGGTCTGCGTGGACCGATTGATAGCAGACCCGCAGGCGCAGGTCCACCCTCTGCCTTGGCTCAGAGCCACGACCCTCCCCCGAGGCGCGCTGTCGCTGTCAATGCAGTCAACGTCGGCCGACCGCTGCCTTCACCAGTTGCCGATTCCACCGCACTGGCGGAGCTTTCACTGGCCTCCCGTGAAGCTTTGGAGGTCCGTTTTCTTTTCCGACTACGCCTACGGGCCTCCCGGGATGCTGCTATCACTGCACAGACCACTATTTTGCCTTTCTTCTGAGTTGCTCGATCACCCATGAAGAATGCAACCAAAGAAATTTTGGCAGAGGGTATAGGCCTTGTTCAGTTCAGCCTTCACCCTCCGCATTAGCATTATATCATGTGGTTGAAACAATAATCACCAAGAGATTTAATAAAACCCCAAAATGAAACCCTACGACAACCTCCCGCAAAAACGAATGAGTCGTGGATCGACCCGTTAATTGGTTGATCCGAGTTCATCATATTAAACAAGAATGGAGAGAGAAAATAATTTAATTGGATAAACAATTTAAACCCCCTACCTGGAACTTGTTGGAAGGTGTTGCGGTTGAGGGAAGGAGAACCTGCATTTGAAGGGTGTTCATTGGCATTCGTTGATCTCCAGATCAAATCCTCAACGGCGTTGCCAAATTTTCTGTTCTTAATTAGAGGAAGACATATCTAGGACTTCTTCAAGAGTTCTCTCATGGGTTCCCAAAACCCACACCGATTATTAGATTAAATAAAATAAAAGGAGTTCAAATCTCCACACAATTATGGGGTTCATTAATGAATAATTAATGAACCCATTAATCTCTCGATAGTGAGGTTACATAAATAAGTGTAACCGACCATTAAATGGCCTTCATTAAAATGATCAACCAACTCTGTAGTCCCACCACCATCGCTTAAAGGTTACAAAAGAAATAAAATAACTCATGGAGTTATTTTTTTTTGTAAAGTCCAAAAATTTACTTTTTCGTCCGACCCTTGCTGGTCAAAGTTAAGCTTCGCCTAAGCGAATTATAGCGCTGTGAATTCAACTGTGTCCTCAGATTTTTAATCTGAGTACCAGTTCAAAATCTAGAAATTCATGGCCACATGTTTACTAAATGTACCTTAAAAAAATTCAAAAATTATTAACAGTCATCCTCGACCCGCGCCAGTCAAGGTTAGGCTATACCTAAGGGGAACACACCCTCACAAGCTCAATGGTACTCTCAGATTTTCAATCTGAGTTACCGTTTATGAGTTAAAGGATTTAATAATAAAATAATTGTTATTTAATTATTTTATTTATGAAAAAAAACTAACTTCCACTATTGGACCACGCTGACCAATGTTAGGATCTTCCTAAGGAAAGCATTCCCTCATGAAATCCACAGTGGTCTCATATTTTTAATCCGAGTCACCGTTCATGAGTTATAAGCAGTTGAAAAATAAATTTTTTTATTTAATTATTTTATTTACGGTTATTCCATTTTTTTGTTTTCTCACTGGAGGCCTGCACCGACTAAACTTAAGTTGTGCCTATAGTAAACCCACCATCTTGAATGTAACGGTTCCCTAATATTTTTTATCTGGGCACCTTTTTAGAAGTTATTCCACTTTTTTAGGAAAACCACTCACACGTGCTATTTAAAGCTTAACATTTTTTGACGGATCATTCTGGGAACTCTGGGCCTCAGAATCACATGCTGTTAATTTTCGCAGTCTCGAAATAATTTCATATAATTAAAAAAAATTATATGGAAATTTCGAGACATTACAAAATCACTTTGATTAATAGTGTCCCCTCTTAAGTGCCTTTGCATATTTTATCCATTTTAAAACCTATAAAGGGGATTCTTTCAATGATTGAAAGGATCATGAATGTTTTTATGGGATGATAATCAAGATGGTAGATGTCATTGGGATAATTTGAAACAACTGTACAGGCCAATGGATGAGGGAGGGATTGACTTACATAGTGTGGAATAATCCATGCATGGTATGTATGTGACTACAACTTGAAAAATTATCCAAGGGAAGTATTAATGGGGAATCTTTTTGAGAGATAGATATGGAAAAAAGTATGAGTAATGGACAAGGAAATTCATGAGACTATCCAATCTATCATGCTACATGACAGATCACATGGAGGTTTTGGAGGAGAATATGATATAGATTATCAATAGAGGGGAAATAAACTTCTAGAAAAAAATGGGTGGGTGAGGTGCTATGTTTTATATAATTTCTGGTCCCAAACATGTCTTTCAGGGAGGATAGCAAGAATCAAACCCTTATAAATGAGGTCCTTAATCAAAAATAGATGAGGCTTTATGAGAACATTTGTCTAACTGAAGTGACAAACGTTTGTGTTTTTACAAGTTCACCATCTAATGAATTCATAGAAAGTGACTATAGAAAGACATGGCCTGTTAGAAGTGGAGTATATATATATATGGGCTATAAAATTATGGTTCAAGGAGCTTCCAAGCAAGATGAATTTTATTATTAGGATAATGAGAAATGAAACACTACCAACATAGGAGAATTCACAGAAGAAGGGTGTCCATTTAGCTTCTAGGTTTCATTGTTATCTTTTTTCCATAATAGGAATCAACTTTTCATCTATTTTTCAAGGGAGAATGGATGACAAGAATTTTAAACTTCATCGGGTGTATATTGAGTTTTCAAGTTAGGGGGGACTGTATGGAGGAATCCATATTAGCATGGTTCCATGGTTATGGTATGCACGGGGTGGAAATGATGATGTGAACTGTTATATCTAGTGTTGTTTGTTGGATGTTATAGGAGGCTCAGAATATGGCCCATGAGGGAAAGATTTTCTCACACATTTTTTTTCAAGTCCGGGTGAAGTTGATGGTGGAAGAGCTCAATACGCTTATTCACAATGGGTTATTCCCATCTTTAGTACATATCTTACTTTCAAGGTTTTGTGATTGTTTGGACACTGGTAGAGGCTCACATGGAAGATAGATTATGTGGAAACACCCTAGTAGAGGACTGAAACATAATATTGTTGGATCCTATTTATCAAGGTAGATGAGAGGAGGTGGATTAGTGAAAGATAGTAGGTGATCAATGTTAATGGGATTTAGATCCTTTTATGGGTTAAGGGCCTCCATTAAAGTAGAGACTAGAGAACTTGTTATGAGAATTATATTGTGTAGGTGGCTTAATATTCAAATTATTGAAATTGAATCTGATTCATCTTTACTTGTGGGGTTTCTTCAAGGGAAGGCCAGACATCCTTGGGAGTTTTCTTATTTGGTTCAGAAATGTAGATTGTTTTTTAGGCAAGGGGTTTTGGTCAACCAAACTTATAGGGAGGGGAATTTTATGGTCGATGCATTATAAAGTAAAGGGATCTTAGGCAAAAATATCATTCTTTGCACCAGGGTTGGGTCCTTACCTGATGATTGTTAGTATTTTATTTAGGGATATTCCCTTAGGCTTTACCAATTTCATCCCCCCTGAATGTTATTGGTCTTTGGTTGTATGGTTGTATGTTTTTTGGATAATAATAAAAAATTAATTGTTATTTAGTCAATACATTTCTCCCTTTATCATGTTTTCTCATATCTTATGATATAACCATTGATGAAATGATTTAACTTATTGATTTCTTGAGATCACCCCTTTCTTATGTTTCCAATCCCCATGTTATGAAGATGAGTATAACTTATCAGAATTCTAGAAGAGATTTCATTATTGATCAATTATGGAGAAATGGTCAAAAGTATTGTAAAATATATTGATCATGTAGCTAGTCCTCAAAGACACTAAATGATGCTGCTGCATGTGTTGTTTAATTCATGTGGGCTATGGTCAGATTAGATTTATTGTTTCATAAAATACACTTGATACTAAGTCATAGTATAGTGATAGTGTGGGGTCGATCCCATGGGGAGAAAGAGATGACAAACAAGAACTAAGTCTTAGAACCCTTTTGGGTAGGAGTCCTCATGAGTTTGATTATCTTTGGGAAAACTAATGACAAGATAAATGGTTTTAGTATCATAGATAATAATGGGATAGGGATCAATTTAGGGGTTTAATAGAAATTGTGATCTTAATTCTAACTTGGTATAGTCTTAAGGTTTAGGCTACGAAGCAAGCAGAGGCCACTAGTTGATCATGGTTAGACCAACTAGCTCTATCTAGGAGGTACCTATTATTTGGTCTAGAGATAACTAAAACCTAGATGCATTAAACTTATCTTCTATGGAAGAAAGTGTCATAGGCTATTGGTCATAACATATTCTACTTCAATCTTACTAGGCTCGTTCATTCAAAAATCCTGGGGTTAGGATTGTTCAAGTGAATTGGATAGAAAAATATTGTTTACCATAATTACTAAACCTTAAGGTTACCAAGTCGAGAATTGAATATTTATTGAGTTCAGACACCCCTAATTTCAATCCCCAAACCATGTGGTTTATCCACTCATGGTAGAAGTGATCAAGAATGTGTAAAATATTGAAAACATTTTGAGTTTATAAATAGAAATTGGGATTTAACAATTAAAGATCATGTAAGTATTGAGATTTATCAATTAAAGAATATGAAATCATGAATTAACAATAAAGAGATGTATTCAATCACAATTATAATACGATACTTATGTGAAACAAGAACAAGACCACGAACAAAAAAAGGTTCATCGTAGATTGCTAATCGAGATGAATAATGCGATAAACAGTATTGGTGATGCAAAAAAGGGACGAAGAATGTCATTAAAATCGATCCATAGTGCTATTATTAAAGTTTAATAATGAAAGGAATTGAAGAAATTTGAGTTTTGGGGAGAGGGAGTTGAAGGGAAATGAGAGAAGAAAGTGAAATAAATATTAATTCTGCCAACTCCTCTGGCCACGATGCACCTTCTGTAGTTAAATAATTGGGATATTACTCTACGTATAATGGTGTTTCACATCATATAATTCTAATCCGAGTTTACCTTCTTGATTTTTTAATTTGTGTGAATCTCGTATGAATCTCATTTGAAGATTTAGAACATTAAATCCTTTCATGAAATGTCTTTTTGAATCTTGATTTGTATTTTCCTCCGAGATTTATCTTACAAGTGGGAGTTGAATTCAAAGGTTACACAACATGTAATGGTAAATCACGTCATGTAATGGATTTGCGACTTAAAATTCTTCACAACTTTTATTTACGACATGCAACATGTTGTGAAATGCTACTACATGTCGTGTAATGATGTTTCATGATGTGTAATTGCCAATTTTGGTTCTTTTCTAAATTTTTTCCTTTGAAACCTTGAAAGAATATTTCCTATAATAAACAATATATAATAGGTTCATTATTAGGTAAATCATTGAAAATAATTAATTAAATGATAGAAAAATGTATATATGATTTCAACCTATCAAATTCCCCCACACTTGAACAATTTCTTATCCTTAAGCAAAAAGATCTCAATAGGGATTTAAAAAGGTAAGAAAATTTTAAAACAATAAACATTCATTATATCTAGGTAAATAAAAATAAGTGTAACTAGAAAACGTTAGTCTCTAGAATCATCCCTGTATAGAAAATTAGTTATTCCTCATAGCTCAGTTCTTTTAACAAATTCTTAATCTTTTAATTACAATTTCTTAATTGTTACTTGAACTATGTACCCATTTTCAATTTACATGAAAATGAATTTTCTCTCATCAATTAAGGTAAAATGAAATTTTAGTTATGATAATACCCTATGTACATGCTCCTAACCATAGTATTTCATTAGTTCTATCATCTCCACTTCGTACATAAAAATAAAAAATCGATAATGAGGGATTTAGTAATCAGGTTCTAATAACTCTAAGGATGTGATAAGGTGGGTAAATAATAAAAAACAAGATAAAAAGGAGGGTATGATATGGAGTATAATGCATGAATTTTGTGAAAATTTTAATGAAATGAATCCTCTATACCTAATAAAGTCCACACTCTAAGCAGCTCAAGTTGGATCCATGTGTATATATCAAGTTAGTACAAAAATGCATCATGTTCCTTTATTTTTCTATTTTTTTTTATTTTTCAAAAGTCATATTTATACCAGATCTCACATCCATCCCTTAACCACATATGATCCTTCAGGACATTCATTGATCTAGAAATGGTGATTTTTGACCTTCCTAATACACAATCCAATCATCTATCCTTTTTTTCTTTTGTATTTTTTAAAGGAACATAATAGATTTGAAATACAACAAAATACACATGGATCACAATCAAACATTCGGGTGAGAAACACAATACATATCTATATTAAAAATCATCCCATGTTGGCTAAAAACTTCTCCTAAAATTTTCCAATGTAAATTCATGCATTATACAAAGATCATGGTAGGAAGGGATAATTAGCTTGGAATCAATGCATCCTATAAGTTCATTCATGGAAACTATGATCATAATGAAGGAAATATGTATGGTGGGTCTTAGGAAATAAAAGTAACTCAACAAAGTTTGCCTCAATAATTTTAAAATTTCATTTGTTCAGTCATAGACTCAATAAGATCTTAATATAAGTTCTGATAGGTTTTCATGTCCTAGGTGTCACTTAAGAAATATGATCAGAAAATAATATGTAATTGTAGGCTTATAATCCTTTCTAGAGTATAAATAAATAAAGAAAACTAGCAATCACTAAGGGTATAAAACCAAGTAATAATTCAATTAAAAGTAATTTCATTTTTTTTTAATTTTGATTTAAATTAATATAATTAAAAATCTTTCTAAAATTATAAATGGAAAAAAATATATTTCCAACAATTTCTAACTTAACTTTTTTCTTTTAGTGGGTATAATGAGTTTCAAGTTTAAAGAATTCTTCCAAAGGAAAAATGTCTCATAGATAGATGAAAATAGGAAAAAATTCAAGTACATAAAAAGTGAAAGTCACAACCCCCCACTTAGAATGATATAGTTTCTACACTATCTGTGGAAGTACTGTATGAGGGTTATGGAAGATAAATTTATAGTAATGGAAATCACGATTGGAAAATAAAATGATAAGGAATCGAGAGATCCCTTTATAGAGTGGTATTCCATAGGGAAAGTTGTTATGTCTTGATTTTTGGAATTGGGATGCCTAAAAAATGTGTCATGAATACAAATATTACACTAGATAAAATGTTAGTCCATAGGTTTTAAACATTTTAAAAGTAAAAATATGGGTAGGTACACAATATGAAGATCAATGAAACAAATTTTATTTAAATATAGGATGGTGTATACAATAAAACTCAAAGTGACTCATGAAAAAAAAGTGAAAATAATCTAAAAGGATAATCAAAATGAAAGCATAAAGAAAAAAATGAGAAAAAAATGAAATATGGTTTACCTACCATAAATCACTAATAATGACGTCATCATCTAGACAGATAGAGCAAGGTATCGATAGCATCATCCATCAGATCAGTTTATCCTATTTAGTCTATAGCTACTCATGGAAGGATTTATTACTTCAGAAGTATACCAAGAACACATTTGATGTGGAATAAAAGGTATCCATTCTTGTGGTGGTGGATATTGAGCATGAATATCAATGGATATCTCCTGGAGCTAGCACTCGACCTAAGATAGGTGCTGAGTCACTCTTCGAATAAGAAAAGATTGTTTCATTAGTACATCAATAACTATAGATAAAACAAAGGATCTAAACATGACTACTATAAAAGTATAAATATTTGAAAATTAATAGATGTAAAATAGTGAAAAATTAGTTTCCCATATATATATATGAAGTGTTATAATAAAAAATGAAGGGAAAAATATAATATTCAGAAAATAAAAAACCCTCAAATAATGGACTAAAAAATGGATAGGCAGGGTGGGAAACTATGATAAGCCAGAAGACACAAAAATCTCCTTGATTATCCTCTCCCAATCAGAGGGTGGATATACCTGGAATGCCTATTGAATGGCTGTGATGTCTTAAGGGGATGAAGGGTCTGCTACTGAGGGCGGTGTCATGGTGCTGAAAAGAAGCTCAAGGGTAGGTGGTGGGGAGGAGGTACTGATCTGTAGTATGGATATGTGTCTGGAAGTGGGATAGATGATACCTCAGTGGATGGGGTAGTGGTTGGTCCCTTTCCCTACTGGTCATGCTTTACAGGGTACTCCTGTTGGACATCAGGGTTTGTGAGCTCTAGAGGTATGTCAGTTGAGGCTATGGATGGGGCCGTGGTGGTATAAAAGGAAGAGAAGACAGAGTCTAGCGGTGGCTGAAAGGTTGGTTGGGATGATGGTGGTTATGAAGACGTGGTGAAGTGGGATAGCTCTACAAAAGGGATGTGTAGATGCTAAGAGATCCATAATAGATTCTATAGGATTCATAGGTGCATGGACTAGAGATTTTCTGGATATGACAAGGTAGGTGGAGAAGTAGTGTATGTGGCAGTAGTAGATGTAGGTATATGGGTTGTATGGGATGGAGGTGAAGTGGTGGGTGGGGTAGGCATAGGGTTTTCTGCAAGATCTCCTGGGGCCTTGTCAATCAACCTCCATAACTCTTGGTTCCCACATATAGGTTTCATCATCTTTGATCAAGAGTTGTATCTTGTAAAAAATAGGAAATTAATTGGCTCCATCGGCCTAAGGGGGGTGAGTGGAAGAGTGGAGTCGAACACTCCAATATGGGAGTCTAGGTGAGTGATGAAGGAACCTACCATAAATGTGCCTCTCACCCTTTGAGTGTGAGACATATAGTAAAATGAGAACCGAGTAGCCATGCTGATGGTAGGGCCACCCATGACTACTGATAAGCTGATGAAGTCTATCTAGCTCACAATTACATGAGATTTTACCCAGTCATACCAAGAATGAGTCAAGGAACTATGTAGGATCCTGAGTGATAGATCGTGGAGCTTGGTTGACTTGGTGATCCTAGGATCATGCTCAATGTAAGAATCCCGTGCAATCATACCCTAAAGCCACCTTGAATTAGTCCTTAGAGGCTCAAGATGTAGGGTAGGAAATACCTCATATGAAACAAAGTCCTCTATTTAAATCTTGAGTCATATCCTGAATTATAAAAAAGATATCTCATGAGGCCATCCCCTGAGTCTAAAGTGGAGGCTATCCACTACAACCTTTAAGGTAGATAAGAACTCAAGAAATAGCTCCTGATATGTCTCCTCTCACACATCAATTATGGAAAATATATATAGACAGTTGAGGACCTAGAGGACCTCATAGATAATATATAGGCAGTTTAGGACAACCATGTTGATGATTTTGTTACTCCGTATTGGATTTTCCTATAGCTGGTTGAGGGTAACATGATGCTTAGGGATAGATAAATGGAGAATTGGGTGAAAATGTGGGTGGTCATACCCAAGTGATTCACTGGAGCTAGACTGGGAGTCTTCCTTAGTAGCAGGATCTGCATGGGATATAGTTGAAGTTAGGGGAGATTCTACCTAAGGTGGTGGGGTGCAGGAGGTGCTAAACCTCATGGGTTATTCACCAGAGATGGATCATCGTGATCATACATGGATTATGTAGGTGTAGGGTATACACTCTTTGTGTGTTCCATATCATAAGTAGTTCTAAGGTCGGTATGATTAGGATAATGAGTAAGGGAGTGAGGGGAGGTGGGTGTTCAGCCTAAAGGGGGGGGGGGGGGGGTTGGATGAGAGGGAAGAGAGGGGAGGGTTTGGCCAAGAGGGAGGAGAGGGGAGGGTTTGGTTGAGAGGGAGGATAGGGGAGGTGCATAGGGGTTTTCAGGACGTGAACCCTAGGTTCATGCCCTATTTTTTAAAAAACAAGGTCATGGAATAACATGATGTGTAATTCAGTTTCACTTTGTGTAATTTCAAGTTTTATGAAAGTTTTTTCGTAAATAGTACACATTGTGAAACAGGGTTACACAATGTGTAATTGATCTTTTCACTCAGTTTTGGTTCAAACCCTGGTCCTTTACTCCATGAATTCACTAAGCTTTACTAAGGCTTATTCTAACCTTATCAATCTTAAGGTGGAATATCCTATGTTTCCTCCTAGTCAGCACTTCCTTTAACATCAAGAGCTTAATGCTTTGAGGCTCAGATGAATTTCAGACTGACGACACAGGCTTCATGGAAGGGTTCTTGGTAGATTTTTAATATTTGACCATTGAATTCGAATGGTGGTCCACATTCCTTCTAAATTTCAATGGTCCCATAAGGGAATACGTAAAAAACTACAAAGGGTCCTGACCATCTATATTTCAGCTTCCTAGGGAACAATTTCAATCTCAAGTTGAACAAAAGAATTTTATTTCCTGGGACAAAGATGCATCTTGAAATTCATTGATCATGTTATTTCTTTGTTTTATCTTTGTAGATCATGGAATTTTCATAATAATCTTTTTATTTCTTTCAATTCATCTAATTGCAGCATCTGAGATTATCTAGCTTTTTGAGAATCCAAATTGAGCTTCTTAATTTCTTAATTAGAGTGATTCTATAATTGAACTGGCAGATGACAAGGTTTCTCATATATCAATTGGAAATGTGTGGCGCCAATGAGTTTTTTATACATAGTGCAGTATGCCCAAAGTGCATCATCTAATTTTAGACTCCAATCACTCTGACTTATGTTTATGGTCTTTTCTAAGATTTGTTTGATTTCCCTATTTGAAAATTCAACTTGCCCTCTTGTTTGTGGGTGGTAAAGAGTTACTATGTTATACAGAATGTCATATCTTATAATAAATCCTTTGACCATATTATTAGTGAAATGAGTTCCTTAATCACTAATTATTAGTCAAGGAAAATTGAATCATGAAAAAACATTTTTTTCAAGAAATTGATGACTATGTTTTACAGTGTCATGAGCTGTAGCTTTAGATTATATCCATTTAGAAACATGGTTAATAACAACAAGGATATAATATTTTCCATGTGAATTGGGAAATAATCCCATGAAATCTATCCCCCAAACATTAAATATTTCGACTTCCATGATTGAGTTTTGGGGAATTTTGTTTCTTTTTTCCAATGTTTCCAGTCCATTGGCATGGATCACAATGTGGAAAAAAGAATCTTTCATCTTGGTGGAGTGTTGGACAAGAAATTTCAATTCTCAAAATCTTCTTCACTATGCATTCTGATCCATGATTTCTTCCTGTTGGTGATGTATGACACATTTCTAAAACATTTTGTGTTTTTTATTTTAGAATGCAGTGATGTAACAAACAATCGACACTTCTCTTAAAGAAGAGTGGTTTATCCCAGTAGTAGTGTGAGGCTCGAGTAAAAAATATTCTAATTTTTTGGTATGATAGGTCTAGGTACATGTATCCTATGGCTAGATAATTTAGAATATCATAAAATCATGATTGTGCCTTTGTATTTATGTTTAAGAGTGTTTCATCAAGAAATTCCACTTCATTGTTGGAATCATCATCATATTTTATATGGGGTAATGGGAGTCAGGATAGATGATATGCGATAACATTTTTAACACCCTTAGTATCTTTGATCGAAATATTGAACTCTTGAAGAAATAGGATCCGCCGTATTAGTCTTGTCTGGGCATCCTTTTTGTTCATCAAATATCTCATGGTAGCATGATCGATGTGTATAATTACTTTTGATAAAACTATATAGGAGTGGAATGTTTTGAAATCATAAACAAATGATAATATATCCTTCTTTGTGTTTGTGTAGTTCACCTTAGCTTCATTCAGTGTGTGACTGACATAGTAGATTGGGCAGAATATGTGACCAAATCGCTGTCCTAAAACAACACCAATATTGAAGTCACTTTCGTCACATATTAGTTTCAATTGTTTTTCCTAATCTGGTGAAATGATTATAGGAGCAGTTATCAAGATTTTCTTTAATGTTTTTAATGACCACATACATTATTCAGTGAATTTAAATAGTGTTTCTTTTGATAATAGATGTGTCATAGGGTGGGAAACTTTCATAAAATCTTTCAAAAATCATCAATAGAATCCAGTATATCCTAGAAAGATCTTTATGCCTTTAACTATTGTGGGATCAGGTAAATATTTGATTAATTTTATTCTAGTCGGATGAAATTCCATGCTATCCTTGTAGATTTTGTGTCCAATAACTATACCTCCTTTAACCATAAAGTTTCATTTTCCAAATTTAAAACTATACACTTATCTTCACAGTGCTACAAGAAAAACTCAAGATTTCTTAGGCAGATCTTGAAGTATCTTTCATAAACTAAAAATCCATCTATAAAAATTTCTAATAATTCCTCCACCATATCATATAATTTATGTGTCATGCATATTTGAAAATTTTATAGTGCATTACACATATAGAAGGACATGTTCCTATAGGTTACGGTGCCAAATGAACATGTGAATATTGTTTTAGAAAAAATATTCTTGGATGAATAAAATATAATTATATCCCAAATATCCATCCAGAAAACAATAGAATTCATATCCTACTAGTCTCTCTAGCATTTGATCCATAAAAGGTAAGGAGAAATGATCTTTTCCACTATGAGGCCTCTTTTATTAGGAACTACCTATAGGAGGCTTACCCACTCATAATTAGAAATTGAAAAAATTATTCAACTATCTAGAAGTTTTAGTTCTTATTTCTTAGTTATCTCCTTCATTGGTGGTGTGATTCATATATGTGGTTGAGGTTTGCGGTTTTCACCTTCCTCAATTATAATTTTATGGGTGGATGAAGCACGATTGATTCCTTTCATTTCATATACTTCCCAAGAAATTGACTACTTATATATTTTCAATAGTTCAACCAATTTTTCCTCTTGTGACTAAGATAGTTTAGTGTTAAGGATAACTAGTAGTGTATCTGTAGTCTCTAGAATAGAATACTTTAGTGTATTGGGGAGGGGTTTTAGTTCAAGTTTTAGTAGTTGAATAAATGATGGTATGAAATTTGGGATGTTTTCCCTTGTTATATGTTCTATGTAGTTTACTTCTTCAAATTCATATTCCTCATCTTTATCAGGGAGTATTTCATCACTCTGTTTTTCAATGTTTAAGTATCCTTCTCTTTCTATGAGAAATATAGATTGGTAGTTAAAAGAGCCATATATTTTTTGTGCGGCCATTTATAGGTCGAAGATGACTTGTTCTTTACCTACTCAGAATATGAGTCTTCATAGATTTACATAGATTAATGACTTTCAAGTGGCTAGGAATGGTTGGCTTAAAATGATTGGAATGTCTCCTTCCTCTTCCATATCAAGAATGAGAAACTATGCTGGAAAAATGAACTTGTCGACTTTGACTAGTAAATCCTTGATAATTCATTGAGGACAATTTATTTATCATTTGACCAATTGGAGGGATACTCTGGTGGTTTTTAGTTCTTTGAATCCTAGATTTTAGAATACACTCATCGATATGAGGTTGATGTTGGACCCTAAATCGCATAATGCTCTTCCAAAGTTACATTCTACTATTGTAAAAGGAATTGAAAAACTCCCAGGATATCTCATTTTTAGAGGAAGTTTCTACTGAAAAAATAATAGAATTATTAATTCAATGAGGTGACTCATAGTTCCTTTATATTTCTTTTGTTATAAAGAAATTCCTTAATAAATTTTTCATAAGTAGACATTTGAGTGATTGCCTTCACAAAAGGAATATTAATGTGTAGATGTTCGAACATCTCCAAAAATTTCTTGTACTTCCCCTAAATTATTCCTTACCATTATCATTCTAGAAAATGAAGTGGTGACTTATAAGGTGGTGGGTAAATATATACATCTTCCTTAGGTCACTCTTGAATTAGAGATTTTGTAGAAGGTGGTACTTCTTGAGGTGTTACTTGGGGAGTGCCATTGGATTGTTTATCATTTTCTTATTCAATAAATATTGTCTAATTTTTGGGTTTTTCAATATGTTTTCCTTATCCTACACAAGGTTTATGAAAATCTAATACTTTTCCACTCCTTATGACTATTTCATTTTCCTCTTATCTCAGGTATATCTTTGTGTTAACAGGTAGAGTACCTGGAAATATTTTTGATAAGGTTTTTGAGATCATACCCATTTGATAATAAAGGTTTCATAGTGTGGCCCTTTGGTTCTGAATTTTTGTCTCTTGAGTGGTCATCCCTTGATCTACCTTTTGAATAAAAGTTGAGAGTATATTTTCCAATTTTGATTGTAGAGGTATGACTGGTTGGGAAGGCCTCAGTGGAACTGGTTGAAATTGTTGTTGGCCTCTTAAAGGGAAGGGTTGTTGGGTTACTTGATATAGTGGTCAAGGCACATTATTCATTGGTATATATCCTAGTGTTCATTGATTTACAAATGGTTCCTGACCACTTCATTCTAAGAAATAGCCTTGATTATTTTTTTATTGCTGTTGAATTGGCCTTTGTTGAAAGTATTTCTGTAGATGATAAAATTATTGTCCTTGTTGATTGTAATTAACATAATTACACTCCTCAATTGGTTTTTCATCAACACTTTCATTGCAGTCTTGATAAAGGCATGGACCACCACACATTTCTCATGACTAAATTTCTATTACTGGAGCAGGAGGGGATGGTGATGTAGCTGGTAGTTGAAAGGATTCAAGCTTTTGGTCAAGGATTCTGCTTGTGCAACTAGTAAGGTATTTTATTCAAATTGGTGGATACCATGCCGATGTGGTACTTGATCAATATTCCACATGATATAATTATGAGATAATTAATATAGAAATGCTTGTACTACCTTAGGAATCTAAAACATCAGTCCTCCATTCGCTGCAACATCAACGACTGTGCAAGTAGCTGGTTGGATATAAAAATAATGGTTTTATTACACAATTAAACATGCTTTATTACATAAAATTGAACTAAATACAACCTAGAGGAATGATAGGTCTAGTGTCTTTGGGTATTAGGAACATTACATGACAACTTAATATATAAAATACAACATCTTTATGAAAAAAATATTTTACATAACCACAAAATTCCTTCGTACTTAGCATTGCATGGGATAACCTGATGACATACATAAGAAAAGGGTGAGATATAATGCCCAGTAAGGGAGAAAAAAAGGCATAACATTAAGAATACAATACATGTTAGGTAATTATAATATCAATGGAAAACAAGAGAAACATGAACATGAAGTCATGATAAAACATGATTATCATAACATGGAAATGTGGCAACAACTTAAAACACCACATCATAAACATAAAGGAATTAGGTAAACCCATATACCAATATGGTGTACAAATTTCCTAAAACGAATCAGGTAAAACCCTGTACCAACATGACATATCATGATATGAAACATTACCCAATGCATTAGAGTGCTATTAGGGTGCACCCTTCATAAACATTTCAATCTCAAGCTTAAGTGTTCCACATAGATCATATAACATGAATTAATTCAACATCATAATTTATTCCACGATCGAAGAATGTGGAATACATACATGTAATTATATAATCAATAAGTATATGTGCATAAAGGTGAATACCCATGATAGAGAAATGGGCATGATATTCACTACATGATGATTTTGGCATGGAAAATCATGGTACAATTTCAACAGCATAATGACATCACATAGGGACTCATAAAATGGGTCGATGAGAGAGAAAGGGGTCTCTCATCATTTATAAATAAAATGGATAGTAAAAGGATCATGGATCATAGTATCCCAACATATGAAATGGAATTTGAGATGCATAATATAAGAGAAATGCTCGAATGGAAATGAGGAGAGAGAAATCCATTATGGAATTTCGACATGGTAACGGGTGTACATGGGAGAGATTAATGAGAGTAAAATGGGTATCTCATCATTAAAACATAATAAGAGAAGTATGGGGGAGGTTATAAAACATACGCCAAAATGTTTAATTGAGGTGCCTTGGGAGAGGCTTATTGGGAGATTTGAGGTGCCTTGAGAGGACTCTAGGGATTGGATATCAGAGTGAGGATGAGATTCAATGAGTTTTAGTGATGATGAATGAGTGATTCAATGAGTTTATATAGTAATAGAGAGAGAATTCATTATTATTTAGGTTTTGGACACTACACACTAAAATATTCAAAACTACAAACCAACCCATGGTTTTTGCCCATGTTTTCTGGACAAGGGGAGTGGAAAATATTATTTTATAATTCGAAGGGCTAAATACATTAAAATATTATCCTTTATTATGTGGAGGTGAGTCACACCCTCAAGGAAATGAATTTAAAATCATAAAATATATTATACATTTTGGAGGATTCATTAAGGCATTATAAAATAAGTCAAATAAATATAAAATCACATTATTTTGAAGTTAAAACACAGATTTGGTCTAATGTCCATTTTATGGTATTTATTACATCACTATTGGGTCATTATGATGTCATAAAACACACTATATATTTATATATTATTTAATTATTACCCAAAAATTTGACTGTCTTAGAAAATTTTGAAAAATTCATCGTTGAATAATTTAGGCATCCTGATTCCAAAAATAATATTCATTTGATCTAAATAATTTTCTAAATATGTGAATTTTCACTTTTAAAATGATAATCGACATTTATTGAAAATTGATGGGTTTTGACAAAAAATAGTTTTTAAACATTAATAAAAATTACACTAAACTTCATAAATATAATATAATTATTTATTATTAATAAAATTAATTTGATAATAATATTTTATTAAAATATTAATTATTTTAGAAGTTAATTAATTCGTTAAAATAAATTCTTTAATTTAAAAAATACACTTTTATTTTATCGTATAAAAATATAACTCTTATCTAACTAATTTCCTAGTAATTTATAAATAAGGAATTGATATAATCATAATTTATAAGAATTTTTTTCATAATATCATTAATAAAAATCTTAATGTATATATTTCTCAAAAGTACAATTTTTACTTGAAAAATAAATTTATCAAATTTGTCATTTTTTAAGAAAGACTATTCACATAAAGAATTGGTGAAATAAGAATTTTATTTATAAAGAGAGATTACAAAATAATTAACTAATACCTTGTTACATAACCCCTTATAACACCTACATAATACGTATGAGTAAGGTGTGTGATGGTGATAGACTCTTGTGGCAGCTCAAATAACATTACCTGGGTGGTAATCTCTATTAACTTGAACTTATCCAATAGGCAATTATGTTCAATCTTAATGTGTTGAAGTTCAACTTGAGCTTGGTCAAGAGTGAAGCCTAGTGATGATACCTCCTTTTTAAGCTCTGAAAAATGAGCTTTGTATGGACCGTGTCTACAGGATGAGGCCATTATCTCATTTTTCTATGTCTAAAGGCTTTGTTAAAACCTTATATTTATATTATTTTTGCGATCACTATTCAATGACTATATCATCAACGATAATGATACTTAATGGTCATTTAAACCCAATAATAAAAATGTGCATGTTTTTTCTATATCCACGAGACATTTAATTACAATAAAGGGAATTTTATTCATAAATTATCGAGTCATTATAACCTTCCCCCATTAAGAAATTTTGCACTCAAATTTTCCTTTTCCCACACTAAAATAGATGAGGGTAACTTTGCCTCATCACTTCCTATAGTTCTCACATTGCTTCTTCAAACATGTGGTTTCACCATAACACCTTAACGAGGGGCATCATTTTATTTCCTATAACTTTTTCTCTTCAATATAAGATCTTCACCAACATCTCTTCATAGGAGAGGTCATTATCCAATGGTACCACATCTAGATTGAGTACCTGTGATAGGTAAGGTATGTACTTCATCAAGAGTGATACATGGAATGCATCATGTACTTGATACAGGTTCAGTGGGTGTTCTAGTCAATAGGCCACTCCTCTGATGCGATAAAGGATCTCAAAAGGGATGATGTACCTTGGAATAAGTTTTCCTTTATTCCCAAATCTCATAACTCTCTTCCATGAAGATATGCAGAGGAATACCATGTCTCCAACATCAAACTCTAGGTCTCGTCAACGATTGTCATCATAGCTCTTTTGTCGACTCTAAGTAGTTTTAATGTGATCTTAGATGTTCTTAACCTTCTCCACCATTTATTTAACCATTTCAAGAACTAGATGTTTTTGTTCCCCAAATTCATTCCAACATGTTGGTGTTCGACACCTCCTCCCATAAAGGTCTTCATAAGGATCCATTTGGATACTTGAGTGGAAACTATTGTTGTAAGAGAACTCCACCAAAGGAATATGTTGGTCCCATATTACTTTTAATTCCATTGAGTAAGCTCTAAACATGTCCTCAAGTGTCTGGACAGTCTGTTTAGATTGTCCATTAGTTTGAGGGTGATAGGCCGTGCTGAAGTTCAAGTCAGTGTTCAGAGCGTATTGGAGACTCTTCCAGAACATAGAGGCAAATCTTAGATCTTGATTAGACATAATTGATAGTGGTACTCCATAAAAACTTACCATTTCTCTAATGTATATCCATCCTAGTTTATCCAGTGAGAAATCCTCTCAAATTGAAATGAAGTGTACATTATTTGTAAGATAATCCACAACAACCCATATAGAATTGTTTCCTTTGGATGTCTTTGGATGTCTGATGACAAAGTCCATGGTGATGTTATCCCATTTCCATATTGGTATGGGTAATGGTTGCTTCATCCCCTTATACTTCTTCCTCTCATCCTTCACTTACTGACATACCAGTCACTTTGATGTATATTCGACAATCTCCTTCTTCATGTTATACCACCAATAATTCTCTCATAGATCCTGATACATCTTTGTGTTTCTTGGGTAAATGGAGAAATTTGAACTATGTAAATCATCTAAAAGTTTTTTCTTTAACTCCAGATTTGATGGAAAACATAATCTTTACCCAAATATCACAATTCCTTCTTCATTAATATTGAACTCTGATGATTTACCTTTTTCAATATCTTCCACTTTCTTCTGAATTCCCACATCATATTTTTAGAATCCTTTAACCTTTCCAAAATTGATGGTTGAGTAATCATTTGTGAAAGGTTTGATTATGTTTCCTTCATTATGATTCCCATGTCCATATTTATCAAATCTAAGAAGATTTTATCCTTGTCAATTCTCATCAATGATAGAATCATAGGTTCCTTTATACTTAGAGCATCTTCCACCTTGTTATATTTCCTAGGGTGGTAATGGATTGAGCAGTTGCAATCCTTGATGAGATTTAACAATGTTCGTTGGCACATGTTTATCTATTTCTGTTTGAATATATATTTGTGACTTTTGTGATCCATATATATTTCAAACTTTTCCCAAAAGATATAATTCCACCATATTTTCAATTCAAAGATCACATATAACAACTCCAGATCATGCATGGGATAGTTTTTCTCATGAATTTTCAACTACCTTGAGGTATATGCAATTTATTTGTCATTCTATATAAACACACAACTCAAGACCTTATTCGAAGCATCACTGAAGATTATGAAAAGATCCCCACTTTTGGGTTTTGTGAGCATTGGGGAAGTGATAATCAACTTCTTCAACTCTATAAATATTTGTTCACATTCATCATTCCAAGAAAATTTGACTCCCTTCCAAGTTATCTTAGTAAGAGGGTTTGACAATCGTGAGAAATTTCTCACAAATCAGTGATAATATCCAACTAACCCCATGAATCTACGAATATCTATCATAGATGTTTGACTCATCCATCCATAAATTTCTTTTGTTTTGGAAAATTCCACATATATCCCATTGCTTGTGATGATATTCCCCAAGAATGAGACTTCCTTCAACCAGAAATCACACTTGATGTACTTTACATAGAGCTTATCCTTTCACAAGGTCTCTAGTATAGTGCCTAGATTCTCCTAATGCTCCTCCTTGGTTTTGGATTATATTAGAATATCATCTATAAATACTACCACAATTTTTTCCAGGTATTCTCTAAATAATATATTCATACAGTCCATGTATATATCTAGATCATTAGTGAGTCCGAAAGGCATTACTATGAATCCATAGTTCCCATACCTTGTACAAAAATCTGTCTTGGGGACATCCTCCATATTCAACCTTACTTGGTAATATCCTAACCACAAATCCACCTTAGAGAATTATTTTTGATCTATCCAGCTGATCAAAAAAATAACCAATTCGTGTTAAAGGACACTTTTTTCTTTATAATTATTTTTTTGAGCTCATGATAATCAATGAAAATGTGCATTGGACCATCCTTCTTCTTGATAAAGAGGACTAATGCACCCCATGGTGAAGCAGTTGGGCGTATAAACCCTTTATCTAGATTCTCTTGTAGTTATTTCTTTAGACCCTAAATCTCTACAAAATCAATTATATATAGAGTATTAGATATTTGAAATTCCACAAGTATAATATCAATCAATAATTCAACATCTCTTCTAAGAGGAAGACTAGGAAATTCCTCAGGAAACACATCAGTGAATTCCCTTAAAATAGGCATTTCTTCAAGGATGGTTCCTTTTTTAGACTCAATCATATGAGAAATATATGTGTGCTCATAGGGAAGTAATATCCATGCTTGAGATGATGGTTATAAAGAATATTCATCCTCTTCCATGCACTTGTATAGAATCGAGGGTCAATTCACTATATGGAGAGTGATTTCCCTCTCTTGAAAATTTATGTTGGCTCTATATAAGGAAAGCCAATACATGAAAATAATTGCATCAAATTCCACCAAGTGAAGTATGATTAGGTTATATGGTAAGTTTAATCTACAAATTTTGATAGGGGAGGAGTTATATTCATGGGATACAATAATTTCCCCATTTTCCTTTTTCACCGACATATCTACATCCATTATTGATGGTGATGTTCAGATTGTTCTACTAAAATTTCGGGATATAAAATAATTACTAGAACCTGAATAAAAAATTATGTTCTCTATTATTGAAAGAATAACTAGCATACCTATCATCACTTCATTTTCAGGATTCACTTTGGTGGTAGTGATGGAAAATGATCTCTCTTGCTACCTTGGAGGTTGTTTGTTGCCTCCTAAAACCCTTGTCTTAGGGAATTGGTTTGCAAAGTGCCCTGGTTCTTTGTAGTTGTAGCAATGAACAATGTGTTGATGATCGAACTAAGTGTTCCTTTACTCTATCATAGTAACATGTTTTTATTATTGGAAATTGTTGGATTAGTTACCTTCCTTTCCACACCTAAAGCATTTCCTAACCCCCTTTAGGAAATTTCTAGGGTGCTTCTTTCCACATCTTTGGCAATTTGGATACTGGAATTTATTATCACCGTTCAATTTATTCATCAGAACACCAAGATTAATGTCCAAGTTCCTTTTATTATCCCCATGATACCTTTGAGATTCATTTATCTCTATTTCAACTTCGAGGGCACATCATACAATCTCTTCATAACTGTCAAAGTCACGGATCACTAGGGCTTTACATAGGCTAGGTTTTAGCCCACCAAAGAAGTTATAAACCTTGAATTTGGGGGTAACGACAAAACCAGAGGCGTATTGTGCAAGTCTGGTGAATTTTCCTCATACGCCTCAACAGATTCATCATCCTTTTTCTTAAGTTCAAGGAAATCTCTTTCCATCTTAAGATGGAGGGTGTGGGGAAAATATTTATTGAATTTTTTTTTTCAAAAATCCTTCCATACCATAGCCTTGATATCTTCCTCAGACTTCATATTTTTGATCAATTTACACCATTGATCAGCTTCACCCTCCATATGATAAGTAACAAGAATAACCTTCTCTTATTTAGAACATTTAAGGATGGAGAAGATCTTCTCAATAGAGTTGATCCATTATTCGAAGATTGAGGGATTATATGATCCATTAAAATTAAGAGGTATTTGTCTCATGAAGCTATTAATTGCGACTTTTTATTTCACGGGGGAGGGTGGACATTCTTCTTGACCCATGTTTCTATTAAAAACTTGAGTTAACTGAGATAATATCATGACAAAGTTTGAGATTCCCACTCCCATCGCATTGGGCATATCATTAGAATAGTCATCACATTTATCTTCACATCGTGTGTTAGATCGAGTCCTCATATTACCAGCCATTGTCTAGAATAAAAGGAAATTTAGGGGTAATTATTAAACACATAAAGGGGAATCCAATGACAAAAAGGGATAACTTATAAATTACATTTATTTACTTAACTTATGAATTTATAGGATTCAATCTAAGATATCCATGATCTATTTCCTAACACATGGGATTTTATTTTTTGATCCCTTAATAATGGTCCATACTAATATTATGAATTTACCAAAGCATACCCCCTGGGACTGTCGAAATAAGAGTATAGCAAGGACTGTTGTCGTGCACTAGTTCCTATTCGAGTCTAGCTCAAAGCGGTGCTTCTGGGTTTTACCCCAATATACATCTATGTCAGAGACACCTATACTTGTTTGTATCTAATCAATGATGTATTTTATTGATAAACCACTTAATCTATACTCACAAAAATTTAGGGATGTTTTTAATATACCTAGTCTTATCCCTAAGTCTTTCACTAGGGGTTTCTAATCATAATCTCAAAAATAACTAAACCTATCCTTTAATACCAACTATAACAACCTTGATCTTTATTAAACAATTAAACATGTTTTATTATATAAACTTGCACTTAATACAAATCAAAAGATTGAGAGGTCTAGTGTCTTTGGGGATTAGGAACATTACATGACAACTTAAGACATAAAATGCAACATCTTTATTGAAAACTTTGTTTACATGACCACAACATTCATTCATAATTAGCATTGCATGGGATAATATGAGGACATACATAAGAAAAGGGTGAGATATAAATCCCAACATGGGATTAAATAATTCATAACATGAATAATACAATACATGTGAGGCAATAGGCATATCAATGGGACATAAGAGAAGCATGAACATAAAGGCATGATATAGCATGATTATCATAACATGGAAATGTGGTAACAACTTAAAACATGACATCATAAACATAAAAGAATCAAGTAAATACCTATATTAACATAGTGGAAAAATTTCCTAAAAGGAATCAGGTAAACCCTTGCCCCAACATGATGTATCATGATACTAAACATTACCCAATTCATTGGAGCCCTATCAGGGTGCACCCTTTATAAAAATTTCAATATTATGCTTAAGTGTTCCACATAGATCTTATAACATTGATTCATTCAACATCATAATTTATTACATGATAAAAGAGTGTGAAATACATACATATAAGTCTATAATCAACAAGTATATGTTCATAAAGGTGAATACCCTTGATAGAGAAATGGGCATGGTATTCACTACATGATGATTTTGGCATGGAAAATCGTGGTGTAATTTCGACAGCATAACAACATCACATATGGATTCATAAAATGGGTTGATGAGAGAAAAAGATATATCTCATAATTTAGACATGAAATGGGATTTAAGGGGATCATGGATCATAATATATCAATATATGTAATGGAATTTGAGATATATAATATAAGAGAAATGCTTGACTGGAAATGAGGAGAGAGAAATCCCTTACGAAATTTCAGCTTGGTAATAGGTGTACATGGGAGGGATTAATGAGAGTGAATGGGGTATATCATCATTCAAACATAATAAGGTATTTATGAGGGATGTGATAAAACATCTCCTATAATTTTTAATTGAAAAATAAAAGGTTATAATAATATAAGGAAACATGGACAAAAATGAGAAAGGAAGGAAAGTGGGGATCCCTTACTTGGATGTGTGATCCAAAAGGCTTGTAAGAGGCTTCTTGGGAGATTGGGGGAGACTTGGAAGGACTATAGGGAGTGAATATCAGAGTTAGGATGAGCTTTAAGAAGTTTGAGTGAAGAGTAATGAGTGCTTAGGTGGGTTTATATAGGAAAGGAGGGGGAATTATTTATTATTTAGGTTTTGGACACTACACACTAAAATATTCAAAACCAAAAACCAACCCATGGGTTTTGACCATGGTTTCTAGCCAAGGGGATTGGAAAAATTATTTTATAAGGACAAGGTCTGAATACATTAAAATATTATCCTTGTTTATGTAGAGGTGAGTCATACCCTCAAGGAAATGAATTTAAAATCATAAAATATATTCTATATTTTGGAGGATCCACTAAGGCATTATAAAATAAGTAAAATAAATCTAAAATAACAATATTTTAAAGTTAAAACATATATTTTGTCAAAAATACATTTTATGGTATTTATTACATCACTATTGGTTCATTATGATGTCATAAAACACACTATATATTTATATATTATTTAATATTTACCCAAAAATTCGACTCTCAGAAAATTATGAAAAATTGACCATTGTATAATTTCGATATAATGATTCCAAAAATAATATTCATTTTATCTAAATGATTTTTAAATATGTGAAATGAGAACTGACATTTATTGAAAATTGTCAGGTTTTGACAAAAACAGTTTTTAAACCTTAATAAAAATTACACTTGACTTCATAAAAATTATATACTCATTTATTATTAATAAAATAAATTTGATAATAATATTTTATTAAAAAATTAATTATTTAAAAAATTCATTAATTCCTTAAAATAAGTTCTTTAATTAAAAAAATACACTTTCTGTTTTATCGTATAAAAATATAACTCTTATCAAACAGATTTTATAATCATTTATAGTTAAGGAATTGATATAATCATCATTTATAAGAATTGTCTTTATAATATTATTAATAAAATACTTAATGTTTATATTTCTTAATAGTACCATTTTTACCTGAAAAATCAATTTATCAAAATCATCATTTTTCTAAGAAAGACTATTCTCATAAAGAAATTGGTGGAATAATAATTTTATTTATAAAAGGAGATTACACAATAAGTAACTAATACTTTGTTACATAACCCCTTATAACACCCACATAATACCTAAGAGTAACATGTGCAATGGTGACAGACTCTTGGGGTGGATCAGATAACATCGCCTGGGTGGTAATCTCTATTAAATTGAACTTCTCCTATAGGTGATTCCGTTTAAGCTTAACATGTTGAAGCACAGATTGGGTTTGGTCAAGAATAAAGCCCGGTGATGCTACCTACTTTCCAAGATCTGATAAATGAGGTTCGTATGTCCTGAGTGTATTGGATAAGGCCATTATCTCCTTTTTCTATGTTGAAAGGATTTTTTAAAACCTTATATTTATATTAGTTTTGTGATCACTATTCAATGGATATATCATAAATGGTAATGACACTTAACGGTCATTTAAACCTAACAAAAAAGTGCATCTGTTTTCTATATCCATGATAAATTTAATTAAAAGAACTGGAATTTTATTCATAAATGTTCAGGTTGTTACACTAGAGGCCTTGATAGAATGTCTAGATATGGATCCACATGTCGAGTCCCTAATGTGGGAACTTCCAGGTTAGTTATTTAAAATGATCCCATACTGACTCTCCATCTTCTTGAGTGAAAATTTGGATGTTGTTCCACAATTTTCATGTGTAGATTGGTGGAAAGTACTTGTCTAGGAATTTCTTGGTTAAATAATCCCAAGTCATAATGGACTCGACTTCTTGACTTTTGTGAAATCCTTGACTCGGTCTCATAGGGAGAAGGGAAAGAATCAAAGTCTTATGGCATCAAAAGATACTTCTTGGTTGTGAAAGGTATCACAAACTTCAAGGAAGTTTGAAATATTCTCATGGGGGTCTTCACTTTGAATCCCACTAAATTGGCCTATGTTTTGGATCATATGAATGATTATAGGTTTTATTTCAAGAGTATGTTCCTATATAAGAGGGAATATGATGCTGGGCATATAAGCATTGATTGATAGAAAACCAAATTTCATGATGGTGTGCTATTGCTACACTGGCTTCTCTACATGTATGGCCAGTTGCATGTTTTGTGGGTTGGGATAGTTCAAAACTGTAGGATTTCTATGATCATCCATTTGTGAATGATGGTGTATAGATATATACCTATCAATTTTAGGTTTAAAGGTAAGCTGTTCTTATGCATCAAGAATCCTTGAATGAGTCAGAGGGCCCTGATGCATGCACTGAGCCACAAGAAGAAGAAGGATATAATGGCATCCAAAAGAAAAGGGAAAGGAAAAGAAAAGGGGAATGGGGAAATGGATAGGTAATACTAGGTTCTTTTTTCATAGGATATAGTACCTTAGAACAATCCTTTTTAATCCCTGAAAACAGTGTGAAATTTAACGCGACCGCACACATAGTTTAATTCACATGGGCTGCAGTCAGATTAGATTTATTGTTTCCCAAACTATGCTTGATACTAAGGTGTAGTATAATGATAGTGAAAGGTCGATCCAATGGGGAGAAAGAGATGGAAGATATGAACTAAGTCTTATAATCCTTTTGGGTAGGAGTCCTCATGAGTTTGATTAAGTTTGGGAAAACTAATTCTAAGAGATCTGGGTTTAGGATTAGATAAAAGGAGGGGATCAAGATAAATTTTGGGGTTTAGTTAAAAGGATGAACTTAATTCTAAATTGGTATAGTTCTAAGGTTTAGGATTTGAAGAAATAAGAGGTCGCTATTTAATCATGGTTAGACTGACTAGCTCAATATAGGAGGAATATATTCTTTAGTATAGAGAAAAATACAACCTAGATGCATTAAAATTAGCTTTTATGGAATAAAGTGTCATAGGCTATTGGTCACATCCTATTATACTTCAATCAGGACAAGGTCATTCATTCAAACTTCCCATGGTTAGGGTTGTTCAAGTGAATTAGATAGAACAATATTGTTTACTCTGATTACTAATCCATAAGGTTACCAAGTTGAGAATTGAATATTTATTAAGTTATTACACCCCTACTCTCGATACCTTCCCTATGTGGTTTAGCCACTCATGGTAGAATTGATCAATAATGTGTAAAAGATTAAAAACATGTTGAGTTTACAAATAGAAATTGGGATTGAACAATTAAATATCATTAAAGGATTGAGATTTATTAATTAAAGAATATGAAATCATTAATTATCAATAAATATATGGATTCAATCACAATTATAAGTAGATACTTATGTGAAACAAGAACAAGAACAAGAAGAAAACAGGTTCTTCATAGATTTCTAATCAAGACTAAGAACGCATGAAGTAATATCGGAGATGCAAAAAGGGATGAATAACATTTGTTGAGATCGATCTATAGTTCTTATATTAAAGTAAAAAAAGAAATGAATTGAAGAAAATTGAGTTTTGGGGAGAGGGAGTTGATGGGAAATGAGAGAAAAAATGAAAAAAATATGAATTCTTCCAACTCCTCTGGCCGCGGTGTGCCAGTTTTAGGTAAATAATTGGGATATTACATGATGTGTAATGGTGTTTCACATCATGTAATTTCAATCCAATTTTTCCTATGCAATTTTTGAATATTTGCAAATCTCTCATGAATCTTGTTTCGAGATTTGGAACTTTGACTCCATTCACAACAAGTATTTTGGACTCACAACATGTATTTTACTATAGGATTTATCTTATAGATGAGAATTGAATTCAAAGTTTATGTGACTTATAATGGTGAATCAAGTCATGTAATGGCTTCACAACTTGAAATTATTCACGAATTTACTTCACAACTTGTAGCATGTTGTGAAATGATACTACACACTATGTAATGATGTTTCACGATGTGTAATAGCCACTTTTGTTTCTTTTATACAATTTTTCCTTTGAAAAATTGAAATTCTATTTCCTGTAATAAACAAAACACACCGGGTTCATTATTGAGTAAATCATTGAAAATACTTAATAAAATGAAAAAAATGTATATATGATTGCAGTTTATCACTAAACTTTCTATTATTTGGATTGTGATGTTATTATGTGATGTAATATTTATCTTATGTAAATGATATAAAATAAATATATATTTATCTTGAGTTTCTATAGTTGGTATCAAAGTAGGGTTTAGTTTTTTTGAGGATTATTTTAGTTGTTTTTGCAGATTATGATAAGATAACTTTAGTGAAAACCCTAGAGATAAATCTAAGGGATAAGTCTAAGTGTATGATGATATCATACAATTTTGGGGACTTTTAATCTGTATATTTTCTATAAATTACATCCTTTTATAGATATTGGCAAGTGGAAATGACTATGGGATAGATACACCTAGGGTTAATCACTCTAAAAAATACTGGTTGAGTATTAACTCGATCTATACTTGAAACATGATGAGTAGGTCTAGGACTACACACCTATTCAGAAACCATTGGGGGATATTCTTTAGTCAATTTCATTCTCTTTATGCACTATTATGATGGATTTATTATGTTAAGGAATTAGGTCAAGGATTATGAGAGAACCCAATATGAAGAAACCAATAATAAACTGAGAGTGATTTAGGTGGAACTGAAAGCTAATGCTGTTGTTTTAAAGAGTAAGAAATTTTAGGGTTGATGTTTTCATAAGATCAATTATGATAATTCTATTATGGTGTTAATTATTCATCATTGATAACCCACTTGGTTTTAGTAATGGCTAAATCCTGAAGGATCCAAGTTAACAATGGATTCTATGGAAAATTAAAAGATTTTACCTACAACCAATCTAACAAGATAAGAGTTAGACTGAGAATTATTGTGATTATGTCAAACTAGTTATCAAGAATTATGATAAAAAACATAGACTTAGTTGAGTTTACAAACATGCAAAATAAGAGAAGTGTAAAATATCATGGAATTTTAGGATATAAAGATGATGAAAGAAATAATATTTTATTACCTTCATGAATTTTTTTTGGGAAGATGCACCCAGGGTAGTGTCTCAAAGAAATTAAAATATTTCTTATTTGTGGTAATTAAGGTAATAGAGAAACTAATTTCCAAGAAAAAAGAGGAGTTTAGTGGGAACTATGAAAGAAAAAATAGTTATTCATAAGGTACCATTAACAATTCAATTTCTTAAATGTGTGAAACTTAATAAATACTTAAATCAATACCCTAATCCAAGGGATATCAAGGATGATAATAATTACAAATTTCTAAGAAAAATAGAATAAGTGAATGCCTATGCAACCAAAACTATTGAAGTGAGTTTCAAAAATGATACGGAGTGAGGAAAATTGATAGTCCAATAAAGAATTGTGAGTGTTTAATTTAATTCTTGTTCAACCCACTCATTTGTACCTAATATATTTTCTAAAAACATAAAATCATCACCTGGATGACTAAATTTTGATTTTTTAATAAAAATTATATTGGTACAATTATTGTATCCCATATTTAAGTTTATGATAAAGTGACTTGTGAAAATATTATTATCCTTCATTAAGATGAATTTAATGTGATTTTGGAAATGGATTAACTATCTCCATATGAACTCTATAGTAATGAAATAGGGAGATCATATTTCATATCTCAAATCAACTTATGATCACTTATCACTATAAGGTATGTGATAAACTCTCCAGGAAAATTGATTCCATTATATAGGACTTAAACCCAATCATGATGTTATGTACCAACTTGAGATTTCCATCCATCATATGCTCAAGCAGGCTTGTAAAAACCATAAAGTGTGTTCCTGATCACTCCAGGGTGGTGTCAAGAACCCGGACATAAAAAACGAGTACTTGTGAATGGTTTTTCCTAATAAATAATTGGAAAAAAAACAACATAAATTAAATAAAATTTCAACATGAATATTTTATATTCCAAAAATCCATTCCTGAAACATATGTGGAGAAATAAAAACAACAACAGATATATCTTTGTATAAAAAAATCTCATATCACACTGTGAACACCCTCTCCTATAGAAACAACCTCCAATAGTGCCTATCTTTAGCAACTGTAATATCTATACACCTCCAACAATTGAAATATATAAAATGAACTAAAAGAATGATGAAATAAAAATAAACTAAAATGAATAATAAACAACCAATATACCTAGGAAAACTAACCCCTATGACCCATGGTCACACTAAACCAACGATGAACCATAAATTTCTTCAAGAGTGATCATGAACCAAGGAAGATCCTGAAACTAAAATGTTATATATGTTTGCATGACCATAAAAATGCCTAGTAGGTCACCATATACTTTACCACATGTATACCCTTAAATTAAAAATCAATTCACATACTAGTTTGAAAAATTAAATTAATAAATATGATTTCCATTTTTTTACAAGAAAATATAGTATCACACAAAATTTATAAAATTAATTTTATTTTATTTTTATTTTCAATGAATAAAATCACTTAGAAAAATTTTTATTACCCTACAACGATGCCATAGAAAACCCCCATTTAAAAAACCATTTTCTAATACATTTTAGAAAAAATATCCCTTTATCAAAGCTTTTAAAATCATAAATAATAAATAATTCTAAAAAGATACTTTAATAAGCTAGATAAAACAATTATAAAGGAAAAATTATTTCAAGAATTTAAATATAAAAAGAAAGAGTCCAAAGTGAGTGAGTCAAAACTAAGACCCATGGGAAATCCTAAGGAAACCAAGATTAGGGATTGTCATCCTAGGATCCTCTTACTCTCAGTGATCAAACCATATAATTCCATTCTCATTCATGGGTCTCTATGGGGGACCATATCAAAAACTAGCACTAACAAAATCCATGTCACACTATTTTTAATAAGTGTTGTATTTTTTTCATAGGCTAGGGAAGTCCAGATCCCTACTACCTCTGACTAGTGTACTTTTCCTAGTAATCCCACTTAAATACTTGGGGTTCCCATGTGCTAACCTCTTTACAAGAAACTCATTACAATTATTCTTTTTTTCAAAACCAACACACCCATTTAAACCATTTTTCTCCTCCAATGAAGGGGAAACACTTGAAATACCCAAGAGACATATAATAAATCATTGAAACCATCACAACATGAGTTTAAGTAATTAAAGAATCCTTTACAAATATCCATGAAAAAATAAAAATATTCCAACCAGCACATTATGATATTATTTATAAAATCAATTTAAAACATGATTAAAAAACAAATTTGATAACAAACTTAATTTTTTTGAAGTTTTCCCTCTCATTATACCCATAAAAATTTACAAAAACACATATATTACTCTCATTGTATAAATTCAAATGTTTCCATGTGATTTTTACACTCACACACTCACAAATATATATGTATACCCATGTATACATGCATAACCATTGGATTCATAAAAATACCTTTGTAAAACTTCATATTAAAAATAAAATTCAATCTTTAAATATTTTACAAATACTTGGTATTTCAAGTATTTCTTAAGATGAAAAGTAGTAATTAAGAGATACTTGATAATTTTCAATGAAAATTGAAATACCTTTTAAAAACTAAAAATTTATTTATAATGGACAATTAGAAAATTTAAAAAATATTCAATGTTAATTATTAAAGGGAAATATATTTAAACTAATGTACAATATATAAATACCCTATGCTTTTAGTAAAAACCAAGTTTAAAGATAATTTTTTATTTAGAAATACTATAAATGTTCATAATGAAATTTTTAGTTACCAAAAACTTGAATTAAAATGATAATAAATTAAAAGTTCTAAAATTAAATAATTATGAATGGGGTAAACCTAGCTAGATTAAATGTAGATAGTGATACCACTTCAATAATGATAAGAGGAATTTCTTGGTAGGAAGCCACACACCCTAGGAAACTAAAGATGCAAGAAAACATCAAAAATAAAAAAAACCTATACCCTAAGGTTTAGAACACTTGAAACGTAGAAATGGGGAAGAAAAGAGGGGGAATAAATAAGGAAAATAAGATGACATAGGAATCACAACTCCAACCTGAGGTGATCACACACACAATCAAGGAAAAATTAGCACTAAGTGGAGGTTGAGATCAAGGGGGTTGTGCACCTGGGGTTACTAGACATCCATTGTTAAAAGATGGAATATGAGAGGGATAATAGTTCATATTGAGTAAAATTAAATACGGGCGTGGGTGTTTTAATTTATTAAGGTGAAAAGACCTTGGCTGGATTGACCATTGAGAGGGGAGGGGTTAATTGGTGGTTTCTTTTTAAAAATTAATTTTATTTTGAATTCAACCTATTGAACTTGTTAAGGATCTCAATACACTAAATAGTATCTCTAAATGTCATGTAATGTGTTTTAGTAATAATATAAATAGCATCACACAATATTTAAAAGGTTTGACTGAAAGGTCCACTCCTTTCTATGTTGGTTATACCCCCCCAACATGGATTCTACACTTTAATCTTATTTTAGCGATTACAATGGTTTAGGAAGTAACTGTTTATTCCCCCAAATAATTGATCCTCTAGTTTATTCTTGTTATACCCCTTATCAATCTAACTATTCTTCCTCAGCTGGTTATACCCCTCAACCATTTCCTTCTCCCAGCTCTAACTGAGTGGCTTCTTCTGCTATGACTCTAACTGAATACTTCAAATTTATTTAAGAATTCATACACTATAGTATGATATTCTAATCTTCTTACACAAGATCACTGATTCACGATTTCTTGTGTACCTATTCAAGTACCTTTTTTTCTCTTATGGTCTTTCTCACAAATATCCGATCACCTATTCTTGATCAGTTTCCTCAATGCAACTATGTTCGGGTTGATTATTCCTTCAGGATAAAGTCCCAACCTCACTATGATGTGAGAAAGTTGTGCACACAGTGTCTTCAATTAAATTGTGAAATTATAATTCTTTAAAAATATCAATCCTCTTCTAAGCAATATTCATGAATGTCTCTTGAGATTCTCAATGTTTATGCATGTATAAGATTATTACATGCATGTGCTCACTTATTATGCATGAATTAATTATTTGCTTCTTTACACTCTCTCACACATAATACATTTCTATATTGATTAAATTATTAAGAAATAACATGTGAATGGGAATACATATGAATTCAAAAATTGTTCACAAAATGCTTAATGTGAAAACTTGGCCTTCTCAACCTTCCTTCGCACACACACACTGTGCACACACACTGCCTATGTTCTTTAGTTCTGATTCAATGCTTGTGTGTGTAAACTTTCCTTTGTGTGAAACCATGTTATTTTGTGATCATGTAAACAAAATCATGATTGGTATTCTTCATGCATGACAAATGATCATTGTTTCCTTTGTGCAAGTGAAGATATTAAGTGCACTGACCTCTCTTTTAAGCTCACTATCTCTCTATGATTCGCGAAACACAGTGTAGGTGAAACTGTCTTGTAGATATTTGTGATCGAGGGAGGAATGTTATTGCACTATCCCAATTGCCTCATGTAAATCAGTTTATCATGAAGTACAATTAGTGTGCATTGAAAAATTCATATTCTCATGAAAATATTATCTTTTGTGCAAGTAGTACCTATGCAGAAGGGATTATCCTTTGCAAACCAGCAGATTGTGGTGCTATATTTATCTAGAAATGAGAGATAATATTTCTCAACATCACCTCATATTATATGAACTACTAATTTTATATGAAATGATCACAATTACTTACACTAATTAGATGAAAAATTCATGCCACATTATAGCTCTGTAAAAAATGCTGAGTCATGGACTTCTTCTAACAACCGATACGTTCAAGATCTTCTCAAGTGTATTATAAAAATAACAGCATCTCAAATTTTCAATCCTCCTTTGTAGTGAGATATTATCATTCAAGTGATATGGATCAAATTCTCCTTATTTAATATTCTAAGACCAACCATATCACATATTAAATGGTCTCTGTAACTAATATTTTCATTTAGCTGAAGTGATTTAATCCTTTGATTTTATCGCATGCATGAAATATGTAATTGCATGCATAATCTTGGTTCAATAATCTGACTCTCATGATATAAGAAACATAAAAAAAGATGGTCAAAGATTGATCACTAGTGGATCTTCCATGTGCTATGGTGTATTAGTGCTCATCAAGGAGTGCTGAGTAATAAGACAATCCCTTAGTTGATAGAACAATATAGATGAACTCAATCCGACTGTGTGAGAGATTTCTTTATGTTTTTTAAGTAGAGGAACAATACCCCCACTTTTTTCCAACATCAAAAGTTCTTAGAGGTTGGGGAATGGTATATTAATAATTTCATGCTTATATACACTCATATATATTCTCTCCCTCTCAATATTACCCCATACCGCTTCTGTATGTCATTGTGCTACACCACACGGTGGCATCGCTGCTCCTACGCCTTATACATGGGAAATAATGGGAATATACATGAATCTGATTCTCTAATACCTTCAGTATAGCCCTAGACGTGGGCATGGTCAACTCCTTTAGGTCACACATGGGCCCTGGTTGAGCCTATATTGGGATGGCCTACCAGTTGGACTTTCCTTTTATGTATGGGCTCAATATACTTAGAGAAATATTCTTTATATAATAAAATGAAATTCATACCCATATAAAATATTACAACCAACATTTTCAAATCCTTTCTCCTTTATTCTTCATGCAACATGAATATGAACTTATACTTTTGAATGGCCTCCACTTGTTGTAAATAATGTGAAATATACTTAACACATGTGTTAAACATTTAGATCACTTATAAAAATTATCAAATTTGAAATAGATAATTGTCTAATCCTGACATCTAATTCCATAAAATGAATCTATAACAATTCTCCAGGTTTCACAACTTCTAATTATCAACTTATGAAACCCGTATTGACTTATAATTCCCAATAAATTTAAAAAAGATCCCACCAATATCACCCTTTTTATTTTGTTTTCAATACCTATTTTAAACACCTTTCAGGAGTCAATATGTGTTCTCACACTTTTATCCCCATTATTGTCAATCAAATGAAAAGGAAATGTGGGGATTTTATGAAAACAATGTTCTCATCCTTTTGAAGATTATTTCTTGAATACCTCTGAGAGAGGGATAATATCACATGGTTCTATTATAAAATATCTTTTAGTTAATAAACTCTAGGTCTACTTGGTCTAATCCGGTGTAGAAAACAAGAAATATATGACCAAGGTTCTCAATGCTGTCCATAAACAACCATGAATGTGAAATAATGCTCAGAATATCTCAATTACCATTCATGGGGTTGAAAATAATTATATATTTCAATGAAATGCTAAATCCTACACATACTTCAACAAACACATCAAAAAATTCCTATGAAAAGACAAATCTCCCCCTTTATCTCATTTTTCATCAACCAAAAACACCCTTAATTGATATGATAAACACACTTAAGAATGGGGGATGGAATTGTGATTGGAATACCTTATATCATCAATGACCCCCCTCAAGGGATTCATCCATCTCCTTCCTTTAATTTCATGGAATTCACTAGACTTTACGAATGGCAATCACATTTTGATTTCAAAAAGTGACAGCCTCAAACATCTCCTTCAATTCCCTACATTGTTAGTTAAAAACACAAGAATTCATATATATGGTAATAAGGAGGGACCTAAATTGTTCCTCAATGTGAACATCAAGGTTGAGATGTTTTTCTTAACCAAGTTTCTACACTATCTACAGTCTTTATGCTTCCACATCTACTTTTCAAATCTGATTTATCTTTTCGTAACATGGATATCATCACTCCCACCACTTCATTGGGTGATATATTTCTTATTTCTTTATCCATAAAATTACATGCATCTACTGATGAAAGCTTTATTATGTTCAAGGATTCTTCTTATGCTAGAAATGTTGGTCAATATCCTCTTTCACTATGTCTATATTTATTACATCTCTAACAAAAAACATATTCAATAAACGAGTTTTCATTTGTTGAAAAACTCTCATGAAATTCATCTTCTTCATGCAGAATATTTAATTTTCATTTAGCACTATATTTTAATTATGCTTCTTATAACATTCTAGATTTCTCCAAATCATCAAGAAAAATTAAAAGAATGTATTTGGGAATGTTAACAGCATGTTTGGAGCTTCAAATGGATTTAAATTTATTTTTCCATTTCATATAGGATAATATCTATCATTATTCTTATTAGTGACTATTGGTTTAACAATTTTCTTGTTTTTTCGATAGCCCAAGGATGAATTTTCACCTTTTCTATTTTTTATATTTCTCTTCTCTGGTTCTTGAATTATATTTTCTTTATCTTTGCTCCCCCTAAGTACATGATTTCTATTTTTCTCATGATTTGATATGTTATGCCAACATTCAACTACATTCTAAAAAAAATTCAAGCACCACCAACAATAACCTATGAGACTTATTATTTTCTTTTGAGGTGTAGTATTTAGATTTTATAGATTGTAAACCTTATTATTTCTAAGTGAAACCATAACTCTTTGGTTCAATTCATATGGAACATTTCTTCAAGATGCTTTTCAAATCCTTCCTTGATGTGGTAGATTTAACAAATTTTTTTATCTTCCATAATTTCCTGGAATTTGATTTTCAAACTATATGAGTACTTAAGACAACATTTGTAAAAAAAAGGTTCTAGGTTATGGGATACCTCCTTCACGAAGGATGTTTCCTTTTGATTAGAGAGTGATATCATGTTCTTCTTGAAGTTATGATCCTCTAAGCACAATTATTTAACAACATCTCTTTTTATAGTAATATGAGAAGTTCCAACTTGTGATCATTCCTGATTCTTTAATCTCACCTCTAGCTCTAATAACTTCATGTTGAATGAGTTATTCTCATCCTAAATTTATCTAAGCTTGAATTCCCATTTCTATTTAAGCTAATTTATTTTTTCTTCATGAATACTTTTTGATTCTTACAATGAAATGTCAAGCTCCTTTAACCTATTATCCTTTTATTCTAATTGAGAATCTTTGACAACCATAGATTTTTTTTTGAAAATTTTTAAATGCATGGAAAAATTATACAAATATAATCTCAAGGAATTATTTCTCACAAACACTTCCCTACAATTATTCAATAGTTTTATCATATCTTTCATTTAAAATAGAAAATTTTTCTTCATTTTCTTTCAAAAGTTTTGTAAGAGTGTTGGACATATCAAAAATTTTAAGCAATGCCGCTTTTATGGCCTCAGCTTCTTTTTTTCAGCTACAATTCTTCATCTTGAAGACCCATGATTCCTATAAAAATATGTTTTACCACTTCTATAGGGATATTATTTAGATGTTATTTGAGTACGAACTGAAGAACATTTAGTGATCCATTATCATCTCATATTGAAAAATATTCATTAGAAGAATCATATCTGAAAGAATTATTTCATGTATTACATTTTAGATTACCTATAATTTGAGGTGTCTCTCCACTTAGAATGAGATTCTTCTTCAGCTTACTATATTGTTTCTTCTTCTTCTTATTCTGATTCTTGGTAGATATCTCCATATATGGTATCTCAATCATTTTCTGAACTATTCTCTTCATAAATAATTTCTTGAATATTTAGAGGGAACCTCCCTATGACACAACTTGAAAATCCCCATGCCAGATTGACCACTAAGAGGGAAGGGGTGAATCCGTGGTTTCTTTTTACACATTCCTTTTATTTTGAATTTAACCTCTTAAACTTTCAAGGGTTATCAATCCACTCTATAGTATCTCTCAATCACACTTCATGTGTAGTAGTAATAACAAAAAGGTAATCACACAATATTTACAAGGTTCGGCCGAAATGCCTACTCCTTTCCATGTTGGCTATACCCCCAACATGGATTCTCCACTATAATCATATTTTAGTGATTAAAATGGTTTATGAAGTAACTAGTTATACCCCCTAGTAATCGATCCTCTAGTTGATTCTGGTTATACACCTAGTAATCCAACTCTTCTAACCTTAGTTATTTATACCCCCCCTAATGTCTCCTACTCCCAAAACCAACTGAGAGGCATCTTATGCTTCATCTCCAATCGAATACTTCACATTTATTTAAGGCTTGATCTACTATAGGATGATCTTATTATCTTCCTCCACAAGCTCACTAAATCATACTTGCTTGTTTACCCGTTCAATTACCTTTTCAGCTCTACTGATCATACTCACAAATCTTTAATCATCTATTCTTGGGCAGTTGCCTTAGTGAAACTTTGTTCGGGATTATTATTCATTCTTCTTGTAGTCCCAAACTCACTATGATGTGTGCAAGTTGTTGGAACAAAGTCTTTAATTAAATTGTGCAAGAATAAAGATTTCAGAAAATCATATATATTTCAAGTACTCTTCATGCATGTTTACTGGGCTTCACAATGATTATGCATATTTAATATGATTACATTCATGTTCTCATTTAATATGCATGAATTAATTCTTTGCTTATTTTCACTCACACACACCTTTCTGTTTAGATCGGTTCAATTATTAAGGAATCACATGTGCATGGGAATACATATGAATTCAAAAACTATTTAAAAAAATGATTCTTTTGATTACTTGGCTTTCTAAACCTTCTTCGTACAAACACACTATTCACACACACTACCTATGTTCTTTATTTCTAATTCAATGCTTTTGTGTGTATATTGTTCTCTTCATGAAACCATATAGGTCCATGATCATGTAAACCAAAGCACAATTTTTATTCTTTTTGAATAGTGAATGATCACCATTTTTTTCATGTATGTAAATATATTAAGTGAGAAAATCTCTGATTCAATCTCACTGTCTCTCTATGCTTCATGAAACAAAATTTAGGTGACACAATATCATAGATATTTATAAGACAGGGTGGTGAATTATTGTGCTATCCTCATTACTTCATGGAACTCAGTTAATCATGGAGCATAACAAGTTTTAAATGTACAAGTTTTATGCTCACATAAATCTTCACCTTTTCATAAGAAGTAGCTACATGGGAGGGATTCTCCCTCGTAAACCAGCATATCACGGTGCTCTATTTCTATGGAAATAAGAGATTCTCAATATTTTTCAGCAGCACCTCATTGACACCAGACTCCTCCTTTTATAGGAAAATATCATAGTTACTTTCACCACCTAGATCCATAAGTCATGCCACATCATAGCTTCGTAAATAATTCCATGAATTGGAATTATTCAAACACCTGATATGTTCAGAATCTTGTCAAGTGTATGCCTAAAATAATGAAATCTCAGATTCACAACCAGCTTTATGGTGAGATACTCTCATTCATGTGATGGGGATTTAATGATCCTTATTTAATATTCAAAGTATGAACATATCATGTACATAACAACCTCTGCAACTAACATTTCCATTCATCCAAAGTGATCCCATACTTTATGTTTATTAAATGCATGTAAGATGTAATTACATGCATGATCTCAATTTGATTGTTCGAACCTCATACTATTAGAAGCATAAAAAAGATGGATGAAGATCAATCACTGATGGATCTTCCATTTTCTTTGAAATACTGGTGTTCATTGAGGAGTTCTAAGGAAGAATATGATACCTTGGTTGATTAGACTGCACATATGAACTCAATCCAATGGTGTGGGAGATGTCAATAAGTTTTTTATGAATTGGAACAATACCTTTCCTTCATTTGTCCCACATTGAAACTTCATAGTAGTTGGGAATGGTATATCACCTAGATATCACTTGTATAAACTCATAAATCTCAACCCCCTCTTAGTATCACCCCATACCACTTCTTCATGCCGCTGTGCCAGCCCACATAGTGGTGCCACCACTCCTGCACCTTATAAATAGGCACTTCTAGGCCTATACACATCCCATATTCTCTATGGCCTTTAGGCTAGCCATAGATGGGCACCTATAGGCGTGTTCTACCCCTTAAGGTCCCACATGGGCCTTGGATGATCTTGGTTTGGGCTGGCCCATTGGTTGGACTTTGTTTTTATGTAATGCCTCAAAATACTTAGAGAAATATTCTAAGTATAATAAAATGAAATACATACCCATACCAGATATGACAACCAACCTTTTCAACTCTTTTCTCCTTTTTTTATTCATGAAACATAAATATGAACTTCTAATTTTTCATAGGCTCCAGTTGTTGTAAACAATGTGAAAAATCCTTTGCACATGTGTTAAAAATTTAAGATCACTTCAAACAATCATCAAATTTGACATAGAGAATTGTCCAAGTGTGACATCCAATGCCATAAAATGAATCCATAACAATTATCTAGGCATAATAACTTCCCATTTTTGACTTACTAAACACATATTGACGCATCATTGAAAAAATTAAATACAGGGCCCAACATAAGGATATTTTAAGAAAAAGTAAATTTTAAAATTCCAAGAGAGTCGTATGGTTTGGCTACACACATGGAAAAACATGCATCGTCCATGTAACTGACACTAGACATTTGAGGCACAATTATAGTTAGGTCACATAGTTTTCTAAACCACGAAAAAACCTTAAAAAACTACTCTATTAAAAAGATAGACCCATCCTCAGGGCCGCCACATAGTTTGACCAACCATGAAATATTCAAAAAATGATTAATTTTTTTAAAAATATCTAAATTAAAATCACCAAAACTCAAAAATCAAATTGATATAAGTAAATAAATAAATAAAATAAAATAAAATAAAATATGAATATCATTGATTGGGTGTGAAAATTCTCCCCACCATGACCCTTTGTACCCTTATAAAGACACCAAATTCATGAAGGAGGACACACCAAAGGAACTTAGGATATAAAAAGAAACCAATCAAACAAATAAATCCAAACCACTCCAACTCCAACATAAAATGAATAACCCGTAAGTTTCCTCAAATTTATATGTCACAGCAGATGACTTTGATAAAAAATACAAGGTATGGAGACCCATAAGGGATCTCCCCACAATTTAAGGGTTCCTATAGAATGGTGGATTAAAAAGTCAAGGACACTCCATGAGAATCAATACAAATCATAACCCAAGAAAGAGATTGGACAAGGGAGAAAAATAATACCTCAAAATCATTACCACACCACTTCCAATAAATAGCATAACCCACAAGGAAAACTCTCATGATTCTCCAAAATGAAGGCCACCAACACTCTCACCCCCCTTCTTTTTACCATGATTGAAAATCAAAGAGGCATAATTCATGAACAATCCTCTTCAAGAACAAATTGGGTTCCAAACTTAGGTTAAGAGTAAAGGTAGGGTGACCTATGAAATCAAATGAAAATCACCAACCATGGCTATCCCAAAAATTGTCAAATCAAAACCAGTCCAAACCCAATAATAAACTCAATTGGCATAGAGTCTATCCTATTCATAAAAAACACACATCGAGGGGTTTCCATGTCTATTTAATAAAAAATATACCTCACCACAACTATTGTCATGTAATATCATCAATAAACACATCCCCGCCGAAAAATCCAATACATATCACAAAAGTATCACAAGCCTCTTGAACAATCAATGAGGGACCAAAAGAGGAAAACTCAAGTATCGACTACCACAAGAACTCAATCAATCAAGAACACATAATAGGAAATCTCCATGAAAAAAAAACACCCAATATTTTTTGGTATAAATATTCAAACAACACGAAAAATTAATCCAAAAATAATAAAAAATTAATCCTGATAAAACAAATGCAAAAAACTATTTAAAACAAACTACAATCCAAACTTTAAAATCCTTAAATATTCCTAGAAAATATTTTTTCTTTAAAATTAAAATTTTAAACCCCATATAAAATAAAAACGGAATGTAAAATGCCACAAAAAAATAATAATTCAAATTTAAAAATAATAAATAAAGAACCCAAATTACAATTACATCCCAAAGTAATTTAAAATCAAATAAAAGTAACATGTTTCTCCTTTAAAAACATTTTTAAAACCCCACATTTGGTTTTAAGAATCTTGAATCCTTATCAAAAACCATTTTGATCCTTAATATCAAAATTTGAAACCTTTGGTATCCATTAAAACTAATTTAAAACTATAAACTTCCTTTACTAAAATATATAATCCCCATTTAAAATAATTTTAAATCTTTTCAAGTTATTTTTTAGAACACCTCATCAGTGTTAAAACATAAAATCAATTTTAATTCATTTTTATGAAAATCATTATTAATTATTTCAATACTCACTTTTACCATTTAAAAAATAATTGCATATGAAAAATTTATTGAAATAAAATCAAATCATATGAACATGCTACATGGAATAATTATAAATACAAAAGAACCCAAAATAAAATTCCTAAGGGGCCAGTGGTCGTACATGGTTGGATCACATAATTTTACGGGCCATGGTCCAATCATGCAACTAACATGAAGAGTTTTTTGGAACCATCCACATGGGATCCATACGGATTGTTAGTCCATGCAAGATACTAGTTCCTTCCTTCACATCCCCCTTTTCACCCCAAATACCAAAATCATTATAAAGAAACCCATAAAACATCCAAATAAATCATAATTAAATCAATTAAATATAAAAATCCATAAAATGAATAAAAAAGGTCAAAAATAAAATTCAAGTCCCTACATCCCCTGAAAACCCATGTTTTGAATGAGAGTGGTGATCAAACACCAACCCATGACCCACCTACCGAGCTATAAAAATATTATCTCTCATTGACCAAACATCCCAAATAACAAGGGAACTTCAAGAACCTAGGTCCACTCAAAAACCTATCTCTAATACCATTTTTTCACAAACTAGCCCAATATTTTCATCTTTCAGATACCTAAGCTGGCCTATGATAACCTCAAAGCACATTCCCAATTTTCCCAGGGTGACATCAAGTTCCAGGGCATCATAAATAAGCAGGGGGAATGATTTCTCCCAATAAATAATTAGGAAAGAAAACTTAAGAAATTTAATAAAATTACAACATGGCTCATCCATATGTCAGACGTCCATGCCCAAAACATATGAGTAGAAATTGAAAAAAATAGATATAAAAATGTAGAAAAAACCCTCGACTCACACTCTGAATACCCTCCCTGGTAGAAACTCCCTCCAAATTTCCTATCCTCAAATACCATAATATCTCTACACATGAAACAGTAAAAATCAGTAAAAAGTTTGACATGGATAATGCGATAAAAAGAAACTAAAACAGAGAATAAAAAATGGACATACCTGGGAAAACTAACCCATGTGACCCATGGTTACAATTCACCCAAACTAAAACATAAATTTCTAAAAGAGTGATCATGAACCAAGGAAGATATTTAAACTAAAATAATTATATAGGCATGAGAAAAAAATGCTCAGTAGGCCACCAATCACCTTGCCACATGCTTACCCTTAAATTATAGATCCATTCTAATTATAGTTTGAAAATAAAATTAATAAATATGTTACATATTTTTTATAAAAAAATACATTATCTAATAATATTTATAAAATTAATTTTATTTTCTTTTTATTTTAAATGAAAACAATCACTTAGAAAACATTTTTTTCAAACTATGCCTATGCTATAAAAAACTTCATTTGAAAAACTATTTCCTATCCATTTTAGAAACAATTCACTTTATTAAAGTTTTTAAAACCTTAAAGAATTAAGAGGGATAAAAACATACTTTAACAAGCTAGATAAAACAAGTTTAAAGGATACATGATTTCAAGAATTTAAATAGAAAAATAATGAGTCCAAAGTGAGTGAGTCAAAACTAATTACCATAGGAAACCCTAGGGAAGATAATGTTAGGGATTTTCATCCCATGATCCTCATACTCTCAGTGATTTAAATATATAATACCATTCCCATGCACATGCCACTAGGGGGGACATTCCAAAATATGGAAGTAACAAAACAAATGTCACATGATGTTTAATTAATATTGTGTAATTATTCATAGGCATGGGAGGTAAGTCCATATACCTAGTACCACTAGTGCAGAAAACGTTTTTTACGTCGGTTATTTTTTATGTTTTACGTCGGTTTCTAGCCGACGTTAATACGTGCGACGTTATAAATAAGGTTTTTGACGTCGGTTATTTAAAAACCGACGTCAAAAACATAAAATCGCGATGTTTATCACGTTGGTTATTTTAGAACCAACGTGATAAAGAAAATGGGAAGGGTTTATCACGTCGGTTCTTTAACAACTGACGTGATAAAAGGCCTGAAAAATGGTTTATCACGTCGGTTATTAAACAACCGATGTGATAAACAGGGGCGAGGGGGGTTTATCACATCGGTTCATATAGAACCGACGTGATAAACTGGGGTGAGCATGGTTTATCACGTCGGTTCTTATAAAACCGATGTGAAAAACCGGGGGAAGGGGGTTTATCACGTCGGTTATTGAATAACCGACGTGATAAACCATTGTCCAGGCTTTTTATCACGTCAGTTATTCAATAACTGACGTGATAAACCATTCTCCAGGCCTTTTATCACGTCGGTTATTTAATAACCGACGTGATAAACCATTCTCCAGGCCTTTTATCACATCGGTTATTAAATAACCGATGTGATAAACCATTCTCCAGGCCTTTTATCACGTCGGTTATTAAATAACCGATGTGATAAATGATTGTCCAGGCATTTTATAAAGTCGGTTATTAAATAACTGACGTGATAAAAGGCCTGGAGAATGGTTTATCACGTCGGTTATTTAATAACCGACGTGATAAACCCAATTTTTTTTTAAACAGAATGCAGTCATATTCTCTCCACCAGAATCAACCAGAAAACAAATCAAGAAATCGTACCACAAAAACAGAAGTAGATCAAAATTAAGCATGTATATAGATAACATATAAAACTTACCCCTAGACAGCCCCCACCCTCATTTATACCCCATGGACAGCCCTCCCCCACCCCGTTGGAGCCCTCACCCTCATGTATACCCCTGGACAACCCTCCCCCACCCCGTTGGAGCTGCCACCCTCATGTATACCCCTTGGACAACCCCCCCACCCCACCCCATTGGAGCCCCCACCACACTCCTGGACTGCCCCCTGACCCCCCGACCCCCCGACCCCCGGACACCCCCAAACACCCCTCGAAAACCCCCACCCGCCTGAACAGCACCCCCTCACCCCACTTGACATCCCCCACCACACCCTTGGACAGCCCCAAACACCCCTGGACAACCCCCCCACCCCTGGACAACACTCCCACACCCCTGGACCGCCTTCCCACACCCCTGGACATCCCTGCCACCCCAGGACTGTCCCCCCACCCCACCGGACAACCCTCCCAGACCGCTGGACACCCCCCAACCCCACTGAACACACCCCCACACCCTTAGAACCCCTCCCCCATAGACCCAAATCCATACCAGAAAAACCATCAAAAGTAGACCAAAACAAGAAGTAGATAAAAATTAAACATTCACTTATATAACATTCAAAACTTACACTGTCAACTTCAAAAAAAACTAAATCCAACCTAAACAACTACCAAATACACAATTAAAACGACAATATTCAAAATTACATTTTACATTACAAACAACTAAAATTCAATCAAACCTGTAAAATAATTTGACCACTCCACTTGTACGTGTTTGATGTCTTCAGCAGTATAGGGTTGAGGGTCATCAAAAATCTACAAATGAAAAAGAAGATAGTTAACGTGTATAATGAATAAATCAAATTGAAATATTATGGAAAAGTTTAAGAGGAAATTGTACCAGGTTAAAATTCACAACTGTCCCAGTTGTTATTATTTCATACATAAATCTTAACATATAATATCTGCATTCGATGATGCCTTGTTGTTCATGAAAATTCTGTTTGAATGAGTGTAAATTCAATATATTATTTTTATGTAATAAATCAAAAAGTACAAATTATAAATGGAAATTTACCTTCGCATTTACATATTTGATCTTTGCATTTCTTTTCTTTGTATTTTTTCGAAAGTAGGTCCATGCACTGTTAGAAAATAATATGAATGGGGTAAATTTAAAATTCATTATAATATATAAAACTATTGAGAAATTGAAACTTACTTTTCCAATATATTCTTAAAACTTTCCCGCACATCACCATGAACAGAGCATATCCAATAAAGAGCTTTCTCCCTTGGAAAAAAAATCCCTAACATCCAATGATCACTGATAAAAGGAAATTTAATGTTAGTGGTTTTTTATGTTAAAAGATAATTAACTCTTTGAGAGAAATGTGTTTCATACCTCTCACAAAAAGGAATCATCCAACATTGTGTGATTATATTCTTTTCAAATCTTTCAGCAATATAAACCATTCTTTGTTCCTCATTCAATGCACATGCTTCAGGGGAAATCAATTGCGGGTCCATGAATCCATATACTTCTGTCAGCTCATTCCTGTCACAAATTTTATAAAGATACCTAATACAAAACATACATAAGTATACATTTTTAATAAATATAACGCAGGGAAAAGGTGTTAAGACTTACATGGAAAAAATTTGCACCACGTTGATGCCCAACTTATCTCCAGTAACAAGCTCCATGATATCAGTTTTTGTAATCCCCACACTTATTTCACATCCAAAAACATGAGATTCCATTGGAAACTCATAAAAACCCAACAAAAAATGTGAATATCTTGACAATCTGTCAAGACCACTGGAATCTGTATCTGATGTCATAGCCTATTGTCTTTGTTGTTGTCTATACAGTATTTCTTTACCTTTGAAGTATTCCTGTGAATTTTTTTTTGAAAAATATAGTAGTTTTCAAATGATAAAAAAACTTTAATAAAAAAATAAAATAAAAGATATAACATTCATACCTCTATGGTAATGAGTCGAAGAAGTCTGGATGGCCAAACTAAAAAATGACCGACACTCTGTCCAACTGTCGCCACCTCATCTGTAGGTATTGGTACCCTAGCTGATCTATCTATAATATCCTATACAGTGACCCTATGATTCTCTACCTCTAATTTTTGATGATGAACTGTATCTCCTATACAATATACCAACTCGTATGATACTATATGATGTTGAGAATCATCAACATACAACTCGCAATATGTAGGAAGCTGCGGTGGAGGCGTAGGATAAAAAATGGGGTCCACAGGCTGAGGTGGGGGAGTGGGAGCTACTGGCGGAGGTGGAGGATAAATAATGGGGTCTGCAGGGGGGAGGTGGAGGAGTGGGAGCTGCAGTCTGAAATTGTCTTTGCATTTCTGCAAACATAGACTGCACTGACTCTCTAATCTTGTCCTCCATCATCGCATTAATATTTTGAACTTCAGCCTCCAAGGATTCTATTTTTTTATAAACCCCTCAATGTTAGAAGTTGAAGAACGTGGAAACACTTTTCTTACCGATACACCTGCCGGATATCCTCTTACACGACCAGGATGTTCGGGCCTTCCCAATACTGCAAATAAAATACCTTCCCTCCCAGTAGCTCTAAATGTCCCCTCTGAACTTTTCTCCTTAAGAGAGTCCTGTATTAATTAATTGAACATTTCTGTAATGATTGAAACTTATATGAAGAAAAAATTTAACTTAAATAAATTAAATAGATATCTTACAATCCTCTCAGCTACGATTCTCGATTCTTCCGAAAGATATTGCCCTTTTTTTCCCTTCCGAGCTCTCTTCCATTTTTCATGTCTAGATGGAGGGGATGGAGGGGCCACCTCTCCAGAGCTTGAAGACTCAGCTCTTAGTTATTGAAATTTTTCCGCCATCATTTGTTCTTCCAATAATGCATATCCTCCCCGAGATAAACTATGAGGGTATACATTTTTAGATTGGATCTCCTGATGAGATTTCCTTGTTTTCTGTAATTTAAGAATAATAAATCATTAACAAAACATTAATAAAATCATTTATATAAGAAAGTTTATAAAAGTTTACATTGCCCTTACCAGAAATGACTCTTTTTTTCTACTTTTAAAAAACTATCTCCATGTGTCTTCATCTATAAAAGGATATATACGACATAGATTGTCGTGACTCCTATGACCATAAATGAAATTAGATGAGAGGGTTGATTTGAAATCCCTCCATCTCCTGGCAGCCAACGATAAGTATTTCTTCCTGAATCCTCCAGTGTCAGGAATATCAAATTTCATCTGATAAAGAAGAGGTTAAACATATTATATATACTAGAAAAATTAAAAGAATGGTCAAACAATGACAAAAGATCTTACCAAAATCGTCTCCCACAACTGAGAGATAATCGCTTTATCCACACCTCTCCAATCATCATACAGAATGCTTACTTTGGTCTTAGCCTGAGTTGCAACAAAACTCTTAAAATCTTTGGCATTCGGACCTCTAGGAATATCATCATCATCAAACTCAACGACTATCCTCTGATCCTGCATATGGGCAAGTGATAATTTTGGTAAACGTGTGCACCCACGTTTACCAACCTTTGAACTCTTTGTCGTAATAGGAGCATGTGAATGTTCATCCCCAGAGGTATGACCAGCAATATGCTCCTCTCCAGAATCATGTGGTTGATCATCTGAATGATCTGTCATTATCCTTCAAATCAAAAAAACAAACTTCAGTTCACAAATATACAAATTCAAATATTTTAATACTACTGTAATCAGAAAATAGAAAAGTGTACTAAGTTACATAAGAGTAAACATTGGTAATATGGTAAGCATGTTAAACAATGGTAAAGATGGCAAAGATGGTCAAGATGGTCAAGATGGTAAAAATGGTAAACCTGGTAAACATTGTAAACATGGTAAAGTAATTGTCAGTGAACAAAAATAAGCATTTTAAAATTCATGTAATGGTTATAAACATGATAAAGTAAACTAAAAAAACTTAAAACAAACAAAAACATATACTTATTTTATTTTAAAACATGTTTTAATAAATAAAAAACTTATAATATCTAACATTTATGGAAAAAATAAATGTAAACAAGAAATAAACATATGTTACCTGTAATTTTAGGAATGCACAAATGGATTGTTTTCCCAAATTCCCTCGTCGTGATCGTTTCTTATGGCACAAACTATGTCTTCAACATGATCATCATTATGTTCTATTAATATTTCTATGGAAGTAGGGATCTCACATAAATCAGCATATTCATCAAGTTCATCCTCACCAAAATATTGTTTTTTCCCTTGTAAAACAACAGCCCACTGCATATCTGATTGATCTACTACATAGAAAATTTGTTTTGCATGTGTTTCCATTATAAAAGAATCAGTTGTGTCTTCCAATCTATTCAGATTAACAAGTGTCATTCCAAATTCATCGTGTCTGACACTATTGTTACCGTTAAACCATTTACAGTTAAAAACGAGAACTTTAATTTTAAAGTAATCAACCTCCCATATGTCTTCAATCACTCCATAATATGCACTTGATGCAGAAATTGGGTTTTTGTCCTTAGCACTCGAAAAATGCATTTCTTCTAAAAACACCAATACACCACTATTCTGAACTGCACTTCTGTTGTCCTGAGCTTTTGTATGAAATGTATAACCATTAATGTCATAACCGGACCATGTTATCACATTTAAACATGGACCACCCACTATCCATTTTAATGTCTCTGATACATCTGATCTACCAAGAAAAGTCTTTTTAATCCATGACAAAAAAGTTTTGTTGTGCTAATTCAAAATCCACATTTATTTCTTCTTTGGATGACATTGTTTCAACTCATTAATATGCAATGTGATATACGGTTGAGCATCAGCTATGTTATTAAAGATGTATTATTCTAACTTCTTCATCTGTTCAGCTGACAATGATTTGACTTTCAAGCCGCGAATCCCCTTTCCCTCATTATTAACTCGTTCATGGCGAGATGGAGGCAAACCTATGTATTGTGCCGTAGCCAAGTAGCTCGTACAAAACTCTGCTACCTCCTCAGAAATATACTTTTCAATAATGGAGGCTTCAGGTCGATATATATTTTTAACATACCCCTTTAATATTTTCATATACATTTCAAAAGGATACATCCAACGAAGATATACAGGTCTACAAAGCTTTATTTCTCGAACCAGATGAATCATTAAATGCACCATTATATCAAAAAAAGTTGGATGAAAATACATTTCCAATTGACAAAGCATAAAAATTGCATCCTTTTCCAAAATGTTCAAAGCATTCACATCAATCGCCTTGTTACAAATTGAATTGAAAAAATAACACAACTTCATTATAGTCTTTCTGACACGAATGGGCAATATTCCACGCAATGCAACTGGTAGAATTTGTTGCATCATGACGTGAAAATCATGTGATTTCATACCTATCAACTTCAAGTCCTTCAATGAGACTAAATTTTTTACATTATAAGAATAACCTTGAGGCACTTTGGTATCATGAAGACACTGACATAAGCTAATTTTCTCCCTCTTCGATAATGTATGACAAGCCGGGGGAAGAAATGTTCGTCTTCCTTTAGGAGTGAGAGCTAACTCCAAACGTATTCCCATTGATAGTAAGTCTAATCTTGCATTCAACCCATCTTTAGTCTTTCCTTTAATATCTAACAATGTTCCAATCAAAGAATCACAGATATTCTTCTCCACGTGCATGACATCAATATTATGTTTAACTTCATGATACCTCCAATATGGTAGCTAAAAAAAAATTGACATTTTCTTCCAAATATGTCTATCATTACCAGATTTCTGTGTCTTTCCCAATGTCACGTCAAGGTTTTTCACCCTCTCAAAATACAGATCAGGGGATAAAGGTTTTGGAGCAGTATAAAATTCTTGTGAGCCATTGAATGCCTTTTTTAGTCTTCTATAAGGGTGTTCCATAGGCAAAAACTTTCGATGACCCATGTACACTGTTTTCCTCCCATGATGCAATTGACAATATGACGTCTGTTGTTCGCAAATTGGACATACTTTATGCCCTTTAACATTGTATCCAGACAAATTTCCATATGCTAGGAAGTCATTTATAGTGAACAGAAGCACTGCATGCAGTTGAAAATATTCCATTTTATAAGAATCATACACCCTAATACCATCATCCCATAACAGTTTCAAATCATCAATCAACGGTGACAAGTAAACATCAATATCATTACCGGGTTGCTTTGGACCAGAGATCATTGTACTCAACATGACATATTTGCGCTTCATACAAACTTCAGGAGAGAGGTTGTAAATTACCAATAAAACAGGCCATGAACTATGTGTGCTACTGAGTGTTCGGTATGGATTCATTCCATCTGTGCACAACCCTAGTATGAGATTTCTAATTTCATTTCCAAATATAGAATACTACGCATCAATTTTCTTCCATTGTGGACAATCAGATGGATGACGTATTTTTCCATCACATACCCGCTCTTCAGCATGCCATCTTAACCTTTTTGCATCATGTGAATTAGAAAATAAACGTTTGAAACGATTAATTATAGGAAGATACCAAAATACCTTTGAAGGGAGCTTTGTAATCTCTACATCAGCCTATGATTTTTCTTTCACCTTATACCGTGATGTCCCACATTTAGGACACTCTGATAGAAATTCATATTCCATCCTATATATAATGCAATCATTCGGGTAGGCATGTATTTTCTTGTATCCCAATCCCATCGGGCATAATATTTTCTTAGCTTTGTAATGTGAATCTGGAAGATCGTTATCTTTTGGAAGAATGTCTTTCATCAATTGTAGCAGCTCTGTAAAACTTCTGTCACTCCATCCATGCTTCGCCTTCAGGTTAATCAATCTTAACACCGCCGACAAAACCATAAAATCTGTACAACCAGGATATAATGGTTTTTCAGCATCACCATATAGACGCGCAACTATCGGTTCTATCTCAATTTGTTCTGCTACAATATCGCGAATCATTTCTTCAATTCCATCGGAGTTACCATCTTGCGAATCATCATCATCAGTGACATTCCATCCAGTTTCACCATGTCAAATCCAAGGGCTGTAACTTGGATTAAAACCATGAAAAATCAAATGATCTTTTATCTCTCTACTTTTCAACTTCTTCATATTCAAACATTTCAGGCATGGATAGAAAAAATGTCACTACTTGGAACATTTCGTTTTTCAAATTCCAAAAAGGCATCAACACCTTCCTCAAATTCATTGCTCATTCAATGTGCCATAATCCAACTTCGACTCATTATTACCTATAACAAATATCAACAAAAAATATATATTTTTAAGATAAGACAAATATATGTTTATATGAAAAAAATCATAATTTGAATGTAAAACAATTTAAAATATAAAAAAAATCTATAGGTATTTAAAAAAATATGCTTGAATATTATTTTTAAAACAAAATATAGTTAGATATAACAGTTTTAAATTTCATTGAATCAAAGAAAACCATGACGCCTACATAGTTTAATATTGATTGCGGTTTTGATGTTTTAATATATTAGATAAACTACCTATTTAACATGTTATTAATGGTTTCTGTAGACCCTAAATCCATTTGGTAAATATTTTCACACAATTATAAAAATCAATGGAAGTTTTTTTGGGAGGAATATGTTCAATCATTTGATTTTGATGTCCCATATTCTATAACAAAAGAAAATGTGGATACCAAAGCCCTTAGTTTGGTTTTTTATTCTCAAAGGGTTTGTGATGAAAAAAAAGAGTATAAGTTGATGTATATGATAAAAAAAATACAACTATATTTTATTTATGGTTATGATAGAATGAATTCATACCATATCATTTAGGATCTGCTCCCACCAAAAGTAACCCTCCTCAGTTCGAAATGAATAAATTTAGATAATTATGCATGAATTCATACATGTATTTTTGTACATAAACCAAAAAGAAGATTATTAGTACTAAAAGTAAAACTAGGAAGAAACAATAAACTCTATATACTCATGAAAGCTACTCCACAACACTTCTATGCTACTAACATCTATAAAAAACTACAAATTTCTTTTAAAAACCAAAAAAATTGTTTATATTTATGTATGGTGGGCATAACATGTATACATAGTAAGATCCTCCCCAAAAAATCTCATGAAAATGTTGAGGAAGCACACTAAAGCCCTATGAAAAAAGGAATATAAATCATCAACTAAACAAGGAAAAATAGTTTCATATACTCACTATGGATTACTCACAAAATAATTCATATAAATAAACCTTTTCATATAAAAAATTATATATATATATATATATATATTAAAATTAAGGTTCTCGAATACCACTTCTCCACTAGTTTTCCTCTCACACCCCAATGCGCTACTCCACAAAACTTCCATGCTACTAACATCTATAAAAAACTACAAATTGCTTTTAAAAACCAAAAAAATTGTTTATATTTATGTATGGTGGGCATAACATGTATACATAGTAAGATCCTCCCTAAAACATCTCATGAAAATGTTGAGGAAGCACACTAAAGCCCTATGAAAAAAGGAATCTAAATCATCACCTAAACAAGGAAAAATAGTTTCATATACTCACTATGGATCACTCACAAAATAATTCATATAAATAAACCTTTTCGTATAAAAAATTATATATATATATATATATATATATATATTAAAATTAAGGTTCACGGATACCACTTCTCCACCAGTTTTCCTCTCACACCCCAATGCTAATGTCATGGTCTCACCCCGCCCATAAATCATCCTACACCATGTGAAATTGTATCACTTCCATCAATGAATCATATGTATCTTAGATTATCTCATCACCATCTGATCAAAATAGTAATGAGGTGCATACTTGGAAACCACTACATCTTGTTTACATTAAATGTACAAAAATCGCAAAACATAATTATAGAATATCCGTGAAAAAAAAACGAACGAAATAAATTCGTGGAAGGCTTACTTGAATGTTGCGAGTTGAGATGATAGATCTGAGAGGAGTGAAGAAGATAAACAATGAATCCAAAATGAGTTTAACGCAGGTCGATCGACGAGCCGATTAGGGTTTACCGCGCGAGAGAGACGAGCCGGCGGACTGTCAATCGAAAAATCGTAAATGACAGTCCACGGGGCTTTAATTTATTTAAAAGTTTTATAACGTCGATTATTATATAACCGATGTTATAAACTATTTTTTAAATTTATAACGTCGGTTATTTTAAAACCGATGTAAAAAAGCTCCTGTGCTTTGGTTTTTTACGTCGGTTATTTGATAACCGACGTAAAAAACGCGTAGATATCGGGTTTTTTACGTCGGTTTCCAAATAACCGACGTAAACCCCCCCCCCCCCCGTAATTTGGTTTTTTACATCGGTTATTTTATAACCGACGTAAAAAACGCATATATATCTCGTTTTTTACGTCGGTTATAAGATAACCGACGTAAAAACCGAACATGCGTGATTTGTAATGTCGGTTATTAAAATAACCGACGTTAAAAATCTACTCGCCGCATTTTTACGTCGGTTATATATAACCGACGTAAAAAATGGTGACGTAAAAAACGTTTTCTGCACTAGTGTACCTATGATTAACATACTTTTTCTAGTCATCCAACCTAAGTACTCAAGGTTATTATGTGCTAAACTCTTTATAAGAATCCCATTGCTAATCATTACTTTTTACAAAACCCACATGCATCATTAAACCATTTTATTTCTCTAATTTTGGGGAAATACTTAACCACACAAGAGACACATAATAAATCATTAAAACCATTATAACATAGATTTAAGTAATTAAAACATCCTTTAAAAATCATTGTGAACAAATAAAATTATGTCAACTGGGAATTTATGATTTACTTTAGAAAATCTGTTTAAAACCTTATTGAAAACAAAGTTTGAGAACCAACTTCAAATTCATTGAGGTTTACCTCTCATTACACCCATATATAATCACACACACACACACACACATATATATTACTCTAATTATAAAAATTTACTTGTTTCCATATGAATTTGTACACACATATATATATATGTATACCCATGTATGTGTGAATAACCATTGGATACATAAAAATTATTTTTCAAAACATCATATCCAAAGTCAAAGAGAATCATTAAATATTTTATAAAGAATTTTAATTTCAAGTATTACTTGAAATGACAAGCAAGGATTAAGCGATACTTGATAATTTTCATTAAAAATTTAAATACCTTTTAAAAACTCATAATTCATTTATAAGGGCTAATCAGGAAATTTAATAATCATTTAGTATGCATGGTTAAATGAAAAATATTTAAACCAATTTCCAATATGTAAATACTATTTTATTTTAGTAAAAACCAAGATGAATACCAATTTTATTTTTATAAATCCCATAAAATTTACACAATACAATTTTTAGGTTCCAAAAACATGAATTAAAATTCCAATCTATTGGTCAAAGAGGGGGGTGAATTGAGTTCCCAATAAAATTATAGTTTGAAAAAAATTTAAAAACCAAACCCCCAATTTAAAAAAACATCATGTTAATAAAAATAGTAGAAATATATAAATTTTATCTTTTAAATTATTTCTCAAATGAAAGATTTATGCTGAGTTAAAATATGTTTTAAATAAATTATATTTTGAAATTATGTTACCTAATCAAACACTTTATATAAATAAAAATTAAGAATAACTATTAAAGTAATGTTTTTATATAGTTTTAATAATGGAAACTAATTTTTAATTTAAAATAATAAAACTATCAAGTCATAAAATAGAATTTTAAAAATGGGTTTCATCTCAAGACAATAATTAATCCACTTCAGTTGGAAATCACCCCTTCCAAGTAGTTTATTAGCGAATAACCCAATCCAAAACCTGTATCAATTTTTATAAACAACGTTAAACAAAACTATTTAGGCATAGAGCCTATTCTATAGTAGTACATGGTATAAAAATGATACTAGGTCTTGCAAGACCTCTTCCACATGTATTAACAAGAATAAAAAATAATGGATTTGGTAGAATATCAAGTATTCTCCAGTTTAGAATAGGAGACTATTTTATTACAGATAGATAGAGCAATATAAAAAACAAATCAAAAGAATAGCTAAGGTGTAAAGATAAAGAGACATAGATATAAGAAATGTAATGAAACTCGATCTGAGTAGCTTGAATTGTTCAGAGTCATTTAAATTTTCTTTCGGTGGAGCTTGGATAAGTTTCATTGAAAATTATGAAAAATAAAGTGTTATAGAGTCTTCTCTGTAGCACATACATTTGTATAAAAGATCCCCTATTATTCTCCATTATAAGAGAAAATATTTTTAGTTTTATGCTTTATATTTTATTCTCATGATTGAATAAATATCATAAAGTTATCTTACTTAGAATTTTATTTTGTAGAATAATAATTCTTCATTAAGTACAATAACACTTCATTTAATGCATAAAAAACTAGTCACTGGAGATTTTAAAAGCTCCATGAGAACTATGTAGCTGGTTGGTCATGTAGTCAATTTGAAGAGGTAAAACACATAGTCGGTTCATTCATGTATCTGATTGCTCCATAAGTGATCCCATCAATGTAAGATATTTCCACATAGGAAATTCTATAATGTATCTGAATGCTCAGGTGGGATTTTTTCACATAACTGATTTTCTAAAGGTATGGAACAAAAACTTGACACAACCAGTTCATTCCTTCAAGCGATCAACTGTTTCTTCATACAATAACAAAAAAATAGACATGGTCAATATATTATTTTTTTAAATATTATACATTCCTTGGCATGGCAGATTTATCTCTTTATGTGGTAATTAATTTCCTTCATATAGCTAGTTCATTGATTTTCATGGTCAAGTCTTTTGATCTCATGGTAGGTTGATTGCACATGTGGTAAGGTGATTATCAATTCACAGTAAGATGAAATTTCAATGAGTTAGTTAGTTAATGACTTATACATATTTTGTTCACCTAACTCACAATAAGAACCTTTTTCATGAAATAAGGTGCAATATGATGTGTGGTATGGTGATACTGTAAGCTCTATACTTATCCATTTTTGTAATGTTTTCCAGTAAACTGTTTTCTAACATAAAACATGAAAATAATTAATAACAAGATAAAAATTATTTGGGATCATTAAAATAATTAGTTTCCTCTCTAAGACAATAATCTCCCCTATTTTGATGATAACAAATCATGACATTTAATTTAAATGATTTTCATATATCAAAAATATATTTGAAAAGGATTGAAATAATTGTGTAACAAGTTCTCGAGAGCATGAAATTTTTTAAATTGAATACAATTAATGTTAATTTATCACATTAATCCCCTTTTAAGATTATCAAAAATAATGAAAACAAGTAATAAGATAAAATACATATAAGAATAAAAGAGAGAATGGAATTAATATAATTAATGATATTACAAGAAGGGTACAAAAATATTATAATAAATCCCTATCATAAATCCTAATATAAATCTGAATAAGGTTTATCTATGATTTTCATAGGAAGGATACGATCTTTTATTTGGTGTGTAGTGTCAAGATAAGAAGTATTCTCAGAAGTAGATGAGGAACCATTGTCTCTAATAACTACACACCAGTAAACTAGCCTTAGCTATTGAGTGGCTTGGGTCGGAGTTAGGCCAAAAGGATTGATGGTTGAGAAGGTAGTAGGATGACATAATGGAATGAATAAAAGGTCTAGGGAAACTATCTAATAGGTATAAATATATGCTTCCATCAACTGGGTGAACTCACTGACAACCCATGAAACATTCTCCAAATCTTGAAGGAAATCATCCCAATTCTTCATAAAAGCTTCCAAAATAGGATTCATAGGTTTAATCTTGTCAAATTGCAACTTAAAATCTTTGGTTAGAGAAGTAGTATTCAAACCCAAGTGAAAATTACTAAACATACCTTTCAAATCAAACTTTGTGAATATATTTTTTAGATAATAATCAATATCCCTCTTGATTGTTTCTCAGTCTTGACGAGATTGTTTGACATCCTCATGAACTACAACTAGGGTCTTTAAAACATGGGTTTGAAACCCATCACACAGAAATTCATGATTCTTGATGATCACTTCAAACAATATATTTAAATCATCTTGAATGAACTATTTAAACTTGTCTGCATCAACAATTGACTAAATAATAGGAATAGAAGACACTTGACAAGGCTGAAACACAAAATTCATGAACCTATAGTCTAATTGAGTCATTATGTCCGATATATTATCCTGAAGAGAACCAACTTGAACTCTCAAAACTATAATATCATTCTAAATCATGTTAATTATAAAATTAAATCTAGTATGAAGATTATTGATTGCTAAATCAACCACTTTATAAATATCATCACATCTCACTTGCTGCAAAGATTTTTCAAAATTATCAAATTCCCATTTGACTATCTCCAACATCTCTAATTTAAGAAAAATTAAGTCATATTTTGTAACATATAAAGAAAATGGAATGGAGGGCATAGGAGAAGAGTGAGATGGATCACTAGCCAGATTCCTACCATAACCTCTGGAATATCCTCCACAAATCTATCTCTCATAGTCTGATATTTAGCATTGTTAACAACTTCAACTTTATCAAAATATTTAATTATTTCCTCATAAATAACAGGATGATAATTCTCAATTCTCTCTTAAATGTAAACATTAGCAATCAAATATCCTTATAAATCTCTTTTAATAAAGATAATGGAAAGTACACCATGTCCAAGTGAACTGCCTCCATGATCTTAATCATCAGAATAAAGATATTCTAATCCCAATACAAGATATCTAGGGGACTTCTCCCCATTAAAAGGTGCACCAGGTATAGGATATCTAGGGGTACTCCCAATAATAGGACATCCTTATGATTTATCCCTATCCTCATTATATCCTACAATTTGATCCAATTTTGTATCATTTTCATAAGCTAATCTATCTTCTTCATGAAGTTCTACAACTTCTATTTCTTTTTATTCTTCCTCTTTTTAAACAAACACTTTTTCTTATTCTTCTTCTTCTTCAGAAGGAGAAACATTATGATATGAATACTCTATAACCTCATCAAGTTCAATACCCGGGTCTACCAAATCCCTAGTTCTAACAAGATACTTTAATGAGTTAAACTATTCATACAATTTCTCTAGATTAGTTTCCTATTCCCATTTCCATTGATTCCAATTGAGTTTCATTTTCTTAAAAATCTTTTGGGTAAGAAAAAATCTATCAGAAGTAGTTATATTTTCCTCCCTAAAAGGAAATAATCCTTTTTACTCTATCAAGGTATAAATAAGATTAGTATAGGGTAAGGAAATGAACCTTGAAGTTTTCTTTCACAACATTACTACATTTCACATAATATATCTTCAAAGGTGAATATAAAAACCATTGTTTATAAAAAATAAGATAAACAGGTCATGACGACTCATGATAATAATATCTCATTTTCTTGGGAATATTACATGATGAATAAATATAACCAAGATATTATATTCAACACTAAACTTAATAGTAGTGGGTCTTCTAGGAGTTTAATTCCCAGTGAACTTATCCAAGGCATTCTGAGATTCAAAGTGCAGATCATTAATAGGATATGAACTTTGATAGTATTCATATTCACTACTGTGAGGCATACCCAAACACTTTTCCAAACTCTTTTATGAGAATTCAAAAACTTCACCATTTATCCTTGATTTAGTTTATCCATTTTCTATTTAGAGAATAACTCAAGGTTCTATTAAAAATCCTTGATTAGATTAAGATAAAAAGGTATACAATTTTCTTTAAACAAAGTATCCAATCCTTGTTTCAAAATTTCATTCCAAACCAGTGATTGGATCAACTTCAACCATTGAGTATCAAATTATTTTTCAACTAAAACTATATGAACAATGAGATGCAGATTCTTCAGCATCACTGATGCAATCAAGATATCTTTTGACTTATTTGACTCTTTGAAAGAGGTGACTGAATAGGAAATGTGGTTAATGACATTTAATTCATCCTCGACATTCATATTTGATCCAAGATCTATGAAATTTCATAAATGAGAGGTAAAATAAAGAGGTTTGATATGGATATAGAGAGATGTTTGGGATGATAGAAATCAATCCTCTCAAAATATTTTAAAAAGATAGAGGTGGTATAAAGGAAAAGATAGGTAAAGATCCATATTCTGATTTGAATTTTAATTTAAATCATTAATGGATTAAAATAATAATAAACTTAAAAGAAATACTACCAAATTTTTTTTATGAAACAATTTAATTAAATTATCATAGTATGTTTTATGAAACTGGATATATAAATTACATAATAACATTGGGTATGCTATCCATATTATTATGGTTGTTATTCTAACCATATGAACAAAAAAACTCATAGTTTTCCAATTGACTATGTGAAGAAAAATTCATAGTTACTTGTATAAAATCTTAGAGAATAGAAGTTTACATATTTTAACATCATAATTGATAACTAAAACTAAATTAAAACAATTATATATAATTTATCATGTCTAAAAGCAACATGATCTAGAATTTATTTTTTCCTTCTAACTTAGAACCAAAAAAATCTACATTGGAATAACTAACCGAATCAAATTATTATTATTTGGAGTAAAAAAAGCCTACGTTGGTTTTATTCTTGAGGTATTAGAAAATTATATTCACAGCTATTAGATTTGACTCTTTTGGGGTTTCTTGAAAATGAACACACATGCACACACTAAACATTATATCAGTTTGGCTAACAGTTAAGTATATTAAACTTCCAATCATTCCTCTTTAAGTTTTTTGATCAATTAATTTATAATGTTAAAAAAGATCCAAATTATATCTAGTACTCATGGGAGTATCACTACCTATAATAATTTTCATTCCAAAACATTTTATAAGATATCTAGTTCACTCTATTTTATTTAAGATAATTCATTACTTATAATTTTTTATTATTAAAACTTAATTTTAAATTGTTTTAATAATGTACGATCATCTATACCTTTGGAAATAAGAAAAGATCTGAGACTATCATACCAAGCTATAGGATCTTATTTTAAACCATATAAATATTTTTTTTAATTTTAAAATATTATTTGGAAAGTGAGGGTTTTGAAATCCAGGGGGTTATTCCACAAAAACATCCTCATCAATATAACCATTTAAGAATGCACTCTTGACATCTATTTGATATAATTTTAAATAAAAATGTGCTACATAGGCAAGAAACATCTTGATGGATTAAAGTATAGATATTAATAAAAAGGTTTCCTCATAACCAATTCCTTCTTCTTGACTATATCCTTTTATAACCAATCTAGATTTATTTATTACTACTATGCCTAACTCATCAACATTGTTTCTAAACACCCATTTAGTTCCAATATTTAGGTAGTCTTTGGATCTTCTAACTAGTTACCATACTCTATTTATTTCAAATTGATCAAGTTTTTCTTGAATATCCATTACCCAAATTCCATACTTAATTGCATCGTTGATGTTCTTATGTTCAAGGCATGATAAGAAATCTTGATGTTCAACATGATTTCTTATTGAAGCTATAGTTTGATATCTTTTATCTAGGTCACCTAAAACATCATCAAAGGGACGATATCCATGAGTTATAATAGATCTAGGAATAAAATTGTTTAACACCTCATTCTCATCAATAGGTTCGAGTTCATGTTATACATCAGAATTGGTTGAGTTACTTATAGAGGATTTGATAAAATTATCATGAGGTTTATCATTTAAGTCTAGTCTAGAAAGACCATCCTCAAGATTTTCTAAAGAGGTATTAGGCTCATGTGGAACTATTTTATAAAATTTTACATGTATAGATTCTTCCATAATATTATTTCTTTCATTAAACACCCTATATGATTTACTAGTTGTAGAATATCCAAGGAAAATCCCTTCACCATCTTAGAAGAAAATTTGTCTAAATTATCGTTTGTATTAAGTATATAGAATTTACAAAAAAAATAAAGTAATTAACCTTTGGATTTATACCATTCCACAATTCATAAGGATTATTATTTAAGACAAGAATAATTAAAAATCTATTAAATATATAAAAAGTTATATTCACAGCTTCTTCCCAAAAATAAATAGGTAAATCATACTCATTGAGGATAGTCTAAGAATGTTTTTTAAGGTTTCTATTTCTTCTCTCTACCAAAATATTCTATCATGGGGTCCTAGGAGAAGAAAATTTATGATTATATCCATTTTGTGCTCATAATGATTAAAATTATTGATTTTTAAACTCACAAACATGATCAATTCTTAAGGTATTAATTCTATTTCCACTATAATTTTCTAAAGATCTCGCATATTTAGAAAAATAGAAAAGATATTCACTTTTATGAGTAAGGAAAAACACCCATGTATATCTTGAATAATCAACCACTATAACATAAGAATGATGTTTTCCTTCTATACTAGAAACTCTATAGGGTCCAAAAAAATCCATGTGAACCTAATCTAAAGGTTTAGAAGTTGACACTTATTTATTTTATTCAAAATATATTTTATGTTTATTTCAATTTTGATAGGGATTACAAAATTTCTATATTGGTAATATTAGCTTAAGTAGATCAATAACTTAACCTTTCCTAGTTATATTTCCAAGAGAGTGAATATTTAAATAGCCCAGTCTCCTATTACAAATCCAATATTCTTTGTGAAAGTAACTTAATTAGGAAACATTTTGAGAAAATAAAGAATTTAAATTTACATCACAAACACTATTATTTATCAAAGTAGTAAAAACTAATGAAATTTTGGAGTCAAAACATTACAAGTATTGTTTTCCAATTTAACATGAAAACCATCATCACATAATTCTAAAATTATAAAAATATTATATTTCAATCCATCTAAAAATAATACTTTAGAAATTAAAACTTTATTATAGTTACTAATTTGTCTAAGTCCAATTATATTTGCTTTGACATTGTCACTAAAAGGGATATGTCCACCATATACTTTAATAAAGTTTTATAAACTTGAGTAGTATCCAATCATGCGTCTAGAGAATCCATTATCTAGATACCATAGTTTTTTACTGGAACAATTTAAGAAGGTTTCCTATAAAATGAATTTAAACCAAAAATGATTTTGGTACCCGCATTTTCTGAAGTATATAGATGTTAGTAATAAGAAATTTTGGAATGCATAATTGTTTTATTATTTTTCTATATTAATACCATAAAATTTCACAAATGAAGACCTTATTTGGTCTAACTGAATAAAAACTATTAATAGAAATAGTATAAATAGATCTAGGAATACATTTATTTTTAATAATTCTTCTCTATCTAGGATGATATCATATTCTAGTGGTATATTTCAGAGTTTTATATTTACCAAGAATCCAAGTATGATTTTTTTCTCCCATTATTAAATAAATCCAGATATTTGTTTAATTGCTTGTTAGATAATTTTAGATCATTATTTTATTTAATTAGTTGATTATTTTTATCCTTCTCAACTATAAGATCTATTTTAAAGTGAGTGGACATAGCATGTTACTTATTCAAACTTTTGTATTTATCTTTTAACTCATTAAATGTATCATCCATCTTGTTACAATATTCAAATAATTCTTAACGTTACATATTTTCCAAATCATTTTCATCCTCAAAATGATTTGAAATTTGAGAAGGAGATTTAGGAAAACAATTTAATACCACTGACGTTTTTTATAAAACACACATTAGATTTATCACTTATTTCTCTTCTACTTGAGTTTGATAAACTTGAACTATTCTTTGAGGAACTCCAAGTGGATTTCATAGCCTTTTTATATATTTTATCAGTATCCTCATACTTTTTCTTATACTTTATCTGAGAATAGTCTGATTTTATGTGTCCTTTTATTTTATATTCATAGAATAGTATTTATTTTGCTGAATCATCCTTCTTCCAATCATTTCTCCAATTTCCTCTATCATACGTACCTATGTAATTGAATTTCTTAAAGAACATATTTTTTTTGTATAAATGTTGTAAATATCTTGTAAGATGTTCCATTTCTTCATCATTGTCAGTAGGTGTTTCTTCATCACTTGATATTTCAATACTGATCTTATCTTTTTTTTTGTTTTTGAGTCAGTAGTCTTAAAATCTAGATATTTTATTTTTTATTTATCCATGTACACTTTTTTTACTTGCAATTATTCTTCATACATAATTAGCTTTCAAAGTATTTCCTTTATTGAAAGTTTAATAATGTCACATGACTCTTAAATGGATAAAAATATTCCTCTCCATATTTCTAGTAAGAACATGATAAGTCTAATTACTTGATCCATGTCACTAATTTTCCTTTCTAGTTAATCCATCATGTTAACCATCTCATTGGACCTAATATAAATGTTAGATATATATTCATCATGATTCATCTTAAAAGCATCATATTTAATAGTATAAAATCTTAAATGCATTATTTAACAATATATGTTCCTTCATGAGAAATAATAGGGGGATCCAAAATTTCAAAATTAGTAGCATAGGATGATATTCTGTTAAATTCATCTTATCCTAAAACAAAATACAATAGTTACAATTATAGTTATATGCTGATTTAGTAGAATCACTCCAATTAGCAAATTTGAACCAATAAAACATTATTTTTCACAGTTTTCTTAAAGAGTGTTGGATCTGCCAATCCAACAGTAAAGTCATTTTTCAAAAGAAAAGAAATTAATCTTTCATACCAAGCTCTAGGTACTTGTTTAAGGCCATAAAGAGCTTTATTAAGTTTAAAAACAGAATCAGGTTTTTGAGAGTTTTCAAAACCAGGAGGTTTCTCAACATAAACTTCCTCCATTAAATAACCATTTAAAAAGGCAGATTTAACATCTATCTGAAATAATTTAAAATTCATATAAGATGCATAGGCTAAAAGGATTCTAATGGCTTCTAAATTAGCTACAGGTGCAAAAGTCTCATCATAATCTATTCCTTCTTCTTGATTATATCCTTTAGCTACTGATCTTGCTTTATTTCTAGTTATTGTGCCTTGGTCATCCTGTTTATTTCTAAAGACCCATTTGGTTCCTATTACTGGATAATTCTTAGGTCTTTCCACTAATTCCCAAACTCCATTTCTTTTAAACTGGTTTAATTCATCTTGCATTGCTATTACCCAACTTTCATCATCTAAAGCTTCTTCTATAGTCTTAGGTTCTTGTTGGGATAGGAAGGTAGAGAATTCCACTAGGTTTCATAAGTTTCTTTTAGTTTGAATACCAGTCTCTAAGTCACCTATCACAGTTTCTAAAGGGTGATTCTTTAGGGTTCTAGACTGTCTGGGAAATACATTTAAAGGTTCTTCAATATCATGTTCCTCTGAACTGGACTTAATTTCTTTTATATCATTTTCAAAATCATTCTTTAAGTTCTCAAGTCTCATGTTATCATTAGAGTTAGGTTCATCCATTTGATATGTCCTTTTCTCAAAGGGATCAGATTCATCAAATTTCACATGAACTGATTCTTCAACAATCTTTGACTTTTTATTATAGATACTATAAACTTTTGAGGTAGCAGAATATCCTAAGAGAATATCTTCATCAGATTTTGGATTGAACTTACCAAGATTATCTTTGGTGTTCACGATGTAGACTTTGCATCCAAAAAACTTTAAAGTAATTTACTTTAGGTTTTATGTTATTCCATAGTTTATATGGTGTATTTTTCAAAATAGGTCTAATTAAAACTCTATTAATTATATAGCAAGCTGTATTTACAGCTTCTACCCAAAAATATATAGGTAGGCTATATTCATTTAACATAGTTCTATCCATTTTGTGAATTATTCTATTTCTTCTTTCTACAATCCCATTATGTTGTGGTGTTCTTGGTGCAGAGAAGGCATGATTAATACCCATGTTTTAGCAAAATGAATCAAATTCCTAATTCTCAAATTCTCCACCATGATCATTTCTCAATGAGATTATATTAAAACCTTTTTCATTTTGAAAAGATTTGCAGAAACTTTCAAATAAAGTAAAAGCTTCATTTTTAAATTTCAAAAAGAAAATCCAAGTAAATCTATAATAATCATCAACTAATACATAAAAATATAATTTACCAGCTAAGCTTGCTACTCTGGAAGGTCCAAAAAAATCCATATAGATAAGTTCTAAAGGTTTAGTTGTAGAAACTTTATTAACAGATTTGAATGATGATTTTTGTTGCTTGAAAAGTTGGCATGCATCACATAATCTGTCACTTTCAAATTTGAGACTAGGAAAATCAGAAACTAGATGATTCTTAGATAATATATGTAAAACATATACATTGCAATGTCCAAGTCTCCTATGATAGATCCAAGATTCACTTACTTTAGCAGTCAAGCAGTTTACTTGTTGTTTACACAAGGAATTTAAATCCAAAGTATAGACATTATCAGTTCTTGGTGCCTTAAATTTAAACAGTTTATCTTTAGAAATAGTACAACAATTTTTTAGTAAAATCAACAGTATATCCATTATCACAAAGTTGAGATATACTTATCATGTTGTGTTTTAATCCTTGTACATAAAGTAATTTGTTGATTGAGACTGTTTTTGGATCTCCAACAGTTCCAATGTCAATGATTTTTCCTTTGGAATTGTCACCAAATGTGACAAGTCCTCCTTCCTTTTGAGTGAGTGAAGAAAAATTCAATGAGTTTCCACTCATATGTCTTGAGCAGCCACTATCCATGTACCATATATCTTTTCTACTCTGGTGGTTTGCTACATGCAAATACATTCAAACAAATTGCTTTGGTACCCATATTCTATTGGGTCCAAGGGTGTTAGCTAGCAATGATCTGGGTATCCATATTTGATTTGTTCTTTTAAAATTAGCTGAATTATATAAGTCTTTTGAAACATAGGATTTTCTTAATACCACAAATTTGAGGCTGTCTTAACAAACAGTTTTTAGCTATATGTCCCTTTGTCCCACAAAAGTTACAATTAACCCTTTTAGAGCTAGGAACAAAATAATTTTTATATAGCTTAGGTTTTTCTCCTTTACTGCCAATTCCAAATCTCTCCTTTTTAATGACAGTTTTCCAGGAATTTTATTTAATTAATTCTCTCCTTTTGTAAAAACCAATGCAGCCTGTTTGTAAGATTCTACTTCATCCTGAAGTGTTTTTATTTTGATTCAAAATTAATATAGTTAGTGTTAATAGAATTGTATTTATCAATTAATTCCTTATGTTGTTTCATCATTGTATCTCTTTCATCTGAAACAGCTTTATGTATGTTCTTTAGTGACTTATGTTTCTTAAATAGTGAGTCATATCTTTCTTCAAGCATATTGCAGTAGGCTGCAAGTTTTTTATTTGTGTAGCTTGATTCAGAATTTGATTCATTATTTAAGTCAGAGGACTAATATGAGTGTACCTCATCAGTTTCTGCCATGAAACACATGTTTGCTTTTAGATTTACATCTTCTTTCTCTGAGCTTGATTCAGGAGAGATAATGGAGTCTTCAGATACACTCCAAGTGGCTTTCATAGCTTTCTTGTCTTTCTGCTCATAGTCATTTCTTTTGAAGAATTTCTTCTTCTTTACATCTTTCAATTATGGGCAATCTAGTCTGATATGCCCCATCTTCTTGCATTCATAGCATCTTACTTCCTTATCATCTCTCTTAAAGGATTTTTTTGACAGGTGTTGATTGCCTGATTGCAGTAGAGATACCATTCCATCGAGTAGGAAGTACTCTCAATACTTTTAATGCTTGATCAGCCTGCTTGATAGGTTCTCCTAGAGCTATTATATTATTGAAAATTTCTGTCAATCTCCCATTCATTTGGGTAATGCTTTCACCACCAAACATTCTCAATGTATCAAATTCTAATTTGGCAGTTGCATATATCATTTGTCTCACATTATCTGTTCCTTCACATGCCACAACTATTGTTTTCCACATCTCATATGTTGTCGAGCACTGAGATACTCTGTTAAATTCATCTGGTCCTAGACCGCATATGATTGCATTCATAGCCTTCGAATTCATATCATACTCTGCCTCTGTAGAAACACTCCATGTCTCAGGCTTTTCAGGAATTTAATAAGGAGTCAGAATCTTTGAATAGATTTTATATCCGAGGTTTTTTAGATATATTATCATGCGCGATTTCCAGCAGCCATAGTTGTCTCCATTAAAATATGGTGCTTTAACCATTGAAATCCCTTCTCTTGTATCAGTCATGATGCTCTTTTATATAATCTTTAAATGCTTCTAGGTTTCTAAGGCTCTATCATAAGCTCCGCCTCTGATACCAATTGTTGGATCTTGAATATACAAATTATACATAAGAGGGGGGTGAATTGTTTCTTTCATATCTTTCGTTAAATATTCTATTGAACGAGTTCTATCCTCTATGCTTTATCAGATTTGATCATGCAGCGGAATAAGTAAAAGCAGGGACACATAGATGTATAGTTTTTTGGGGAACAGAATGCCCCTAGTCCACTCCACCAAAGCTCAACTCCATGAGCTTGGTGATTTTCACTATCTGGTCCTCTTTTCCACAGACCTTCCAACAACTAAAAAACAGGCAGTTGACACATTTATAATTTTTAGGCTAACAAAGCCTTCTGGTTCAAACATGAACCTACTCAGCTTAGTACGAGAAGCTGGTTACTCAAGATATTTTTTTTAGAAATAACTTTTCCAGTTGATCTTCACAATTGCAACAAAATTCAATTGACATCAGATGGATCATCGTCTCTAGAAATATTGATTTTCAAGTAGAAGTAGTTCTAAGTCGATCCGGTTGTAGTAGATATAGAGATATAATTCACAACTTCAGCAGTAGTAGATCCACAGTATATATTTTATGTAGAACAAGTTAATCTTCTATCGAGTTCCTTATTATTAAATAACAGATCTTTAACGCTCCTTTTGAATCAGCAGAACTGAGTGCTTTTAAGCAGTCTCTGTTTTCCACCTTTTTTAATAATAGATTGATCACTATCTTTTTGTGCCTGGTCTTTCATAGAAAACTTATATAATAAAGCCAAGAATATCCCCTGCACATTTAGATCCATAAAAGTCGCCTTTTTATTCGCGATATTCAAAAATTTGAATTTACAGAGTAGTCGTAACTTCCCTGAAGACTCGGCATAAAAAGCTCCTTTTAATTGGATCTTTAATCTATTGATAAAACAGCTTTGAATCGGTCAAAGTTGTATTTTAAAATCGAATTTAAATCCGGTTTGAAATCCGCCTAACAATCAGCTTGCTAATCGTTGCATAAAAATATCGTCTTTCAAACTTTCTGAAGCCAAACATAAGGTTGATGACGTGGCCTCCAAACGTAGGGTTGACAACATAAGGTTGAACAAAAACATAGGGTTCATGTTACTTTCTTCAATTGTAAGGTTGATCATAAATGTAGGGTTGATCATCCATACTTTTTCTTCAACTCTCAGACGAAAGATAAAAGATCCATTCAAAGAACGTATGATTGTTTACAAAAGTAAGGTTGATGAACCATACTTTTGAGAAACAAACGCAACGTTTAGTACTTACGTACGGTTCTCCTTCCATACTTTGTTGATAACGTATGGTTGATTAACCATCCTTTTCTCTTATCTCAAAAATTATACATACTTTTCATCCTTATGCTATGTTTATCCACATAGGGTATGAACAGTGTTTCCAGAACACGCTAAAGCATATCCCGAATAAGTAAGGTATGAATAGTGTTTCTAGAATGCGCTAAAGTAGTTCTCAAATAAGTATTAAATTATCATTATTTCAAGAGTAAAATAAATTAATAAATTCCTAAAAAATACTAAATAAAATCATTAGAAAATAATTAAGGGTATTTGTGAGCATCAAAATTATCATAAAGAGACTGAGTATTATTTTCAATAATCTCCCCTTTAAATAACATTATTATGCATTGTTGAAAACAATACTTTTCTCAACAGATAAGTATCCCATAGATAAAAAGTTAAGGTCACAATGAGATATAACCTCCTAAAAATACTCACTATGTAATTTAATCCCTTTATCTCAATATATATAATCAAGTATGTTTCATGATGGTTTCATAAACCTATGTGCATGATGTTTCTTTCATTGAATTTCTAGAAATGAACTTTCCATAAATAGTACCTTTTTCATAGACTAAACTAGGTAGTTCCACTTCAATAAAAGGGTTTAAGATATCAACTTCCACTAAACAAGGACAGGAAAAATGATTTCTTTTTTTATTCATTAATGTAGTATCACTTGGGATGCACCCAACGTACCCTACATCCTATAAACATATAACATCATGGTTATGGTCAGTACATAAAAGTACACAAATCAAGATATACATTAATAATAATATTAAAGTCTAATGATCATTATAGACATACATAGACAAGAATATCTAATGACACATATAAATGTCAGTTTCCTACTAGAAGTTTATGTTATCATAATCTCATGCTTTAAAGATTACCAAGGGTGAATACTATGAGAAGGTGTATCAAGGTCCTTTCCGACTCCACCCTGAATAGTATATATTATTTGTGTCCTATAAAATGATATCATCTTGATATATAACATATATTTAAGAATACTATCATGACACTTCTAGGTTCTCACCACAACAAGAACTACTATAACCATTCAATGATACAATTACCCGTAGCACATTATCAAATAAAATGTCACATAGATGAATAATAATGATGTGATAAGAACTTTATTAATATTCAAAACAATGAAAACATGTAATCATAAAGTATTTATAATTTGGTTATAGGGAACTAACTCCAACAATAACCTAATCCATATAGTTCCACCCAATGATATGAAAATGGATGAGTGACACCTGATATTTTTAATATTTTCATGTATTATTATATACTCCCTTTACTGATTTTATATGAAATGTGCATAATTTGTGTGAAATATTAATGTTTTAATATTAAGTATAATTTTTGAGCATTTTTAGAAGTAGTCCAATTGAGTCAGTTTAATGTTTTAATAATAAATGTCACTATACTGATCCAAATTGTGTGGTTCTTGTTTTTTAGGATTCTAATTTCCATATACAACATTTCATTAGAAGGTACAATGAGCCAATTCTACCATTTGATGGGCCATATGGTCCTCACAAACAAGACCAAAGAATCTGTGAACAAACTGGACCATCCTTGAAGATTGATTTACTGGGATCAATACAGAAGTACAAAAACATTAACTCTCCACCATAATTCGGGAGACACTACATGTCATCTTGGATAAAAATTTCAAGGCCCAAATCCAAGTGCAAGAGGCCCAAATGAAGCTTTGAAATCCAGCCCACCATTCTAGACGAGAATTAAAATCAGTATAGTATGCATGACATATCTCATGATGTAAGCATCAAATCGAGCTGATATTTTTCAGTGTGAAAGAGGAGATATATCCGGCCTACTTTGTTGAGGAACCCATTCGTATTTGAAGGCATATTCATATTCAAAAACCCTTTCACATTCTGGACTTCAAAAAGACTGGATTGAAATTGACAGTTTTACTTTGTTTAATCAACCGGCCATAACTTTTTATCCTTAAGTCAAAATGACTCTAACTTTTGAGAGTAGTCGACCAACATTATTTTCTACAACTTTTAATAAGGAGATATTTGAATATTAGGCTGTATGAATCAACAAATTGGCGATGCAAGTGGAGGGACAGATTGGGAATGCAAACAGTCCACTCCTTGGGCTATAAATACTCTCCCCTTCTCTCCTTGAGAGGGGTTAGCATTTCAGAAGAGAGGAGATCATATTGGCATGACCAAAGCCTTGAAAAAGTCTTGGGAGGACCTGAAATACTCAAGTTTTCACTTGAGAGACCTTTCCTCCTCTCTTTGTTTTCTCTTACTTTCGTGTTCTTCATTTTTGTAATCTTGTAATTCTCTTTCCTTGTAATTCTGTTTTAATGCAAGTTACTTCTTCAATATCGCTTATTCTCATCCACCTTATGTATTTTAATATTAATGTTCTTAAAATAGTTTAAATTTAGTTAAATCTACTTCCCTTATTTTGCTTCCTCATTCAATCAAAAACCTGTTTTTAATTATCATCATTGTTCGTGTGTGTGTGTTCGACGTACCACTCTTTTCTAATCCCTTTATTTTTCTTCTATTCTTAATTTATCATCATCATTATTATAACCAGAATATTAAACACCAAAATGTCTGAGTAAATATCTCATTGGGGTGAGTCAAAATTTAGGTATGTTAAGTGATTGAGAGTATTTGCTCGATGAGTATTCATTAATTTAACATTGTGTATGTTGGACTTAATATGTCATGGATTAATGACATCTTTTGTTTAGAATGTGGTTTACATGGATTATTGGAACCATAAATACACTACCATAAACAAGTATTGATTTATTTTAGAATCCTAGTTAAGTTAAGGCTTGGATTAAAGCTTTAACACTTAGGAATTCTAATCGACGTCAACTTGTGAAGTGGGTGTTAATTTAAATGCAATATAAAGCAAAGCTCAAGGATTTCACAAGATTAACTCCCTAATAATGAACTCACCCCAATCATTATCATTTTGTTAAATCAATCATAATCAATTAGTCATTTCAATTAAGCTCTGCAAACAAACCCCCAATCAGAATACGATCAACTAAAAACAAACGACTATTTCAAAGTATCATCGCCGAGGATTCGACCTGAGTGCTGCTATACACATTAGCAGAGCACCGGAACCTTGACCGGTCGATAGGCGACAATCAGTCGTGCATTTCAAATGGATCTGTTTCCGGGGATGGTGATTTAAGTAGTTATTAGTTTCTGGTTATTGTAATAAAAAACCAAAAAAAAAACAATTTTTTTTTAAAAAAAATCACAAAGAAAAACCCGTCTTCCTCTTAAAAATCATAACCTGAAAAAAATACAAAGAAAAACCCGTATTAATATTTCTTTCAAACTCTCTCTGAATGCCCCGTAGCCTCCCAAATAATCCCTCATATTTGTTTGACCCTGAAATTGATAGAACTCTTCGTCAACTTAGGAGGACCATTAGGGATAACTAAATCACCCAAGAACCAATCATTGCCCTACCAATTGAATTCGATATGGCCAATCCTAGGAAACAAACATTGAAAGAACTTTCTGCCCCTAATATGAATTACCAACCCCTTGGTATTCAATATCTAAACATAGAGGCTGACTTCAAACTCAAATCGGGTTTGATTCATCTTCTACCTCATTTCCATGGGCTAGCCGGTGAGGATACACATCTCCACCTTAAGGAGTTCCAAGTAGCGTGCTCTACCATGAAGCCTCATGGGGTTTCTGAAGAACAAATCAAACTTCGAGCATTCCCTTTCTCCCTAGCTGACACTACTAAGTCATGGCTCTACTACCTACCTCCTGGTTCCATAACTACATGGAATGACATGAAGCGACTCTTCTTAGAGAAATTCTTTCCTGCTTCTCATACTGCTTCTATCTGAAAGGAAATAAGTGGTATACGTCAATTCCCAAGTGAATCACTCCATGAGTACTAGGAGAGGTTCAAAAAGCTTATTTCAACATGACCACACCACCAAATTCGTGACCAACTCTTGATCCAATACTTCTATGAGGGGTTATTGGCTATGGAGAGAACCCTCATTGATGCCGCAAGTGGTGGTGCTCTTGTTGACAAAACTCCAGTAGCTGCAAGAGATCTCATAAGTAACATGGCTGCAAACACACAACAATTCTATACTCGAGCACATGCTCAAGTCAAACAAGCCCAAGATAATAAATCCATAGAGCCTAACAAGATTAATGAGTGGATGAGTGAACTTACAGGTCTTGTGCGTAAACTAGTGGTGGCTACCAAAGACCCAACCTCATCTTCTCCACAGTCACTATTCCCTAGACCTATCAAGAATTGTGGAATCTGTAGCTCCCCAGCTCATCCAATAGACACATGTCCACAACTTCAAGAGGATCAATCTGATTCATCCAGACCAATGGATCTCAATGCAGCATATGCTCAGCGGAACCCCAACCCTCAACAATCAGGTCAGTTTGTTAGAAACTTCAACCAACCTCACTCTGAGCCTTTCTCTTCTACCTTTAACCCAGGCTTGAGGTATGGTAATACCATCTCTCATCCCCCTCAATTCCCTCCTCAAAATCCAAACCAGTTCCAATATGGTCAAGGTGTTGGTAACTTCCAACAACCTTATCTTTTTCTTCCTCAACCTCAAAGGAACAATCCTCCTCCTGGATTCCATTATCCCAGTGAGCCTTCCCAATTCCAAAACCGATACAATCGCTTTCCCAGGAACCAAACTCAAGGTAATCCCAATTCGGGACAAGCCTCTTCTTATAAGCAACCATGGGAAAGTGTAGTGGAAGATCTTGCCTCCTTCACCTGTTCTAGCCTTAAAAACATTGAAACTCAAATAGGTCAACTTGCATCCCACCTGAGCCAGCAACAACAATCAAATTCTTCCCAACTCCCAGCTCAACCATTACCCAACCCCAAGGGTAATGTAAGTGCAATTGCACTTAGATCAGGAAAGCAAATTGTCGTGCCTCAAGATAAATCCTCAAACCCTCCTTTGAATGTTGACCTAGAAAACGAAAAGAAAAATAAACTTCAAAAAGAACCTGAATCTATTCTCTCACCTCCTTCCATTCCACTTAGGTTTCCAATTCCTTTTCGATAAGCTATTTCTAAACCAAGGAAGTCCTTTGAACCTGATCCTGAAATTCTCGACATGTTTAGATGTGTTGAAGTCAACATTCCCCTCTTAGATGCCATAAAACAAATTCCTAAGTATGCCAAGTTTCTCAAGGAGTTGTGTACCCATAAGAGGCAAATTAGGACCTTCGAAAATGTTTCCACCCAGCAGTCTATTCCCATAAAGTGCAAAGATCCAGGGACCTTTACGGTTCCATGCCAAATTGGAAGTTACAACTTTGATGATGCACTCATAGACCTAGGAGCCTCAATTAATTTCATGCCCAAATCCATATTCTCCAACCTTGGTCTAGGTACCTTGCACCCAACGGGTGTTGTCATTCAGTTAGCGAATCGAAGCACAACCAGTCCTGAGGGAATAATTGAGGATGTCCTTGTCCGAGTCAATGATCTTATCTTCCCTGCTGATTTCTATGTCCTTGACATGGAAGGTGAGACGAACTATTCTCGATCTCCCCTAATTCTAGGAAGACCATTCCTCATGACTGCGAGAACCAAGATTGATGTCCATTCAGGCATCCTATCCATGGAATTCGGTGACCAACTGGTCAAGTTCAACATTTTCCAAGCCATGCGATACCCATCTGAGGATCACTCTGCATTCTAAATCCATGCTTCTGAGGACACTTCTAAGAGTCAATTGAACCCCATTCCATCATGTTCATCCTGTTATGAATAGATAGGATGTTGTGAAATATGCACTAGGATTAACCAAGTCATAAATGGTGAAGTTTATGTGGACCTTTCATTCATAAACTCCATCAATCTAGAGGAACTTGAAAACTGTCTTGAATTCCGCATCAATTCTGATCTCTACTGCTCCACCTTGGATAGTATTAAGGAAAATGAACCTGAAGCAACTGAAGTCCCTTCTTCCATTCCTGAGTTATCGAGCCCAAAAGTGAAAGATGAGACCGATCTGAAACCTCTTCCTACACACCTGAAATATGAATTCCTCTTCCATGATCACTCATATCCTATCATTATCTCTGCCACACTTACTGAAACTGAGGAGTCCAAACTTGTTCAAGTGTTAGAGGAAAACAAAAAGGCCTTAGGTTGGACTCTAGATGACATACCAGGAATCAACCCTGCCCTTTGCATGCATCGCATCCATCTTGAGGAGTCATCTAAACCAATTATAAAACCACAAAGAAGACTCAATCCACTCATCCTTGAGGTAGTTAGGGAAGAGATCACCAAGCTTCTTCAAGCTGGTATTATCTACCCAATTTCTGATAGTGAATGGGTTAGTCCAATTCAAGTTGTACCTAAGAAGGGTGGGATAACTATTGTCAGAAATGAACATGGGGAGGTAGTCACAACTCGAGTGAAGAACAAATGGCGTGTATGCATCGATTATCGAAAATTGAATGCTGAAACACGAAAAGATCACTACCCTTTTCCATTCCTTGATCAAATGCTAGAAAGATTGGCCATAAAGTCACACTATTGCTTTCTTGATGGATACACCGGCTATTTTCAAATCCCAATCTCACCTCAGGACCAAGAAAAGACTACTTTCACATGCCCCTTTGGAACATATGCATATAGAAGAATGCCTTTTGGACTTTGCAATGCTCCTGAAACATTCCAGAGGTGTATGATGAGTATCTTATCAGAATTCATTGAACACTGCATGGAATTATTCATGGATGACTTCATCATTTATGGTGAGTCATTTGAATCTTGTTTGCATTCACTCTCTCTAGTCCTTCAAAAGTGTGTCAAGTGTAACCTTGTCTTAAATTTTGAAAAATGTCACTTCATGGTTGAAAATGGGATTGTTCTAGGGCACATAGTTTCAAAATATGGTATTGAAGTTGATCCTGCCAAAATTGAAGTGATCCAATCACTTCCTTAACCAACTTCTGTTCGAGACATCCGATCATTTCTCGGTCATGCTAGTTTTCATCGGCGATTCATCCATAACTTTAGTAAAATTTCTCTCCCACTCACTCGTTTGCTCCAAAATGATGTCTCTTTCCATTTTGATGAGGTTTGAAAGAGAGCCTTCATTGAACTCAAAACTGCTCTTACATCTGCCCTGATAATCCAACCCCTAGATTGGTCCTTACCTTTTGAATTGATGTGTGATGCTTCTGATAGAGCTGTTGGGGATGTTATTGGTCGAAGAAGAGAAAAAATTCCTCATGTCATCTATTATGCCTCAAAAACATTGGATGAAACTCAATCTCACTACACTGTGACTGAAAAGGAACTTTTAGCTGTGGTTTATGCCTTAGATAAATTTCGGCCCTATCTCTTAGGTGCCAAAATCATCATCTTCACAGACCATTATACTATTAAGTTCTTACTCAAGAAAAGTGATTCCAAACCAAGGCTAATAAGATGGATTCTAATGCTCCAAGAGTTTGACCTTGAAATCAAAGATAGACCTGGAAAAGAAAACCCTGTGGCTGATCACTTGAGTAGAATTCATAATTCTCCTCATTCTGAAATCATTGATCCTGAATTTCCAATTGAGCACCTTTCATCTCTCACTCAAAAACTGCCATGGTATTCCCCAATTGTAAATTACCTGGTTTCTAGTGTTTTTCCTGAAATTTTTTCAAAAGAACAAAAAATGAAGTTGAAAAGTGATTCAAAATACTATTTTTGGGAGGAAAATAAACTTTGGAAAACTGGGGCAGACATGGTAATTAGGATATGTGTTGAAGAAAATGAGCATTCTTCCATCTTAGAATTCTGTCACTCATTTCCCAGAGGTGGACACTTTGGACCACAAAGGACCCCCCGAAAGGTCCTAGACTTTGGATTCTTCTGGCCTTGTCTCTTCAAGGACTCACATGAGTTCTATCAATCATGTCCCACTTGCCAAAAGTTCGGCACAATCTCCAAAAGAAATGAAATTCCCCAAAATCCCTTAATATTTTGTGAAATCTTCGATGTTTGGGGCATTGATTTCATGGGACCATTTCCCCCATCCAATGGATTCTCATACATTCTTCTTTTGGTCGATTATGTTTCAAGGTTGGTTGAGGCCAAACCCACTAGGAAGGATGATGCTCATACTGTTAGTGAGTTCCTAAAGACCCACATCTTCCAAAGATTTGGCACACCACGTGCCTTGATCAGTGACTTAGGAACCCATTTTTGTAATAGAACTATGGAAGCTCTTCTGAAAAAGAATGGGGTTTTACATAAAACTTAAACTGCATATCACCCCCAAACAAATGGTATGGCTGAACTTTCTAATAGAGAAGTGAAAAGGGTACTTGAGAGAATTGTAAAATCCACCAGAAAAGACTGGCCTAAAATACTTTGTGAAGAACTTTGGGCTTATAGAACTGCCTATAAAACACCCATTGGGATGTCTCCTTTTTGGCTTGTTTTTGGTAAAGCATGTCACTTACCAGTTGAAATACAACATAAGTCATTTTGGACAGTGAAAACATGTAATTTTGATCTTGAAAAATCTTGTGAAGAAAGATTGTTGCAATTAGATGAACTAGAGGAGCTTCGACTTGAATCCTATGAGAATTCCAATCTTTACAAAGAGAAGGCTAAGGTACTCCATGATAGACACATTCTGAGAAAGGTATTTCATGAAGGTGAAAAGGTAATGCTCTTCAATTATCGATTCCGACTTCACCCAGGTAAGCTTAATTCTCGTTGGGAAGGTCCTTTTATTATCACTAATGTTTACCCATTTGGTGCAGTGCAAGTCCAAGACCCCTCCTCCAAAAGGACATTTACGGTAAATGGACATCGGTAGAAACATCACCATGAGAGGACATGCAATCCTGAAACAACATCAACTTCCACTGGATCCCCAACTTCTCTAGCCGACCTACCACTCAATGGAGAAGGCAACCCACCAAATCTAAACCAGGGGGCACCTCTTTCCCTTTAACTCTATCTATCTCTTCCTCTCTCTACCTCTTTCTTCTTCTTCCTCTCTCTTTCATTTTTTTACCACTTTATTCATCAAACCCTTTCTTTTTCTCTTTCTTGTGTGGGTGTGTATTTTATAAAAATGTTAAAAACTAAAAAAAAACCAAAAAAACACAATCACTTAAAAAATTACAAAAAAAAGAGTCATGCTTACTCACCATCGAGTTAAAATTTTTTCCAACCATTTTGGGGAGTTAATAGAAATGTTTTCATCTCAAAAATTTTGTATTTTCATCATGACTTTGGATAAATAATTTTGTGTCAAAATTAACAAATTTTGAATGCTCAATTTTTGATTTGGAAAATGCTTTTCCTGAACTGTGAGGAACAACATTTGCTTTCATGCCAAGGCCACCTATGGCCATCTTTTCAAAATGTGTTTTTTTCACCTCCATTTGTGAGTCTTGAGTTTGTGGACCTTCGAGCTGAATTTCCTACTTTGGTGTGCATTAATATGATAGAGGCATTTTTTTAACCTCATGAGAATCACAATGGCCAAATAGCCTCCCATTACCCTATGTTAATCCTCCTTTTGAAAGCCCCTTCAAGCCTATGTAAACCTTTTCTTTGAAAGCCACATTACAAGCCCACTACCTTGTCCCACCCAACATCTAACATGGATTTACATTGCATAATTTCTTGAACTTTAAGTGTGAGGAGGATGGATTTCATTTTGGGTATCCTTTTATTGATTTTCAACGTGTTGTCATATGCTTGAGGGCAAGCATCCATTTTTGTGTGTGGGAGAGGTCATAATTTAGTGAGTTTTGTTGTAATGGACTCATCTTGACGTATTTTTCTACAAATATTATTGAAAAGTGTTCAAAAAAAAAATCAAAAAAAAAAAAATCAAAAAAGAAGAAGCAAAGAATGGGTTGTGTATTGGTTAGGTCAAAAATCACTCTTCCTCAACCTTTTATCTTGTTATAACTATTACAATTAGTGTCGTTAGGAGATCAAACATGGGTTGGGTGATTAGTGTGAGATCTATTTCAAGTTCAACTTTCGAAAAAATACAAAAAAAAGAAATGAAAAGAAAAAGGAACACTTATGTTATTGGGAGAAGCTTTGTGTTTTGTAAATATTCCATATTCTCATCCCCTTCAAATTTTCTTCCACTTTTGTTTAATGCTTCATTTTTACCTTTGTAAAAATGTGTTTCCATTTTCTTCCATGTTTCAGTTTCAAGAAAATTGTGCATTGTTTTATCCATGTTAGTGTTTTAGCCCCTCTTTCCACCCTTTTGAGTGGAGTAAGTTTTGAGTGCCCACATTTTCTATTTATAATTTTGAGCATGCAAAATGAATTGTTTTTGGAACATTATTTCTGTAACAATTTGTGGTGGAATTCAAAATGGATGAGTGAAATAGTCTAAACCTCCCCTGATTGGAGAAAACAAAATTTTAAAATCTGTTGGTGAGTAAAAATGATTTTGTCATGTTTTTATATTTGTTGCACATGAGGACATGCACAAAAATAAGTGTGGGGGAGTTGATATTGTTAATATTTTCATGTATTATTATATACTCACTTTACTGATTTTATATGAAATGTGCATAATTTGTGTGAAATATTAATGTTTTAATATTAAGTATAATTTTTGAGCATTTTTAGAAGTAGTCCAATTGAGTCAGTTTAATGTTTTAATAATAACTGTCACTATACTAATCAAAATTGTGTGGTTCTTGTTTTTTATGATTCTCCTTTCCATATACAACATTTCATTGGAAGGTACAATGAGCCAATTCTACCATTTGATGGGTCATATGGTCCTCACAAACAAGACCAAATAATCTGTGAACAAACTGGACCATCCTTGAAGATTGATTTACTGGGATCAATACAGAAGTCCAAAAACATTAACTCTTCACCATAATTCGGGGGACACTACATGTCATCTTGGATAAAAATTTCAAGTCCCAAATCCAAGTACAAGGGGCCCAAATGAATCTTTGAAGTCCAGCCCACCATTCTGGACGATAATTAACATCAGTATAGTATGAATGACATATCTCATGATGTAAGCATCACATCGAGCTGAGATTTTGCAGTGTGAAACAGGAGATATATTCGGCCGACTTTGTTGAAGAACCCATTCGTATTTGAAGGCATATTCATATTCATAAACCCTTTCACATTCTGGACTTCAAAAAGACTAGATTGAAATGGACAGTTTTACTTTGTTTAATCAACCGGCCATAACGTTTTATCCTTAAGTACAAATGACTCCAAATATTTATAGTAGTCGACCAACATTATTGTATACAACTTTTAATAAGGAGATATTTGAATATTAGGCTGTCTGAATCTCCAAATTGGCGATGCAAGTGGAGGGACAGATTGGGAATGCAAACAGTCCACTCCTTGGGCTATAAATACTCTCCCATTCTCTCCTTGAGAGGGGTTGGCATTTCAGAAGAGAGGAGATCATATTGGCATGACCAAAGCCTTTACAAAGTCTTGGGAGGACCTGACATACTCAAGTTTTCACTTGAGATACCTTTCCTCCTCTCTTTGTTTTCTCTTACTTTCGTGTTCTTCATTTTTGTAATCTTGTAACTCTCTTTCCTTGTAATTCTGTTTTAATGCAAGTTACTTCTTCAATATCTCTTATTCTCATCCAAATTCTGTATTTTAATATTAATGTTCTTAAAATAGTTTAAATTCAGTTAAATCTCCTTCCCTTATTTTGCTTCCTCATTCAATCAAAAACCTGTTTTTAATTATCATCATTGTTCGTGTGTGTGTGTTCGACGTACCACTCTTTTCTAATCCCTTTATTTTTCTTCTATTCTTAATTTATCATCATCATTATTATAACCAGAATATTAAACAACCAAATGGCTGAGTAAATATCTCATTGGGGTGAGTCAAAATTTAGGGATGTTAATTGATTGAGAGTATTTGCTCGATGAGTATTCATTAATTTAACATTGTGTATGTTGGACTTAATATGTCATGGATTAATGAAATCTTTTGTTTAGAATGTGGTTTCCATGGATTATTGGAACCATAAATACACTACCATAAACAAGTACTGATTGATTTTATAATCCTAGTTAAGTTAAGGCTTGGATTAAAGCTTTAACACTTAGGAATTCTAATCGACGTCAACTTGTGAAGTGGGTGTTAATTTAAATGCAATATAAAGCAAAGCTCAAGGATTTCACAAGCATAACTCCCTAATAATGAACTCACCCCAATCATTATCATTTTTTTAAATCAGTCATAATCAATTAGTCATTTCAATTAAGCTCTGCAAACAAACCCCCAATCAGAATACAATCAACTAAAAACAAACGACTATTTCAAAGTATCATCGTCGAGGATTCGACCCGAGTGATGCTATACACATTAGCAGAGCACCGGAACCTTGACCGGTCAATAGGCGACAATCATCCATGCGTTTCAACACCACACATATATTGGTAGTAATGATTTCCATGAAACAAGTTAGAAGAATTGAAAAAATAGATCAAGCATATAAAATTCATTAAAACTAAAATAAAAATAAATGAATTTACAATACATAAAAGAAATAATTTATTTTAAAATATTCATATTTTAGGTATACTTCCAAAATTCACATACATCATCTGGTCAAAACTTTCAAGCATACGTATGTAATTGTTCACATCATGTCTATCAGTGTGATAATGTTGATATACCTTGATACACTAGAAAATAAAGTTATTATAATTTTATTTTTATAACATAAATTTATTAAATTAAATTCAAATAAAAATATATATAAACATACCATCTTCCGCAAAAACAAACCATGAAAAATTTTCATGGGGAATGGCATGTGAATATGTAGAGAAAATGAGGGATAAACTTATGTTACCACATTTAAATAAGTATATAAAATCCTATAATATTAATTTTATCAATGTGAGATGTCGTATATTATGCTATGTATGTGTATGATGGAAAAGATGAACCCCGACTCTATCTTCATGTCTGCTAGAGTTCCTAAAGTAAATATAAATACATAAGATGGATGTATTTCATATAATGATCAACATAGAACATTCATATGGTAAGTCATAGAATCTAAGAACATGTGTATTTTAATAAGGGGATGTAATCATCAGAATTATCCAAATTATTGAAATGATAATCTATCCACAACATGTGTAGATGAATCTTGATGGTGTGCCTTCCATAATCCTAAAACTTTATACAAATTAATCACTAAAATAGTGTAAACCAATCATAAAATATTGTTCTAGTCATAGTGACACTCTAAAGTGTCCTAACATAATCAAAACATCCTATAAAGTGATGGCCATCTCTCCCTTTGGTAGATGGAAAGAATTTGTCTCTAGTCTCCACCTCTTGACAAATGTTGTAGTAAGCTAGTGATAGAAAATTATAAAATCACGTACCACTATACCATAAAATCCTACATGTCAAAGATATGGGATGATTTTAGGAAGGGGAGAAATGTGATGGAAATGGTTTTATCTTTTTACACTTAGTGGTTTAATTACATAACCATCTATAAAAACACAAGAAATAAGAGTATCATGGGTCATGATAAAAAAACATACTTCATATCTACATATGATATAAATGAGATTGTTTACATTTAATGATATAACTTTTTGAAAATATATTATTTATAAATTGTAAGTATACAACATAGATACCAAGTGACAATCCATTACTAATGTTGAAACAATTTTCAATATAATAACATGTTGACATAATAGTGAAATAATACATAAGAGACTCAATTTTAATGAGATCCCAAGATCCTTCCTACCATATTTTAATATTTTTTTACAATCATCACCTTCCTCATGAAATATAGTGAATCATAGTCCCACCCCCTATTATTAAGACCAACCTATCTCATTTCTTATATGAGTAGACTTGGGAATTTCTAATGGATATAACCTCTTAATGTTATAAACAATGGTGGGTTGATCATCAAGAAAAATAAAATGTTGAAACTCTCCAAAATGAACCTATGGTGCACTATAACAGTAAACTGGATACTATAATAGATCAATATACAATTACCAATATAAGTAAATCAATTAACATGCTATAATAGCATATACACAAGAATATATAATGGATTGGAACTTTCATAAATCATAATATCTTTATTCTAGTTAGACCACTATCACTTGACCACTATTTCTTATGAGAGGGACATTAAAATTTGTAACATCAAAGTGAATCCCTTCCAGATTGAAGCTTTTAAAGTGAAAATATGATTCTTTGAGTAAATGTTTACCATATCCTTATAAGTTTCAACCATAGTGAATCTCCTGTTGTATCCTCAGATGATCCTATTGGAATTTTTCAAAAATTACTTCAAAGAGTGATAAAACGACTCCTACTCTAAGCTAGGGATCATTAGTTTATGAAAACCCTTGAAGATAACATTAATTAATTCCAAAATATTACTATTCATATTTCTATATCTATCACTATCATAATATGATAATTACCATTTCTCCTTTAAAATTTTAATCATATAATCATACAATTCCTGGTTTTCTCTTCAAATTCCTTGAATTCAATCATAAAATTTTCTCTTTTATATTTCTTACACTAAAACTACTTTTTATTATTGTAATTAAATGGATAATAAGTTTTATTCTAATATATATATAAGTATAAGGAAAATACCAAACATAATTATTTCCTTATTTATTACCTTGCCTTGAAATTTATTATAAACATTAATGGAAATATACTTATGAAATATATATAATAAGAATTATGGTATTTTTTTATGATATTCCAAGGGAGATAATAGAGTCTATAATCTTCTGATGACGACCAAACATCAAGAACACTCCTTTAATTTACATAACATGGGTGTGTATACAAGACAAAAACCAACTCCATGAATAAAATTATTCTTATAAACAATGATAAATGAAATCAAGACATGATAAAATTTACATCCTAAAAAGAAAAAATGACGAGGAAACATGTACAATATCCTTAAATACATGTTCCATCCTCCTGAATTAATTTTTTTAATATGGAAATGTAGAATTACACTATCTAAATTCCTAGAACACAATATGAAAATTTTTATTTAATTTTTCTACCTGATTAATTTTCAGGAGACACTGAGAAATGTGAATACGATAAATTACCTAAATATTATGACACAAAAATCCCATTATCATCAACAAAACCTTATATGATTCATCTTAGTAATTATAAAATTTGAAAATGTCATTTTTTATCTGTCTATGAAATTATATAGAATATCTTATATTTGAACAACTTCTACATTATCTCTTGGATGAGATACATAGTAATATCTTGATATGTTTGTATCTTCTCAAAAATAAATATAAATATATATTCAACATTTGGTGTATAATTTTCTTGTGAAAGGCCTAGGTGCACACAAGTATGTGGTCATTACATATTCTATATCTTTCATCATAAAAATTTTATCAAATATTTCCAATAAGAAAAATTTACACTCTATTCCATATTTATCACATAAAATTATTTATATTCCATTTTTCTAATCCTCAACCATGTATATAAAAGTACATGTGTTTTTATGTTTCTTATCATAATTTTAGTGAAATTTTTCTTTCAAACTATCTTCCAATATGTAATGTGTTCTTAGTGGCCATAGATTTGTTACCTAGGGTGCCTGAGAATTTAGTACTTGGTGTAATGACATTATAATCATAATTATACACATGTGAAATTACATCTACCAATTAAGTAAATAACAAAGGATGATTAAAAAATCTTGATTGCTGATTACCTAGTAAATCCACCTTTTTAGGATGATTGACTCTGGGTACTTCTTATGTGTTAAATTTTTTTGTATGTCTATAACCACACCGTCCTCACCATACTTCATCCCATTAAATCATTAAAAACTTTCTTATTATATAAAGTCTCATTCATTAAGTACATATTATTCAAAGGGATGCCTCTGACAGTTCTCTCCACATTCTTGTCACCATGTTCAGAATTAGAAACATTTATTATTGGAAACATAGAAGTATATATGTGGAGTCTCAATTATAAAAGTCATATGATAAGATATGATATCATTTATTTGGTAAGTATAGACTTTAATATGTATCCCATAACATGGTTCTACGGTAGTAATTTAAATTTCATTAATAATATAAATTTCCACATATAATTCCATTAAACCATGACAAGACAGCTACCTAAAAAACAAAACATCTTCCACCCAATCCTAATAATTGACCAAAGTATACATAATATACCATAATCAATAAATATATTGAATATTTCTATAGATGGTATATTTTATTAGTTGATTACCCCTTAGTTGTATTCAACTCTAAATCCTCATATACACATCTTCAAATGTTATACAATATCAAAGGTTATTGACTCTCGTCACTTTTAAACTATACCTAACACCCTAATCATTTTAAATTACTTGTCTATTTATATATATTAATATCGACATAATTAATTATAAAAAAAATTTATTAATCCATTTTATATAATTTCACTTTTATCACATGAATAAAATTAATAATCAGTAAATTCATTTTAAATGTGAATTGATCTTTAGATTTTATCTAGGATTTTTTTATCAAAGAATAATAAACCAACCATAACATAAGAGGAAATCTATATGATCCTTAATTGAACCAGATTTCAACAACCACCATTCTACATTCAATATTTTTGTATATATCTAACATAAAAAACCCATCACCTCCATTATAACCTAATTTTTTATAATTTTATTGTCACGAAAGTGAGGGGTAAAAAGTGTATGATGATATATAATAATTTACCATAGAAATATAAGTTCTTACATTCTTAAAGAGAGGGATGATATAATGGTCATTATTAAAGAAATTAAAATTAATTATCACAAATTAAATAACCAATCAACACGATAAACATAAAAATTCCAAACATACATTGGTTGATCATATCTATATTAATCACCATCACATAATTTGAAAAAAAAATTATGGTTATTTATTATTTTTAACACATGTTCACATTAACAACTAATTAAAAATTAATACATTCTTTTGATATGATCATGAGCTATTATATAATATTTAGTTTATCAAACAATGATAAAATAACAAGGTCTTTATAGAAAATTTTTATGTGGCTTGATTATCTTAGGTTATAAAATCAAACATTTTGGTTTAGTATCTCTGTTTTTATTCTCTTGTGTTAACAGAGTTTATTCCTCTATCTTTATGAAATCATTTTTTTCACTATTATACTCACAACTAAGTGAGGGTTACTAGGGGTAAGGGGATATTTTAAATTTACCATGGGATAAATGTTCTTAAATTATAAGGAAAAGGGATGAAATATATAACATTAATAATGAAATTAAAAATAATTATTATACATTATAAATATAAATATTAAAAAATCCAAACATAGATTGGTCAATATAACTCATAATGTTTCACCATTAAAAAATTCTCATAATTCTTCAATATTTATTATTATTTTTATTAATTTATTTTTCAAAATTAATTATTCATTTTTATCAATAATTTAATTTCAATTTCGTTCAGACACATAAATTAATTAAATATTCCAAAAAACGTACTATTTAAATGATTCATCCCTAAAAAAATAATTAAATAAACAAATATATTAAAAATAAATTTAAAAAATTTAAACTAATGAAATAGGTTATACCTTACCAAATAAAACAATTCAATTTGAGAAATAATCCAAAGTAAAGATTTGAAAATAATTTTAGAAGTGTGAAATGGAGGAGGGGTGGGATTCCATTTTTATAATGGGTGATAGGTAGATTGAAATGTGTTCAAAATTCATGAGATTGTATTAATGAAGTTCATGTAAGTTTATAGGGAATTACATGTCATGCATAAAACTCATTTATGTAATGATCGGACTCAAATTCTTGAATAGAACTATCTCAGGCTACTACAAAACTTTAGGCGCACCTAACAATCACTGAAGGATGATATAAATACAGATGGATAGATTTATTATAAGTGGGAGATGGTATTACCTCCTCAGAGTCATGCAAAAATACTTGAATAGTCGTGATAGAAATTTGGCATGATTATTAGGTACATGGAGAAACTCAACACCTAAACCAAAATTCCATTAGAATACCTATCTCCTGGGGGTACATGGATAATATAAATAATTTAATCTATATAAAATTCAACTCCAAGAATAAATTGTCTATAAAAATATATACATGATAGTATACCAGTATAAATAGAAAAAGAATTAATATACACAAAGTGCACAATCCAAATAGGACCTAAGGAGCCAAAAGGGGAAATCCTGCTTGTGGAAACCTCAAAGTGTACAAAAATGGAAAACATCAGTGGATATTCCCCACATTACCAAAAAAACTCCAAAAGGGTCCATCCTAACTTTGGATGCCCGGTGCATTGTGTAACCATGCCCTAATATCTTCCATAATCATGTACAGCTTCTATGCCTTTACCCAGGTCATGCAAATTAGGGTCTGGACACATTATAAAGAAACATGTTTAGGGTTTTAGTATAAAGTACCTTGTGGAATTCACTACCATCCTAAAATTATCTATCATAAAGTCAAGTGTGAAATTTAGGAATATAAGGTAGGTAGGTAACAAGTAATCCTGAACATACTGTCAATAAGGTACTGGTAAAAAAATAGTCATACTGAAAAATACAAGATTTTATTTAAATAAAAAACAAAAAATATCACATTTCTACAACAATTTAATGATTTTCATCCACATCAACCAACCCTTCTTCACATGGTACCTATATTATATGAGGGACCTTCCCATTAGATATTTTAAATAAAATCTATCATCCATAAGAGGTAGTGTAAACACACACACTCATAAACACACATATCTATAATCATCCTCATAAGGAGGAACTATATATAACATCTCATTATGGATTCCATCTTTCCCTTTTTGGGGTGTTACTATATATAATCATCCTCATCTAGGAGGCGGTTCACACACACACACACACACACACATATATATATTTGTTTGTGTGTGTTTGTGTGTGTGTGTGTATGCATGTATCGATAGTCATCCTTCGAGGGGGGACTATATATACCATCTCAAATGGGAGTCCATCTGTCCCCTTTTCAGGTAATTACCATATATAATCACCCTAACTTAGGAGGAAGTATATATATATATATATCAGTAATCATCCTCACAAAGAAGAACTATATATATTATCTTAGCTGGGAGGCCATCTATCCCTTTTCAGGGAGTTTCCATATATAATGATCCTCACCTAGGAGACAATGTACACAGACACACACAAAAACATCTATCTATTTGTGTGTGTGTGTGTGTGTATTTTCCATCATTCTTCCAAGGAGGAACTTTATATATATATACATATATCCATCTAACCAAGGAGCCCACCAATCCTTTTTTGAGGAGTTACAATATATGAACCATCCTCGTCTAGGAGGAAGTGTGTGTGTGTGTGTGTGTTTGTCTATATATATTCATATGTAATCATCCTCCAAGGGAGGATTTATATATATATATATATCCATCTCACTTAGGAGGCCACCTTTCCCCTTTCAATGAGTTACCATATATAAAACATCTCCAACTTGGTGGAAGTGCACACACACACATGTATTTATTTATCCTCCCAAGGAGGAACTATATATATATATATATATATATATTGATCTCACATAAGAGGAAACCTATCCCTTTTGAAAGAGTTATCATATATAAGTCATACTCACCTTGGTGGACCCACTTCTAATAGGAATAAATGTATATATATACATATATATGTCCATCTATACTAGGAGGCGACCTATCTTCTTTTAAGAAGATACCATATATAAATCATCCTCAACTAGTAGGAAGTATACACATAGACACACAAACAATTATATATATCTCTATTTATCCTCCAAGGGAGGAACTATATATATATTGATCTCACCTAGGAGGCCATTTGTGCCCTTTAAAAGAGTTATCATATATAAATCATCCTCACATAGGAGGACCCTCTTCTCATAGGAAGAAATATATATATATATATATATATATATATATTCATATAAATATACATAGTACTTCCTCTATATGAGGCCCCTATCATATTAGGGAGGAATATATCATATGTATATATATAATTCTCATGTGTATCTGAAACACATGTTCTGATCTAAGATCTGAAAAATAAGGCTCAACCCCTACATATGAAATATATAGAGAACATGTCTATACATATACAATATAAACAAGAAGTATCTAACATTACATCCATGATATAATCATAATAAGAAGAATGATAATATCATTATGAGATGCAAATTCTAATAATGTCATACATAATGTTTAGTTCCATATAGGAACACTAAAATTAATATTGAATGAAGGAAACACTAAAAATGTCATATTAGACATGAGTTATCACTTTAATAGACATAAGAAAGTATACATTATGTAATTTTTATAGGGAATCCCATAATAATAGTTTATTTGTGACCACAAGTGTATTAATCAATATTTGCTTTAATACCAAATCAAGGCATCCCATGAGCCATGGAAACATGTTTACGGGTAATCAATCCAAAGAGACACCCAATTATACCTTAAGAAAGGTTCTATAATGAAACAAAACAAAAACATGATATAAAACAATATAATACATGCAGAACAACTCATGACTTTAATTATTCATCCCTAATATACATGGGTGAAACCAAAGAAGAACAACCAAGGAATGAGAATGATTTAAGACATAGGGGATACCAATTATAGTCGAGGTTTATGGAACTTTTTTAATTAAAGGGTTTTTGATTAAAAAAGTTACTTCATTTATCCCTCAATCTACAATATTACATTAAAATAGCCACACATTGACAATATGATAGGAAGATAATAGGATCATCCACACTATCCTTTGTAAATGTGAACCCCTAAGCCCAAAATCTTGATACACCGACACTAAAATATATAAATAAATCTTACATGTAAGATAAAAAGGGTTTTCATCATTACTAATATAGGTAGTAAATTTAAAAATTGAAACACCACAAATACATTTGATTTACCTAGTTAGAAATATGATAGAATCTAAGAAAGAGGAAACCAAAGGAATCAAGAGGGTCTATCAAAACCTTGACAAGGATGATCTCTCATGACTTCTTGGAGGGGAATTAGATCATGATTTAAGGGTTGATGGGTTGATTGGGAAGGAAGATCTAGAGATATTCCCAAGGGAGGAGTAATTATATAGGGAGAATGAAATCCTGAGCCAGGGTTTTTTAGGGTAAAAATGTTAGATTTACAAAGACTAAATTATCCTTTATTTAAGGTGTTTTCCCATGACTATACCTGGTACCCACTAAAAGGATATCAGGTACCTGATGGTCTAAACCTAAATATTTGAACCAAACAAAATCTCACTAGGTTCTCAATTCAAGACCATTGGGTACTCAGTAAAATCATCAGTTTTCATTCTTTTCTTCCCTCATCCAGTTCCCCTCCAAACCCCTCCAAATATATTCAATTTAAAATCATACCAAATGGGGGCCTATGAGCAGCAGGTCTCCTTCTCTTCAGTGCATCTAGGGTTCTTATCCCAGGAGTGTCTCCCCCCCTCCAGTGTGGTTGGGAGGCTTCGTGTCATTGTCTAAATCTACAGTGTGCTTGGTGTTAGTGTTTTATGGTTCTCATCTCAGTTTTAGTGGTGCACAACATCAGCTTCAGTGTGGTCCCAGTGTGGTTTGGGTTGTCTCCGGCTCTTCATCTTGGTGAAATCTCATTTCGGTGATGGTTTCCCATCCTCCATCACTGCTCCATCTTGACTTCTTTGTCCCGACATCATCCTAAATTTAGTGTTGGTGGTCCTATCCTCATTTTGTCCTCAGATCTAGCGATTTCTGGTTCGGAATACTCGGCCCGACGTCATTGTTGTCTGGATAGCATTCAGATATGGTGTTCTTCAGAGTTTAGGCGTCGGCTTCAATTTGAGTTTTGTCATTGGCGTGGTTTAGTGATGGATCTGGTGCCTCTAACTTCATCTGTGGGTTCATATGGGTGTTTTGGATCATCTTCAGCATGGATCAAAGGGGGATGATTTGGTTTCTATTTGGATTTGGGGTTTTGAAGTTTGAGTATTGTGGTTTTTTAGGTTTTTATTGTTTGTTGTGTGGATGGTGTTCTTGCAGTGTCTTAGTTATCAGAGAAATCCCTACTTATTGGGGACTTCGCTTCCTGTGGTTCTCCTGGTTTGGAATTTGCAGAGGGTTCTTCCGTAGTTTAGAGATGACCGACTTCATGCCCAGGGAGGCACTACTGGCTCTGATCGGCTCAGATCCCCTCAACAGAGACACTCCATTAATTTGATTTTGGTTCTTCCAGTCCTGGGTGACAAAGACTCACCTCCATGTTCCTGGTTTGTATATATCTCCGGGTTGCTGCGTGTGGTGTCGGAGGTGCCCCTTGGATCAGTGGGTTTCTATGGATTTGATTCCAACATTGTGTTTCTCTTCTTTTTTTTTGAATATGGTTTGTCTGCAATGGTTCTGTACATGGTCTGTTAGAATGGAGATGCACCCAAGCTCAATCTCATGTAGCAAGTCACATAGGAGGTTTTAGATCTTGTATTTCATCTTTGCAGCACTTTATGGATTTGGAAGTTGAGAGGGTATGACATAATCCATCAGATCAAGACTGTGGTTTAACCCAAGACACTAGCTTGATGTATAGCCATACATCTGTGGAGGGATTTTCATGATCAAATGTTGGGGAGGGGTAACTCCATGTTGTCAAGTTGGGTTATATCTCTAGAAATTCGGTTTGTGATCATCCTATGTCTATGAAATATTTTTGGGTTTTCCCCCTTCATCCTTTAAAAGGGGGTTTTGTTTAAAATAAAAAAATCGAAGACCTTTGGGCCATTGGATTGATGAAATCATACCAAAATGGGTATTAAAGAGAGAAATTTAAGAGGGAATTAATTCAAGAATATTAGGTTCAAAACATCCATTAACCACTATTTTATCTTATACTTAACATTCCCTTAACAGAACTCTTTAAGAAAAAAAATGAAGGGAAGAAATGACCTAGAAATGAGGGTCATTACAACCTCTCCACCATTATTATTATTGTCCACAAGATGAATCTTTAAAAATTCAACATGATATTTATTAATTACCAAATATATCAACTAAAAACGATTACAGGGTTACCTTTTAAGATAAAAGATGATAGTATCTCTCAACCCTTTAAACCTACTTGAAATGAAGTACTAAATGAAAAGACTCCAACCCCTAAGGTAGAAAGATGATAAGATAGGTGACCCGAATGGTCACTTCCAAGATTACCTTTGACTAAAACCAAACCATATACCAACCCTATCATCCAAATAGTGATTAGGATGGTAACATAGATAGAATCCTTAAGATAAACACATCCATATAACCTAAACATCATGTCACCACAGAATAAACCTTTTTTTGATGGGTAAATGTTGTTCAGTATTTTATGATTCCTTCAGATTATATTCTAAAAGGAATATTTTTTTTTGAATACAAGGAAGGAAATAAGAAATAAAAAATAAGAAAAATAGTTAAAAATTTCTATAAAAGGATTCCAATAATTTAAATGACTCTAATGGTTATACATTAAAATAATTAATAATTTAAAACACTAAAGAGAAAACATTATTCCAAAATAAATATCAAAACACTTTGAAATATATTTTTTCAAATACTTTGATTAATCTCAACCCAAATGTAAAAACTGAAATAAATTGTTTTAATACAAAAACATACCTTCTTGAAACCATGATACCTCACCCATTGATAACATAATGGTTTCAATTAATATGAAACTATTCATGTATAAATTCATTTTTGAATAAATAAAACTATCTCTATCCCCTTTCAAACTATTTTTTAAATCCCAATTCATTTTCCCAAAATATCAATTTGAATAATTTATAACCCCACTTCATCTTACTAAAAATAAATTTAAAATCATATTATTAACTAAATACCAATGTTTATAAAACTTTATTTCACCCTAAGATAAAAAATTCATTAACAAAGTAGCTCATGAGATGATTATAAACATTCAAACTTATCAAAAAATTAGTTGTCCAAAATATTTATAATAAAAATACATGGTTCACAACCCATTTGTTTCCTCAAAATACTATAATAAACCACTCAATTACTATTTTATAATCACATAAGTAAATAAAACCATTTAAGAATTCACTTATGTTTTTTTTGTATAAAAACTATCAATAATTTGAATATTTTACTTTGAAAAAGTACCACTCCATGTTTTAACTAGAGCCACACCCACATCTCCATAACCCTTTAATGAGAGTTTAGAAAAACAAAATCTTTATCACAAAAATAAAACATTGAGTACAAATTTCTCTTCTCCAAATACTTCTAAGGGAATTATTACTATTGAAAACATTTTCAGCATGACAAGATTTTACTTTAACAAAAGTATAAATACTTTTAAAATAAATATGATTTATTATTTCATATATACTTATTTATGAAAAATCATCCCATAAAAAAGAGTTTAGGTATTATTAAATAAATATGGAAGTATTCATTCAGTGATATTTTCTAGAAAAAAACCTCAACACATTAAAATTAAAATTAAATAATGAGAAACTCTATTTTACTTTATTAGTAAACAACACACCTTTAGAACTATTACTCAAATGTATTATTCCATGAATTAATTTATGTGAAATATGATTATTATAGGGACAAGTCCCAACAAATTCATCCAAAAAATAATTTAGAGTGTATATACAAAGACTTAACAATAAGAGTTACATTTAAATCATGGAGGTATCATTAAACCAAAAGAGGAAGAAGCTACAAGCTATTGTGTGTACAGCTACACTATGTAAAAATCACAAACCATATCCCCAATATGAGATAAAATATGCCGTGATAATGATGAAACAACATGGTAAAGATGATGGTGGGAGTTTTATCTTATTTTCATCAATTGAAAACCACCTTAGAACCCATGATTCTCTGGATAAGATGGAATGAATATTAAAAATAAGAGGATGGATTCCTCTGTTGATCAGTATACATAGAAAAATAGGTTTGGATATAACACCTAAATGGGTTTGTAGAAATGAAAATAAAATAATAACCCTACCTTTCTCTTTAAGAGGATAAGAAAGTCTCCCCCAATCATTTGTTGGTAGGACAATGGTGACTATCCCTACTAGTGTGCGACCAAGTACCCATTAATAGGAGACCGTGTACCCACTATCCACTTCCTAACACCTCACATTTTACCCTCCCTTTACCCAACTATCTAAACACTAGAAACCACTTCTAAAATCTTATACCCATTTAACCATTTCCAAACACAAAATCTAGAATTTTTTAAAAATTGTATCCTAAGAATGGATGGAAAATTTTGGAACTCATTGAAGATAAAATGTGATTTAATCCCCATTTACATTCTTAATGAAATCATACATAATTTTTTAAAAAATATATAAAAACATCCATGAATAAATAAGGAATCAATTAAATAAAATTTACTTCAAAAACCCACTTCTTTCAAAAAACTTGTTTTCTAAATACCACTTTGAAAAGCCTACAACATTGAAACTCCAATCTAAAACATTTTTTTTCCAAAACCATGATCATCATTTATTTGTAAAATTTTTATAAGAAACATGAAAAGAAATACGAGACACAAAAATAGAAGACGATCTTGGGTACTAAAATGGTGCAGACTGAGGGAATCCCCTCTTGAAAGATTCTCCCCCTCAGGATTGAAGAAATTCATGATAGAAAAATAGGTGACACCAAATCCGGGATTCTTCATGGATACAAGATAATTGGATACCTTGTTTACTTTACACCAGGTGTGAAGAATGCAGATTGTTTTATTGAGAAGGCTTTTACATTTTATGGAAATATAGGGGATCGACCATGGTATAGTACATGTGACCTGTTGGGAATTATGTAAAATAATATAATCCATTTCCACTTCTAACAGAGAAATATTATCCTACTGACATAAACTTAAGCCTGTGATCATAGCCTTGTATTTATCGAGAAGGGAGTGATTGAAACTAAAATGAGTTGTGAAGGCCAAGATGATCGAGCACCTGGAGTCCCAAAAAACCCCCCTCCCCACATGTCTCCTGAATTACAGGAACAATCTGTGTTCAACTTAAGGCCCACGAGAGGATAAATCCATCAAACCCAGTGTCCATGAGAGGCATTTCTGAATGTCTAGTTGGGAAAAATATTCACTTGTAGTGTTCTTATCTAGTAAGGAACACACCAATTCTAAAGTTATCTAACCAACTCGATGAGAAGGTTCCTAGTTTTGATGATGATAGACTTTGCTGATACATGAACCCCATCATGATGATCCCAATTTCTCTCTTTCTAGATACAACAATAGCCAGCATTCAACATATTTTTTCCGAAACTAGTTTTTCAAAGAATTCATAAACATTATATCCTAATTAATTTATTTTAACAAAAAAATATTTAATAAAGGTGATTTATTTTCATTAATTTTACTCAAATTATTTCAATTTCAACTTTACTTTTAACCTTTAAAACAAATAAAATCATTTTAATATGATATAAATTAAATCTTTAAATCATTTATAAATAATTATCCTCTATATTTCTGAATGATTTGAGGACAAAAAACTATTTATATCTATAGAAAAAAACCAATCCATAGGAAATACACCTACACACCAAACATGAATTGTAAAATCAAATGAACATTTAAGATAAAGATGGGGGATTATATAGAGATCATGTGTACTATGAAAAAACCATGAACAGGTAGGAAACACAATTCTTACCCATGAACAAAAAGCTTCTGACTGAAGATATCACCCTAGAAGGTACAATGAAACATCATCTAGATATATTCCATGAGCTTGAATGGTAGTAGAAAATTGTATTTGAATTATAGAACACTATTGGATAGGTTTAACCCATCATCTTTCTCCAAATTATTATTTATTAAGATACATTTCAATTTAGAACACAATTCAAAAACATAAAAAAATCATTTTTTTCTATTTAAACCCAAGTGTAAATGGTTTAATCATTGAGACTTTTAAAAAATTTGAAAAAATTTAAACACAATATAAAACACCTATGAATCATTTTAGGTAATTACATAAATCTAATCATGGAAATAATAGCTATAAATAAAAATAAATAGTAACACCCTCAATCAAGGAATCAATTATGGGTCCATATTGACCTAGTCGTCAATAATAAATACATAGAAAAAACATTATTTATTTATTATTAATGTTCCAATTAATATGAATCATCAATTAGTTCTATAAAAATTAGTATTCAAATATAGAAATTCATTCAATATAATATGAAATATTATATATTCATACCTATAAAAACCTAGAATGATACATGAGAATCAAATATCTAGAAAAATACCAAGAAAAATGGAAAGTAATTCATAGAATATCCCTAATAACAAAATATTTCACCATAATTATACTATCAAGACATATTTATGGGTTAATTATAAAGTCATGATGGCCCTGAATTCTATAAGTTCTCATGTTCTATACCTAAGTTCCCTTTGTGTGCTCTGACACCATTTTTTAATGACTCAACCTAGATTCCCAAGTGAACTAAATCCAAACCACTAAAAAATATCAAGTGAAACTCCCAATCATCACAATCTATTGTATATACCAAGGTAGAACTATTATACAAGTGGTAGATAACTTGATATTGTCAGAGTCATGTAGAAATAGCCAAATAATCATGTTGAAAATTTAGCATGATTCCTTGGGTGTGTAGAGAAACTAAAATTCCAGTGAAATACCTATCCTTTGGGGGAATCTTGATAATCTAATTCATATAATATATATAAAATAAAACTCCAAGAATAATTAGTCCAAATACATCCATACAAGACACTGTACTAGTGTAACTAGAAGAAGAATTAATATAAAAAAAGTGAACAAGACAAATAGGATCCAATGAGTTAAAAAGTAAGTCTCTTATATAGAATCCTCATAGTGTAGGGGGTGGGGGATCTCATAAGAGATGGTGGAAAAACTGAATAATAAGACAATGGGATTGAATATCATTATAAAAACTAATGTGGACAAAAAACATGAAAGGCTCAAGTAGAGTTTTATCATCAAGGTTATGAGGGAAATGGGATTTAAAGAATGGGCTTGTGATCTTGTATTTAGGTGTTACTCCTCACATTGGTTGTATATATCTCTATCTAGTAGAAGTTATGTATTCTTTTACACTATTTGAGGATTGAGGTAGGGTGACCCTCTCTCCCCAATTTTATTTATAATTTTCTAGGAGGTGCTTACCACCAATATGATACACTACTTGGAGAAAGGGGTGATCGAGTACTATAGGAATAGTCCAGGAGATAACCTCATATCTCATTTTATTTTTGATGATGATGTTCTTTTCTTTATTAATGGAAGGAAGATTTTGATCAAAGGATATAATAAAATTATAGAGATAAATGGGAATCTTAGTGGGTAGAAGATAAATTTGGGTAAGACTAATGATTTTTTCTCCAATAGGTGCCTGATAAGGTAGAGTAGATCCATACAAAGATATATGGGTATGAAACAAAAGAAAATGCCTATGGTATACCTCAGTACTCCCATTTCAAATGAAAAAATAAGTAAAAGTTGGTTTGATATATCTCTAAATAGAATATTGGGATGCATCTACAACTGAAAAAAATTACTATCTTTCGATGGAAACATTACCCTAATTAACACTATGTTATCTTTAATGGGTATACATGTTCTCTCAGAAATTAAAATTCCAAAATGTACAATCGAGATCCTAGAGAAAATCGTGAATAAATTCTTTTGGGATTCCAATGATTATGGATTCTATCACTGGGTATCTTTGAAGTGACGGGCAAGGTGAGTTATTGAAGGTGGTATCAATCCACGTGACATACTAGAAGCCATAAAGGTCATGCAGGCTAAAGAGGTATGGGATATTGTGGAAGGGAAATCCATCTAGACCAGGTTTATGAGAATCAGGTACGGTAACATATTAGAGGATTGGTTTGAGATCACACGGAACATATCAAGACTCACCTGAAACATGATTGAAATACTATAGGTTATAAAGGGGAAGGTTCAGTGTGTTTTTGGGAGAGTTGAGATCCTTTTTTGGAAGGATAACTGGTCCAATGGAGTGTTATTTTTTGCAGGATTCCTAGTTCTGGAGATATACTTATGGGAGGCCTATAATTTTCCAAATTTAGGATGACTTTGGAAGGCCAAAAAATATATCTTTTTGATAGAATATGTCTGATAGATTTCTATAATAGATGCACCTTCTCTTCCCTAAACTTAGGGTGCTTTAGTGGAAAGGATTACTGTGAGTTGATCCAAATCCATAATGGGTATAATGCATGGTCAGAGGTGTTTTGGTATAAATGTATTCCAAGTAATATGAACTTTCTTATTTGAAGGATGAGGAATAGAGTTTTTTTGATGGATGAAAATGTATAGAAAAAGGGTATCACGATGGCCTCCCATTGTTGGTGTCGTTCATCCCCATACCAAGAATCCACATGGAATATTTTCTTTAGAAGTGAATTAGTGATGGGTATCTAGATCACAATTAATAGTATTATAGTTTTATTAGATAGTTTAGAGAATATGAATGATTTTCTAGAGTCATGGTTTTAGGGGGATATTAGACCATAGAGGAGACCACTGCTAGAGACCTTATTTTGTCAACTGCTTTCTGCATTATCTGGGAGTCAAGGAATAAGGCAAGGGAGGGTAGGATATATTCTCACTTATTCATGCAGGTCTGGTTCAAATTCCTCATGATTGATCTCAGTGCTCTCTAACTTGGTAAATATGGATTGAATTCTCTGAGTATGATGATTCCAAGGGTGGTCTCAAGTGTAGGGAATATCATAAACTGTACGGGGGTGTGGGTGTACTGGATCCCTCTCTTGAGTGGACTTAAATTAAAGATTAATGGATCCTATATGTAAAGGAATATAAGGGGTAGGGGATCATCTGAGATGGATAAGGCTCAGTCCTCCTTAGTTTTAGTTCCTTCTGTGGTTTTGGTAATTTTGCGTGGGCAGAATTATGGGCCTTGAAAAGTGGGATTCTACTATACATATTATACAACTTTAGTATCAGGGAGGTGGAAATAGACTCTAAGGTGATGGTATATGTTCATCAAGGAAGGATTAACCCCTGTGGTAATTGAATTATCTTATGATGAGGTGTAGGATGCTATTAAATTAGGGTATGGTGGCCAGACATGCCTGGAGTGAAGGAAACCATGTATCTGATGTGTTGGATAATAAAGGGGTTTCAGAAGAGGCACTTATAGTTTATTCTAATATGGGATATCTACAATATGATTTTAAGTTAATTATTAGGGGTGATTCACTTGGTATTCATCCCTTTTGTCTGGTTTTATTTTTCTTGTTTTGTTTCTTATAAAGTGATAAAAATATTTAATTTTCAGTCAGTATCACTTGAAGACTTTTATAATTCCTTACATTCCTTCTATTTTGTTTCTATAAGGGGATAAAGGTATGAAACTATTTTTATTTTCTATTTTGAATAAAAATATAGTCATAAAAACACCAAAACAAAAAATAAATATCACAACTAACACCACATGAATAAACAATACACCACATTCTCTAATAAGATGAACTTTCTAAAATATCACACAATCATGTAGACTCGAACATGATCTCTTGTCGGAAGATCATAAAAAATATGACACAAAATAAAATAAATAAAAAACAATAACCACTTGGTCTCGAATCCCAGTATTGTCCCATATATTGACTCCATGTGAGCTATCTGACTCAGTTATCCAACACTGGGCCTTTTCTCTACCTATACTAGAGACTATGAGGTCTACTTAGGTAATAGCAAGATTAGGTTTCTAGGGCAGGGTGTGCGTATAACCCGGTAGTCCACCAAAAATAGAATCCCTAACATAACCAATAAATATAGTGTATACATAATGTGATATGATCATAATAATAAATTAAGTATGGTAGATAGATAAAATAAATCTCCATTGATCCTTATGTTTTAAAGTGACACTAGAGGTTGGTTGTACCTACTTCATCCAATGCATGATATCTCTATGAATGATACATATCCACCTAGGGGGAAACAACATCACACATAGAAACCTTTTCTATAATATCATCACCTAAGGTCCACCTCCCACCTTGGAACTTGTACCAAAATATTATCAACCAAGGACCACATCCCACCCCCAAACCTATACTAGAATATCATCATTTGGGGGGGGGATATCCCACCATGAAACCTGTGCCAGAATATTACAATTCATGGGGCCTTTTCCTACCCCAAAACCTCATATAGAACACACCAAGGGGAATTTATCACTAGAACCATTATGCATACACACCAAGGGACATCATCCCTCCCCAAAACCTCACATATAAAGTATCAAAATAAAAGGGGTTTTGTAATATCTTGGGTTTTCTTGAGGTACAAATAAATTCTATTTTTTGGTTTAAATGATTTTTTTACAACCTAATGTGACTACCCATTGATGTAATGGGTGTATCGGGGGTGTCTGGGGATTGTTTGGAGCCCGGATTATCACTTTTTGAAAAGAAATATATATGCCTCACAGTTAGGGGAAAATGTATGGGACAAGTCACATGTTTACTGCTAACCATTTATGGCTTGAAAGTGGGGTGTAAGAGGTCACACGATCTAAGGAAACATTGCCACATTAGGTGTATGCCTATGCAGGGGCCTCTCCAACTTTTGATATATCCTAGTACATGTTTTGTGCATATTTTTCTAAAATATGTGCACTAACCATGTAACACCCCCCTTAAATAGTGAATGGTGCACAGTTGGTGCATAATTTGTCCAACCATGCATCCAAAATGTGCGGCCCAGTGTTTCTTGGAGAAATTAACATTTCTCCCTTAAAATATCTTATAAACCATTTGTTTTTTTCTCTTTCTTCCACTAAAAACATCCCCACACTTGGGAGATCCTCTTTGAAGCCAATACATAGGATTTTCTCCCATTTCTCAATCTAGACTCAGATTCAAGCACCTTCTATCTCCTCCAATAGCCCAAAGGCCTTCATTTTTTATTGATTTTTGATAATCCACCTTTCAAGGGGTGAGATGTAACCCTTACAAGGCATATAGGCGTAAGAATTACATGGCCCATATACCTTAGAGGAATTCATTGCCCATAGGCTTCAAACATTACATACAACCCAGACTAACTACTTGGAACTACTCCTCCCCAGCATCTTCATCGTAAAATCAGCTCTCCACCTTCACATGGCTATTCGGCTAGGATTTTCTATGCATGCATAGGCTTTTCCCAATGGTAGGTGCCATACCCTCTCATTCTTTCAATCCGTTTATCTTCTGCTATGGTGAGATCTCCCAGATCCTCCTCCTTCTGAAGTTTTTTCCTTGTAGTTTGTCTGGTTTGTATCTGCACTTAAGGTGGCCCGAAGGCCTTGAGGTGGCCCGAAGGCCTTACTGACCTGAAGCGCCTTCTATCTCATTTGATCCGCATAGGGGATATCTTCATTCCTCTTGTTTCATTCTTCATTATCCATGGTATTAAATTTTCTATTTTGCTGTGATCTAATATTCTCAATTTTCAATATTTTCATCCATTCTTTATTTTTCTTATGATCTAGACCAAATTAAATCTTGATACTGGATGATTGTTCTACTATAGACCTATAGTAGGTGTTCTATACCTTTTCCCATATAGTTTGGTGTTTTATAATCCATAATTCCATTATGTCACATGCTATAGTTTCTGATGATGCCCTAAAAGGTAATTGAATAATTGAATTGAATAAATTGGAACCTATTAGGGATTCAAACCAGTTCCTTTAAGATTGTTGGATATTGTTTCCCCAACCTAGGCCACCCATGGGGCGTGCCTTTATATTCTTCCTTTTGTTATACCACTCATGTGGTGCATGTGATCTCTCCTAGTTAGAGGGATCCCATTATTAAATTGAATGAGAATTTAATTGAATGATTAGGCGAAGGTTTTCCTCCTTTTCCATATGATAACATGACAATGGTGGATTTAATTGTTTAAATGGATTTTATAGAAATTGTATAAATGAGTGGGTAAACTCATGGAATATAATTGAATGTGAATTGTTTATTGAAATGAGATGATGAATTAAAATGACAGTGAATTCCTTGGTTGGTATACCTTTGATCTCAATTCTAGTAGATAACATGGATGTTTCTCCCATGGATCTTATTTGTGGTAGTGGATACCTTAAACCTGTTTCCTCCTTGGGTCTTGATTCCCTAGGATTCCTTTGGCCTTGCTACCCCTTGGATCCATATTTATTTGGCTCATAGTGGACATGGGATATTAACATTCTCCTTAGACCCACCCAAGTATTTTCCAAGATTCCATCAAGATGATTCTGGGACTCGACATGGATGCCTTGGTCTTCTGTAACTTGGATCTATCCCTTCATGGTTTAACAATTTGGATTACATGGAACAACCATAGTTGATGACTCTGGTTAAATGGCGTGGTCATGGTAAATGTTATATGATGGGTTATATGGAGTGGTTGTGATACACTTGGTTGTATGGAATGGAGGTGGTGGATATTTTGGTGTGTTTTACAAATATCCTTGGTATGGGAATTTGACTCCAGTTGGTAGACTAGAAAATATTATACTTGTTTATTTATTTTATTGCTACCCTTGTTTTGGGATCCTAACCATTGATTATATGGATCCTTTTTTGTATAGAAAATTCAATTTAATTTATCACTTATGCCTTAGGCACTTTACTTTCATCACATTTTACCTGTGATATATTACACACTATTTTTTTTATCACACAAACTCAATTTGTTATAGACACCGCTAAAAGTGTTTTACTGAGTGATATCTCACACTCTATTCGGGCCTCTGTTGGGTTCCCAGACAGACTTCATAAGTACATGTATGGACCGAGGCAATCACACATAGTATAATGATTAATTTGTGGTATGATTAGGAGAAGATGAGCAGAATACCATTGTAGGATTGCGATGATAGTGAGAGATAATTTATTTTTTGGTATTTTTGGTATTTTGATACATGTATTGTACTAGATTCTTGTATACATGTCTTCCTACTTTTTTGATGTATGACATGACATGAAAAAGCATTTTTTATATGAGACATCCTTTGACATTGTTTTTTATTATCGTTATTTGGATGATTTATCTACTGTTAGATATTTATCTACTTCTATTATTCATCAATATAATTGATACTACTTTGTTACACTCTGAAATGATGGAATAGTCTCCCCAAAAACACACCAAAGGCCCTCATTTCTTGTCAGTATCCAATGTCGTATGGGGAGGCGTGCTTGAGGCCATGTGACCCACCGGCTCGTGGCACCTTTTAGTGGAACCTGAGTTTGGATATTTTGAAGTGGTATTAGAGTATTTTCATTTCTGGTTTTCTTACTATTTTGAGACAATAGAGATGGATTAAGAAGGAATTAGAATTTGGTAATTAGCTATTCCTGGGAGTAGGTAACCCACGTAAAGAAAAAATCCAAATTTATTGAAATGAAAAATGATTTTTTGGACTTTTCCTATTAAATTTGATTTGATATCATCATTGGGTGATGCAATTTCTATTTGATATTCCTTTTGATTATGGATTTTATCATGGCCCAATGAGATGAGGGTATGCATATCATGTATCATTTTAGGCACTTTTCAGGATTAACATGCTCAACATTATTACATGCCATATAAGATGCATTGTTTGACTACATGACCTTATGATATGTTCCTTGCATGATATATTTATGGTTTGATAAATTATATGTGTGGGGAATTGAGGAAAACATGGTTGTCACTTAGAGTTCCTTTTATAAAATAAATAGTGTTTTCTTACATAGGATACAACATTCACCCTATGTGTCTAGATACGGAACATTGAGTCATGGACCATTGGTCTTATGGACTGGAACATGTTATAGTATGGATTAGGTGGACACCGTATTTTAGTTCATGAGGTGTATGGGACTTTATGTATCATAAGTTGTGACCCATTTATTTCCACCACTTAAAAAATATGTTATTAATGTGAATTAAAATGGAAATTTAACTGAGAAATAGATATCTTAACCTAGACCCAACTTTTGAGTGGGCAGTAGACCATGTATCTAGTGATGTTTACGACAATTTATTTTTACCCAGTCCTAGATTTAAAAGTAGAAAGAGGGGGTTGATTTATTTATAGGAAGGTTTTGACCTATCCTGAACTTTTAGCTATGATTGGGATGTACCAAAATTCTTTTTTGAGGCATGTGTTTGGAATTGTATAGACATTACACCATAAAGACCTCTAGTCCCATGATAAGAGGGTGGTGAAGACCACGAACCATAGGTTGTGGGCTATGGGATACCAATACATCCTTATATAGTTATATCCAAGGAACTAGTGGTTTTTTCAGACATCGTTTCTGAGACACAGTTCTGCGAGGGTTTCTTATGCTATATGAAGACTTTTCAGGGATGACCATAGCCTTCCTTGTCTATAGAAGAGCTAAATCATGTGTTTTAGAAGCTTAATCCACCCACATTTTCAGAATATGGAGGTCCATAAGATACTGAGCAATGTATTGAGTCTATAATATTGATTTTTGAGCATATGGGGACACCTCCTAAGAGTAGAGTGAAGCTCACAACTTATGTGATTCAAGGAGAAGCAAAGTACTGGTGGGATGTTTTAAACTAGGTTGATGTGCTGCAAAATATGGGTTGGAGGGATTTCCAATCAAGGTTTTATGATTAATTTTTTCCCAAGACTCTGAGAGTAGATTGGGTTAGTGAGTTTATGTGTTTGGAGTAGGGTGTGATGAAAGTTATGGAGTATTTATCCCGATTTACAGAGTTGTAACATTTTGAGCTGATATATCATGATGATGAGATATAAAGGGAAAGACACATCGAGTAAGGTCTCAAACAAGCCATTAGATCTTAGGTAAACTTTTTCAGGTTGGAGACTATTATTGAAATAGTGAATCAGTCATTGATTACATAGTGGAACATAGAAAAGTTAGGGATTCAGAGAAGGGCGGTTTAGCCTCTTGGCCCATTGGTTCATCATCTTCAGGTAGAAAGTACCATTTTGAGGTCTATCGTGAGGTGAGTACTAGATAGTATTTTTGTGCTGGTAGTGTCATTTTCTATCACCAACGTGGGAGATGGGGACATATGAGGAATTAGCGTGATCAAGATCCATACGAGTGCCAAGCTTGTGACATGATGGTTTATATACAAAATTTTTTCATGATATTCCCACCAACATTTAGTGAAATTGGGATAGGTTCAGAAGTGGGTTTTAGAGATCTGCTTCAGGCTGAGAGTTAAATTAGTGTTGTTCATTCAGGACAAGGTAGTGGTTGTGGACAAGGTAGCCATGCACCAGTTGTACCTAAATGAAAAAGTGGGCTTGGTCTTGGTAGTGAGGTGTTTCAAAGTGATGTGGTTCAGGCCAAATATATTTTGTAAATCCTACCCCTGTGGATAAGATCACTAGTCGATCTATGGTGATAGGTATGATCTTAGTGGCCTCTACTATTTTATATTATATGTTTGATATAGGTTATTCTCATAGTTTTATATTTTGATCTGTTTTGAAAATACCTAGGCTTATTTTTTAGTTATTTGATGGTGTTATGACCTTGGACACTCCATTGGGAATTAGAAAATATGGTGTATGTTAGTGTAGGGAGTTCCCCCATGAGGTTGGTGGGTGTCAATTCAGATGGGATATTTTTATCTTTGAGATGAAAGGGTTTTATGTCATAATTTGGATGGGCTGGTTAGTTTCTTATCAAGCCTATATTGATTTATATTTTTGGAGGGTGACCTTCACATCACCTAAGGGCAGAGTTTTTATTCACAAGGGTGGATGGGATGTTCAGGTGAGATGATCTAGACCAAAGAATCATGGGATGTATGAGATGATAGTCCAGATTGCTTGTTTATATTTAGATAATCAGGGATCACGTTAGGAAAATTTCCCTCTAATTGTTTATCATTTTAGGAATATTTTTGTAAATGAAATTTCTAGTTTACCTCCTAATATAGAGATGGAGTTCTCTATTAATCTATTTCTAGGAGATGCACCAATATCCATTCCTCCTTATAGGATATCTACTATGGAGTTGTAGGAGCACAGGAGGCAGCTAAAGGACTTGGAGGAAAAGGGGTTTATAGAAACTAGTACTTCTTAAAGGGATTTTCTGGTCCTTTTTTTAAAAAGGTGGATAATAACCTTAGGCTACGTGTGTTATATCAAAAATTGAAAAAATTGAATGTTAATAACTAGTATCTTTTTCCATGAATAAATGACCACTTTGATCAACTCCAAGGAGATTGGGTGTTCTTGAAAATTGATTTGAGGTGTGGATATCACTGAGTACATGTTCGAACTATAGACATACCTCATACATAATTTTGTATCTAGTATGATATATATGAGTATTTGGTTATGCCATTTGGTCTCACAAACATGCTATTAGTTTTCATGGAATTGATGAATTGAGTTTTCTATCCTTATCTGGAATTGTTTGTGGTGGTTTTTCTGGAAAATATCTTGGTCTATTCTCAAAATTGACATGAACATAAAAAACATCTTAATATTATTTTTGATACACTGATAGAGCATCAGTTATATGATAAGCTTACAAAGTACTACTTTTGGATGGATAAGAGTCGCTTCATGGGTCATATTATCTTAGATACAAGAGTATCAATTGACCTAGAGAAGGCGAGAGATGTAGTTTCCTGGTAAAATCTCAATAACATTTATATATATAAAGTTTCTTGGGGCTAGCTAGTTATTATAGATGTTTCATATAGGACTTATCATTCTTATAAGCACTTATGATAGGTTTGACTAAGAAGGGTGTGAAGTTTGTTTGGTCAAATGCCTGTGAGACAACCTTTTAGGAGATGAAGGGAAGACAAACTTCATCACTGGTCCTGATATTTACAAAGTATGGAAGGAGATAAACTATGTATTGTGATGTATCAAGTATCGGGCTTGAAGTAGTTCTGATGTAGGGGGATAGAGTCATGGATTACATGTATCTTCAATTGAGGCCACATGAGAAGAATTACCCAACACCTGATCTCGAGTTAGACGTTGTGGTACATGCATTATGTTGTTGGAGGAATTATCTACTAGGAGAGAATTTTGTGGTGTAAATGGACCAAAAAATACTCAAGTACATATTTATAGAGCATGATCTGTATTTTAGGCAGCATAGGTGGGTTGAGTACCTATATTCTTTTGAATTCAAGCTTTCTTATACACCTGAGAAGGTAAATGTAGTGGCTGATGCACTAAGTAAGAGGACTCATATACAGACAGTTTAGGAGTCGAGTAGTGAGTGGAAACTTATAGAATTATTTTTTGATATTCACTTAGAGGTTTAGGATAGACAAGGTAGTACCTTTATTTTATCTTTAGTTGTGAAATACACTCTTTTGGATAGAGTGTGGTTGAGAAAGTTATCTGATTCAGAGGTCCTAGTCCTATGATAGAGTGTCATAGGTGAGGACCTGCCTCCAATTTGGATTATAAGTGAGGATGAAATTTCACATATACATGGTCACATATGGGTTCTAGAATACATACGTGAGGATATGATGTGATATTTTCATACCCCAGTCCAGGAAGTACATTTTGATGTTACCAATATGTATCGTGATTTATGTTTCCAATATTGGTGGTTGAGGATGAAACATGAGATAGTTGGGTTGGTTATGAGGTGATCCACTATTCATAAGGTGAATGCAGAACATCAATAACTAGATGTGATTCTACATCAATTACCCATTTCTAAGTGGAAATGGTAGGATTTCGCGATGGATTTCATGACCAGTTTTCCAAGGTCACCTCAATGTAGTGATGTTGTTTGGGTTGTTGTTGAAAGACTCAAGAAGGTTTATCATTTCATTCTAATTAGGGAAACCTTCTCAGTGGATGGGATTTGGAGGTTGTATATCCATGAGATAGTAATACTTCTCAGGGTTCCGCATAATTTTGTATCAAATAGGGATGTCTAGTTTACATCTCTTTTCTGGTAGAGTTTACATGGGGCTTTAGGTAAACATGTGGTTTTTAGCGTGACATACCACCCTTAGATTGATGGCTAGTTAGAGCACACGATTTAGGTTCTTGAGGACATGCTGAGAGCATGCATCCCAGATTTTGGGGGTTCTTGGGAGTGGAATATTCCTTTAGTTGAGTTCACCTATAAAAATAGTTATCAAGTGGCTATACATATGGAACCATATGAGGATTTTTATGGAAGGCCATGCTGATCACCCCTGTGATGGTAAGAGTTAGGTGAGGTAGCTTTACTAGGACCACATCATAATTAAGAGACTTCTGAATAGATCCATTTGATTAGAAAGAGGATGTATACGACACAATATGGATAGAAATTTTATGTCGATCTCTGTCAATGAACTCTAGAGTTTGATATCAGGGATTGATTCTTTTTAGATATCTCACTGAGGCTGGTATTGAGGAATATCAAAATATAGGGTAAGATTTCAATATGATATATCAATCCATTTGAGGTTCTGAAGTTATTAGTGAGGGTAGCCTATTAGTTGTATTTACCACATAAGTACCATGCCATGCATGACATCTTCCATATATCTTAGCCACACTATTATCACTTAGACATATCTCATACTCTACATCCTGATGATGTGTAGTTAAACGGTAGATGCATCCTTTTAGAAGCATCCAATTCATTTTCTTTATAGAAGAATGAATGTTCTATAAGGCTAGTTCATTCCTCTAGTACATGTGCTATGGAAGCACAACCATTTACACGATGAGACTTGGGAGAAGGAAGACGACGCACATTCTTAGTGTTCAGGGTTATTCTCAGGTGATTCTTGAACAAACTTGGAAGGAAAATTAGGGGATGAATTTATTTAAGTGGGGAATATTATAATATCTTAGGTTTTCTTGAGGTATATATCTCTTTTGTTTTTCAGTTTAAATGCTTATTTACAGCCTAATATGAGTACCCATTAAGGGAATGTGTGAATCGAGGGGTGTTTGGGGTTTTTTCAAAGCCCAAACCCTTGTTTTTTGAAAAAAAGAAGCCACATAGTTAGGAGAAACCATGGGGGATAGGTCACACGATTACCCCTTACCATGTGGGGCTCAATAGTGGGGTGTAGGAGGTTTCATGGTTTGAGGAAACCATGCAACCTTAGGTGCACACCCATGAGAGGGACTCTTCAAATTTTGATAGATCCCAGAGCATGGTTTTTGCATGGTTTTCTAAATCATGCACACTAACCATGTAATTTACCCCCTTAATCAGTGAAGGGTGCACGATTGGTTCATAGTTTGGACAACCATAAAGCCAAACCGCGCGGACTAGTTTTTATTTTGAAAATTACCATTTATACCTTAAAATATCATATAACATATTTATATTTTCTTTTTATTCCACCATATATCACCCTCATTCTTGGGACATCCTCTTTAAAGTCAATCCATAAACGTTTCTCCTGTTATCCAATTCAGACTTTGATTCAAGTACTATCAGTCTATTTGGATCTTCATCAGTGAGTTCTTCATTCCTCTTTTGATGTTCTTCATTTTCCTTGGTATCGGCTGTGCTATTTTGGTATGAGATAATATGCCCTATTTTTAGGATTTTCATATTTTCTTCATTTTTCTTTTTATCTGGACTAAATCATAGATCGATACTATATGAGTGTTCTAGTGCAGACCTACAATATGTGTTCTATACATTTTCCCATATATTTTAGTGTTTTATAATCTTTAATTCCATTGTTACACACATTGGAATTTTTGGAGATTACATATAAATTAATTGAATAAATTAATTGAATGAATTAGAACTAGTTAGGGATGACCACTAGTTCCTTTGAGAGTTTTGGAGGTTGTTTCCCCAACCTAGGCCACCCATGGGGTGTTCCATTGTATTTTGAATTTTGTTATACCACCCATGGGGTGCATATGAGATCTCCTAATTAGTGGGATACCCTTATTAAATTGAATGATAATTGAATTGAATAATTACCATAAGGTTTTAATTCTTTGATATGTGATAACATGATGATGATGGATTTGATTGTTTAAATATATTATAGAGAAATTGTGAAAATGAATGGGTAAAATCATGTAATGTAATTTATTGTGAATTGGTTATTGAAATGATATGATGAATTAAAATGGTACTAGATTCCTTGGTTGGTATACCTTGGATCCTGATTCTAGTATATATCATGGATATTTCTCCCATGGATTATATTTGAGGTATAAGATGACTTGGACTTGTTTCCTCCTTGGGTTTTGAATCCTTAGGATGCCTTGGGCCTTAATACCCATTGCATCTGGATTTATTGGTCTTGCAGTTGACATGGTTTGTTGACATTCTCCTTGGACCCCACCCATGAATTTATTGAGTTTCCATCGAGATACTCCCAGGACTTGATGTGGATGCCTTGGTCTTCTATTTCTTTGAACCAGCCCTTCATGGTTTGACACTTGGAATTGCATGGCGCGACTATTGTAGATGACTCTGTTTATATTACATGGATATATTAAATGTTATATACTTGTTTATATGGAATGGTTGTGATTGATTTTATGAACTTGGTTGTATGGTGTGGACATGGTGGATAATTTGGAATGTTTTTCATAAATCCTTGGTATGGATATTTGAATCTAGTGGGAAGACTAGATAATATTATACTTATTTGTTTCTTTTACTTCTTCCCTTGTTTTGGGATCCAGACCATTTATTTCAGGGATCCTTGTTTGGATAGATATTTCACTTTACTTTATCACTTATACATTGTGAACTTTAATTTAAATACTTTTTACCTATGATATATCGCACACTATTTCTATTTATATCACGTAGACTGGATTTGTTATAGACACCATTGGTGGTGGCCTACTAAGTGTTATATCACACCATGTTCAGTTCGCTGTTGGTACCTGGAAATATTTAATGGGTGTAGGTAGGGATCTGTGCAATTACCCACAATACGATGCTTGATTTGTTCTATGCTTAGGAGAAGGGGAGAACGAGATCAAATTAGGCTCACGATGCTAGTTGAAGATAGTTACTTTTTGATCTTTTTCATATTTTGATACATGTAGTGTATTGGATTCTTGTACACCTATTTTCATACTTTATAAGGACACAAAATGACATGAAACATCATTTTGTATATGAGATAGACATTGGATTTTTTATTTATTACATTCTTCTAGATGATTTATCTTATATCAGATATTTATCTGCTTCTGCTATTGATCTATATGATTGATACCACTGTGTTACACTCTGACATGAAATGAGTATCCCCATATATGTAATCTAGGCCCTCACTACTACTCGATAGCCTCTAGAATACGATGAGGCATGCTTGAGTTTATGTGTCCCATCGGCTCGGGGCACCATTTAGTGTCACCTAGGCCAGGATGTTTCAAGTTAGTAACTAAAATAAACCCCACATGAAATTCCCATGATAATGTCTCAAGTGAACAACCTATACTATACACCACATGCATATTGGTCCATTACAATTCTATCCACCATGTACTAATACTTTCTAGAGTCAACTTAAAATTAGGTCACCTGTAATGTTTCTATAAGCTACATCACAGTTTAGACAACTCATATCAGTTCCTTAACTTATTCTAAAACCCTAGGGTCAAATCCCATCATTCAAGGGAATCACTTTCCCCCATGTATCCATTCTCACTTTTTGGGATAATATGTTACACTAACAATGTTTTATAAACTAGACACAAGGGAGTTACATAAAATTCACCTTAATTTTCAAGTTTATGTTGGTCGATCTTCTCACACTGAACCTATAAAAAATCCTTTCCAAGGTATAACCACTTGAAAAAACACCCATACAAGTGGAGGAGTAATATAAAACATCTATCACTCACAACATCTAGCCAACAGGTCCTTAGAAATCTCAATATTTCACATGGACTTCTCCTCAAATAACCATTACCATTCCATAACTCTTTACTTCCTAGAGATAACTAAGGGAATCTATCACAAGTTCTACTATGTTTAGTTCCTTGGATTCACACCCCTATATAGTAATTATATCACATAACAAATATTTTTTATTATCCCTCAATCATCAATGATCAAGGAATCAAACTAGTTTACAAGGGTCCATTATGGCCCAAGGAACTTCCATTTTCCTCATGGGGTTTTAAAGGAACGCTTCATTTTCAATTCTAGGTCGATCTCACATAAGTGGTGATAATATATCACATGCCACATAACAAAAAGTATAAAACTTAATGATACATTTTTGGAGCACCTACTTCATTCCAAGTTATTCCCTTTAAGAAATCTCATCCAATAATAACTATTTAATTAGTCACTAAAAAATTAGAATCATTCCCATTATTAATTCCATTAAAAATTCCATAATCAATTTACACATTTAACTAATATTAAATCCATAATTAATTCCTTGTAATAGTTAAATAATTACTCATTAGGTAACTTCCTCTAGTTAAATCCTTGAGAAAAGGGCTTCCCAACACCACCAATATCCACTTGGATCTCTAACACAAAAATCCCCAATATCTTATTCCAATACATCCATCCATTTCATCTAAATCACACTATGCTCAAAATGAAATTTAGTAGCAGTTAAGACCACCTATAAATGATCCACGATGTTATCTTTTTCAAGAATAATTTCATGACTCTATATAGAAACCTTGCCTGACCACTCATCTCAACCCCACTTGATTTGACCTGGCCCGATTAGCCCGACCTGACCCACCCCACCCACCTGCCTCAAATCTCCCTGAAAAATGAATTATAAATATTATTGATGTATTAGGAATCATTTAGAGACACTATATAGAAATCCAAACCACCCACATGGCCTAACCCGACACAACTTGGCTCGACCCACCCAGCCCAGCTGGGCCCGCCCCACTGGCTTGACCCATCTTCCCTTCGACTCACCTTCCTTAACCCGCCCTGAAAAATGAATCATAAATATGTCTAAGGTGAATTTGAACCCATTACTGTTTTTTATTCTAGAAAACCTTTACCACTCCTCCAAGCCCTATTTTTTAAAGGTCAGGGCCAAATGCTCATTTATTATTTAAAGAAAAGACCTCTTTCTAACTGGGTAGAGGGAGACCCATTACCTAGCCCCAAGTCCCAAGACTAAGTGATCTGAAAACAAGGCCCAAAAGCCCATCAATGAATAGTACTCCTATAGTACCTCGGCTACTACAATACCTGCTACAGTATCACTGCCGCTACAGTTCTTACTACAGTGCATCTACCACTAATGTGCCACCGCTACTACAGTTCCGCCACTACAATAGTTCTTCCACTGCTACAATACTGCTATAATACCTGCTAAGTAGCTCCGAAATTTGTCCTCTCCTGGATTCAATACAATTAAATAAATGTAAATAAATATTCATACATATATATAATTATGATTATTTATAAATAAACATATATATATACATATATATATATACAAAACTATTAATATACACAAATATATATATACATTCATATAATTATAAATATAAATAAATAAATATACCTATATATAAATATATATAAATATAAATAAACATACATAAATAAATATAAATACAATTAATTGCATAAAGATATATGTAAATATATATATATATATATATATATATATATATTTATGTTTATATGTATACATATAATTATACATATTGAGAGAGAGGGAGAGAGAGAGATATGTTTGTATGTATATATGTTTGCAGGCATGCATTTATATGTGTAAATGTTTATATTTATATATAAATAATATATTAAAACTAATAATAACAATTGTTAAATAATAATTAAAATATTATTAATTACTAATTACTAGTTATTTTTAATCATATTAATTACTATTTTACAAGATATATTTAGTAGTTAATAATAACTAACTATTAATAAAAAAATATTGTAATTTATTAAAAATTTTATTAATTATTAATTATTAAATAGAATTATATATTAGTAATTATTAATTATTCATATAATATATATAAACTATTTATTATTTATTATTTGTTATTAATAATTATAATAAATTTGATAGGTTGGGTTGTCCGAGCGGGTTAAAAAATAAAAAATAATTTTTTTTTAATTTTTTTAAAAATAAATATTTAAATAAAAACTACTACTAAAAGAGAATAATTGAAAAACTACCATTAAAAATTATCACTAATTCGACGACATTTTGATCAAAAATGACTACCATTTAGTGACAGTTCTCTAAAACTAATCCTAAAAAAATTAAAAATTAAATATTTATGGATGGTTTTAAAAATTGCTACTAAACAAAAACCACTAAATTCCATTTTTCCTATATTATCACTAGAAATATCTAAATAATTTAAGGCAATGACATACCTTAATAAATCCACAAAAAACCTAGTGCGTTCAGCCTTCTGAGATCCCCTTTAGCCAAGATAAAAAAATTCCCCCCATCTCTACTTGATTCCACCATGCTTCAGTGGAATCAGTATCGAACACTAGTCCAAGTCACAAAAATCAATAACAAAGAAATAATGAAGAAAATAAAGAAGAAACTAAGAAGAGTGATATATTTATCTCTAAATATCACCTAGAACAAACAAGATAGAGAGACAATAAGAATTAGCTAAGACCTATCTTGGTGTTGATGAGACAAATGAAAGGGAGGCCAGGTCATGTTCAGTGTATTCAAAAAGGCCTAAATCTTCTTTTAATTCATTTAAGAATTTTATTATTTTATTATTATTTTTTTGAAAAATTCATCATTATGATTTTTTAAAAACATAAAGACCCTTACGTATCACCCCTCAAGACCATTATATACACCCTAGACAAAATTTATAGTTTGGAACCCTTACACATTAAGGAAGTTACCCTTACGTGTAATATGAATGGTCCTTATGCATCACATGGCCTCTCCATACTCAACTAATTTTCTAAAACAGGAGGAATATTATGTACCAAGGAGTTACCCTTACATATCATACTTTACTATAGAAAGACCCTTAAAAATTTGGAAACTAATCTTATGTATCATAGGAAAGGTACCACACTTTACAAAATTCTCACCCTTACATACCAAATGAATGTTTTATATATAGGTAAAGACTCTTACGTATCAAAAGGTTACTATTACATGTACAGGGGAACTCCCATACTTATCCAATTCTCTAACTCAACTATGGGTGACCTTTACATATCGTAACATTTAATTTTACATATCCCAAGGTGAACCAGAGTTACTTTTACATGTCATTAGGTTTTCTCTTATGTATTGAAGAGTTAATCTTACATTTTATGGAATTAATTTTATGTATCACTCTTAATAACTACCTAACCCTTACATATACAAGGATTCCATCATTTAGTAAAAACAACTCACACATAGGGGGTTACTCTTACATATAGGGAACCCATATATAAGATTAAATCTTTATGGGGTGAATCATATATATGGGAATCCTACATATATTGACCCTTATATACAAAAGTTTTCCAAAATTTAAGATGACTACAACAACTCCCAAAAATTCCCAAAATCATATAAAAAACATTTTTAAATGTCTTAAGCACCTAAATAATTGCTCCAAACCTATAAGAGCTATGAAAAACAATAGTAAATAGTTCCATGACATTCAAGCTCTAGAGTCTAGATTCCCAACCAATTCTGATACATCTAACAGCTCTACGAGGACTCAATACACCCAATTAAACCAGGATCTAACCCAAAAGACAATTTCCACATACCCAGTCATTATTTAATAGATTTAAACACTAAATCATACATATTTAATTTAAAATTCAAAAAAATATGTTTTTTAGTGAAAATTCAAATAGGTTAGTATCTAGATCAGTCCAGTATATTCCATCCTCCCCCAATATAGCACTCTCATCCCTGAGAAGTCTCATTGTGCATCCTATGTGAAACTTCACTCTCACCAAGCCTCTATGAATGGACTAAATCCTAAGTCTTTGTTTGGTAATAGACGTACTAAAACCACACCCATTCTGACCCACTTCATTAAACCCCTCCACCTCATGCATCACAACAATGATTATTTCCACCAATTCCATAAAAATTCCCCACTCTCGATAACATTCATGAATTATTAATTTTTTAATATCACTAGTCTATAAAAGACCATAAATAGCCCCACATCACAATCAAGAATCACTAGATCATCCTCATTAAAATCATTGTCTCATTCCTGAGACTATATCTAGAGAACACTACCCCACCGCATTATTTATATCATTATGATATCTATGATCACTGCTATTCTATAGTCCTAACCACTCCACTGAATTATTTCCAAAAATACACACCCAGTCATATCGATTAAACATCATCCTGAATCTAGTGATTTTTAGATACCAAATATACTAACTATTCTTGATTCTCATAGACCAATACTCACCTATAGTTATTTTCAATTTGTCTCACATAATTTGGCCGTTTATATTTAATACATGTCATAAAACCATAACAGACTCTAGGTTGGGTCCACTAACATGTCACTCCCAATGTTCACTAAAATATAATTAAAATGAGAACTATAATCCTAGATCATCTATTATTTTCTTCCCATTATAGATATTTCCTTATTACTAATCCACAGTCATGATCCTACCTGATATCCACCATCACCCATTCACTAATATTCACGAGATTTACTCATATTACTCAAATAGATCCACATTATGATCCATGTTCTAGAGACCAATAATACATTGACATTCCACACAATCGCTTCCCAATCCTACTGATAATCAATCTCCATACACTAGGTCTCGAAGGATCTAAGTCAAAATCCATGACCTTTTCATCACCACATGTCACTCACATTCCATCCAGCTATGATCTCTTTCTAGTCTCACTAGAAACTCATAATAAAGTTGGTTCCCAACTCACCATAATTAGGGAACTTATTTGATTCCTTAGGCATAACATAGAAACACTTGGTCTCTTGGAATTTCAAACAATCCAATAGTCATGTAACTGTATTTCAATTTTCACAAAAGGTCTCACAACTCATTTATGAATGAGTTGACCATATTAACACATCCACAATCCCATGACCCCTCTATAATTATTCTATCACACCAGTCATATATCGATGCATCAGTTCCCACTGGTCACACCACGCCTGGCCATACCTTAGAGAAACACTTTCTCAAACCAACACACATCATAACATCAAGGGATAACACCATTTTACTATTTATCAATTGCAAAAATGTTTCTAAAACATTTCCACCATCATCTCATGTCTAATAACCATCCACATGAGATATTCCATTGAGATCATCAATGAAACACAACTTAACTCCCTATTTTTGGGGAATTGATGAGTCGTAGAACCTATCAAAATACAATATAAACTTTTAGGGTTATAATACTAATGGGTATCAAAGTCCTAAATACATACATTTCCGAATAGTATATCCCATACACTAAGAAGTCATCACATGAAACCATCATTAATTTCACTATTATATCATGAACTTACTCTATGAGTCTTATGAAAAACACAACTCAATCTCTTTATATTAGATATTTCCTAAATTCCACTGATAGACATGCCACACATGTTATCCAGGACCACTCACACCTAACCAAAAATCAACATCACCCACCTTAATCCAAGCTTAAGCCATACAAATCCATCCACCATGTAGGTAACAAAATTGATCAATCTCAAAAACCATAGAAGGATAGTATCCATATATCCATTATCACAATGGTGATAAACATTACATGTTACCAAAATAAAGAAAAAACAAGATAGAATACACCCAAGTGATACCTGGGAATCTCATTCTACTCAAGATATCTTGAGTCATATCCCATTAGTCATAAGCTCACTTGACTAATCTAACAACTAACCAACCATCAAATGTATTTTAAAATCATTGATCCTAGGATCGCAAGCCTAAGTAATGAACTAACCATAACTCCCATTTAAATTAAACTTATCAAAACATAGGCACTAGCAGTTATTTTACATCCAAAATATTGATGTCATATATAAGAATATACCAAATACTTGATTAAATCTCTTATGAATAAATATCAAATAAAAAATAATATACCCATGATTCATATATCTAAATGCACCCACAAGTTGGGCTACCTGCTCTCTTGGGTTACCCTCACACATCACACTATGTTTAACAATCATAGGAAAAAATTTCTACTACACAATTATAACATTGATTCATAAATATTATGAGTCGTATCATAATGTCACTAAGCTATCCCATATATCCCATAAGTCACATCCAATATAGGTCATAACTCATGAAATGTAATCCATGCACCCATCTCAGATATCATAAAGTAACTCATATGAAGACACACTCACACTAAGGTTCTCTCTCCGTATCTCTCTCTCTCTCACACACACTAGTCATACCCAAACCAACTACCCACTCTAGGATACTAATCCTCACTTGGAAACCACATACTAGACTACCCAATCGAGGGACAAGATCACATCCACATACATATAAGAAAATCACCCTTTAATGATCCATATTAATAAAATCATAACCATATGGTTCAGTCAAGTAGAATTATACTAATAAGTTATTTTTGAAAACACCAAATAATTTATTGATACCAATTTTAATGACCAGAACCCTTAACTAGTATCAAAATCACAAAAAAGAATTAACATTTCATGTGAACCTATGTGCCTAATATGATGCATAGACTCAAGAATATTGCTAACTCAATCAAGGGTAAAACCAATAAATTGATAAATAAATAATAAAAAACACTATATTTAGTTATAATAGACATAAATATGACATAAAAATAAAGAGCATGAAACCAAAGTCTTTGGTAACTTAGACTTTAAATCAAGTAGGTGCTGGCCAAGCACACAACATAGTGTCCATCCCAGGTTATATCCAATCCTATATCTTATTTACCATACCCAAAATACTAAGACAAAGAAAAGGAAACAATTATATAGTACCAATTTGTGACATATCATCCTATCTCACTCTATAGTAACCATACCTATTTTTTATGTGACCTTAGGCATTCCTCCCCATATACTAGAGGATGTAAACTAGTAGAAAGGGTATAACGTGTTACCTTGGGAAGACTATACCCTTACATCAGAGTAAAATAGTGGAAATATAATTTAATTGGTCACCAAAATATTCAAAGAATAAATAAACATCACAACTAATTCAACACGAATAAATAATATAGTAGATGATATAACAAGATGAACTATCTAAAATGACACATAGTGAGGTAGACTCTAACATGATATCTCATCAGTATATTATAAAAAAATCTAACCCAAATTTAAATAAACTAAAAACAATAATATATTGTTCCTATGTCCTAGCCCGATCCTTTATCATGACTCCATGTGAGCTATCTTGTTCAATCAACCAACATTGGGATTATACTATTCATGTACGTTTGATTATTAGGTCTTATCAAGTACCAAAGTTTTAGGGATGCTAGATAAGGGTATGATTATAACTCAGTGGGCCACCAATAATGATGTTCCTAACATAACCAATAAATACAACGTATTCATAATATCCTATGATCATTAAATAAAGTATTAAGTGTAATAAAATAAGCCCCCATTGATCCTTGAGTTATAAGATGACACAAAAGGTAGACTATATCTACTATGGTCATGTATCCGATCATGATACATATCCAACCATGGTGGAAACAACATCCCACACCAGAAAATTTTCCAGAATATCATTACCTGATGACAAAATCCCTCCCCAAAAACCTGTAGCAGAATATCATTACGCAGGGGCTACATCCAACTCTAGATCCTATACAATAATATCATCACTCAAGGGGCCATGTTCCACCTAAAAACCTATAATATAATATCATCACTTGAGGGGACTCATCCCACTATAGATATTATATTATAATATCATCACTATGGGGATTGAATCCCACCCTAGAACATCATATAGAATAAACCCAAGGGATTTCCTCCCTAGATATATAACATGGAACATTCCCATAGGCATCATCCCTACTCCACACATTATAGAGAAAGTATCACAATCAAAGGGATTTCAAGTCACCTGAACCCTATATATAATTCCTAAGTTGGACTTTCAGTTTCACAACCTATACTCACCACCACATGTATACTATCCCATTACTATTCTAGCATCCATGTACTAATCCTTTTTAGATTCAACATAAAATTGGGGAATCCAGAGTAGAAAACTAATTCATTTAATGGCTTAAATACCCCATATATATATTCATTAACCCATTCTCAAACTCTTGGATAAATTTCCATTGCTTAAAGGAATCACTTTCCTTAAATTATCCATGATTAATATATAGTTTAACTAGTTATACTAGTAATTCCTTACAAACTAAACACAAGAGAGTGGCATAAAATATACCTTACCTTACAAGTCTAACATGGTTGTCCATATCCCAAAAAACTTATAGAAACATTATTACCATGGTATCCTCACTTAAATAGACACTAATAAAAGTGAAGGAGGAATATAAAACTTCCCCCACTCACAACATCTAGCCAAGAAAACCTAATACATCTCAATATTTAACATGGCCTACTCCTAAGAAAAACATTCCAATTTTATAACTCTTACCTACCCAAATGGAACTAAGGGAACCTATAATGTAACACAATGGGTTTTAGTAAATATTTTATTTCTTTAAGCTACACATCATTAATTATTTAAAGTATTGTTATATTATTTCATAAAAATTAAACTTGAGTAGAAAATAATTCATACAAGATATGATTCAAATTTTTTTTCCTTATTTAATCACAATGGAACATTAAAATAAAAGTACATGAAACCATGTATTACATTCCATAGATTATTACATACCATTGATGATTATATCCATTAAAAGTGTATAAATTAAAAGGGGACAATAAATAGAAAATAATAATATCTTTATAACTAGAAAATCCCCAAGATCATATTCACTCTTGAGAATCACCATTTGTATAACTAAACCTACAGTGTCTAAGAATATCATGAAAGGATAAATAATGTTGTAAAATCTAAAATGAAAATTAAGGGAATGAGATATCTAATTTAGGATGTAAGAATATAATGGATTTATAAGAGGCAATGTGGGTAATATAACTATTATAAAAGGGTATACGGTCGTTGGAAAGATGAACATTGGAAATATGGTCATTATATATACATGTATCTAATGGGTATACTAGAGTTATGTACTATTGGAAAAAAATTTAAAATAATATAATGTATAAGAAATAAAAAATAAAACAAAAACATAACATTTAACTAAAATATTTAATAAAAAATATTTTTATGTGTTAAATATTATTATTATAAATATATGATATGATATATTTAAAAAATAAAAAAAATATTTTAATATCAATGGATTGATAAAATTAAAATTTCATAATATAAATAAATAATTTTAATGGTATTTGGTAAAGAATATTTAAAAGTTATAGTTTTCAAAGAACTGTTTTTTATGTGTTGAGTATCTTTACCCTAATAAAATTAATCACTACTAAAGGATGATTTTTAATGTAATTTAGTGATAGTATATATGATAAAATAAATTAACATTTATCCAATAGTTATTACTAGTCAAGTAATAAAAACAAATTCGTTTTATTCTTAAAAATACATTTTTTTTCAAAAAATTGTTTTTATACATTTTGAAAACCAATATTAAATTTAATTTTTTTATCACCAAAAGAAGTTGAATATAATAAAATAGTTTTCATATTGGGAATCTGTATAATTAAATTAATTAATAAATTCAATTTCATTTACAGGAATAAAAATTAGTTATTGAGGTTGAAGTTAATTACCACAATAATGGGAAAGGGTTATTTTCAAATATTTTTTTTATAAATGTTATGAAATTATTTAAATAAATTAAATTTATATATTTTTTATTACTATAATTGGATAATTAAAAATGTAAAAAATACAATAATACTCATTTATATTGTAATTGACATGAAATAATATTAAAAACACTAAATATATAAAAATGCATTTTTCTACATTTTTTTCTATATATTATGTTTTAATTTAAAATGTAATTTATTTTATATTTATAAATTGAATTAGATTAAATTGATTATATGTTCATAATAATAACATCCAGATTTTTTAATATTTTTTAACTTATATTTTTGTTAAAAAACAATTACCTTGGTAAATATTTAATGAAGTTTAATAAGGGTAAAAGTGGTCAACTTAAAGTGGATTGAGTTTTTCTAAATTAACTTGACACAAATACCTTATAGAATAAAAATTTTATGCTTTAAATTAATACACACATTTATCACCAACTTTCCTCACCTAACTCACTTAACTTCCATTTGATTCAATCTTTACCCCTCACCTAACTTTTGTTTCCAAGGAAATGTCCCTCTTTTCCACCTATAAAAGGAGCTCACTTCCACCAACTTCAAGTCACACTTACCCTTATCATTAATTTTGAAATCATATTCTCATTGTATCTACAATAATAATATTACATTTTATTTTGACCTTGGTTACAAGAAAATATCCCAAGCCCACCATTTCCAAGTGGTCTTTCAAAAGGAGGATCGAACTCTCAACGTGAGTGTTATCCACTCCTTAACTTTCTCTTCAATATATTTTATCATCTACCCTAATATAAACATATTATAAAAATAATAATATAATTAAATAATTATCATTTTTATATTTAAATTTTATTATATTAATGGAATAACTATTTTCTATATACCTCCAATTGAAAAATAAAAATTCCACTCGTGTTATTTGCAGACTACCGCCTACACGAATAGTGTATTTCATTTTTACACACCTCCATTCATGGATAGTTCTAAAAATGGGTTTAATGAAAAAATATAATATTTATAAAATTTTTATTATTATGTGAAGATCAATTATGCATTCTATTAATAATATCATTAATTAGTGATCATTGCAAATCTAACTACTTAATATGAGTATACCAATAGGAAATAAATTTCTTCTTAGTAACTAATAGATTATTATGTTAACTTATTCATCCAAATATTATCAGTTATTATTTATCTATTTTATAAAATCTAAATTATATAATTATTATTATATAATTATGATATTATAATAAAATTATGTTAATACTCATCCATTTTTTTGTTGAATGTTCTAGTTTGGGTCAGTTTAACCACCTGCATGAATGGTGTTATAAATGTTTATCATGGATGGTCATGGAAACTTAATTAATGGTATAATATGATAATAATATGTAAATAATGTTCTTTTTTTGGAATTTTAATATTAATATTTAACTCATTGTTATTATACCACCTTTTTTCATTAAAATATTATCGAAACTAGCTCGTAACTGATTTCATCTTCACAAAAAATAACTAAAAACTAGAGTAATGAAATTATAAATTTATAAATAATTATGGAAAATATATTATATTACCTTAAATAATACATTAATTATTAAATTTTTATCAAATAATTAGGATCTACATCATTATTATAAAGAATATGTGAAACAATCAAAATCACTAACATCTGATGATGAAAATAAACAATAACCAACTAATAAATATATAATGAATGATTAAAATTAAAGAGTAAAAAAGGTAATAGATAAGAAAATGTTTATTAAATAAGTTATTAATATGGTTATTTTTATTATATGGATGGTAATAGTGTTTTCATGGAAGTGAAGAGTAAAGTTAAGGGTTTTTCTGATCTAAACATTCCTTTCATTGAGATATGTTCCATATTCACCGCCTATATTATTTTGTGAGGTGTATATACTTCCCATTTATGCATTTAATCATAATTTTAATAAATTATATAGGATTTAAAATCTATTTAATCTTATCTCCTTCAATATCTTTTTATTCAAAACTTACCAAATCCATAAGGGTTTTTATTAACTCAAATTCCAATCATTGAGTGATGATCATTCTTCTTGAACTCTACTATTATAAGTTGGGTATATTCTATCATATGATTGAATTATATTGTAATTCATATCATGTTTATAGTAATTTTTATTTCTTTCTCACAAAATCCTTTTTGAAGTATTGTTACATTAATTTTTATTTTTGGATGGACTTCTTTCTTTATGAAAATTCAACATTGTTAATAATAACTATCTTCTTATTTTACAACACTTTTTCTTTCATGTTCATATTATTTATTTCCATAAATTTTTAATTTATTATTTTTAAATTCTAAAATGTTTTATCTATTATGGTATTCATCCTTCTCTTTACCACTTTCAAAAGGATGTTTTATTATCCTTTTTTATGATGTGGGTTTTAGTAAAAGTATTTTGAAATATTAAAAATGATTTTAATTTTATATTCTTATATTTGGTCTTCCACTCAAAATTTATTAACTTAAACTTTATTTATTTTTAATGATCCATTTTTGGGGATTTTAAATAAATTTTTTTAAAAGGTTTTTTCGTTAACCTTATTGAAAATTATGTTTGAAAGTGACTCATAACTTCTAAAATATTAAGATGTGTTGTGACATATCTTTTCATGATTTCGCTTCCATTTTTTATTTATCTCCAAGATATAAAATTGAGTTATGTTTCATGAATAAAATAATAAATTATTTTATGAAATAATATTTTATATGATTGAATTCAATTTAATTCATGTGTTCATTTTATGTTATACCATTTGGAAAGGTTAGGAAATAAATTTTATTTCCATGGGTTCTTTATGATGTGATAAATGATTGATATCATGTGGTTCAAATATTTATGAATGTTATATTTATGAATGTTGATGGGTGGGGTCCCATATATAACTCTAATGCATTGGTTAACTTTTTTTTATCTAATGAGGCTTTGATTTAATGCATGGAAATCATGGGTTTGTTGTAAACATAAAGGGTGGGAAGCATGTGTTTTATTATAACTTAAAGCATAGAAATCATGGATTTTATTACAATATTATGATTTAATGTGATTCTGTTTTTTCTACACTCCATAGTATTATGCCAAATTTTTATGATGATTCAAATTACAAAGTAAATTTTCTATACTATTAAGGTTGGGGGAAATTAACTTTATTAAAAAATAGAAAAATAAAATCCCCTTTTGAATTAGGTAAGGGAGAACGCATCACAAACTCAAAGATACAAAGGAAAATATGCCTTAAATTATAGTTGCATGAGATCCCAATGGCACAAAACCCACTACAAAGAGCATGTCACAGAGGCCCAAAGTACCATAGACCCATGTAAAAAAGGTTTATCAGAGGACCAAGGCCTAATTGATGACCTGTAGGTCCATCTTATGTCTACAACCAGACACCCTGCAAAACTAGATCTTTCGTACTGCTCCAATGCCCAATCAACTGCCCACCATTGTCTGGTTGCTGAATCTGGACCCGCCACCATCTACAAATATCTTCTTCCACTGATGCTGTACACCAGAATAAACATCATCACCACTACTGTCAATGATCAATGATGACCATCATAGCCAAATCATATCCAAGATCACCACCACGCTCCCAGATTTGACTGCACCGCAATGAAGAATTTCATCATCGCCTCTCAGACCATAGACCACCACCATAGTCATATCCCCAACTCCTCACACCCATCGTATCTAGATCGTGCATAGATTTTGCATTCAATCACTACAGAAAAAACCCTAAGGGGTCATCCAAGCCTCACCATCACCGTTGTGCATTCGTCACCAAAGGAAGTCGCCCCACCCCATGTCGCAACTACCATATGTGACCGCAACATCATAGTCAGGGGTCAAAAACCTATAAAAATCAAAAACTATCTGCCAAAATGGAGATCCCTTAATCTCTTTAATTGTAAATTTTCCATAGATTATGATTATTCTCACATGTTTCCATGTGATAGTGTATTTTTATACTTCCATGATAGTCCTTTTATGATCCTATGATCACAAGAATTGATCTATGATGTATATTTTTCTCCCATGTTCATGTTTTATCATATGATTATGATCAAACCATTTTATGAATGATTGATAAGTTTTCCCTTATTGAGAATTTGAGATCACCCCTTTCTAATGTTTTCATTTTCCCCATAAAATTATATATTAGATTATGTATAAAAGTAAGCCTTACATAGAGATATTGTGAGAGATGTTAAAGCAATTATGTGATATATATTTCTTATATAGCTAATATCCAAAGACACTAAAGATTTTGGTTTTCAGATTTGTATGTTTATTATAAGATTTAATGTTTAATTAATGTGAAATATATGAAAGGTTATTGGTTCATCTCACTTGTTATTATATCCATAAATTAAAGTATTTCATTTTAGCACCAAAATTGGGAGTGCGAGTATCGAGCATATCAGTTGGTATCATAGAAAAGTTCTGTTATTTTTGGAAATTAATTTATTTATCATGGGAGGATAGGACAGGTGAACACTAGTGAAAAACCATAAGGATAAGTATAAATATAGTGAAACATCCTATATTTTTGGTAAAGTAGGGAGTGTGAAGTTTCATGGTATTGATATCTATGTCTAGATATAAACAAGTGGATGAAAGATTTTGTATAGATGCACCTAGGGGTAATAACCATGAAAAAGGTTTGTTGGATACTAACTCGATCATCACTCAGTGTATAACAAGTGGGACTAACTGTACACCTAGTTTATCACTCATGGGAGATATGATTGGGAGGATTCACTTTCTCCTTACAAACCATAATGAGGGATTTGTATATATTTATTTTAGAGAACCTAATTGGGAAAATGACTATAAATAACTAAGGATAAATAGAAGGATTTATATGTTGATCCAATTATATCATAGTTGAACTGAAGGTATCATTGGTTGAAGTAAATTTTTCATAGGAGAAGACATTTTAGGATTAAGTTTTCATTTTCATATGATCATTTACTTTGATTTTATTGGATATTATCATAAGTATTTTGGTTATAGTATTAGGTTGGAAACATGATCATGAAAATAAATGTGTGTAAGGTATTTCACTAGTAACTCATAAGTATCATAGTCATATAAGGAGGAATATTTGGAACAAAAGGTTGAGAATATAAATATATATATATTATAAAGAAAAATATGATTTTTATAGTCTTACTCATAGAAGTGGGCTGGAAATTATATATTGAGTCATACCCTTAGCTATTTTAATTTGTGGGTATCAATTAAAATTTCAAGGATGTTATTTATTTTATGGGGGGGTGGGGAATGTAACACCAAAGGTTTTAGGAAATATTTTATTTCTTTAAACCACAACTCCTTGATTATTAAAGATATGATTCAAAATAACTCCACTTTATTCATTCATAATGGAACATTGAAATAAATTTACATTAAAACATGTATTACATTCCATATAATATTACATATCATGGATGATTACATCCATTAATAATTCATAAATTAGAAGCGGATGATAAATAGAAAAGAATAATATCTTTAAAATTAGAAAATACCATGAACCATTTTCTCCCTTATGAATAAACATTAGTGTAACTAAACCTAAAATAATAAATAACATCATTAAATGAGGAATAATTTTGTGAAATCTAAAATGGAAATTAAGGGAATGAGAAGTGTTATTTAGGAGGTAGGAATCGAATGAGTTTATAACTGGAAATAAGTGCAATATAACTATTGCAAAGGGGTATATGGTCATTGAAAAAATTATCATTGGAAATATGGTCATTGGATATATATGTGTATGATAAGTATATTTGATATTTATTTTGTTATAAACAAATTTAAAATAATAAAATTCTCAAATAATAATGATTAAAATTAAAACATAATATTTAACTAAAATATTTAATAATAAAAAATATTTCTATGTGTTAAATATTATTATCAAAATATGATATGGTATATTTATAAAATTAAAAGAAATATTTTTATATCAATGGTTTGATAAAATTATTATTATTTATAATAAATAGATAACTCTAAAGGTATTTCGTAAAGATTCCTTAATAGTGATATTTTTCAAAGAACTTATTTTTAAATGTTGAGTATCTTTATCTTAATAATATTAATGACTATTAAATAATAATTTTAAATAAAATTTATTAATAAAATTTGTGAGAATATAAATTAATATTCAATAAATAGTTATTACTAGGCATGTAATAAGAAAAAATTCATTTTATGCTTAAAAATGCATTCTTTCTAAAAAATTACTTTTATTCACTATAGACTCCTATATTAAATTTAAATTTTTATAAACTCTTGAATTTGAATATGATAAAATTTCTTTAATATTTGAAATTATTATGTTCATATTATTTAATAAGTTCAATTTCATTTTTAGACCTAAAAATTTATTACTGAGGTAAAAGTTAATTTCCACGGTAATGGAAGAGGGCTAATTTTCAAAGATTATTTTTATAAATGTTATGTAGTTTTTTAAAAAATAAAATTGATATATTTTTGTGAATATAATATAATTTTAAACATGTAAAAAATATATTAAAACTCATTTAAATTATTACTGATAAGAAATTATAATAAAAAGACTTAATGTATAAAAATACATTTTTCAACAACAACTTGTTTTCTATATCTCATGTTTTAATTTAAAAGTTAATGTTATCATATTTATAAGTTGAATTAGATTAAATATATCATGAATTAATTATAATTATTTCCTAATTTTATAATAAGGTTCATCTTATATTTTTGTTAAAAGATAATTACTATGGTAAATATTTAATCAAAGTTAATAAGGGTAAAACTGGGTAAATTAAAGTGGCTTGAATTTTTATAAATTAACTTGAAACATATACCTTATAGAAGAAAATTTTTAGGTTTTAAATTAAAACCCACATGTATCAAAAAACATTTCTCACCAAAATCACCTAAATTCCATGTGATTCTATCTTTACCCCTTACATAACTTTCATTTCTAAGGAAAAGTCCCTTATTTTTACCTATAAAAGGAGTTCACTTACACCCAATTCAAGACACACTTACACTTCTAATTAATCTTAAAAATATTACTAGTTTATCCTTATAAAATTTTCTTAAACTTTTTTCATCCATTTGTTACAAGAAAGTTTCCCAAGGATTCCATTTCCTAGTGGTCTTTCAAGAGAAGATCAAACTCTCAATGTGAGTATTATCCACTCCCTAACTTTCCCATCTCTATTTTTCTCATTCACCCTCATCCAAAACTATTATAACCATAATAATATAATATAATAATTAAAATTATTTTACTTAAATTTTATTATATTAATGTAATAACCATTTTCTACCTTTCTCCCATCAATTTGAAAAATGAAAACTCTGCTTGGGTTACGTGCAGACTATTGCATCCCGGAACAAAATATTTCATTTTTCACCAACACCTTAATGTATAATTATAAAAATAGGTTTAATGAATAAATATAATATTTATGACATTATTAATATCCTATAAACATAAATCAGTCATTATATTGATAATACCATCAATAAGTGATCATCAAATATTTAACTGCCAAAAACGAGCATACTCAGAGGAAAACCAATTTCTTCCTTATAACTAATACCATGTTATATTATATTATTTATCAACCTCTTATAAATTATTGTTAATATATTTTATATCATATAAATAATATCATTTTATTTAGGGAATTATGATATTATAATAAAATAACTTCCAAACTTATCCATTGGTCATAACATGTTCTTTATTGGGTCAGTTTAACCACTTACATAAACGGTGCTATAAAATTTTATTATGTATGTTTATAAAAAAATAATTACTATTATAATATGTTATTAATATTTAGTTTTTTTTTTGAATTTATAATTTTAATATTAATATTCAACTCATCATTTATATACCACCTTTTTGCATTAAAAATTTACCAAAACTAGCTCATTATTAATTTTATCTTCATAAAATGGGACTAAAACTCTCATAAAATAAAATTAGAACTTTTTAAATAATTATAAATATAAGGCCCCTTACTTAAAAATTACATAATATTAAATTAAGTTAATAATTCACATTGAGGATATTTTTAAGTTTAGAGTTTTAGAGGATTAGGCCATAACTATTACATTACATCTCAAATATTACATAGTTGACACTTCTAATCAGTATCCATTTTTTCATAAAATAAAAATTCTTAAAAAACAAGAATTATTTTCTTGATATAAATCTTCTTGAATTATTCATTTCTCTTACCCTTCTTTATACCCTATGAAAAACATTTCAAAAACTTGGGATGATCATAAAAATCTCAGTAAGGGTTATAAAATAAAGAAAGAAAACATTAGTTCATTAATACATACAAAACATAAGCTCATTAACATACCTCATGAAATCATAAGATCTATGAATAACACATATAAATCATAAATCATAAAGGTAACTTATAGCATTTATCAAACTTACATTTTAGCTTTCACAACTACGTAGGGAGTTACATTTCGAATACCCATCACAGTATATTCCCTAAATCTCTTGGGAGAAACATTAACGTTTACCTCTATCACATTACCCAATGCATTGGAGAGCTATCTCAGGCTCACCTACCCTAGGTTTATCATGTAACCACCCATATATGTAAACAATACCCAAGAACCATAACATATTCATAACACCTAAAACAAGCAAAAAGGAAAGATAAAATTTCCACATTGCAAACACAATATAAAATTTCAATATATTTAGATAATCAATCAATTATAAAAACCATTTTCAATACAAAAATACATAAAAGAGTATATAGTATTTATTTTTCTTTTAAAAACATTACGGCTTGTTAAAGAAGCTAAATATCAAATAATGGTCATAGTGACGGAAAGGTCGTTGTCACCACATACGTTAAAAAGAAACATTCCTTTTGTTGCTTAATAAAACACTTCGTATAGAAAATATTACTTTTGAATAAAAGTAAAAGTCAAAGGGGTTTATTATAAATCATATAAAATAAAGTTGTGTATAAATCAAAGTTTGCCTCAATGAAAGGAGACTGAGACAAAGTCCCTTACAAAGATTGTACCATTAAATTAAGGATAAATCAATTACAGAATTATGTGTGACAAATATAAATACACAAAATATAAGTGTATATTAAGTGTAAAACAATCAGAGTTCATTCACACAGATTCATAGCATGACATAATCAAGAAGTAGAAGTTTAACCCAAATAATGGAAATTGGGTTAAGAAGTTCCCTTACCTCATGTCCGACCTGACTCGTTCTTTATTTAATCTCCTAAATAATATACTAAAGTTAATTTATAATTGATTAAGAATCTTTTTCAAGTTTATTATTCCTTTTATATTAATTATTACCATGTTATAAACATTACATAATCATTTAAGTTAACAATGGTCGTTTTGTTGATATTTGGTACTTGAGTTAATGATGAACTTATTATAATTACAAGTTGTCAATGTGGTCAAAAGTCCATTATCTCCGAAATTAAATTCATGATTTAGATATCATATATATCTAGTATATATATGTATTTATAATAGTACATAACATTTGGAGATAAGAAATGAAATGCACCATTTATGGAGACGGTAAGTCGTACCTATGCATGAACGCTACTTTCATTTCTATTTTATATTTAATGGAATGAAAACATAATGATACATAAGAATATTATAATTACAGAATAATATCATATATAATTTCAGTAACTCCATCCTTTATATGTTCCACGTATGGCATGAACGAGTCATATCACTTTGAGGGGGCGATAATCCACACTTCCTCAAATGAAATTATCATACTTACCCATTATGGAAACCATAAAGGTATGAGATAAATGAAAAATATAGAAGCATAGAGAAAATATAAATATAATATATATCACATATAAATATAGTTCCATCTTAATGGCCACCATAAGAGGTGGTAGGATATAATTGAACAATCATCATTTCGTGAGGCTGTAGTTTGCCATCCACAGAAACAGTATGTTCATATCCATTAGTTGTAGGAGTGTGGAAGTGTAGTTCGGATAATTATCATAAAATCATCCTAGTATATTTAGGATACAATTTTTGTTATAAAATAATGGAATAAAGATATTTTATGGGTTTATAGAAGGAAAAATAAAAGAAAATAACTTGAGAGAATAAGTTACCTTTAAATTAGGTAACTCCCTTTGGTTTGGACCAAAAGACTTTCTTGAAGTTCCTTATGCCTAAGTTAAGGATTATAGGTGGAATAAAAAGATGTTGGGAGCTTATTTGGGCAGATTTTGGACGAGCCAATGGGGCTTGAGATGTGTGAGTAAGGGTTAGAGGTGATGGATTTTTATAGGGGGAGGGGCTCTTTAGGAATGTTTAAAATATTATGTTATTATAAACTTAATTTCAATTTAAAAAGGTAACCAACTAATTTAATTAAAATATAAGGTGAGTATTGTTCTAAATCCTCTCATTCAATGAGTTTTAGACAAGTTTATGGCATACAATTAACCTTATCTTTTAGATTTAACCTTTAGTTAACTAATTTAACTTTTAACATGCCCTCTTGTATATTAATACTATATGGTTAATTTATTTACTATAAAATACCAAGAGACACAAAAAATGGATCATTAATGATATTAGTAACATAATATTTGTAATTTAGAAGAATATTAGATTTTTAGGACTATTTTATCATTTAATAAAATATTGATTGATTTAAAAACTCATTTATGACAATTTATAAACTATTCATATCAAGACTTTTAAAAAATCTATAACAACTTGATTATTTTAAAAAAACTACATTAATTTAAATATAACGAGTTATACGCATCCATAAAATTCATGTATGGCATAAAAAGTTTCAAAATAAATTTATTTTAATATTTATAATCTTGTTTATTTAAAACATTCATTAATGAGGTAATCATTACATCATCATTATGTCATAAATAAATTTATTTATATGATGTCTAAAAATTATAAATAAAATACCATGATGTAGTAAATATTTCTATATTTTTAATGAATATTTATAGTTGAAAATGATACTTTTATAAAGCATTATAAATATTTTTTTACGAAGAGATATATGTTTATGTTATATTTTCCCTAACTTTGAATTAATTTTTATAAAGTGTCATTTTCACTTACAAGTGGCTCCATGGGGTCCCAAAATCGACCCAAGGAGGCCCATGGTCAGATATGAATCATCCAATATGATTAAAACACATGTTAGGGTAATTTAATATTATTTTAATATTATTTTTTTACCATTATTTACCAGATTTCCCTTTAACCATGGTAAATAAAATATTTACTAAAGTTACTATTCATAATATCTAAAAATAAATGTTACCTATTTAAAAAAATTTGACCTCCTGATTCAAAATATGGAATCCATTTTTCTAAATTCAAAACACATATGTTTTAGAAATTAACTTAAAATTAATTCCTGTTGTCAAAACCAGAAAGCGTGTTTTAAAGAAATAATAACTATACAAATATTGACACTTCTTTATGTTCAATTTTCAAAGTGAAATTATTTTCAATGAACAATATTGGATTAAATGATAAAAATTTAATCCAATTAAACTTTAAAACCATTTAAAAAGATAATCTAACCATTTAAATTAATCAGATGAAAAGACATTTTTGATTTAAAATGCGTTATTTTTGACTATTCATTAAAAAAAATGAACTTTGTCAGAAAAATACCAAAATTTCATCCAAAGAAAATTTTGATGTCCCTATTATAAAGAAGAAGTTTATTTTGTAAAATGTAACATATAAAAGTGACAAAAACTAGATTTTAAAGGGGGTTTCCATCAAAAGGCGATAAAACTACCTTTTAAAAATATTAGAGTATTTATGCTTAAAATTGGATTTATTTTCATTTTAAGATGCTAAATTTTATTATATAAATGTAAAAAAAATTTAACAAACATGTTTAATCATAATATGGTTATTTTTATTCATTCCTTCTAATAAAACAGCTAGGTGTTAACTACCATTTAAAATAATAATAAAATATTATTATTATTTTCAGTATGACTCTGCAATGTGTGCAACATAAGACTTCGGAGAAACTCATTTTTGCATGTTGGGTATGCCCTTGAACATAGTATCCCATTTTAAATAAAATTAATATTTAATTCAAAAATATTAATAAATATGAAAATGTCATATTCTTTATTTACCTAGGATGTTATATCCTTCCCCCTTTTGGAAGTTTGCAATTTTATTCACTTATCAAATAAATAGGGGTATTTATCCCTCATAACATTTTAAGATTACCACATTTCCTCTTCAACCATATGGGTTTTACATAAAAACTTTACCTGATGAATTTTTTTATTCCGCAACACTTGCTCTCTTCGGTCAAAAATCTAGATTGGTTGTTCCTCATAAGAAATATTCTCTTCTAACTCAACTTCCTCTAGACTCAAAACATGAGATGGATCTGACATATACTTTATCAACATTGAAACATGAAAAACATTGTGTACCTAGGATAAACATAGAGGTAAATCCACTCTGTAGGAAACTGATCCAACTTTCTCCAAGATTTACTAGGGTCTAATGAACCTCGGAATCAACTTTCCCTTATTGCCAAAATGTGTCACGACCCATCCCTCGGGGCCTATGCCATGACTACCCCAATCCCACCTTCCATAGGCCAGGGGTTGGAGACTAACACTGAAAGGCATACTACCTAAAATGGGAATACATTTCCTTTAATCCTATACAAACACACGGTCTAAGAACACAACAAGAAGCAACTGTGAAGTAAACTGCTACAGTAAAAGAGTGTTGAAAGTAAAATGGCCTGAAATACAAGCCCAACTATAAAGTTACAAGTACAAATAAAAATACAATACAACTGATAGTAAAAGTAAAACAACTACTGGGACATCCTCCGAGGTTCCTAATTAAAGGCTAGGTACAGATCGCCTTCTCAGCACTCCACGTCCGTCAGTCTCCTCCATGTCACGTCACACCGAATGGTCCACCTCTGTGAACCGTCCAGTCTTAGCTTCCTCAGACTTGATCAATGTTGTACGTCGTCTGCACCAGACACAATAGGGTACGGTGGAAGCCCGTGCAGGGGTGAGTATAACAATACTCAGTAGGGGCCCCAAGACCCCTATAGGTCTCCTAGAGTTCCACAAAAGAAAAACCACAAAGAAAGACATCAACTCTACTTAGGTATACGCCCATACATATACCTAAGTTATCAAGATATACTCATCTCATACATTAGGGAATGACACCACATAGGTAACACCACGAAGGTAGAAGTACCACATAGGTAACACCACGAAGATAGTACCACGAAGGTAAAAGTACCACACTAGTATCACCATGAAGATAATACCACGAAGGTAAAAGTACCACATAGGTATCACCACGAAGATAGTACCACGAAGGTAAAAAGTACCACACATGTATTACCATGAAGATATTACCATGAAGGTAAAATTACCACACAGGTAAAAGACTTAGTTCAAACAGAGTCTCAAATCAAACGAGGTTTTCAGTGAAGTATAAAAGTACATATGATTATTCATGAAGCTAGATCATCTTATTTTGTCAAGAGGCACTGCTACAGACCATACAGAGTTCGACCCACATAGGATCGATAGGTACTAACCCCTGTAATGACCCACATAGGATCTGACCCACCCAGATTCGATAGGTACTAACCCCTGAAATGACCCACACAGGATCCGACCCACCCAGAGTGGATAGATAACTAACCTTCGTAATATCCGTCTCTAACCTCCGCCTCACTGCCAACCACTGGATTCCTCGCACCCGGTGCACTTGAGTTTTGTAGAATCTATCCCTCGAGATATAATTCATACCTTGACTTCCACGAAGTCACATGTAGAAGTATCCCAAAGGTTTGTCACACCATAATGGACCCAACGTAACAGACAACGCGTCAATCGGACACCCGGTTTGTAAGTTATTGGTGTTTCCGCTCCGAGGGCCCGGTTGGATTCTAGGATCGATCAAACCTGGTCATACTCCAAATTTATCCAAAACTCAAGTGGTTTATACTAAAAGTACCATCTATATCCAAGGATCCCAATTCCATAAGCGGTTCGTCAAACGGACGCACAGTTCTCAAGTTACGACCAAAAGGGCGTATCTGGGTCTAATTGGGTCTGGGTTCGGTCTGACCAGGCCCAACCTGGTTGGCCTGGGATGCGGCGGGCCCAGCCCACGAAGGGCCATCCCGGCCCGCTGGGTGCGACTCAGCCCACGTTAGGTACAACACGGTCAACCCATGATGGTACCGAAGGGGGAGTGACCCCCCTTCCGTTCGGAACAGTAAAGGGCAATGCCTTTAGGAACTACCATGTCACCCGAGGGACCCGAGCGGGTCCTGCCGATCCGCTATGGCTGTCCGGTGCTCTGGACGGTCCTCTTCCCAGCAGCACGGCTGCGTGCCACTACTCCACTACGGCTGGCCGGGTGTCGGCTGCCCTCCAGCCTCCGCTGCGGCCAAGCGGTCATGACCTCCTACTCCGGCGGTGCGAACGCGCACCGCCGCTCCACTACATGGCCGACCGGATGTCTGCCACCACCCTGCTCCACTATGGCCAACAGACCGTGGCCTCCTTCTCAACCAGTGGCACGAACGCACGCCTCCCTCCTTCCTTGCGGTCGGCCGAGTGCCTACTGCCACTTTCTTCCATGATCCATCCTGTCTTCATTCCAAGCCCAAAAATTATGATGACCACATATTTCCGATCCTAGGGTCGAGGGATCCATGTCCATATATCGTGATCAACAAAAATTTGTGTTTCCAGTGTCATTAATTATTTGGCTTTGATGAACACACGAAGAACGTGCGAAGAACAAAAGATAAAGGGGCAAGGTATATGTACGGGATGATGGCCATGTTAGTTTGGCCATCATCGTTGTGAATCCATAATATAAAGAATTATCAAATAAATTCAATCTTAATTTAAAGTAAAATACCTACCTCAATCATCTGTTGAAGATGTCTCAAAAAGGAAGATGAGGCCGTTGAAGGGGATACCGACATTCATCACTCCCGCAACACGTTTCCGATCCGGGCTCATGTGTCGTCCTCGTTCTTTGTTGGGGGTGGTTCTTTATTGGAGGATTATCCAGCCCAGGCCTCCTCTCCCTTTTGCCAATGGGAATACAACCCACAAGAAGAGTTAATAAAATAACTCTTCATTAACAAGTTGGGTTATTAATTCAAGATTAATGTATTATATTAATTAAAGAGAAAAGTGGTTACACATTTTGTATAACCAGGAATTTAATGCCCAACATTAAATGCCTGATCACCCTCATGTGGTCCCCGCCCTTAAGATTCAAATGGGAGGTTTTAAAAATAACTTAAAAGTTTATTTTATTTTTTTATTTGTCCAACCCTCACACAAAAATCCAAAAAACTAACTCCTACCCTCAACCTACTATGGTTGAGGTGAAGGTCTCCTTAAATGAATATCAGCACTATGAGTTTAATGGTGTCCTCAGATTTCAATTTCGATCACTGGTTCAAAAGTTACAAAATGTCACTCACATGTTTACTGAACATACCTGAAAAAAAGGTCGGAAAATTATTAACAGTCACCCTCAACCCGCGTCAGTCGAGGTTAGACTCTACCTAAGTGAAACACGCCCCAACGAACCCATAGGTACTCTCAGATTTCCATTCCGAGTCACTATTTAAAAGTTACAACTTTTATAATAAAATAATTGTCACTTAATTATTTTATTTACGGCCAAAAACTAACTTTCATTGGTGGCTTGCGCCGACCAATGTTAGTATCTTCATAAAGAGATAATACCCTCATGAGCTCAGTAGTGGTCTCAGATTTTTAATCCGAGTAACCGTTCGTGAGTTATAAGTATTTGAAAAATAAAGTAACTTTATTTAATTATTTTATTTACAGTTATGCCATTTTTAGGTTTTCCCACAGGAGGCCCACACCGACTAAGCTTAAGTCTCTGAAACGCACGGCTGATTGTCGCTTATCGACTGGTCAATGTTCTGGTGCTCTGTTAATGTGTATAGCAGCACTCGGGTCGAATCCTCGGTGATGATACTTTGTAATAGTCGTTTGTTTTTAGTTGAATGTATTTTGATTAGGGGGGTTTGTTTGCAGAGCTTAATTGAAATGATTTATTGACTATAATTGATTTAACAAATTGATAAATATTGGGGTGAGTTCATTATTAAGTAGTTAATCTTGTGATATCCTTGAGCTTTGCTTTATATTGCATTAAATTAACACCCATGTCACAAGATGACGTTGATTTTGAATTCCTAAGTGTTAAGGATTTAATCCAAGCCTTAACTTAACATAGAGTTCTAATTATTACCATTAATTGTTTATGGTAGTTTATTTATGGTTCCAATAATCCATGGAAATCACATGTTAAACAAAATATGTCATTAATCCATGACATGTTAAGTCCAACATACACAATGTTAATTCAAAGTATATTCATCGAGCAAAAGCCCTAAATCACTTAACATACCTAAATTATAACTCACCCCAATGATAAATTTACTCATCCATTTTTGTTTTTAATAATATAGTTATAATTATTATGATTATAAATTAAGAAGAGAAGAAAAATAAAGGGATAAGAAAAGAGTGGTACGTCGAATACACACACACACACGAACAAAGATGATAATTAAAAATGGATTTTTGATTGAATGAGGAAACAAAGGAAAGGAAGGGAATTCAACTGAATTTAAACTATTTTAAGAATATTAATATTAAACTACAGAAGGTGGAGGATAATAAGAGATATTTAAGAAGAAACTTGCATTAAAACAGAATTACAAAAGAAAGGACTTATAAAATTACAAAAACGAAGAACACGAAAGTAAGTGAAAACAAAGAGAGGAGGAAAGGTCTATCAAGTGAAAACTTGAGTATGTCAGGTCCTACCAAGCCTTTGGAAAGGATTTTTTCGTGCCACTATGTTCTCCTATATTCTGAAATGCCAACCCCTCTCAAGGAGAGAAAGGGAGAGTATTTATAGCCCAAGGAGTGGACTGTTTGCATTCCCAATCTGTACCTCCACTTTCATCACCAATTTGGATATTCAGACAGCCGAATCTCCAAATATCTCCTTCTTAAAGGTTGTAGATAATAGAGTCGGCCGACTATTGTCAACGTTTGGAGGCATTTGGACAAGCTTATCCAAAGTTATGGTGTTTTTATTAAACAAAGGTAAACTGTCCATTTCAATCCATGCTTTTTTGATGGCCAAAATGTGAATGGATTTTGGAACAGGAATACGCCTTTCAAATCCGAATGATTTATTCAACAAAGTCGGCCTAATATATCTCCTATTTCACAATGCAAAATCTCATCTTGACTTGATGCTTACATCATGATATATGTCATGAATACTGTACTGATTTTATTTCTCAGACAGAATGGTGGTCTGGACTTCAAAGCATATGTTGGGCCCCTTTTTTTGGATTTGGGCCTTTAAATTTTTATCCAAGACTCCTTACATTGTACCCCTAACTATGGTAGAGAATAATGGAAGTTGGACTTCTGTATTTATCCCAGTAAATCAATCTTAATGAATAGTCCAGTTTCTTCACATATTCTTTGGTCTTGTTTGTGAGGACTATATGACCCTTCAAATGGCAGAATTGGCTCATAGTACCTTCTAAAGAAATGTTTTATATTGAAATTAGAATCCTAAAAAACAAGAGTCACACAATTTTGATCAGTATAGTGATAGTTATTATTAAAACAGTAAACTGACTCAATTGGACTACGTCTAAAAATGCTAAAAAATTATACTTAATATTAAAACATTAATATTTCACACAAATTATGCACATTTCATATAAATTCAGTAAAGGGGGTAAATAATAATTCATGAAAAAATTAATAACATAAACTCCCCCACACTTAGTTTTGTGCATGTCCTCATGTACAACAAATATAAAAACATGACAAAATCATTTTTACTCAGTAACAGATATTAAAATTTTGTTTTCTCCAATCAGGGGAGGTTTAGACTATTTCACTCATCCATTTTGAATTACACCACAAGTTATTACAGAAAAAATGTTTCAAAACTAATTCATTTTTTTCATGCTCGAATTTAAAAATGGAAAATGTGGACACTCAAAACTCACACCTCTCAAGATGATATAATTCATTTGTGGAGGTTCACTCTTTCACCAACCAAAAGTGAAAATATTAGAGTTTGAAAAGAGATCTCAGCTTACAATCCCTATCCAAAGTGAACAAGAATCAAGAGGTCTTTTTAAGGGGTTTTTCTATGGCTATGGGATGGTAGGAATATAATGTCCAAGAGAGAGAAGAAGAGGGTTAAAATACCAATATAGAAAAAGCAATGCACATTTTTTTGAAATAAAACATGGAAGGAAATGAAAACACATATTTACAAGGGAATGATTGTGTGAAGAAAGACACAATAGAGGAAGAAAATATTAAGGTAATGAGAAGATGAAATATTTACAAAACACAAAACTTCACACAATAATAATTTAATGCAAGTGTTCTTTTTTTTCTTTTCCTTTTTTTCTTTTTTTTTCGAAAGTTAACCCTGAAACAGATCTCACACTCATATCCCAACCCATGTTTGATCTCTTCAAGACACTAATTGTAATAGTTATGACAAGATCAAAGGTTGAGGAAGAGTGATTTTTTACCTACCCAAGACACAACCCATTTTTTTCATTTTCTTTGATTTTTTTTCATCATTTTTGAATTTCTTTTTGAACACTTGTAAAAAAAATTTACAAAATTACATAAATGGATGTACATTACATTCCCCAAAACACACTGAATGACAACCTCTCCCCCACACTGAAATGGATGCTTGCCCTCAAGCAGATGATAACTCGTTGAAAATAAAAAATAGGGTACCCAAACAATGAAATCTATTCCCCCACACTTAAAATTCAAAAAAAATATGCAATGAAAATCCATGTTTATATTGGGTGGGAAAAGGTATTGGTCTTTTAATGTGGCTATCAAAGAAAAGGTTTTTATAGGCTCGAAGGGGCTTTCAAAAGGAGGATTAATGTAAGGGAAATGGGAGGCTATTTGGCTATTGTGATTTTCATGTGGTTCAGAAAATGCCTCTATCATATTAATACACACTAAGGTAGGAAATTCAGCTTGAAGGTCCACAAACTCAAGACTCACAAATGGGGGTGAAAACACACATTTTGAAAAGATGGCCATAGGTGGCCTTGGCATGAATGCAAATGATGTTCCTCATGGTTCGGGAAAAGCATTTTCCAAATCAAAAATTAAGCATTCAAAATGTGTTAATTTTGACACAAAAGTCTTTATACAAAGTCATGATGAAAATATAAAATTTTTGAGATAAAAACATTTCTGTTAACTCCCCAAAATTCTTGGACAAAATTTGAATATTGGAAGGCGAGTAATCATGACTCGTGAGTTTTTTTGTTTTAAGTGATTGTGTTTTTTGGTTTTTGTTAATTTTTAAAGTTTTTTTTAAAATAAACACCCACACAAGAAAGAGAAAAAGAAAGGGTGTGATGAAGAAAGTTGTAAAAAAAATGAAAGAGAGAGGAAGAAGAAGAAAGAGGTAGAGAGTGGAAGAGATAGAGAGAGAGTTAAATGGAAAGAGGTTCCCCCTGGTTTGGATTTGGTGGGTCGCCATCTCCATCTAGTGGTAGGTTGGATAGAGAAGTTGGGGATCCAGTGGAAGTCGATATTGATTCAGGATTGTGCATCCTCTCATGGTGATACTTTAACCGATGTCTATTAACTGTGAACGTCCTTTTGGAAGATGGGTCTTGGACTTGCACTGTAAAAAATGGGTAAACATTAGTAATAACAAAAGGACATTCCCAATGAAAATTAAGCTTACCTGGGTGAAGCCAAAATAAAGAATTTAAGATCATTACCTTTTCACCTTCATGAAATACCTTTCTCAATATTTTTTTATCATGGAGTGCCTTTTATTTTTCCTTGTAGAGATTAGAATTCTCATAAGAATCAAGTTGAAGATCCTCTATTTCAGCCAATTGCAATAGCCTTTCTTCACCAGATTTTTCACAATCAAAATTACAGGTTTTTATAGCCCAAAAAAGACTTATGTTGGTTTTCAACTGGTAGATGACATGCTTTACCAAAAACTAGCCTAAAATGAGACATCCTAATGGGTGTTTTATAGGCAGTTCGATAAGCCCAAAGTGCTTCACCAAGTCTTTCAGGCCAGTCTTTTCTGGTGGGTTTTACAATTCTCTCAAGCACTCTTTTTACTTACTTATTAGAAAGTTCATCCATGCCATTTGTTTGGGGGTGATATGAAGTTGAAGTTTTATGCACAACCCCATTCTTTTTCAAAAGAGATTCCATGGTTCTATTACAAAAATGGGTTCCTAAGTCACTGATCAAGGCACGAGGCGTGCCAAATCTTTGGAAGATGTGGGTTTTGAGGAACTCGGTAATAGTATGAGCATCATCCTTCCTAGTGGGTTTGGCCTCAACCCACCTTGAAACATAACCGATTTCAAGAAGAATGTATGAGAGTCCATTGGAATGGGAAAATGGTCCCATGAAATAGATACCCCAAACATCGAAGATCTCACAGAAAATTAAAGGCTTTTAGGGAATTTCATTTCTCTTTGAAATTTTCCAAACTTTTGGCAAGTGGGACATGATTGATAGAACTCATGTGAGTCCTTGAAGAGTTAAGGCCAGAAGAACCCAGAGTCAAGGACCTTTTGGGAGGTCCTCTGTGGTCCAAAGTGGCCACCACCAGGAATTGAGTGACATAATTCTAATATGGAAGAATGTTCATTTTCATCGACACATCTCCTTATTACCATGTTATCCCCAGTTTTCCAAAGATTATCTTATTCCCAAAAATAGTATTTTGAATCACTTTTAAACTTCATTTTCGGTGCTTTTGAAAAATTTCCAGGAAAAACACCAAAAACCAAATAATTTATAATTGGGGCATACCATGGTAAATTTGGAGTAAGAGATGAAAGGTGCTCAGTGGGGAATTCAGGATCGATGATTTCAAAATGAGAAGAATTAGAAATTCTACTCAAGTGATCAGCCACAAGGTTTTCTTTTCCTGGTCTATCTTTTCTTTCAAGGTAAAATTCTTGGAGCATTAGGATCCATCTTATTAGCCTCGGTTTGGAATCACTTTTCTTGAGTAAGAACTTTATAGTAGAATGGTCTGTGAAGATGATGATTTTGGCACCTAAGAGATAGGACCAGAATTTATCTAAGGCAAAAACAACTTCTAAAAGTTCTTTTTCAGTGATAGTGTAGTGAGATTGAGTTTCATCCAATGTTTTTGAGGAATAATAGATAACATGAGTAATTCTTTATCTTCTTTGACCAAGAACATCCCCAACAACTCTATCAGAAGCATCACACATCAATTGAAAGGGTAAGGACCAATCTGGGGGTTGGATTATCGGGGCATATGTGAGAGCAGTTTTGAGTTCAATGAAGGCTCTCTTACAAACCTCATCAAAATGGAAAGTGACATCATTTTGGAGCAACCGAGTGAGTGGGAGGGAAATCCTACTGAATTTATGGATGAATCTCCAATAGAAACTGGCATGACCGAGAAATGAACGGATGTCTCGAATAGAAGTGGGTTCAGGAAGTGATTGGATCACTTCAATTTTGGCAGGATCGACCTTAATACCATATTTTGAAACTATGTGCCCTAGAACAATCCCATTTTCAACCATGAAGTGACATTTTTCAAAATTTAACACAAGGTTACACATGACACACTTTTGGAGGACTAGAGAGAGTGAATGCAAGCATGACTCAAATGACTCACCATAAATGGTGAAGTCATCCATGAAGACTTCCATGAAGTGTTCAATGAATTCTGAAAAGATACCCATCATACACCTCTGGAATGTTGTAGGAGCATTGCGAATTCCAAAAGGAATTCTTCTATATGCATATGTTCCAAAGGGGCATGTGAAAGTAGTCTTTTATTGGTCCTAAGGTGCGATTGGGATTTGGAAGTAGCCAGTGTATCCATCAAGAAAGCAATAGTGTGACTTTCCAGCTAATCGTTCTAGCATTTGATCAAGGAATGGAAGAGTGTAATGATCTTTTCGGGTTTCAACATTCAATTTTATATAGCCGATGCACACATGCCATTTGTTCTTCACTCGAGTTGTGACTACCTCCCCATGTTCATTTGTGACAACAGTTATCCCACCCTTCATAGGAACAACTTGAATTGGACTAACCCATTCACTATTAGAAATTGGGTAGATAATACCAGCTTGAAGAAGCTTGGTGATCTCTTCCCTAACTACCTCAAGTATGAGTGGATTGAGTCTTCTTTGTGGTTATCTAATTGGTTTGGATGACTCCTCAAGATGGATGTGATGCATGCAAAGGGCCAGGTTGATTCTAGGTATGTCATCTAGGGTCCACCCAAAGGCCTTTTTATTTTCCTCTAACACTTGGACAAGTTTGGACTCCTCAGTTTCGGTAAGTGAAGAAGAGATAATGATAGGATAAGAGTGATCATGGAAAAGGAATGTAAATTTCAGGTGTTTATGAAGAGGTTTTAGATCAGTCTCATCTCTCATTTGTGGGTTAGTCATCTCAGGAATGGATGAAGGGATTTCAATTACTTTAGATTCATTATCCTTAATACTGTCCAAGGTGGAGCAGTAGATATTAGGGTTGATGTGGGATTCAAGAGAGTTTTTAAGTTCTTCTAGATTGATGGAGTCTATGAATGAGAGGTCCACATGAACTTCACCATTTTTTACTTGGTTAATCATGGTGCAGATTTCACAAGATATTTTGTCATTAAAACATGAAGAACATGGTGGATTGGGGTTCGATTGTCTCTTAGAAGTGTCCTCAAAAGCATGGATTGAGAATGCTGAGTGATCCTCAGATGGGTATTGCATGGCTTGGAAAATGTTGAATTTGACCAGTTGGTCACCGAATTCCATGGATAAGATGCATGAATGGACATCAATCTTGGTTCTTGCAGTCATGAGGAATGTTCTTCCTAGAATTATGGGAGATCAAGAAGAGTTCGTCTCACCTTCCATGTCAAGAACATAGAAATTAGCAGGGAAGATAAGATCATTGACACGAACAAGGACATCCTCAATTATTCCCTCAGGACTAGCTGTGCTTCGATTGGCTAATTGAATGACAACACCCGTTGGATATAAGGGACCTAAACCAAGGTTGGAGAAGATGGATTTGGGCATGACATTAATTTAGGCTCCTAGGTCTATGAGTGCGTCATCAAAATTGGAACTTCCTATTTGGAATGGAACCGTAAAGTTCCATGGATCCTTGCACTTTATGGAAATAGACTGATGGGTGGAAAAATTTTCAAAGGTCCTAAGTTGGCTCTTGTGGGTACACAACTCCTTGAGAAACTTGGCATACTTAGGAATTTGTTTTATGGAATCTAAGAGGGGAATGTTAACTTCAACACGTCTAAACATGTCGAGCATTTCAGGATCAGGTTCAAAGGACTTCCTTGGTTTAGAAACAGCTTGAGGAGAAGGAATTGGATTCCTAAATGGAATTGAAGGAGGCGAGGGAATGGTTTCAGGTTCCTTTTCAAGTTTCTTTTTCTTTTCATTTTCTAGGTCAACATTCAAAGGAGGGTTGGAGGACTTATCTTGAGGCATAACAATTTTCTTTCCTGATCTAAGTGCAATTTCACTTACATTACCCTTGGGGTTGGGTAATGGTTGAGCTGGAAGTTGGGAAGAATTGGATGGTTGCTGCTGACTTAGGTGGGATGCAAATTGACCAATTTGGGTTTCAACATTTTTAAGGCTGGAACGGGTGAAAGAGGCAATATCTTCAACTACACTTTCCCATGGTTGCTTGGAAGAAGAGGCTTGTCCCGAATTGGTATTAACTGGATTTTGGTTCTTTAAAAAGTGATTTTATTGGTTTTGGAATTGTGAAGGCTCTCTAGGATAATGGAATCCAGGAGGAGGATTGTTCCTTTGAGGTGGAGGAAGAAAAAGATATGGTTGTTGGAAGTTACGAACACCTTGACCATATTGAAACTGGGTTGGGTTTTGAGGAGGGAATTGAGGAGGATGAGATATGGGATTACCATACCTAAGGCCTTGGTTATAGGAAGAAGACAAGGGCTTAGAGTGAGGTTGGTTGAAGTTTCTAAAAAACTGACCTGATAGTTGAGGGTTGGTGTTCCGTTGAGCATATGCTACATTAAGCTCCATTGGTCCAGATGAATCGGATTGATCCTCTTGAAGTTGTGTACATTTATTAGTTGGATGATATGGAGAGTTACAGATTCCACAGTTTTTGACAGGTCCAGGAAATATTGATTGTGGAGAAGACGAGGTTGGGGATTTTGTAGACACAGCTAGTTGTCGCACAAGACTTGTAAGTTCACTCATCCACTCAGTCGTCTTATTCGGCTCCATTGATTGATTATCTTGGAATTGTTTGACTTGAGTATGTGCTCGAGTATGGAATTGTTCTGTGTTTGCAGCCATGTTACTTATGAGATCTCTTGCTGCTGTAGGAGTTTTATCAACAAGAGCACCGTCACTTGCGGCATCAATGAGAGTTCTCTCCGTTCCCAATAATCCCTCATAGAAGTTTTGGATCAAGAGTTGGTCAGGAATTTGGTGGTGTGGGCAGGTTGCAATAATATTTTTGAACCTCTCCCAGTACTCATGGAGTGATTCACTTGGGAATTGACGTATACCACTTATTTCCTTTCGGATAGAAGCAGTACGAGAAGTAGGAAAGAATTTCTCTGAGAGTCGCTTCATGTCATTCCATGTGGTTATAGAACCAGGAGGTAGGTAGTAAATCCATGACTTTGCAGTGTCATATAGGGAGAAAGGGAATGATCTAAGTTTGATTTGTTCCTCAGAAACCCCTTGAGGCTTCATGGTAGAGCACACTACTTGAAACTCTTTAAGGTGGAGATGTGGATCCTCACCGGCTAGCCCGTGGAAATGAGGGAGCAGATGAATCAAACCCGATTTGAGTTTGAAATCAGCCTCTATGTTTGGATATTGAATACCAAGGGGTTGGTAATTCATATCAGGGGCAACAAGTTCTTTAAGTGTTTGTTCCCTAGGATTGGCTATATCTAATTCAATTGGTTGGACAATGAATGGTTCTTGAATTATTTGATTATCTCTTAAGTTCCTCCTAAGTTGGTGAAGAGTTCGTTAGATTTCAGGGTCAAACAAATCTGAGGGATTGTTTGGGAGGCTACGGGGCATTCAGATTGATTTTGGAAGAAAGGGGAAGATGATTTTTTTTTTCAGTTTATGATTTTTAAGAGGAAGACGGGTTTTTCTTTGTGTTTTTTTCAATTTTTTTTTTAAATTTTGTGTTTTTTTGGTTTTTTTTAAAATAACCAGAAACTAATGACTATATAAAGCACCATCCCTAGAAACGATGCCATTTTAAATGCACATCCAATTGTCGCCTATCGACCGGTCAAAGTTCCGGTGCTCTTCTAACGTGTATAGCAGCACTCAGGTCGAATCCTCAGCGATGATACTTTGTAATAGTCGTTTGTTTTTAGTTGAATGTATTTTGATTAGGGGGGTTTGTTTGCAGAGCTTAATTGAAATGATTTATTGACTATAATTGATTTAAAAAATTGATAAATATTGGGGTGATTTCATTATTAGGTAGTTAAGCTTGTGATATCCTTGAGCTTTGCTTTATATTGCATTAAATTAACACCCATGTCACAATATGACGTTGATTTTGAATTCCTAAGTGTTAAGGCTTTAATAAAATCCTTAAATTAACTTAGGGTTCTAATCATTACCATTACTTGTTTATGTTAGTGTATTTATGGTTCCAATAATCCATGTAAACCACATGTTAAACAAAATATGTCATTAATCCATGACATGTTAAGTCCGACATACACAATGTTAATTCAAAGAATATTCATCGAGCAAAAGCTCTCAATCACTTAACATACCTAAATTATAAATCATCACAATGAGAAATTTACTCATCCATTTGGGTTTTAATAATCTGGTTATAATGATTGTGATTATAAATTAAGAAGAGAAGAAAAAGAAAGGGATAAGAAAAGAGTGGTACATCGAATACACACACACACGAACAAAGATGATAATTAAAAATGGATTTTCGATTGAATGAGGAAACAAAAGAAGGGAAGGGAATTCAAATGAATTTAAACTATTTTAAGAATATTAATATTAAACTACAGAAGGTGGAGGATAATAAGAGATATTGAAGAAGAAACTTGCATTAAAACATAATTACAAAAGAAAGGACTTATAAAATTACAAAAACGAAGAACACGAAAGTAAGTGAAAACAAAGAGAGGAGGAAAGGTATATCAAGTGAAAAATTGAGTATATCAGGTCCTCCCAAGCCTTTGGAAAGGATTTTTTCGTGCCACTATGTTCTCCTCTATTCTGAAATGCCAACCCCTCTCAAGGAGAAAAGGGAGAGTATTTATAGCCCAAGGAGTGGACTGTTTGCATTCCCAATCTGTCCCTCCACTTTCATCGCCAATTTGGATATTCAGACAGCCAAATCTCCGAATATATCATTCTTAAAAGTTGTAGATAATAGAGTCGGCCTACTATTGTCAAATTTTGGAGGAATTTGGAAAGGTGTATCCAAAGTTATGGTGTTTTTATTAAACAAAGGTAAACTGTCCATTTCAATCCATGCTTTTTCGATGGCCAAAATGTGAATGGATTTTGGAACAGGAATATGCCTTCAAATACGAATGATTTATTCAAAAAAGTCGGCCGCCTATATCGCCTATTTCACAATGTAAAATCTCAGATTGACTTGATGCTTATATCATGAGATATGTCATGAATACTGTACTGATTTTATTTCTCGGACAGAATGGTGGGCTGTAATTCAAAGCATATGTTGGGACCCTTTTTTTGGATTTGGGCCTTGAAATTTTTATCCAAGACTCCTTACATTGTACCCCTAACTATGGTAGAGAATAATGTAAGTTGGACTTCTGTATTTAGCCCAGTAAATCAATCTTCATGAATAGTCCAGTTTCTTCACATATTCTTTGGTCTTGTTTGTGAGGAATATATGACCATTCAAATGGTAGAATTGGCTCATAGTACCTTCTAAAGAAATGTTTTATATTTAAATTAGAATCCTAAAAAACAATAATCACACAATTTGGAACTGTATAGTGATATTTAATATTAAAACAGTAAACTGACTCAATTGGACTTCTTCTAAAAATGCTCAAAAATTATACTTGATATTAAAACATTAATATTTCACACAAATTATGCACATTTAATTTAAATTCAGTAAAGGGGGTATATAATAAGTCATGAAAATATTAATAACATCAACTCCCCCACACTTAGTTTTGTGCATGTCCTCATGTACAACAAATATAAAAACATGACAAAATCATTTTTACTCAGCAACAAATATTAAAATTTTGTTTTCTCCAATCAGGGGAGGTTTAGACTATTTCACTCATCCATTTTGAATTCCACCACAAGTTGTTATAGAAACAATGTTTCAAAACTAATTCATTTTTTTCATGCTCGAATTTAAAAATGGAAAATGTGGACACTCAAAACTCACACCTCTCAAGATGATATAATTCATTTGTGGAGGTTCACTCTTTCACCAACCAAAAGTGAAAATATTAGAGTTTGAAAAGATATCTCAGCTTCCAATACCTATCCAAAGTGAAAAAGAATCAAGAGGTCTTTTTAAGGGGGTTTTCTATGGCTATGGGATGGTAGGAATATAATGTCCAAGAGAGAGAAGAAGAGGGTTAAAATACCAACATATAAAAAGCAATGCACATTTTTTTGAAATAAAACATGGAAGGAAATGGAAACACATATTTACAAGGGAATGATTGTGTGAAGAAAGACACAATAGAGGAAAAAAATATGAAGGTAATGAGAAGATGACATATTTACAAAACACAAAACTTCTCCCAATAATAATTTAATGCAAGTGTTCTTTTTTTTCTTTTCCTTTTTTTTCTTTTTTTTTCGAAAGTTGACCTTGAAACAGATCTCACACTCATATCACAACCCATGTTTTATCTCTTCAAGACACTAATTGTAATAGTTATGACAAGATCAAAGGTTGAGGAAGAGTGATTTTTTACCTACCCAATACACAACCCATTTTTTTCATTTTTTTTGATTTTTTTTCATCATTTTTGAATTTCTTTTTGAACACTTGTAAATAAAATTTACAAAATTACATAAATGAAAGTACATTACATTCCCCAAAACACACTGAATGACAACCTCTCCCCCACACTGAAATGGATGCTTGCCCTCAAGCAGATGATAACTCGTTGAAAATCAAAAATAGGGTACCCAAACAATGAAATCTATTCCCCCCCACACTTAAAATTCAAAAAAATATGCAATGAAAATCCATGTTTATATTGGGTGGGAAAATGTATTGGTCTTGTAATGTGGATATCAAAGAAAAGGTTTTCATAGGCTCGAAGGGGATTTCAAAATGAGGATTAATGTAAGGGAAATGGGAGGCTATTTGGCTATTGTGATTCTCATGTGGTTCAGAAAATGCCTCTATCATATTAATACACACTAAGGTAGGAAATTCAGCTTGAAGGTCCAAAAACTCAAGACTCACAAATGGGGGTGAAAACACACATTTTGAAAAGATGGCCATAGGTGGCCTTGGCATGAAAGCAAATGATGTTCCTCATAGTTCGGGAAAAGCATTTTCCAAATCAAAAATTAAGCATTCAAAATGTGTTAATTTTGACACAAAAGTCTTTATACAAAGTCATGATGAAAATATAAATTTTTTGAGATAAAAACATTTCTGTTAACTCCCCAAAATTTTTGGACAAAATTTGAATATTGGAAGGCGAGTAATCATGACTCGTGAGTTTTTTTGTTTTAAGTGATTGTGTTTTTTGGGTTTTGTTAATTTTTAAAGTTTTTTTTTAAAATACACACCCACACAAGAAAGAGAAAAAGAAAGGGTGTGATGAATAAAGTGTTAAAAAAAATGAAAGAGAGAGGAGGAAGAAGAAAGAGGTAGAGAGTGGAAGAGATAGAGAGAGAGTTAAATGAAAAGAGGTGCCCCCTGGTTTGGATTTGGTAGGTCGCCATCTCCATCTAGAGGTAGGTTGGCTAGAGAAGTTGGGGATCCAGTGGAAGTCGATATTGATTCAGGATTGTGCATCCTCTCATGGTGATACTTTAACCGATGTCTATTAACCGTGAACGTCCTTTTGGAAGAGGGGTCTTGGATTTGCACTGCGAAAAATGGGTAAACATTAGTAATAACAAAAGGACATTCCCAATGAGAATTAAGCTTACCTGGGTGAAGCCAAAATAAAGAATTGAAGAGCATTACCTTTTCACCTTCATGAAATACCTTTCTCAATATTTTTTTATCATGGAGTGCCTTTTATTTTTCCTTGTAGAGATTAGAATTCTCATAAGAATCAAGTTGAGGATCCTCTATTTCAGCCAATTGCAATAGCCTTTCTTCACCAGATTTTTCACAATCAAAATTACAGGTTTTCATAGCCCAAAAAAGACTTATGTTGGTTTTCAACTGGTAGATGACATGCTTTACCAAAAACTAGCCTAAAATGAGACATCCCAATGGGTGTTTTATAGGCAGTTCGATAAGCCCAAAGTGTTTCACCAAGTCTTTCAGGCCAGTCTTTTCTGGTGGGTTTTACAATTCTCTCAAGCACTCTTTTCACTTACCTATTAGAAAGTTCATCCATGCCATTTGTTTGGGGGTGATATGAAGTTGAAGTTTTATGCACAACCCCATTCTTTTTCAAAAGAGATTCCATGGTTCTATTACAAAAATGGGTTCCTAAGTCACTGATCAAGGCATGAGGCGTGCCAAATCTTTGGAAGATGTGGGTTTTGAGGAACTCGGTAATAGTATGAACATCATCCTTCCTAGTGGGTTTGGCCTCAACCCACCTTGAAACATAATCGACGTCAAGAAGAATGTATGAGAATCCATTGGAAGGGGGAAATGGTCCCATGAAATCGATACCCCAAACATCGAAGATCTCACAGAAAATTAAAGGCTTTTGGGGAATTTCATTTCTCTTTGAAATTTTCCAAACTTTTGGCAAGTGGGACATGATTGACAGAACTCATGTGAGTCCTTGAAGAGTTAAGGCCAGAAGAATCCAGAGTCGAGGACCTTTTGGGAGGTCCTTTGTGGTCCAAAGTGGCCACCACCAGGCATTGAGTGACATAATTCTAATATGGAAGAATGTTCATTTTCATCGACACATATCCTTATTACCATGTCATCCCCATTTTTCCAAAGATTATCTTCTTCCCAAAAATAGTATTTTGAATCACTTTTAAACTTCATTTTCTGTGCTTTGGAAAAATTTCCAGGAAAAACACCAGAAACCAAATAATTTACAATTGGGGCATACCATGGTAAATTTGGAGTAAGAGATGAAAGGTGCTCAGTGGGGAATTCAGGATCGATGATTTCAAAATGGGAAGAATTAGAAATTCTACTCAAGTGATCAGCCACATGGTTTTCTTTTCCTGTTCTATCTTTTATTTCAAGGTCAAACTCTTGGAGCATTAGGATCCATCTTATTAGCCTCGATTTGGAATCACTTTTCTTGAGTAAGAACTTTATAGTAGAATGGTCTGTGAAGATGATGATTTTGGCACCTAATAGATAGGACCGAAATTTATCTAAGGCAAAAACAACTGTTAAAAGTTCTTTTTCAGTGATAGTGTAGTGAGATTGAGTTTCATCCATTGTTTTTGAGTCATAATAGATAACATGAGGAATTCTTTCTCTTCTTTGACCAAGAACAACCCCAACAGCTCTATCAGAAGCATCACACATCAATTAAAAGGGTAAGGACCAATCTGGAGGTTGGATTATCAGGGCAGATGTGAGAGCAGTTTTGAGTTCAATGAAGGCTCTCTTGCAAACCTCATCAAAATGGAAAGTGACATCATTTTGGAGCAACCGAGTGAGTGGGAGGTAAATCCTACTGAATTTATGGATGAATCTCCAATAGAAACAGGCATGACTGATAAATGAATGGATGTCTCGAACAGAAGTGGGTTCAGGAAGTGATTGGATAACTTCAATTTTGGCAGGATCGACTTCAATACCATCTTTTGAAACTATGTGTCCTAGAACAATCCCATTTGCAACCATGAAGTGACATTTTTTAAAATTTAACACAAGGTTACACTTGACACACTTTTGGAGGACTAGAGAGAGTGAATGCAAGCATGAATCAAATGACTCACCATAAATGGTGAAGTCATCCATGAAGACTTCCATGAAGTGTTCAATGAATTCTGAAAAGATACCCATCATACACCTCTGGATTGTTGCAGGAGCATTTCAAAGTCCAAAAGGCATTCTTCTATATGCATATGTTCCAAAGGGGCATGTGAAAGTAGTCTTTTATTGGACCTAAGGTGTGATTGAGATTTGGAAGTAGCCAGTGTATCCATTAAGAAAGCAATAGTGTGACTTTCCAGCTAATTGTTCTAGCATTTGATCAAGGAATGGAAGAGTGTAATGATATTTTCAGGTTTCAACATTCAATTTTATATAGTTGATTCACACATGCCATTTGTTCTTTAATCGAGTTGTGACTACCTCCCTATGTTCATTTATGACAACAGTTATCCCACCCTTCTTAGGAACAACTTGAATTGGACTAACCCATTCACTATTAGAAATTGGGTAGATAATACCAGCTTGATGAAGCTTGGTGATCTCTTCCCTAACTACCTCAAGTATGAGTGGATTGAGTCTTCTTTGTGGTTGTCTAATTGGTTTGGATGACTCCTCAAGATAGATGTGATGCATGTAAAGGGCCGGGTTGATTCCTGGTATGTCATCTATGGTCCATCCAAAGGCCTTTTTGTTTTCCTCTAACACTTGGACAAGTTTGGACTCCTCAGTTTCGGTAAGTGAAGAAGAGATAATGATAGGATAAGTGTGATCATGGAAAAGGAATGTATATTTCAAGTGTTTATGAAGAGGTTTTAGATCAGTCTCATCTCTCATTTGTGGGTTAGTCATCTCAGGAATGGATGAAGGGAGTTAAGTTGCTTCAGATTCATTATCCTTAATACTGTCCAAGGTGGAGCAGTAGATATTAGGGTTGATGTGGGATTCAAGAGAGTTTTAAAGTTCTTCTAGATTGATGGAGTCTATGAATGAGAGTTCCACATGAACTTCACCATTTATTACTTGGTTAATCATGGTGCAGATTTCTAAAGATCCTTTGTCATTAGAACATGAAGAACATGGTGGATTGGGGTTCGATTGTATCTTAGAAGTGTCCTCAAAAGCATGGATTGAGAATTCTGAGTGATCCTCAGATGGGTATCGCATGGCTTGGAAAATGTTGAATTTGACCAGTTGGTCACCGAATTCCATGGATAAGATGCCTGAATGGACATAAATCTTGGTTCTTGCAGTCATGAGGAATGTTCTTCCTAGAATTATGGGAGATCGAGAAGAGTTCGTCTCACCTTCCATGTCAAGAACATAGAAATTAGCAGGGAAGATAAGATCATTGACACGAACAAGGACATCCTCAATTATTCCCTCAGGACTGGTTGTGCTTCGATTGGCTAATTGAATGACAACACCCATTGGATGTAAGGGAACTAAACCAAGGTTGGAGAAGATGTATTTGGGCATGACATTAATTGAGGCTCCAAGGCCTATGAGTGCATCATCAAAATTGGAACTTCCGATTTGGCATGGAACCGTAAAGGTCCCTGGATCCTTGCACTTTAGGGAAATAGACTGCTGGGTGGAAAAATTTTCGAAGGACCTAAGTTGCCTCTTGTGGGTACACAACTCCTTGAGAAACTTGGCATACTTAGGAATTTGTTTTATGGAATCTAAGAGGGGAATGTTGACTTCAATACGTCTAAACATGTCGAGCATTTCAGGATCAGGTTCAAAGGACTTCCTTGGTTTAGAAACAGCTTGAGGAAAAGGAATTGTATTCCTAAGTGGAATTGAAGGAGGTGAGGGAATGGTTTCAGGTTCCTTTTCAAGTTTCTTTTTCTTTTATTTTTCTAGGTAAACATTCAAAGGAGGGTTGGAGGAATTATCTTGAGGCATAACAATTTTCTTTCCTGATCTAAGTGCAATTGCACTTACATTACCCTTGGGGTTGGGTAATGGTTGAGTTGGAAGTTGGGAAGAATTGGATGGTTGCTGCTGACTTAGGTGGGATGCAAATTGACCAATTTGGGTTTCAACATTTCTAAGGCTGGAACAGGTGAAATAGGAAATATCTTCAACTACACTTTCCCATGGTTTCTTGGAAGAAGAGGCTTGTCCCGGATTGGGATTACCTGGATTTTGGTTCTTGAGAAAGCGATGTTATTGGTTTTGGAATTGGGAAGGCTCGCTAGGATAATGGAATCCAGGAGGAGGATTGTTCCTTTGAGGTGGAGGAAGAAAAGGATAAGGTTGTTGGAAGTTACGAACACCTTGACCATATTGAAACTGGGTTGGGTTTTGAGGAGGGAATTGAGGAGGATGAGATATGGGATTACCATACTAAGGCCTTGGTTATAGGAAGAAGAGAAGGGCTCAGAGTGAGGTTGGTTGAAGTTTCTAACAAACTGACCTGATAGTTGAGGGTTGGTGTTCCATTGAGCATATTCTGCATTGATCTCCATTGGTCCAGATGAATCGGATTGATCCTCTTGAAGTTGTGGACATGTGTCAGTTGGATGAGATGGAGAGTTGCAGATTCTATAGTTTTTGACAGGTCCATGAAACATTGATTGTGGAGAAGACGAGGTTGGGGATTTGGTAGCCACAACTAGTTGTCGTACAAGACTTGTAAGTTCACTCATCCACTCAGTCATCTTGTTCGGATCAATTGATTGATTATCTTGGGCTTGTTTGACTTGAGTATGTGCTCGAGTATGGAATTGTTGTGTGTTTGCAGCCATGTTACTTATGAGATCTCTTGCTGCTCCAGGAGTTTTATCAACAAGAGCACCGCCACTTGCGGCATCAATGAGAGTTCTCTCCATTGCCAATAATCCCTCATAAAAGTATTGGATCAAGAGTTGGTCAGGAATTTGGTGGTGTGGGCAGGTTGCAATAATCTTTTTGAACCTCTCCCAGTACTCATGGAGTGATTCACTTTGGAATTAACGTATACCACTTATTTCCTTTCGGATAGAAGCAGTATGAGAAGCAGGAAATAATTTCTCTAAGAGTCGCTTCATATCATTCCATGTGGTTATGGAACCAGGAGGTAGGTAGTAAATCCATGACTTTGTAGTGTCATCTAGGGATAAAGGGAATGATCGAAGTTTTATTTGTTCCTCAGAGACCCCTTGAGGCTTCATGGTAGAGCACACTACTTGAAACTCTTTAAGGTGGAGATGTGGATCCTCACCGGCTAGCCCGTGGAAATGAGGGAGCAGATGAATCAAACCCGATTTGAGTTTGAAATCAACCTCTATGTCTGGATATTGAATACCAAGGGGTTAGTAATTCATATCAGGGGCAACAAGTTCTTTAAGTGTTTGTTCCCTAGGATTGGCCATATCTAATTCAATTGGTTGGACAATGACTGGTTCTTGAATTATTTGATTATCTCTTAAGTTCCTCCTAAGTTGGTGAAGAGTTCGTTAGATTTCAGGGTCAAACAAATCCGAGGGATTGTTTGGGAGGCTACGGGGAATTCAGAGAGATTTTGGAAGAAAGAGGAAGATGGGTTTTTCTTTGTATTTTTTTTTCAGTTTATGATTTTTAAGAGGAAGAATATTTTTTCTTTGTGTTTTTTTTTTCAATTTTTTTTTAAATTTTGTGTTTTTTTGGGTTTTTTTAAAATAACCAGAAACTAATGACTATATAAAGCACCATCCCTGGAAATGGATCCATTTGAAATGCACGTCCAATTGTCTCCTATCAACCGGTCAAATTTCCGGTTCTCTTCTAACATGTATAGCAGCACTCGGGTCGAATCCTCAGCGATGATACTTTGTAATAGTCGTTTGTTTTTAGTTGAATGTATTTCGATTAGGGGGGTTTGTTTGCAGAGCTTAATTGAAATGATTTATTGACTATAATTGATTTAACAAATTGATAAAGATTGGGGTGAGTTCATTATTAGGTTGTTAAGCTTGTGATATCCTTGAGCTTTGCTTTATATTGCATTAAATTAACACCCATGTCACAATATGATGTTGATTTTGAATTCCTAAGTGTTAAGGCTTTAATAAAAGCCTTAACTTAACTTAGGGTTCTAATAATTACCATTAATTGTTTATGTTAGTGTATTTATGGTTCCAATAATCCATGGAAACCACATGTTAAACAAAATATGTCATTAATCCATGACATGTTAAGTCCGACAAACACAATGTTAATTCAAAGAATATTCATCGAGCAAAAGCTCTCAATCACTTAACATACCTAAATTATAACTCATAAAAATGAGAAATTTACTCATCCATTTGGGTTTTTAATAATCTGGTTATAATTATTATGATTATTAATTAAGAAGAGAAGAAAAAGAAAGGGATAAGAAAAGAGTGGTACGTCGAATACACACACACACACGAACAAAGATGATAATTAAAAATGGATTTTCGATTGAATGAGGAAGCAAAAGAAGGGAAGGGGATTAAACTGAATTTAAACTATTTTAATAACATTAATATTAAACTATAGAAGGTGGAGGATAATAAGATATATTGAAAAAGAAACTTTCATGAAAACAAAATTACAAAAGAAAGGACTTACAAAATTACAAAAATGAAGAACACGGAAGTAAGTGAAAACAAAGAGAGGAGGAAAGGTCTCTCAAGTAAAAACTTGAGTATTTAAGGTCCTCCCAAGCCTTTGGAAAGGCTTTGGTCATGCTAATATGTTCTCCTCTCTTCTGAAATTCTAACCCTTCTCAAGGAGAGAAGGGGAGAGTATTTATAGCCCAAGGAGTGGACTGTTTGCATTCTCAATCTGTCCCTCCAATTTCATCTCCAATTTGGCTATTCAGAAATCCGAATCTATGAATATATCCTTATTCAAAGTTGTAGATAATAAAGTTGGTCGACTACTGTCAAAATTTGGAGACATTTAGACAGGTGGAGAAAAAGTTTATGGCGGTTTTATTAAACAAAGGTAAACTGTCCAGTTCTATCCATGCTTTTTCAATGGACAAAATGTGAATGTATTTTGGAATAGGAATATGCCTTCAAACCGAATGATTTATTTAAAAAAGTATTCCACCTATATCCCCTCTTTCACACTACAAAATCTCAGCTTGATTTTATGCTTACATCATGAGATATGTCATGAATACTGTACTGATTTTATTTCTCGGCCAGAATGGTGGGATGGACTTCAAAGCATATGTTGGGCCCCTTGTTTTTGGAGTTGGGACTTGAAATATTTATCCAAGACTCCTTACATTGTCCCCCGAACTATGGTAAATAATAATGGAATTTGGAATGCTTTATTTAGCCCAATAAATCAATCTTCATGAATAGTCTAGTTTCTTCACAGATTCTTTGGTCTTGTTTGTGAGGACCATGTGACCCTTCAAATGGCAGAATTGGCTCATGGTACCTTCTAATGAAATGTTTTATATTGAAATTAGAATCCTAAAAAATAATAACCGCACAATTTGGATCAGTATAGTGATATTTATTATTAAAGCAGTAAACTGACTCAATTGGACTACTTCTAAAAATGCTCAAAAATTATACTTAATATTAAAACATTAATATTTCACACAAATTATGCACATTTCATATAAATTCAGTAAAGAGAGTATATAATAAGTCATGAAAATATTAATAACATCAGTCACACCTAGGGGAAACATTCCATCTTGATCGCAATAGTATCCTCAGATTTTTGATCTGAGAAACCGTTTAAGAGTTATTCCTCTTTTTCCAGAACACTACTTACGCGCGCTATTTAAAATTTAACAAAACTTTGACGGATCATTCCAGGAACTCCGAGCCTCAGAATCACGCACTGTCAGATTTTTTATTCTCAAAATAATTCCATATAATTAAAAAAAAATATATATATGGAAATTTCGGGACATTACAAAATGCATCACACTTTTTCATGGAGAAATTTTGAGAAAGACATGATCACCTACCTCAAAAGAAAGATCCTTCCTTCAATTATCTATATAACTTTTTTTCCTACTCTTAGATGTTCTCATGTGCTTATGAATCAACAGAACTTTTTCTACCGTCTCTTCTACCAATTCTTTCCCCATCCAAATCCTTTCACCTACTTCATCCCAAAAAGATGGATTTCAACATTTCTTTCCATATAATGCCTCAAATGGAGCCATCTGCATACTTGAATGAAAACTGTTATTATAAGAAAATTCAACCAAAGAAATATATTGGTCCCACATTACCTAATAATCCATTGAGAAAGCACATAACATTTCTTCCAAAGTCTGGATTGCTCGTTCTAACTGCCCTTCTGATTGTGGATGAAAATCTATACTTAAATTTAATTTAGTACCCTACGACATCTGAAGGCCTTTCCATAACTTAGAAGTAAACCTGGGATCATGATTAGATACAATGGAGAGGGGAACTCCATGAATCCAAACTATCTCTTTAATATACAACCGAGAAAGTTGATCTAGAGACACATTATCTCAAAAAGGAAGGAAATGAGCAGATTTAGTCAATCGATCAACAATAACCCAGATTGCATTATTACCTTGAGAAGTCTTTAGTAATCCCACGGTGAAATCCATGGACACATTTTCCCATTTCCACTTTGCCACCGGTAAAGGTTGAAGCACCCATTTTGGTAACTGCCACTCTGCTTTAACCTATTGACAAGTCAAACACTTCATAGTAAAATAAACAATACCTCTTTTCATTCCATCCCACTAGTAATACTCTCGTAGATCTCTATATATCTTAGTACTACCAGGATGAACTGAAAACGAAGAACTATGAGCTCCACATAACAACTCTTTCTTAAAATATGAATCACAAGGCACACATAATATCTTTCCAAACCTCAGAACTCAATCATTATAACTGTTAAAATCAGGAAACTTACCCTTATAAACTAACTCTACCTTTTTCTGCAACTCACTGCCTTCCTTCTGCACTTACTTAATTTTGTCTGATAAAGATGATTTCACTAACACCTGAAACAAAAAAGGAATTTCTTGTACCAACAACTTATATTCCAAAGTTCAACAAATATTTAATCAAAGGATCCTGTTCCAAATATAACGTGGTTAATGTAGTATTACTTTTTCAACTCAAATCATCAGCCACTTTATTTGCTTTTCCTAGATGGTAATGAATTTTTCAATCATAATCCTTGATTAATTCCAGCCATCTCCTTTGTCTCGTGTTCAATTCATTCTAAGTGAATAAATACTTAAAAAATTTGTGGTCAGTATATATTTCACATTTTACTCCAAACAGACGATGAATCCAAATTTTTAAAGCAAAAAAACAATAATAGTTAATTCCAAATCATGTGTAGGGTAATTTAACTCATGAGGTTTCAACTGACGTGTCGCATAAGCAATTACCTGGTCATTTTTCATTAGGACATAACCAAGTCCATTCAACGAATCATCACTGTAGATAATAAATTCACCATCTATGGAAGGCAGTTCCAAAACTGGACCATTCACCAATATTCTTTTGAATTCCTAAAAACAATCATCACATTCTTTTGTCTAGATAAACTTAACACATTTTCAATTTAACTTAGGCAGTGGGATAGATAACCATGTAAAATTCTCAATAAACCTTTTGTAATATCTTGGAAAACAAAAAAAAAACTACAAATCTTGATTATATTTTTGGGTCTTGGCCATTCATCAACAACTTTTGTTTTAGAAAGATCTACATTTATGCCATTTTTTGAAACAATGTGACCAAGGAATGAAATTTGTTATAAACAAAACTCACACTTGTTGAATTCCCATACATTTTCTTTTCTTTTAAGCTTTGAAATACAACCCTTAAATGACTTTTATGTTCCTCTTTACTTTTGTAAAAAACCAAAATATCATCAATAAATATAACCACAAACTTATCCAAAAACTCACAAAAATTCTATTCATATGATCTATGAATACAGCAGGTGAAATGGTTAACCCAAAAGGCATAAATAAAAATTCATAATGGACATATCTAGTATGAAACACGGTCTTCGGAATGTCTTCTTCCTTTACTTTGAACTGATGATACCCCAAACTCAAGTCAATCTTCAAAAAATACTGAGCTCCCTGGAGCTGATCAAACAAATCATCGATATGAGGAAAATGATACTTGTTCTTAATAGTGATATTATTCAAGGCTCTATAATCAATACAAAGTCTCATTGAACCATCTTTATTTTTAACAAAAAATACAGAAGCATCCCATGGTGATGTGATAGGTCGAATGAAACCTTTATCTAACAACTCTTGTAATTGTTTCTTTAATTATAAAAGTTTAATTTGAGCCATTCGATAAGGGGGTTTTGAAATTGGCTTAGCATTAGGAAATAAGTCAATAGTAAATTCAACTTCCCAATCAAGTATTATACCAGGCAACTCATTTGAAAAAACACCAAGTTACTCATTTTCCATTGGCACATCATTAATATGGATAGTTCCTTTGTTTTCAACAATATTTGGAAGGTAACATTTATTTCCATCTTTTACTAGTTTCTCAACTTCCTGATATGTTATCAAAAGTAAGGGTTCATTATTGTACACAAACTGAAATTCTTTCTAAAAAGAAACCACTTTAGATCTGCATTCAATCATAGAATGATAAACGGAAAGCCAATCCATACCCAAAATACCATCAAACTCTAATAGAGGAAAAATAGTAAGGTTTTTAGGTATATTCTTTTCCACGCACAAGGACAGGAAGGTTCTTATAATTTTTTTGTCTCAACATTTCCTCCCAATGTTTTTACCATAGGTTCAGGATTCATATCTTGAGATGAAATTACCAATTTACTAGAAAAATTATCAGAAATGAATGAATGTGAAGACCCTAAATCAAACATCACATTGGCATAATCTAAATAAACAAACAGTGTACCTGATACTAATTAATTTGACAGACCAACATTGGATGAAGTAGTTACAAAGGATTTCACCGCCCCTTTTTTCTTGTAGTTCGGATGCTTTCCCTTAGTTGTGTTCTTTGTTGGACACTCATTTGCATAATGACCCATTTCATTACGCTTAAAACATTTTACTGACTATAAATAAGATTTTATCTTTTCATTACCCCAATATTTTGTAGTGAAATTATGAGCCTTATGCCCCATTTTACCACATTGGTAGCACTTACCAGAATTCAAAAGACATTCCACAACATGCTTTTTACCATAATTTTCACAAACTTTAAACTTAGGTTTCTTACCATTAGAATTTTTTGAAGAGTTTTTACCTTTCATCTGCCACCTAAAACTCTTATTCTGTTGTTTGTAAAAGAACACATGATCCTCATCATACTCCATTTCCACCTTCTCCACACAACGGATAAGTTTTTCATAACTTTTTAACTCACAAGAAGCTAAATCCCTTTGATACATTGGCTTTAATCCTGAGTAAAAATGGTTGATTTTACTATCAAGATATTGTCTGAAATTTATAGCATACCTTTCCAGTCAAGTGAATTTTGCTTCATAAGAGGCCACTAAGTCATCCTCCTATCTAAATTCCAAGAATTGTTTTTCCATCCTAAGTTAAACCACCTTAGTAAAATATTTCTCCAGAAACATACCTTTGAATTCATCCCAATAAAGAGAATCAATCTCCTCACTATCCATGATATTTTTCACCATCAGCCACCATTGATCGACTTCACCTTAAAAAATTTAAACAATAAGACTAACATTTTTATATTTTTAACACCCCATGACATCAAAAATATTTTCCAGTGATTTAGTCCACCCTTCAGATAGAACAGGGTCAGATGATTCTCTGAATGGCGGGGGATGTTGGCTCATGAAATGATCCACTAATAACATGTTCGTCTCTGGTAGATCTAGCTGATGTTATTCATGGATACCACCACCATTTATAGCCTGAGCCAACTGTTCCATCACTATAACAAACTGCCAAGTTCTGATTCTGACCATCTCAAGTTGATGATTTGGAAGGTTTTTTTCCTCTTGATGTTTTCCCATCATAGCTGCCTTGTTGTCCCATAATCTTTAAATGATATATCATTTCAATATTAACATAAATTAATTTATGGATATTAATTTAACAATATCCTAACTCCTAAAGTTATCTAAATCGACCTTTGATACCAAATATAAGGCCACATCCTTAAACATTACATAATCTTAAATTAATTTAGTAATTCACATTGAGGATCTTTTCAGGCATATAGTTTTAGAGAATAAGGAAATAACTATTACGTTACATATCACTTATTAAATAGTATAAACTTCTACTCAGTATCCATTTTTTTCATAAAATAAAAATCTAAAAAGAATACAAGAAATATTTTCTTGATATAAATCTTCTTAAATTCTTCCTTTCTCTTACCCTGCCTTATACCCTGTGAAAAACATTTCAAAAACTTGGGATGAGCATAAAAAACTTAGTAAGTGTTATAAAATAAAGATAGAAAACATAAGTTCATAAATACATACAAAACATAAGCTCTTTAGAATTCCTAATGAAATCATAAGATTTATGAATAAAACATAGAAATCATAAATCATAAAGTTAACTTGTGTCATCCATATCAAACATACATTGTAGCTTTCATAGATACATAGGGAGTTATGTTTGGAATACCCATCACAATATATTCCCTAAATCTCTTAGGAGAAACATTAACATTTACATTCATCACGTTACCCAATTCATTTGAGAGATATCTTGGGCTCACCCACCTTAGGTTTATCACAGAACCACCCATATATGTAAACAATGCCCAAGAACCATAACATATTCATAACACATAAAAAAATCATAAAGGAAAGATAAAATTTCCACATTATAAACACAATATAACATTTCAATATATTGAAATAATAAATCCATTACCAAAACCATTTTCAATACTAAAATACATAAAAAGAGTATATGGTATTTATTTTCCTTTTAAAAAAATTATGGCCTGTTAAGGAATCCAAATATAAAATAAAGCTCGCAGCGGCGGAAAGGTCGTTTTCCCCACATAAATTAAAAAGAAACATTCCTTTTGTTGTTTAATAAAATGATTCTTAGAGAAAATATTACTTTTTAATAAAAGTAAAAGTCAAAGGGGTTTATTATACATCGTATAAAAGAAATCCGTGTATAAATCAAATTGTGCCTCAATGAAAGGAGATTGAGACGAAGTCCCTTACAAAGATTGTACCATTAGATTAAGGATATATCAATGACATAATTATGTGTTACAAATATAAATACACCCAATATAAGTATATATTAAGTGTAAAACTATCATAGGTCATTCACACATATTCATAGCATGACATAATCAAGAAGTTGAAGTTTAACCCAAATAATGGAAATTAGGTTAAGAAGTTCCCTTACACTATGTCTGACTTGACTCGTTCATTATTTAATATCCTGAATAATAAACTAATGTTAATTTATACTTGATTAAGAACCTTTTTCAAGTTTATTATTCTTTTTATACTACTTATTTCCATGTTATAAACATTACATAATCATTTAAGTTAATAACGATCATTTTGTCGATATTTGGTATTTGAGTCAAAAATGAACTTCTTATAATTTCAAGTTGTCCATGTGGTAAAAATTACATTATCTATAGAATTATATTCATGATTTTTATATCATATATATCATATATATCTAGTATATATATGTATTTATAATATTAGAAAACATTTGGAGATAAGAAATGAAATGCACCGTTCATGGAGACGGTAAGCCGTACGTACACATGAACGCTACTTTCATTTCTATTTTGTATTTAATGGAATGAAAACTGAATGGTACATAGGTATATTATAATTCCATTATAATATCATATATAATTTCAGAAACTCTATCCTTTATACATTCCACGTATGACATGAATGATTCATATCACTTTGAGGGGGCGGTAGTCCGCACTTCCTCAAATGAAATTATCGTACTTACCCATTACAGAAACCATACAGGTATGCTATAAATGAAAAATATAGAAGCATAGAGACAATATAAATATAATATATATCACATATAAATATATTTCCATCTTAATGTTCACCATAAGAGGTGGTAGAATATAACTGAACAATCATCGTTTTGTTAGGCAGTAGTTCGTCATCCACATAAACAGTATGTTCGTATCCATTAGATGGAGGTGTGTGGAAGTGTAGTTCGAATCCTTCTCATAAAAACATAATAGTATATTTAGGATAATGTTTTTGTTATAAAATAATGTAATAAGGAGAGTTTAGGGGGTTAGATAAGGAAAAATAAAATAAAATAACTTAAGAGAAGATGTTACCTTTAAATTGGGTAACTCCCTTTGGTTTGAACCAAAAGGCTTTCTTGAAGTGTCTTATACCTAAGTTAAAGCTTATAGGTAGAATAAATGAATGTTGGGAACTTATTTGGGCAGATTTTTGACGAGCCAAGGTAGCTTGAGAGGTGTGAGTAAGGGTTAGAGGTGATGGTTTTTTTTAATGGGGAGGAGGGGCTCTTTAGGAATGTTCGAAAATATTATTTTATTATAAACTGAATTTCGATTTCAAAAGGTATCAAACTCATTTAATTCAAATATAAGGTGTTTATTGTTATAAATAATCTCATAAAATGTGTTTTAGACAATTTTAGGGCATAAAATTAACCTTATATTTTAGCTTTAACCTTTAGTTAACTAATTTAACTTTTACCATGTCCCCTTGTATATTCATACTATATGGTTAATTTATTTACTATAAAATGCCAAGAAACCCAAAAATGTATCATTAATGACATTAGTAACATCATATATGTAATTTTTACAAATCATAGTTTTTTAGGACTATAGTATTATTTAATAAAATATTGATTTATTTTAAAACTCATTTATGTCAATTTATAAACTATTCATATAAAGACTTTTAAGAAATCTATAAAAAATTTATTATTTCGAAAAAAAAACATTAATTAAAAGATAAAAATTTATAATAATACATAAAATTCGTTGGTGACATAAAAATTTCAAAATAAATTTATTTTAATATTTATAATCTCATTTATTTAAAACATTCATTAATGAGGTAATCATTACAACATCATTGTGTCATAAATAAATTTATTTATATGATGTATAAAAATTATAAATAAAATACCATTATGTAGAAAATATTTTTATATTTATAATTACTATTTATAGTTGAAAATATAACTTATATAACACATAATAAAAATTGTTTTACAAAGAGATATATGTTTATGTTATATTTTCCTTAACTTTAAATTAATTTTTATAAAGTGTCATTTTCACTTACAAGTGGCTCCATGGGGTTCCAAAATCTACCCAAGTATGCACATGTTCAGATATGTATCATCCAATAAGATTATGACATGTATTAGGGTAATTTAATATTATTATAATATTATTTTTTTACCCTTATTTTCCATATTTACCCTTCAACCATGGTAAATAAAATATTTACTGAAGTTACTATTCATAATGTCTAAAAATAAAAGTTACCTATTTAAAAAATTTGGACCTCCTGATTCCAAATTTGGAATTACTTTTTCCATATTCAAAACACAAAAGTTTCTAGAATTAATTTAAAATTAATTCCCGTTATCAAAACCAACAAGCGAGTTTTTAAGAAATAATAACTATCAAAATCTTAACAATTGTTTATGTTCAATTTTCAAAGTGAAATTACTTCCAATGAACAAAATTGGATTAAGTGGTAAAAATATAATCCACATAAATTTTAAAACAATTTAAAAAGATAATCTAACCATTTAAATAAATCAGATGAAAAAAATAGTTTTGACTTAAAATGCAGTATTTTTCACTATTCATTAAAAAATGAAATTTATCAGAAAAATACCAAAATTTCATCCAAAGTAAATTTTGATGTCCTAAATATAAATAAGAAGTTTATTTTTCAAATAGAACATATAAAAGTGAAAAAACTAGATTTAAAATGGGTTTCCATCAAAAAGCGGTAAAACTACCTTTTAAAAATATTAGAGTATTTATGCTTAAAATTGGATTCATTCTCATTTTAAGCTTCTATTTTTTTTTAGATAAATGTGAAAATATTTAAAAAACATGTTTAATCATAATATGGTTAGTTATGTTCATTCCTTCCAATAAAATGGCTAGGCATTAACTATCATTTAAAATAAAAAATATTATATTAATATTATTTTCAATATGACTCAGCATTGTGTGCAACATAAGACTTCGAAGAAACCCATTGTTGCATGTCAGGTACACCATCAAACATAGAATACCCTTTAAAATAAAATTAATATTTAATTCAAAAATATTAATAAATATGAAAATTTCATATTATTTATTTACCTGGGATGTTATAATAAAACATATAATATATTAAATTAAAAGTCATAGGAATTATTAACTTGGTATCAAATAATGAGTATCAACATTTACATTACAAGGGATGTAAAAAACAATCAAAATCACAAACATCCAATAAAGAAAATGAAAAATAACCAAATCATAAATGTGTAATTAATGATTATAATTAAATATTGTAAAAGTGATAAATATTAATAAGGTTATCGAATAAGGTTATTGAGTAGGTTTTTAATATATTTATTCTTATTATACAAGAAGTTAAATCACTTTAATGGATGTCGAGATTAAAGGTAAGGGTTTTTTCTCACCTTAATTTTTTTTTATTGAGATATATTACATATTCACCACATATCTTATTTTCTGAGGTATTTACACTACAAATGAATGTGTTTCATCATAAGGTTCATAAAATTAAAGATATTTTACAATATATTTCAATTTATCTCATTCAATGTATTTTGATTTAAAAGTTACCAAAGTCATAGGGGATTTTATTAACTCAATTTCCTTTCATTGAGTTATGATTAATATTATTGAAATTTATTCTTACAAGTTGGATACATTATACCTTATGGTTGAATTATATTATACTTCATCTTGTTTTTTATTTAAATTTCATTCTCATGAATTCATTTTCAATGTATTTTTATGTTAATTCATCTTCTTTGATGAATTTATTTCTTTATAAAAATGCAATGTTGTTAAGAATAATTCTAATCATTTTTACTAATCTTTTTCTTCCTAGTACATATTATTTCCTTCCAATTTTTTTAATTTATTATTTTGAAACCTAAATATGTATTATTTTTTATGATCTTTATTTTTATCTCTACAAATTTTCAAAAGGATTTTTTATTATCTATTTTTATGATGTGGGTTTCAATAAAGGTATTTTGAAATATTAGAAAGGATTTTCCTTTAACATTATTATATATTTTATTTGACTCCATATTTATTGAATTAAACATCATTTCCTTTCATGGTTCCAATTTTGGGACTTCTTTCTAAATAATGTTTGAAAAAAATTATTTTCTAAAGAACCTTCTTTAAAGTAATTTTTAAAAGTTACTCTTAAATTTGGAAATGTTAAGATGTATTATGAAATATATTTTCATGGTTTAGATTCCGTTTTACCTCTTTATCTACATGATATCAAGATCCTATTGAGTTATGTTCATGAATCGAACTCAAAATAATTTTATAAATAACTCATTTTAGGTGATTGAATTGTGATATCAATTTATTTAATTCATGATATCATTTTATGTGACACCATTTGAAAATATTATGAATCCCATTTTCTTTCCATAGGTTCTTTATGATATAATAATAGATTTATTTCCTATGGAACACATGTTTATGGATGTTAATGAGTGGAGTCATATATCACCTACCAATGTAATGATTAAGGTTTTATATTTCAAGAGATTATTATGTAGTGCATGGAAATCATGGGTTTGTTCACATCCTTAATGTGTGGACATCATGGGTTTGTTCACAATTTAAAGAGTGGGAATCATGGGTTTTTAAATAACTTAAAGCATGGGTATCATGGGTTTTATCACAATGTGATTATTTCTTATGATTATGTTTATGATACACTCCACAATCTTATGCCACATTTCCATGATGATCCATATTTCAAAGTTATGCTTCTATGGTTTATGATTATTCTCACAAGTTTCCAAGCCATGGTATATATGTATGCTTCCATGATGGTATTTTTATGATCCTATAATCTCATTACTTCTTCTAAGATATTTTATCATTGATTATGATTACCTCTTATGATTCCATGGACCTTTTAATCATATTTTTATCCTATGTTCATGTTTTATCATATGTTTATGATCTGACCATCTTATTAATCATTGATAATTTTTACCTTATTAAGAATTTGAGCTCACCCCTTTCTTATGTTTCCATTCCCCCCATACAATTATATGTAGGATTATATATAGAAGGAATTATTATGTAGATATTTCATGAGATATGATGAATTTATTATTGGTAATAAGATCTTCTTTATAGCTAATATCTGATGAAAATAATCATTTGGGTTCCAGGATTTGGGATTTTATTGTGAGATATAATGTTAAATTGGTGTGAAATACATAAAATTTTATATTGGGTTATCTCATTTGTTATCAAAGATAAAAATTAAAGTATATGTTTTTAGAAATAGATATCGGAGTACAGGTTTGAGGAATTCATGTCACAAACCAGCTCAAATACCCTGGTACGCTAATACCTGAGTCAGTACTAACATGGAAAAAAGTGTATTCCCGATCCCCATGGGTTGATGACTAGAACCTGGAATCATACAAGGAACACAAGGAAATGATTTTTCCACAAAACAATAAAAGAAAAAAAATACAATTCAGTATGACCAACACTCCAAGGGGAGAAAGTACTAGAATAAAACTGGTAAAATAATACCCAAATAGTACATCATCAAAAATACAAAATTTACCATTATAAAAAATTATAAATATCTAATGAAACAAGTGGATCACATCTCCACTGATCACCTCCATCACTCTAGGTCCAAAGGATCAAGAACATCTTCCACCTCTAAGTGGTGATTTCTCTTTATATGGACCTAACAAAAGATAATCTAAAAATGTATAAAGTTAAAGGTAGGGTGTGAGCTAAACAACCCAGTAGGGTCTTACCAAGTGTTCCATAAAAAATTTCATAACAATTAAACCAAATATTATTTACATTTAAATAAAATAAGGCATGAAATTTACATATTTTAAACAAAACATTCTTTCACAATGAAAATATTGTAGTTATATCAAAAGTTGATTAAATGAACATTTCATATCAAACATTTATATAAATTAGTTAACATGAATAAAATAGTACTATAAATTAATTACATGTATTAAACACATCAAAAATTTCATAAAACCATGTAATTAGACCTATGGTATGTTAGTTTCTGGTAAAAGGATCCTGACACTACTCATCAGAGATATTGTCTTAATGTGTGCTCAAACACCTTAGTTAAAGCTATCAAAACTCAACTCCTCATAAGGGAAAACCATGCCACAATAAGTTTATATCAGTATTTTCATCATCGATTCATTTCTAGGGGTTCATATCCTAGCATTCTTAGCCAAATTACCCACTAACAACCTAGAATCACATGTGATTCAGTCAATAGATAAACCGGTCATGGGAAAATAAATCATTTTAACTCACTTCAAAATAATATTTCCTAATTTTCAGTTTTCAACATGAATTTATCATTTTAAAACCAAATCATAGGTATTTTATCAATTCATTCCATTTAAAATCATCTCAATTTAATAAAATTATCTCAAGGTTTATCATAAAATCATTTTTTAAATAAATTTATAAATAAATCCATTAATTTTCTCAAATCCACCCAATAATTTCAACTTTATTAAAATTAGGGTTTTTCTCAATTTCCATGCCCTTTTAAAAATAAATCATTAATCATATCAAATATGGGGTTTTTAAGTCATTTTAAAACTCCTTTAAAATCAATCAAGAAATTTAAGGTTTTAATGATATGAAAATTTTATATGGAACCACCATCCTTTAACCTGTGATAAAATCAGAAACTGCAATGAGAAATACCAATGAGAACAAAGGTGAAGGATATCAAGAAATCAAACCTAGGATTAAGATATATCGAACCCAAGATTATATCCATCAATAACATGATGATCTATCACACTCCAAGAAAGATATAATAGTAAACAAATGATTTCTAATTGGGGACATATCCCTTACTAGAGAGGGATCAAACGCTTCCACAAGATCTTTGATAAGATAATAATGAAGTTCATAAGAGTAAAAATGAATCTAGGATGCATTCAAGAGACAAAATTTTGAATGAGAGTTGAGTGGGAGAAAATAAATATAAAATGAAGATAAAGACATTTAAGTTTGTAAAAACACAGACCACACTATATCCCCATGGAAACGATGTAGAAGCACTAAAATTAGTAAGACCATGGAACAACCACCCTAGACCATGCCACAACCACCCTCTATTTACCGGACTCCTGAAACTATAGTGAATATTTTATCCAGATCCATTTTACTAATTGGAAGTCCATGGTGTAGCCTCTTCACTATGCCTTAGAGATACCTAAATAAGTAGTGCCACCAAAATGAAACAACTAGGGACACATGGTGAAACCATCCCACCGTGACGTAGATATGATGATATTGATAGTATCTTTGAAAAACGGCCTCTAAGGATCCGTGGTGTAGTAGAAAGCTCATGTCATAGGCCTCTCTGACCTCAAGCTACCCTATGCTTCAACTTGATGGTCCATGATGCAGCTGGTACTCTCCACACCATAGCCAATACACCATAGTACATCTCCCCACATAAACATTTATACCTTGAATCCATTAACTCAAACAATCATATATCCCCAAAATTTAGATCAAAAAAGGGTCAAGAAATAGCAGAAATAAGCTAATGATATATACAACATCCCCACCATAAATACTTTCTATCCCTAAAATTCATGTCAAGAAGATTCTATATCAAAGATATGATGCGACTTCTATCTCATAAGTTCCTCATGATCCCATGTCTCACGTGAATTATAACCATGATTCTATAGAACACAAAACCAAGGTATCATCTTTCAACAAAGTACATTTGTCTCAAAGTCAATAATACTGACTGAAAGCTTAGTCATGGATAAATCAGGATCAATATCAATATTTTCCCATCTTAGAACATGAGAAGGGTTAGAAAGATACTTTTGAAGATGACTGTTGGAACCAGAAAATGGGTCCATGTAATTCACCGAATGCTTCCATGTATGACCCCGGAGCGTATCTTGTAACACCCCAACCATACCTCATTGTCTTGAAGAGGCAGTGAGAGCTACTTGGCCTTAAGCGACGTTCCCAAGATTCCAAAGGCTAGAAATAAATTCCGAGGGATTTAAGATCAAGTTGGGGAACGATTTTCCCTTAAGAAAAAACCTACCAAACCAAAAACTAATGATGCGTGCACTTTCAAACCCAAACATGTATTCCCAAAAGACAACCAAGTTGTTCCACAATACAACCCAAAACCAATACAACCAACCATATCAGAGTACAAGCAGAAACTAAACAACAAACACTATAAGCCATGACACCACCACATCTCCACACCAAGCTCCATGCTCCAAGCTCCACTGAGACATCACAATGCACCACTAAAGGAGGGAGATGACTTGCCTTTTCCCATGTCATGATATATAACATCTACAAAGACACCAACGTGCCAAAGCAGGGGGTGAGTACTGAAACTCAGTAGGTTTTATCCAAATGACTTCCCTACACACGCCACTAGGATAAAACCATTAACACATTTATATATAATAGTTTATACTAAATAAATCACAAGTGATACCATTACCATAAGCCAACCACACCCTTACCAAGTCATTTCACCCAAACCAAACAACCAAGGGAAAACCAAACAAACAAGCCACAAACCATTCCAACATTTACACATTAGCACAACAATTCCATCTTTCAAAGCAATGAACAACAAAACAACCATAACAACCAAACGGTGGATCTTCCGTCCAACCCGTTCACCCATTCACACCAAGCGGAACTTCCCATCCACTTATCCTTGATGGTGGCCCTTCCGTCCACTATCTATCCCCTTTTAATAGTGGTACTTCTCACCACTTCCACACAACATTCAAAACAATCCAATTCCAAGCATATAACCCACCAAGGTCACAACCACATGCAATCAACCAATTCCACTGCATATCAATCCACTTCAATAAATCACCCATTTATTGAAAACCATTTTCCATGCCAAACAACATTTCAATAAAACAAACCTTTTATTGAAAATCATTTCCAAAAATCATTTTCACAAATCAACCATAACATCACAATTTAAAACCTCCATTTTAAAATCCACAACAATAGCATTTCACCACAAAACCCTCTTTTTCCCAAAAATCCCCAAAACATCACCTACGAGATTTCAAACCAATTTCTCACATCAAAACACAATTAATTTAAAGCACAAAATTAATTGTAACCAAAACCATTAGCTCTAACCAAGTGGAGTCGAGAGATAAGCCACATACCTTTAGGGTTCTTGAGAAATCGACCCATAATAAACCGCACCTCAAACCCGGCGATCGCACCACCGAAACCTCTCTAGATCCCTTTCCCTAACATTCACAAGCCTTAAAAACATCATACAAGGCAAAAACGGCCCTATATCTACACACAAAAAGTGTAGATCTAGAAAAACAAGAAAGATAGGGATGTAGATCTAGAGGAAAACACATGGAAACCAAGAGGAGAGACTTACCCGGTAGAAACCACCTTCAATCTGCCAAGAAACCTCTTCAAAATGCTTCAAAATCGAGTGGGAAAGCTCCTCCACCCCCTAAGAACCGAAGAACCCAAGTGATCCATGAGTGGGAGGAAGTTTGGAGTGAAATAGGTTAATCCCGAGGGACCCCAGAACTTATAACCCTATTTTTAAGTGGCCGCACGGTTAACCCTCATGGTTTGGAAAACCGTGCGCTAACCATGCACACACTACTACCTTGATAGAAAGGGTCCACATGGTTTCCTCGCATATTTTGGAAAACCATGCACAGGCCGTGCGAATCCTACTGTCTCCCTTGCACAGTTTCCTGGAGAATCTGCATGGTTTCCACTAATTGTGCTAAAACCGTGCACCCGTTTTAAAGCCTCCAAACACATCCAAAACCATTCCAAACTCTCACAACCTCTTACAAACTCAGACCATGCACTTTAAACACATAAAAATTAATAAAAAGGCCACATACCTCAAACCATAGGTACTACATATTTCGTTATGCAATCTTCGATTTGACTGGTCGTGGAGCCTGAACGGAGTTATGGATCAAAAGTTAGGGTCATTCGAATTATGGCAGCTGAAAATGGCCATCTGGGATGATTTTGGGGCAAAGTACGATTTTCATGCAAGAAGTGAAATCTTTCACACAAGAATGGGTGTTTTGTGCTCAAGAATGAAATCTTGCATGCAATAGTAAAATCTTATGCTCAACATGTTACACAAACCTTTTACGCCACCAATGAGAGGTCATTTTCTGCTCAGGCCACCCGAAAAATGTCCAAGGAAGGTGCGCGCAAGTTTTGAGAGGTGCACACATGATTAGAATTTACGTGCAAGATTATTACGCATCCAAGGAGATGTCAAATGCCCCTTTTTGCGCACACCCTCCGTAAGGTGAGCGCAAGATGACAATCCACGTGTAAGATTCTTACGTTCCCAAGGAGACGTTAAATGCCCCTTTGTGCGGACACCCACCTCAAAGTGCACATAAGATCACTTCCGCACCTAGAATCTTCCATGCAACTGCTTTGGGGTTATCCAATAAATAAAAGGGCAGCCCCACCTCTCGGGGGAGCTCTTCGGAGGTTGGTCACTGCTCTGCTGTGTGTAAGACCGCCTCTTATGTGCCCGCACGGAAGAATGGAATCCTCTATGTGAGATCTTGTGCGATAGGTCTCATATGGGTTCGCTTTCCTGTGGTCCAATAGTGGTTTGATCCTCACCTGGAATATTTTCTGCCTAAGTCATGTGTGCACAAGATTCCACGGTTACGCGCAACACTTCAAATGTTGTGTTCAAGACTTCAATCTTGCACACAATAGTACCAAGGGACTGAATCTTACATGAACCTATGTCGCATCCCTTCCATCTTGTGTGAAACCCTCCCCTTTTGCGCACAACTCTACCCTCTTGTGAAAAAACCCTTATATCTTGCGCGTAGATCTTCCCTCTTGCGTGTAATCCTTCTATCTTGCATGCAGACTCTTTTCACCCAATACAATCTTGCACGCAACCCATCTTGTGCGTATGCCATCTTATGCGCAACAGTGACCAAGCCTGTGCCCACTGGTCCATACCACAAAAGCTACACCCCCGCACCCCCGAAAGGGCCGCCCTTGCGTAAGTCCCAACACCAACCATTTCTAGGCACCTTATGCCTACCATTCCTATCTACATGACTATAAACTGTAGTTTACCCTATGTTCCAAACATAGGATGCCTTTTTCTCCAAACAAGAGATGCCTTATGCTCCAAGCATGAGATGTCAACTGTCCTATCTACATGACTATAAACTGTAGTGCACTCTATGTTCCAAATATAGGATGCCTCTTGCTATAGACAAGAGATGCCTTATGATCCAAGCATAAGATGCTAATAGTCCTATCTACATGACTTTAAACTATAGCATTTCCTATCAATCAATCATAGGATGACTCTTGCTCCAAACAAGAGATGCCTTATACTCCATGCATGAGATTCCAACAGTCCTCTCTACATGACTATAAACTGTAGTACACCCTATGTGCCAAACATAGGATGCCACTTGATCTAAATAAGAGATCCCTTATGCACCAAGCATAAGATGCCAAAAGTCTTATCGACATGACTATAAACTGTAGTTCACCCTATGTTCCAAACATAGGATTCCTCTTGATCCAAACAAGAGATGCCATATGCGCCAAGCATAAGATACCTCAGGCCAGGATTACAGTGGCATAATTTCAATAGAATTGGAATCCGTTCAAACATTCCATCACTCCACCTCACGCTTTTCATGTCCTTTATTCAGATCTTCATCCTCTTCAATGTCTGAAGGGACCCCCTAATGGACTGGTCCCATGCCACATCAGCTCACCTATCGTCCTGGGCCAACGCCTTAGAAGACTTTGGACGACACCTTGAGTCAGGTCCTATGTTTTGAACATGGTCAACAGTCGACCCTAATTTATTTGTCCCCATTTCAGGCTAACGTGATATGGATGCTATGTTTCGAACACAGTCAACAATTATCATCTATCATCACGCCACCCACACAGCATTCCGAATTTTGGGCATGTGATTCACACTTTTCATCCCCCTTTGTTTAGACTGATTCCAGCACCCTTGGCATTATTCCACTTGTGCACTAGCGCATAGGTGTAGGCCTCAATCATATTCTTCAACTCACCATTGAGTTGGGATGCCCTCCTGGCCGGACATGAGGAAGACATTACAGGAAGCTTCCTTGCGTAAGCCCCACACACCATTGCCGCTCCATAGCTGCACATGGGTAGCTTCCTTGTGTAAGCCCCATGCACCATTGCCACTCCATAGCGGCACACAGGAAGCTTCCTTGTGTATGCCACATCCACCATTGCTGCTTCATAGCAACATACGAGCAACTTCTTTGCATATGCCCCATTCACCATTTCCGCTTCTTAGCGGCACACGGGCATCTTCCGTGTGTAAGACCCATCCATCATTGCTGCTTCAAAGTGGCACCTAGGCAGCTCCCTTGCATAATCCCCATGCACCATTTCCGCTCCATAGTTCCACCCAGTCAACTTCCTTGCATAAGCCCCATCCATCCATTTCCGCTCCATAGTGGCACACGGGAAGCTTCCTTGCGTAAGCCCCATTCACTGTTTTCACTCCATAGCGGCACCCATGTATCTTCCTTGTGTAAGCCCCATGCACTATTCCTACTCCATAGCAGCACCCGGGCAGCTTCCTTATGTAATCCCCATCTACCCTTGTCGCTCCATAGTGGCACCCATGCACCTTCCTTGGCTAAGCCCCATCCATCCATTTCCGCTCCATAGCGACACCTAGGCAGCTTCCTTGCATAAGCCCCATTCACCATTGTCTCTCCCTAGCGGCACCCATGAAGCTTCCTTGAATAAGTCCCATTTACCATTGCCGCTCCATAGCGGCACCCAGACAACTACCTTTTGTAAGCCACATCCACCACTATCACTCCATAGCGGCACCCATGCAGCTTCCTTGCGTAATCCCCATCCATCCAATGCCGCTCTATAGAAGCATCCAGGTAGCTTCCTTGCATATTCCCCATTCACCATTGCCGCTCCTTAGCGGAACACGGGAATCTTCCTTGCGTAAGCCCCATCCACCATTGCCGCTTCAAAGCGGCACCCGGGCAGCTCCCTTGCATAAGCCCCATGCACCATTGCCACTCCATAGCGTCACCCGAGAAGCTTCCTTACGTAAGCCCCATGCACCATTGTCGCTCCATAGCGGCACCCGGGCAGCTTCCTTGCGTAAGCCCCATGCACCATTGCCCCTCCATAGAGGCACCCGATTAACTTCCTTGCATAAACCCCATTCACCACCCTTCATGGATGCACCTTTGTGCCATCATCGTCAGGTCCTTGCTGCCTCTTGTTTCTCACATCGAGAATGACTTGCGTGGGATTAGAGAAAGCATCGACCATGATATCCTCTGGGGGTATCCTAGAGCATAAGCCCTAAACACCATCCCGAACTACGTGGACTTTGATCCTTGCTAAGGCAAGGTATGTAGGAAGACTCCCTAAGGTTCAAGACTAACAACCATTGGTCCTGACCAACTTCATGTCGATTCATAAACACCATGCCGAACTATTTGGATTTTGATCCTTGCCAAGGCAATGTACATAGGAAGCCTCCCTAAGGTTCAATCCCAACAACATTGGTCCCGACCATCTTCACATCAGTTCACAAACACCATCCCAAACTACGTGGACTTTGATCCTTGACAAGGCAAGGTACGTAGGAAGCCTCCCTGAGGTTCAATCCCAACAACCATTGGTCCCAACCATCTTCACATCAGTTCACCAACACCCATCCCAAACTACGTGGACTTTGATCCTTGCCAAGGCAAGGTACGTAGGTAGCCTCCCTGAGGTTCAAGACCAACACCCATTGGTCCCAACCATCTTTATGTTAGTTCACCAACACCTCTCATGAACTATGTAGACTTTGATCCTTGCCAAGGCAATTTACGTAGGAATCCTCCCTAAGGTTCATGCCCAACACCCATTGGTCCCAACCATCTTCATGTCGGTTCACCAACACCTCTCATGAACTAAGTGGACTTTGATACTTTCCAAGTCAAGGTACGTAGGAAGCCTTCATCAGGTTCAGGCCCAACACCCATTGGTTCCGAACCCCTTCACATTGTCACCCACTCCTCCCGAACTACATGGGATCTGATCCTTGTCTCCTAGACATGGTATGTAGGAAGCCTCTATGAGGTTCAACCCCATCCAACAGTAAGTCGTTGTGACCCCATCCAATGGTAAGCTGTTGTTCCCCCATTCAGTGGTAATCTATTGAAAACCCCATTCAATGGTAAGCCGCCTTCAGATGAACTATGTGGAATTTGATTCCCTACCATAGGGATACGTAGGAAGACTTCAAGAGGTTCAATAATATCACTCATGTCTCATCCTGATCTCTCCCTATATCCTATGTGTTTCAGGAAGGTCATTACCCAAACTGGAGGTTCTATTTCCTCCAGATCCCATCCATGCGTTCATTCTCACGGTTCGCCTCCTCAGGTGTCCCATTGTCCCACTGAACTACACTGACTTTGATTCCCTACCACGAGGATATGTAGGAATTATCTTCAGGGCTCAAGCCCAACACTACTGTCACCTTCACAACGGTTCCATCTCATTCCCCCTCTACCTTATTCAATTCACCATCATCCATCTTGATTCTTACCCGGGCCGCCACATCCCGGTGGGATCATGTCATCCACCTCCTCGCTGATCCTAGCATTACTTGGGCCACTTTCCATGCATAATCCCTAGAATGTATCTGGGTCATTGTCCTCTGTGTACACCCCAATTCATCAACCCTTCGAACTATGTGGGTTATGATCCCTATTGTCTACACAGGGTATGTAGGAAACCTCCATGAGGTTCAATCCTAGCCAATGGTAAACCTTGGTGTTCCCCCATTATGGGGTGCACACTCCCTGATCCACCCTCAGTGGTGTCTAGATCAGCCTTCACAGTGTGACATATTCTTTTTATGGAACACAACATCCTGGGTTTTCTATTATTGAGTGTTCTGACCCATATACCTGGTAAACACTCCTGGAGATCCCTCCTAGGTATGTACCAATCTGGTCCGTCACTAAGGGATGTTCCGATCAGTCCGATCCATCTCTACAAGATGTTAAACTTGCGGCCTAACTCGTGTTAAACATGAGATGCCTGAGGAAAACCTCAAAAGACACACCATTGGTGTAATCGTCTCCACAATACGTTAAGCTTGTGACATACCCCATGATAAACATGGGAAAGCCAAGGAAAACCTCAGAGACATGCCTCTAGCATATGATAACCCACAACTGACATGGGATTCCTTGGGTTCTACACCATTGAGATTCCCTCTTATGAGGAATAATACAGGTTCCCCAATATCCACACATTCAGATATTCCCCGACATGCCTGATGTTACTATCTACTCTGACCGAAGATTGCTACCATGTCAAGACCCCATGGAATGTCCTGATAGAAGTAGTGTAATTAACCGGTGTCCATAAAGATATGGCACCAGGAACAAGATTCACGAACCATGAATTAATCTTTAAGGGAGACCCAGACGAGGTAATGAGTTCAAAGGAGGAATCCATGGAAGAAAGAACCGACATCCCATCACCCCATTTCGATCAAGGAGAAAATGTCCCTGAATAATGAACAGATGTTTCCCGCCTTTGGAAATTGGGAATGCGGGGAAATAGTTGCGCGTCCTCCACAGACAGACACGCGCTCCCTGGAGAAAGTGTCAGAAAAAATGACATACATGAAATAATTTTTGGATCAAAGTCAACAGTGGTGGAAGTTCCAAATGGTAGGCCAATTTCCCTACTCGCTCAATATTCTCAAAAGAACCCACAAAACTTGGTGAAATATTTCCCTATTTCCCAAGATGTTGGTGACCCAACCGAGGTGAAATTTTCAAAAAACCCAACCCCCAACAAAAAAATCTATTGTTCATCAATGAAGATCAAAAAAATATTTATATTGGTTTTATGCCATAAATTTTTTTTGATGAATCTTTTGAATCCTTAACATCGAATCTTGGACCAAACTCAGTCCAACTAAGGAATTTTCACTAATCTCTAACCAAAAAAATATAAACCTACAAGTCTATCCATAAAAGGCCTCAAAAAGAGTTGTTCTAATTGAAGACTAGTAAATATTATTATAGGAAAACTCAACCAATCCCAAATAGTCATACTAAGAGTCAAGAATTCAAGTACGTAGAATTTAATCAAGAATCTATATTGATCAATTTTTATAGAAATCTATTTATAGATGATATGCCATGATCAAATTTACCTAGGATCCCATGGCCTCATGGAGTCCTCTATATAAGAAATAAGTGAAATAGGGATCCCTATATTATAATATATAATATGGAAGTCCATGAAATCTAACAATATCCTGCATGTAGAGATGTCCCAAGTCCTCAAATTTATTTTCATTCACTACAACAGAATCGCCATTTAGCAGCAGTTTTTTTGCATTTAGCGGTGGTTTAAACTGCCGCTACTTTGTTTGGAGGCGGTTTACAGAAACTGCCGCGTAATAGGGTGTCGCCAATCTATTAGCGGCGGTTATTTGCGTTTAGCGGCGGTTTCAGGAAAGCGTCATCGCTGCCTCATTTCGCGGAGGTTTTTCTAAATTTAGCGGTGGTTTTACGAGCCCTGGATATCACTTTATACGTGGCAGTTATAACCACCATGAATAAACTCAAATCCCAGCAGCCGTAAAACCGCCTCTAAAGTCACAGTAACCACCGCGGAATGAGGCAGCCACGGTGCTCCTATTTAGCGGCGGTTATAACCGCCGCTAAACCTAAATTTTATTTTACGTTTAGCGGTGGTTTTCACTATTTAGAGGTGGTGTAAACCGCCGCGAAACTGCCAGGAATATGCATGTATCAGCGGTTAAAACCGCCGCGAAAAGCTACCCAAAATAAAAAAAAATTCTTTGCTTCTGCTGCACCACTGCCCTGAAAAACAAATATAACCAGAATTCACAAAAAACAATATGGTGGTAAATGACGGTCGGGTGTGTATAGAAATCACAAAAAACAATATGTTCATGTACATATAGATAATCAAACAGTATCCCAACCTATAGGTTTCAACCAAACAATGAACAACCCAATAGTAACACTTTTGTTGCTACCGCTATATGCAAACCCACACAACAAATACTTCCAAAGAATAATCTATCCAATTTTTATTTAACCACGTTCTATTCATTTATTCAAGGGATTCACAGTATATATTCCATTACTACCAAAAAATAAAATCCCTAACCAACTCAAAAATGAATGAAAACCATTCTTGTAGTCCCACTGCACAACACCACCAATGCCACATTGCAGTCCCAATACAGAATCCTGTCTGATGGACACAGTACAACCAAAGGTAGTTCAACTGCCTACAAGTTCTTCCATTCAAAAATCAATCCCACAAACATAGATATAACTGTCGCTTCAATTCACAAACATTCCACATAAACCATAAAACCCAACCATAACACACATTGTAACGCCTCGACCCCAATTACCCAGAGTCGGTGCATTATTACATAACATTGGCATGACCACGAGAAAGATCAAATCTAGAAAGAATGATTGGTTTAGTAGCCTTGGAAACACTAGATATATTCATAAAGTTTTACATTACATCAATAAGTGAAAAGCTACAACAATATATTGTCTCCATATTCCACACTCATATCCCCACATACTATCCCTGCAGGTCATTCATAAATTACTTCTTCACATCCTGGGAAAAATAAAACATAGAAAAGGGGTGAGCTCAAATGCCCAGTAAGGATAACAATATAGCGGAAACTTTCATAAATCAGAATAAACATGTAAGGCAATGTATAACTAAAACAAAAGCCTTTTAAACTTGAACTTAAACATAGTATGGCAAAAATAAAATAAAATAATTCCATTTACTTATTCACATGGATATTCTACTAATCGAATAATCACATGCAATATCAATAACCACTTTCATAATGATGGAATGCATAATGCCAGACTATCATAACCACATAGCCAAGGCCTCGTGCCAAGACTACAAATAAGATTTTCCAAAGGCCTTGTACCAAGACACTAGTTTGTCTCATGAGACCTACCGATGCATCGAGGATCTATAGTGGGCTCCACCCGTCACATATTAAGTCCAATGCATTCCCATATGAAAAGGTTAAAACATAACATAAACATTCGTATTAAAACTAGCATACAAAATGTCAATACTTTCACCATAAACTATGAATGGTATAAAAATAGCACATCCACAGTCAAACATATCACAAAACCTTCAATACAATATAGAAGTTTTGTATCATAATAAATCAACTTCAAATAAGCATAAAATCCATCAAAGGATGTTGACATAGATGAAATCAAAACTCTTTTTAAGGAAATATCTCTTTCTATTTTTGAAATAATTTAAGAGTCATATATTTATAAAACATTTTCTTTGAAAATATTCTTATAATCTTGTAAGGGAAGCTTCAACAATTTTATAATGGCGGAAAATAACCGCACCCTCCGTATAAGTTAAAAAAAACATTCTTATCTTAATTTTGTCGAAAAGGTTAAAAGCACCTTGTTTGGAAAACGACGGAAAGATTCCTTTATAAACCTCTTATAAAAAGTCAAAAAAGGGTATAAATGACTTTAACCCATATTATTTTAAATAGTAAAATATTTTTGAAATACATTTCGAAGAAACATGGATGTGGATGATAAATAAATCCCAATAGATAATTATGTATAAACAACCTCGGATAATGAAGAGATTGCGAAATAAACCTTACCTTGTAATTTTCCTTGGTTGAAGGTAGGTTAACCTCCTGTATAATGGTGAAATAATTGTTATTAAATTATACAAGAATCATATATATTAATATGATATCATATATGATCTTTTAAAATATCTTTATTAATAATATCTTAGTATTATCGTCGTTTCAGGTGTTAACTTACTTGTTTTATTTTATATGTTTTGTTATGTAATCCATGTTTGTAATGGTTAGGTTGTATATTTTTCATATTCATAATGATATCAAGTCCTTAAACATCATTTTTAAATCATAAAATGATAATTATACTTGAATGGATACGATGGATAATGAATCTCATCGCGTTCGTGGAGACGGTAGTCCGTACGTACGCACGAGCAACAATATCATTCTTTTGATATTAAAATAATATATAAATGGATGGTATATCATATATACAGAATAATTAACATGTTATATTTATTATTTACATTAGTTACACATCATTATTATACCCATCCAAATAATAATATATTGAATAACAATTACACCACGACGTGGAGACGGTAAGCCGTACGTACGCACGTATGGTGGAATTTTATTCAAAGGGTGGATAGAATACTGAATATGGTTGTACCATATTTATAATAACATCACAGTATATATATGATATTGGAGTTATTATTTTAGAATGGTAATAACAAAGGAAGAAGAAGTGGAAGAAGAAATGAATTTGAAAAAGGGTGGTGAAAACATTACCTCTTCTTCGGGTTCTTTCTTTTGATTTGATCAAAAGGGCTCCATAGGTTGGCTTTCTGATCAAACTAAGGTCTCTATGTTGTATTGAGGTAAGTTGGGAGAATATTTGGTCAGAGTTTGGCCGAACTAAAAGGCTTTGAAGGTGTGAATAAATGAGAAGGAGGAGTGCCCTTTTATAAGAGGGGTGAGGGGCACCTTTGGAAAAGCTAGAAATATTAATTTATAATAAATTCATATTCGGTTTCTAATGGCTCAAAAGGGGATTATTTAAATTTTAAGGTGGGTATGGGTCGAAAACCACTCAACCAATAGAATTTAGACAGGTTTTTGTACTTATATTAACCTTATCTTTAAGTATTAACTCTAAGTTAATTAGTTTCACTTTTACAATGTCTCTTTGTATTTTTATATAATATGGTTAATAAACTTACTATATACATAAAAGAGACCCCAAAATGGTCCATTAATGATACAACTATCATGATATAAGTCTCTTGGCCGAACATTAGATTTTTAGGAATTTAATATCAATTAATAATATAATATTTATTTTAGAAACTCTTTTATGGAAATTTTGACACTATTCAATAGTTGATTTTTTTGAAACTTATAACAGAATGATTACTTCGAAAAAAGTCAATTAAATAAATCCTAATATTTCATATTATCCTATAAAATTATTTTAATTCATTAAAAGTCTCAAATTATATTTATTTGGGTATTTATAATATCAACTATTTTAATTTTTCACTATTATTGTAATTACCGCATCATCATTGTGTCATAAATAAATTATATTATTTAATGTCTAAAAATTATAAGTAAAATATTATTATGTAGTAAATCTTTTTATCTTTTTAATGAATATTTATAGTCGAAATTCCAACATATATAACCCTATGTAAAAATTGTTTTTCTAAAAGATATATGCTTATGTCATTTTTGTACTTATTTTAACTTAATTAAAATTAAGTGTCCCTATCACTTACAAGTGGCTCCATGGGGTCCCATAATCGACCCAAAGATGCCTATGGTCGAACATGTATCAAAAAATAATGCTAGGACACGTTTTAGGGTAATTTAGTATTATTATAATATTATTTTTTAACCCTTATTTACCGGATTTACCCTTAACCATGATAAATAAAATATTTACCGCAGTAATTATTCAAAATGTCTAAAAATAAAAGTTACCTATTTACACAATTTGAACGTCCTGATTCCAAATATGGAATCCATTTTTCTAAATTCAAAACACAGAAGTGGTATAAATTAATTTAAAATTAATTCCCGTTGTTAAAACAAAAAGCGCGTTTTTAAGAGATAATAACTATCAAAAGATTGACACTTGTTTATGTCCGGTTTAATTGTAAAATTATGTCCAATGACCAAAATTGTATTAAATAGTAAAAATATATTCTAAATATACTTTAAAACCACTCAAATTCATAATTTATCACTATTAATTATTTTTATTAAAAAAGTTGTTTTTAATTAAAATTTAGTAATTTTCACTATTCATCAAAATATTAAAGTTATCCAAAAAGTACCAAAATTTCACCTTAGGCTAAATTTGATATTATGAATCCAAAAATTAAGTCCATTTTGAAATATAAAATATATATAATTTCAAAAATTAGGTATTACTATTCATAACGGCTAGTTTGATTGGTTATGGTGTGTTAGAACTCGGTGTTGCGTACAACACACGCTATCACATTATTCAAAGAGAAGCGTACCGTAGAATCTTGGGGTGTTACACACATTACATGACCAAACCCATCAAACAGGGGTAAATTCAGATTTAGCCAACATTGTTCTTGAATTGCATTTTTTTACTGGGGTATCACATAACGGTTATTATTCCTCGAGCATCCATTTAATTAACCATGTGTACATGATTAATCAGTTTCCACATTACAACATTTTTCCCCAGCATTATAACCAATAAAAATATTAATAGTGTGTATGAAAAGACCACCAATGGCCATGATGTTTATAAGGCACACATCCACAACAAGTCAGAACAATAAAAAAAGATAACAAGTAGAAATAGTAAATGTACTATAACCTCTTCTAAGGAGGAAGGACTCTTTCCACAACTTGGGAGAAGAAAAAGAATCCACTGGAAATTATAGGATCTTGGCTTAAGAATGAGTGAGATCCTAATAACAAGGGATATAATTTCAATGTGATGGATAAAATAGATCATGGATTGACCATGTTATTTGAATATCTCAAATCCCCGAGGACATTAGGAAATTAAATATATAAAAAATATCCTTAAAAAAACTCTTAAAAACACCCAAACATAGCATCAAACTCGGTTTTTTGAAAACATATAACTATAAAATTAGAGAGGTGACTTCAAAATACTTGAAATACGTGTTGAGGTCAACACCATGTATCGTTAATTTGATTTTTCCAAATTTAAGGGTGATTACGGTTTGGAGAAATAATAATTCTCCTTGAATATAGTGGAAAAAGATTTAAGCAAAGTCAAACTCAATAGGTAACATATTTATTATTAAAAGAAAATCATAAGGGAGAGACTGGGATGTCTGGGAAAAACATGAAATGACTCACTAATGGGTGGCTCATTGATACCCTATCACCGATGCCATGACATTGTCACCATGGCACCAACACCCTAGCATCAATGCCCTAGAACTGATTCCATGTGAGCAACAACCTTGTACTGATGCCCTAGAACCGACACCATGGCACTGAAACTGACGCCCATGACTCATCAACACTGACACCCTTGACTCACCGACACCAAATCAATGAGTCACTGATAGGATGATTCACTAAAAACCGGACTCATTGATAGGCTGACTCATGGATAGTTAAAAACTATATTTTTGAAAAACTCTTGGAATGAGTGAAAAACATTCCCTAGAACACCCTAATCACTGAAGTTTCACAATGTAATTAATCTAAGAGGTTTACTCCATTAAATCATATAGATCTCAAAACAGCCTCACCCTATAGAATGCAAAACTACCCAAGAAGAGATTAGTCTGAACAACCACCCTGTAACATAATATCAGGTATAAACTACCATGATTTGTTCTAAAGCTGAAATTAAAACCTCGACATCCCAGAACCCCTCCTCAATAGTTATCTTTCTCCAAAACAATTGTGTAATCCCCAAGGCCCCACACTACACCTAACAACCATGTAATCACATATGGTCACACCATCTAGACACATGGATTAGAGAGCTCCTTCCACCATTTCAAGATACAACATATCTTATTGCAAAACAAGGTCAGATATCACTTCAATGAAAATTAAAAAATTAAAACATCAAAGTAATTCTTAGAACATCAAATCAATACAGATTAGTGTACTGGGAATGCATATTCGCTTCTCACTCCCTAGTACTCTCCTCATGGAAAACATTCCTCCACAACACGTGATCCAAATAAATCATCCATCCACAGAGCACTTTATCCTTATGATCCTTGATTATTAACAGTTTTTCAATGAACATTGCATCATTCTCAACATCCAGCTCTCCCAAGTATTAGACGTGAGAGGTATCATATAGATACTGATAGATCTAGGTGTCTTGGAAAACATCATGGATCCTCCCCAAATGAGTTGTAAATTCCAGTTGATATGCCACCACACCAACTCACCCAAACACTTAGAAAGGTATAATGAACGTGAAAGAGAGATTTCTCACCTTACTAAACCTTTTATACCCAGAGCTGCATTCATCATATCTTGCATGATATCAAAATTCTTTGTTGTGCTCTTCACTAACTCTGGGCCAAGAACACCTGCCTTCCCAATGCCTATCTAGAACAATGCTTAACAACACAACCTTCCATAAAAGTCATAAAATGGACATTCTAATAGTATGGTGATAACTATTGTTGTATGAAACTCTACTACATGCAACTGTTTCACCCACATCAACAATGGGTTTAACTCCTAGTCATCCAAAATCTTGACTACCAATTCAAACACAGACCTAAATTGAATGATATATACCACACTTGAGAAATAAAGACATAAAAAGAAACATCATAAATCCATAAAATGCATAAAAAGAAACATGAGAAATCAAGGAAATTTTAGGACATGAAACTGTGTGGTGGAAACTATGCGCCACAAATGTTACATATACAAACCCACTATTTCAATTTTTGTTCCACACATCAAAAATACAACTACTCAGGGTCCGATGATGCATCATCACCCTCTCCACCTTTATTTCCAATTTGTGTTGTCACCTGTAAGAACATTATATTGAAAATTAAATACGGTTACATATTTATATTAACACTTAAAACCAATGAAAGTTAGAAAACTAAATGATTTTGATTTTATATGATTTACCTGCATACCACCAATCGATGCACTCCCACCAGGGGAATATCTGCTCATTTGCTGATGTATTTCAGTCAACTCTTTTTGGAATACAGATATCTGATCCCCCTGCTGGTGAACTGTGTTTTGTAAAGAAACAATCTCTTTCTTAGCATCTCCGGGTATGGGTTGAATAAAGTCAGGAGTAGATGCAAAAACTATCCCCGGTGGCCTGCTAAAAACCTCAGATGGCACGGGTCCCAAACCCATCCCGCGCACTCTCCCAGGATGCTCCTTCCCAAGGAATTTAGTAACTGGGTCATCCTGGGAGACAGAGTAGGAATGCGCAGGATTTCCGTCCCATAGTTATTTAATTTTGACCTATAAATCAAATATCAATATATATTAACATAGTAAAAACTGATAATAAGTTATTATGATAAAAAATTGACTTCATACCCCAACTTCTTTAGAAGGTTCATTAACAAAACATCCATCTGATTTCTTGTGAACATCCAACCACAGTTCAGTCATGGATGCTTCATGGCCTAAACTCTGTGACTGCATTAATCAAAGATAAATCAACAATTCAATATATTAAATAGATAATATTTTCTTATAAATATTTAAACTAATTAATATATTACCAATGTCGTTTGACTTCTAGAAAAACTTTTTGAGCCCGCAGTGTGCGGGATGACTTGCTTCGCTCGGTTTAATGCATTCTGTCTTGAGAGATCCTGAAATAAATAAAATGAAATTTAATACTGATGTATTGAATGTCATGTCCTTTTCATATACATGTATAAATGTAAAATGAGGATAATATAATAATATATATATTTCAATACCATCCGCTTCTGATCCCGATGCCTGTCAACAAACACTTTCCACTGCTCTTTCAGTACCCCAATGGGTAGCTTCTCATACATTTGCAGTGTGGTCAACGAAGCATCATTGACATCACACCACAATCTCCATTTAAAATATTTCCACTTATTACCTAGATTTTTCAACGTCCACTTCCATACTATCACATCAGCAACGGTAAAGTGGAAGAACATCTGTATACAGAAATTCATTTTGAACATATTAGTAACATGACATTCAATTAAACCATAATGTAATAAATTTACCTTGATTTGAGAATCAAACACTTAATTTTTCCATCTTAGAGGCATATGTCTCCAATCGTCATATGAAACGTGAAGGGAAATGGGCTCTGCTGCCAGCTGGCCTAGAATCTGGCCAAGTAACCCCGCGGCATCATCCGTAGGGACCCCGTAAGAATCAAATGGCACAACAATCTTCTTGCCATTCAGATTCCAAACATCTAAAATTTTTATGTTTTTCTCCACGGTTGCATTTTTGTCAACTTCAATGAGAAAACAATTAGTATAAAAAAATGCAATAAATTTATTTAATTAAAATTTGTACCAATGATAGTGACACTCTAGTATGTCCGAGATGAACTGGAAGTGGTGCGTCGCTACCCCACTGTTGAGGATTCTGAAGGGGTAGTCGGCGACTCATCCTCTTCTGGGATATCCACAGATGGTGTGAGAGATGGTGCAGGGGTGTCAAAAGCTAGTGCCTCAGATGTCGTGGGGAGGGAGCCCGATGGATAGTCATCTGTCGTAGAACTGGATGAAATAATGTACTGCTTATTCCTTGGCATTCCTGTCATTTAATCAAATAAAAATAAGTTCAGAATATATATTTCAAAAAAATAATGCAGAAAAAAAAATTAAAAATGATAATAGATGGAGTACTAACAGACAAAATATATACAACAATGATAATGAATGACTGCAGAAATGAAACAAGTGGTTGCTGAATAAATAAATAATTGTACATACAATCATTTTCCCCTTCAATCATGTCGGTTTACTGCTCCATTTCTTCATCCACTTCATTCATCCTTGCTAGAATAATAGTTTCAATATCATGATGGACAAATAATTCTGCTTCCTGTTGCTGATTAAATTCAATTTCAGAGGTCAAATTTTCCACTTCATCACCCATATCATAAAAACCTCTTTGTATTACGTGAGAAACTACACTCCACCCTTCATCAGAAACATCAATCCCATAATATACCATTTTTTATTATGATGCTAATATTTATGGATCATGCAGTTCACGATCACCAACATCCATCAAGCGAGAGAAGTTCACAGAATTAAATTGCAAGGAATCTCTTTTAACACCTCTGATAATATCGACCCATTTGTATTTGAATAAAACAACCGAAAAATGTCTGTGGTAGTTTACTTCAATAATATCATGCAGCTTTCCATAGTATTCCACTTCAGAAAATGTAAATATACCACTATTCTGTGTTCTCAAACCCACTTCTTGATTGACTGTACGAAATCTAAAGCCATTCACATTATAAGCGTCGAATTTTCTAACTTTTTTTAGAGGACCTCTAGCTAGAAACTTCAAATCTTCTGACACCTCTGCTCGAGTATCAATATTCATGATCTAAAAAAAGAAATATACTTTATTAGATTTACAAAATGTATGTGTCAAACTGATATTCGTATTTATTGTAATATTTATGAACTTACACATCGTGCAAACCATTCTACAAGCTCTTTATTAACATCTTTGTTATATCTTTATCATTTCGTGTTCAGCCTCTCATTCGTCTCTTTGTTTGTATCCTCAACTCTTAAATAAATGGATCTGCAATTCCACTATTTACCAGCACATATCTATGTGCCTGTAATAATTCGAATTCAGTCAGTGTCACATTTGAGGTCCTCCCAACTGATCGGCCAATAGCAAAAAATATTTTGGATTTATGATGTATTTGAGATTGAGTCAATGTGTCGTCAACACGTCCAACTCGATTAAATATTTTCTCAATATCATCCAAGTATCGAGAACAAAAGGTAAGACACTCCTCAGCCACATAGCCTTTAGCAATTGAGCCTTCTGGTTTAGCTTTATTTCTCACGTATGATTTCAAATGCCCAAGATATCTTTGAAATAAAAAAAACATAATTACGCATTTAATTAAGTACCAAAAATTGTTTACTTAACTGGAAAACATATATATAAAGTACCTTTCAATTGGATACATCCATCGATAATGAACGGAGCCTCCTAATTTAGCTTCCTCAACCAAATGCATAGTTAAATGCATCATTACAGTAAAAAAGGACGGAGGAAAGATCATCTCCATTGCGCAAAGGGTCAATAAAAACCTCTCCTGGAGGTTGTCAAGCTGAAATGGATGTAGATATTTCTCACATAGTTTTCTGAAAAATGTGCAGAACTGGAGTACAATAGTAGTAAATTTTTCAGGTAATAATGTACGCAATGCCAATGGTATTAACCATTGTAACAAAATATGTGAATCGTGGCTTTTCAATCCATGTAACTTATGATTCTTCAAGTCAACACACCTCGAGATGTTACTTGAATACCCATCAGATACCTTAACATTCTTTAACATTCAAAGGAATGTATCTTTATCCCTATTTTTCATTGCAAAAATTGTCGGAGGATACTTTTCATTCTCATCTGGCCAGAGATCACGTTTTATGTTCATTGCTTTTAAGTCTTTGTGAGCATTGAGATGATCCTTCGACTTACCATGCTCATTAAGCAATGTGAAAATCAAATTTTCACAGAAATTCTTCTCAATATTCACCACATCAAGATTATTCCACAACAAATTAAATTCCAAATACGAATGTTTGAAGAATATACTTTTTTTCTTCCATTGTTGCATTCCGGTTTCGCTTGACGATGCACTTCGGACCCGTTTTCCGCTATCATTCAAATGATGAACCTTCCCAAATTCTGTTTCAACATTTTCAAGCTGTGTCAATATTTCAAAACCATTTAACAACTTTGGAGGTGGTCTACGATCAATGGAACCATTAAATTTTGATCTGTTCAGCCGAAATCTATGAGATGCATCGAGAAATCTTCGATGACACAAGAAGCACCATTTTCTACTATGAGGTAGCCATTTGGGCTCAAAATCAAAGTTACAAACGAGACAAGACAAACCCGTGTAAGTGTTCAAACCAGATAAATTCCCAAGACCAGGGAAGTCACTAATGGTCCACATTAAAGCAGCATGCATTTTGAACATTGTTTTAGAAGAAGCATCAAATGTCTCAACACCGTTGCTCCATAACTCCTGAAATTCACCAATCAAAGGCTGCAAGTATACATCAATATCATTTCTAGGCATTTTTTTCAGTAATAATCATCGAAAGGATAAAAGATGTTTGTTTCATACACATCCAAAGAGGTAGATTATAAGGGATCAAAACAACTGGCCAAATTCTATAATTGTTACTCAAAGTCCCAAATGGGTTGAATCCATCAGCAGCCAATCCCAATCAAACATTCCTAGGATCAGCTAAGAAATTGAGATGTAATGAATCAAATGTCTTCCACGATTGTTAATCTCATGGATGTCTCATTAACCCATCTTTTTTATTATCTACAGAATGCCACTTCATGTGTTCGATGGTTTTTGATGACATGAATAATCTTTGCAATCGAGACTTCAAAGGAAAGTAACACAAAACCTTTGCAGGTGTGCTCCTTTTCTTCTTCTCCATGAAATTATGTTCATTCAGATTTCCAACATCACCCTTTGCCTTCCTTCTAGAAGAAGAAAATTTCTTTAAATTATTTCTACTTGAATCCTCTCCCAAATAAAGCATACAATCATTGGGACACACATGTATTTTTGTATAATTCAGACCAAGCTTGTTAACAACTTTTTTCATATCATAAAAAGATTCTGAGATTTTTGCTTCAGGAAATGCATCACGAATCAATTACAATATCATGTACATTGCCTTATTTTTAATTCCACATAGACATTTGATATGGTACAACTTCAGCAGAAATGAAAGCTTTGAATATTTCAAACACCCACTATACAACTCTTGATTTACATCATCAACTAAATCATGAAACACATTTTCCTTAGTGAAGTTTTCTCTTACATTTGGCTCCACAGAATCAAGAGGAGGATCCAATGATATGTGACAATCTTGATCTGCCTGTGTTACAGTCTCAAAAACATCACTTGTCACGTTGCAATTTGTAGTACCCTCTTCTGGTTGTTCTGATATGTTTTGATGCTGATAGTGGTGTCTTGCAGTGCCGAATGCATAATTTATTAGGTTTTTCATTTCATTTTCCATTGTTGACGAACTTGGGACCTCATTATGCGGATTAACATCAGTGTTTAATCTTTCTGTAACGTTCGATTCTCCATGCCAAATCCAACACAAATATTGAGCAGGGAATTGCTTCAGTATTAAATGTTCATAAACCTCATCTCTCTTCAACCATGTTCTAAATTTACATTTAGGACATGGAAATTTTATTCTCCCTTCAACGGATTGATTAGAAATTGAAAAATCTAAAAACTCATTCAAACCCTTAACATTCTGAGGTGTGTTCCTCGGTAATGTGATCCAGCTTTTATCCATGTATATCACAATGTGCCTACACAAAAAACTAGGAATCAAACATGAGACATATTCTATAACCCCATCATCAAAAACAAATAATGATGAAAAAATTTCCATAATAGAGAAAAATTCAAGGATATATCAAGAAATGGGTCTAAAAATTCCTCAAAGTCCCTAAACTAGAAGCACAAAATGGATGAACTCTTTCTATAAGAATGGGCCTTTTCATCATGTTATGGTCCATCCTGCCTCTACTCCTTACACATTGTATTCTCTTCATTCCCACTATTAATTTTTTTCATACCTGATAAAACAAAGGAATGAACAACCATCAATTTCCAAGAATATTTAGCTTCCATTCACATGTCCCTAGTGACAACCTCCAAAATGGATGTTATGCCCAAAGAAAGTAGAGATGTACCAAGGTCTGGGTGAAGACCATCACCAAAGAAATGATCTTTCTCATAATTGATGACCCATATATTTGGAGAATATATAACAAACCTTGAAAGGTTATTGACATACTCTCATACTGATCTGTCACCAATAAAAAGTCTCATGAGCTCGGTCTATTTCTCTACATTCATTCCCTTAGGAAATAACCATTAAAAAAATCAATCTTGATGAGATTCTAATTCATAAATCCATGAAGTTAAGAAGTTACCACTGACTCCCACAAGACTCTACTGAAACTATAAATCCAGTTCTAAAAAATTCTCACACACAAAGTATCAGGTTCCCTAAGATAATTGAGGATCACCTCAATTTGTTCCAACTACCTAACTGCTTCCACTGACCCTTGAAAAACACTTAATGAAAGAAGATAGTGATTCAGGAATCCTATGATGGTGTCCGAGATTGAAAATGATTTAACATCAACAAATCAACACGTATTATAGGTCAGAATAAGAACTAAATAATCCCTTTTGAAAATTAAAGTGGACAACAATAACATCTAAATGAACTATATCAATTAAATACTCAAAATAAAGCCTAATTATTCTATATGAAAGTAAGGATAAAATACAAAAGAAAAGGTATAAATTAAACAAGGAACACACTAATGAAACCAAATTTACTTTTCGTTTTAGACCACCATTTTTTATAAGTAATTATGAAATACCACCTCTAATTAGTGTGAACCTCATTTGGAAAATAGAGATTGGAGAGGAGTTGAAACAGGATAATAGGGGAATAAATTGTGATGTAAATGCTTTGGCTTTGTGGGATGGGTGTCTAGGCGCAAACCATGAATACATTTTTGAAACTTGTTATTTACTATGACTCGATTCATCTTTCAGTAATCATTACAAAGGTGAAGAGTTCCATAATATTTATTCACAAAAAACAAAGCCATTTCCCAATATTAAAGGCTTGGGAGAATAAATCATTTATCAGATACATTAGGTTTATCAAAACACATCATAAAGGAAAGAACATAGAACATGAAATAAATATGTCCCTACCATGAAGAATGAATGTAAATATATACATTCCTATGTGCCTATCATGATGCATGAATACTCACTAGATAATGCACTAAAGTAAAATAACATAATAATAAGAATATGGAAAAGGGGTACCCCAAAAAAAATTCTCAATGAGTTTCTAGTCTCACACCCCAACATCATATGTCCTGGTTCTCCCACCTCATTTGTATAATCATACCCTAAGACACTTGAAAAACTCCATCATTCCAATCACCTTGCATGAAACTGGCTATCAAATCCCCCCTGGATGAAACATAGTCCATCATATCCCATATCAACTATTTTCATGACCATAATAGTAGGGTATAATTAGAATAAAGGAAGTAAACATCACTCCCTGCTGATACTATACATGATCCCCACCCTGAACCACTACATCATCACATCAAACATTATACCTACTACACTTTTAGATTCTATACATCACATCCCATGAAAAAGAACCTTACTTGGAAGAGAGACTGGGGAATAGGGGGTTTCTAACCATCCATCCTCAACATCTAGGATGATTAGAGAAATACCCCCAAAATCATTTTACTGTTGGAAAATACGGCTCAGTATGGGTGGGGTGAATATAGAAAGAACAATGAAAATACAATATATAGTAGTCACACACACAATACCAACCAATGGGTTCATAACATGGATTCTTTCACTAATCACAAAATCACCAAATGGCCTTAAAACCTCCTCCATCTTCACTTACTCCTCAATATGCATTACACAACCCAAGGAAGACACCAAAACCACATCACTTTCAACATTTCTTTTCATATTAATCCAATTCGCTAATTTTATAGTAACCAACCAAATTCATTTATCTTTCCCATTTATTTCATATTTAAAAATAAATAATTAAGATAGACATCCAATTTAAATTTATGTATGTATTAATCATTCCAACACATTGGAAAATTCAACCAATTTTATATTCCAATTTGATCATCAATATTTAATTTCATCCTTGTTTAACAACAATCAAAACACATCACCAAAATAATTCACATTTTCATGATAGAAAGCTTAGGATTTACACCACCACACACCACAACCACATTCACTTCACAATAGCTGCAAATCACAACCAAATCTCCTCACACAAACACATAAAAATTACTTTTCACATATTTCTTTTCAATTTAACCAAAAAGGTCATGCATAACATTCACTTTATTAATTTCAAGGGAATTATAATAAAAGATAATATCCTATGGAAAATTGATTCATTATCCATATATAAGTGATTATCCATTTAATAAATGGTTATATATAACAATCACACAATAGGGGTTCTAAAACCATATCAACTATAAAAAAAACTAGACTCCCAAAACCCATAATTTTAAGAAAAGGAATAAAAAATGTCTTCTCGAAAAAACATTAAATGTGGAAAAACATGTGTTTCCTACCACTTACCAATAAATTTCTGTTAATATAATTCATTACATTCATTTGGTCGCTGCATAATACCTCCCTAAATGAAAAAAATCTCGATCCTCGTTTTACAACTACATGTAGTATAAATTCTCCCCAATGATGATGAAATGATCACAAAATAATTAAATACACCAAAATGTGATTCACATGAATCCTTATAATAATAAATCTGACCAATGAAATCATGAAATCATGGGGGTAAAGATAAAAGAGGAGGAAAATGACAAAAAATTCAAATAATCTTACCTTGGAAGCTTCACAGACCACTAACAGAGAGAGAGGGTCGGGGTCGCCGAGGGTCACGGGGGGCCGGGGTCGTGGGGGGCCGGGGGTCGCGGGGTCGCCGGGGTCATCGGGGTCGCCGGGGGTCGCGGGGTCGCCGGGGTCATCGGGGTCGCCGGGGTTGGGGTCACGGGGTCGTCGGGGTCGCGGGGGGACGGGGTCGCGGGGGAAGCGTGGGGCCGGGGGAACTAGGGTGAGGAGGGTCGGGTGGGGGGAAGGGTCGGGCTATTAAAAAAACAATATTTCGTGGTGGTTTATTATAAACCGCCATGAAACCTTTTTTACTAAAGTTTTAGAGGCGGTTTCTAGAACCGCCGCTAAACAGCGGTTTTGTTGTAGTGATTTCAAATAATCATAAAGTGAGATGATTTGGTTAGGTTATTGATCATAACCCATATCGCGTTCTTCCCTCTAGGGGTATAAAACAACCAAAACAAAAAGTCCATAGAGACCTCATCCCACTTCCAAGTCAACACTAATGTGGAAAAATAAAACTCTAAGGTCTTTGGTGCTCATATTTAACAAGTTGGTAGATATACCAAAGAGAAAAAATTTTATTGATGTCTCTATTGACACTCATTTTTTTCATGAATGAATGAGATGTTTCAAGGGGGAATACATAAAGGAAAAGGGGAGTGAAGGATATAAAGGGTCACACACTTCACCGAAATAATATTGTTCATGTCCCAAACAAGTGTCAATGATAACTTCCTGCATATATTCCAATAGCACCGTGAAGGTCGATCCTGTGTTCCAGAACTATCACGTAGGATATAGATAGGCACACCCAAGATAACTTCTATTGTCTCACCTACATGATGACCGGCGTGAGACACCTATGAAATAACCAACATTGAACACCTACATGATGACCAAGGATCCTTCATTATATAAGTTCATATTCCTTCTATATTCTATCCCTTGAGTTACAAAAAAAATAAGAGACAGGAACAACAATACCCATTATCTATATCGTAGTCCCGGACTCATCCACCCAAAGACTATGGAGATTAGGTGGTTTCTTAGATCTTTTAGTTCTTTTTTTCTCACACCAAGCATGAATCACATGGGGTTATAGATTAGTGATGATCATGAAATATACACAATTAGATGCATGTCTCAGCCAAGAATCCTTTTTTGGATCTTCCTATTTTCTTCCTTATGAGGTCCTCCAAGGTGTTGGACCTAAAATCCATGTTTCCATCTCAAAGGCCTATATCCCATGTGAGACAAAACTTCATAGGGCCTCCACAGAAGTGGTTCCTCAACCAATAAAAACTATATGGGATTTTATTCTTATCCAAATGAGATATGTTGGAATCATACTTAAGGTTCAAACCAAAATCCCCAAATTAACCATAATTTTCTTTTTGATATATTCTTAGTATGTTTTCATCAAACCTAGGAGTTTATATTCACTCAGGGTTCCTTCGGCCAATTTTTCATTAGTCCCATACCAAACTTTTACTAGGCACCTTTCACCTCGATTTCCTTGCCACATGATGTTAAAATTTATGCTTTAGTCCTTATCATATGACCTTAGAAGGTATGTTGTGTCCCGTTAAGTGACACTAAACTACATGGATTCGGATTCCTTTCATGAGGATACATTGGAAGCCCATCTCATTTTCCTAATCTCGACAACAAAACAACTACCATTTCCCTAGATGAAAATAAATTTTAGATCACCCCACAATGTGTCTTAAAACTAGAATCATAATAATAAATGACCAAAGAATATAAAATCAATTTAAAAAACAATACTATCGATGGAAAACCTCAGATACATACTTATATCTCTTTCGATGAAGAGCCTCAGATACATACATATTAATCTAAATCAAATATATTATAATACTTTATTATTAATCTAAGGGTGACCCATTTCATATTTTGGATTTATTAAAGGATTTATGAATATTTCTTTAAATATTTAAGAGAGTCATGGAGTAGGAAACAATTCCCCCCAAAAGGGTGTGATGAGCACAAACTCCCATTCTCTTGACCAATGTGAGTCTCTAATAATAACTGGATCCATTTCCTAGTGACCACCAACATTTTGAAAGTAGGTTCATGAAACATCTCAAATAAGGGAACCATTGGTTGTTTTTGTCTCCATGAACAAAACTTGTTAGAAGATGTTCAAAAATGGGAAACTCGACATGACTGATTTTGAAACATTTAAAACCCCATAATTAGTCGTTAGGTGAGCATGATCATAAATCACTCCATATTATTTTTTTGGGGAAAAATGGTGAACCTGATGTGAATATTTTACCAAAATGATTATGTCACCCACATGTTAGGCCCCTTTCACATTCTCACAAAATGAAAGAGGTCCAAACATGGATAAAAAAAATAAATTGTTCATGTGTTAATTTATTTAGACGATTCTTTGATGAGGTTTTATTATTTGTTTTTGTCACATATATTTTAGGAAATTTTATCCAGAACTCCCTTTGATCCAAATGGTGTCATACCAATTCCAATAGACATATTCTTCAATCACTGCACAAGCTTTGTTCTTGACTAAACATATGGCACCACCACCAAACCAGAATCTCCAAGAATATGTTTCAAATTTATTGATTTAGAAGTACCAAATAAATGGTATTATCCTAACCCTGGTAGCTGATCAACATGATCTCCATCTCATGAAGCCCCATCAAACATCCACTCAACAATGGATGGTGGCCTAGAAGTAAATAAAACTAGTTTTTTTTAAATCATTTTGGGAGCCTATCCCAAGAACAATGTAGGAAGATCATACCTTATCTCAGGGTGGAAGATCAAGAGGTAACTGATGGCCTCATCCATATTTCACATGGGTCCCTCTAAAGGGGTCCTGAAAGAAGCCTCCACCTCCAATACCCTAAGGCAAAAAAACTTCATTATGATAAGGGTGTTTCCCTCGGGACACCGACCTCGGTCCCCCATAATTAGGAATGCAAGACAACCCACCTAGGGTAGTGACCAATAAATAATTAATAGGTATATACCTCTATTCCCTCTAATGAAGACCACCAATCAAATTCAACAACAAATTGAAAGTAGGTACACACACCTTCTTGCATCAACCAAGCCTTACAGTATAGTTTGGAAGCATACAGAGAAGCCTACCAACCAGATATGGTAGAAAACCATAATCATGAACAAAAACCTTCTCGTATCCAAAAATACCACCAGTAAAATATAGTGGCAAACCATGAATAGGCACACACACCTTCTCTCATATATCAAGCCTTCCAGCCAAACCTGGCGGCATTTAGAGAAACAAATTGGAAAATCCCGACAAAAAATTGATGGCAGACCCATATCTCTACCCCTGAACCTGAGTAATGTTGGTATATACAAATATAAATAGAGGACAGGATCAGACACACACCCTTAATACAATCATGAAATGGTAATATATCCCCATTCCATTAGTTAAAGTTACCAAGAACATATTGACCGTAGTGAAAGGGAAGATGTAAATTCATTCCCACATTCTACAATCCTTATAGGATATAAAAATAATAAAGTCAATGGTAGAGGGGTGGATACAAAACTCCATCACCACAATTTAGGTGAATCATAAATACAAAATGAGGGTCACTCTAGAGTAGATACATATCTATACTCCCATGCAGGAGGGATGTGGACCAAATTTCCACATGATATATGAAAAATTAAATTAGACCCATATCTATGGTCCAACTGGAGGTCATCAGTCTATCCTAGTGGTCACCCTAGGGTAGGCAAAAACCCCTACCAAAATTCTAGAGACCTTCTAGAAAATTCTGGTAGTAACATGGGAGCTAATCAAACAAGATTCTATATATGAAATCCATTATCCCCAAAAAGTGTTCCCACTCAACCACAAGATGGATTCCAAAAAGAAGCCTCATAAAAGGTGATAAAAAAGTAAAGAGATAGTATATGATTCATCTCTACTCAATAATGGTGTTTTTGAAGCCCTTAGATGTTTATCTATGGTGGATTAGGATCCTAATATTTTGTTACCAAATAAAATAAATAATACTAGTAGTTTCTAAGGTCCTACCATGACATATTACTAATAATTATTTCTTTATGTCTATAAACTAGTCGATTGTAATAGAATATCTTCTGACGGGCACCCTCAAAACCCTCTTCATGGCTAGAAGATCAAGTAGTAAAGAGGTCTTACCCTTGATATCATCCACCCTGAAGATTCTTCCCATGGTATACAATTCATAAATTATCCTTCCAGTCAGAGGTAAAGATGTGATGGCAGTCCTCCCCATGATGGAATTCTCTACGAAGGTCCTCCCCACATCGACACTTCACATTGTTAAGAAGGTCCTCCCTTTACTGATTTAATTATACAAAAGGCATCCTACTGTGAGTAACTTTGGAATATGAGATTAGTCCTTCCTGATTCCTTTTCATTGACAAGTGACATCCTTTCTCAACTAGAATACAATCAAATTAAATGATCATTATCTAAAACACCCTTGGATTGAATACCTTTCAATATGATATAGGAAATCTCCAGATATATGACTCTTTACAATAATGAAATTGGGAAACATCTAAATTGGTCAGACCATGTTGAAGAGCCTTTAGAGAAAGATGAAGAACACATGTTTCTCATAGAGAGACAATTAGCTAAAGAAAATATACCACTCATGTTCTAGCCTTTATCCACACCCCAATACAATATTCCAGAGGAGTTGTTGGAAGGTTGTATGCATTAAATCTACCTAAATGTATGGAACACTCTTTTTCATTTAAATAAAAAAGTATTGAATTAAAATGAATATCCAATCCATGTCAAGGTAATATAATAGATACACTATAAACTTAACTTGGATGCTCTCCTAGATGCATGAAAATAGAAATACTAAAAATAGTAGGGATCCCTTCAACATGAATGTCTCAATGTGTTAAAATATTTTCATTATATGATCACTAATTCCCTATCTAGTGTTTATATCAGAGGATGGGGTGAACATGGAGTAATGCATTACACCTCACTACTCAATTAGAAAAGTTTACCAATAGTGACATTGTGCAATAACATATACTTATAATTTATTTAACAAATGAGATTTGTTCGCAACAAATAAAAAGATTAGTAAAAATCATCTCTGATCAACTCTCAAAGAATTCAATCCAAGAGAGAGTGATCCATTGAAAAACTCCTGCATCAAACAACCAAATATATTGAGTAAGATTCCCTCTTATGAGAGGCATATCATGAAGCATCACAAATATCTTTGTAAATAGGTGGCTCAAGTGAAAATAATACAATGAAACCAACCCATGTTAGAATAATGATCTATAAAATCAATAGATTATGCATGGAAGTAGTATCCATGACAATCCAGGAGAAACCTGATCTCATAGGGCTGGATGATTTTTTAACATAACCTTCTAGTCCAACAAACGATGCTTGGGATGTTGTTAAAATTGAATAGGAGAAATCTCATCCCATAGGGTTGGGGGATTTTTTACCCCAACCTCCTCCTCCTTAACACAAGTTATACTTCTCTCATTTAAGGGGATCACCACATAATGAATCCTCCCAGTTCATTCTACCGTGTGATTTGGTGTCCACATTTGGAACACGCATGATAAAACTTTCTAGATATTCTCTTCAGATCACTATTCATCAAATGATTTCGAGAGGATAGATAAGGAAAGGAAAAAATCCTAGAAGTGGGAACCAATGAAATAAATCTCTCAAATAATATGATGAAATTCCTAAAATGCATTATACATTAGTGAACATTTTTAACACCACCCAAGTAAATGCTACATAACACAAGATCGATACAAAGTAATAGGAGGAGGAGGTTTATATTTACAATACGGTCCCCAAAAAAATTATTGCAGGACGTGTGTATACCCAAATCTATAGGTTTTATATTAATATGAGGATTCCATCAATTTTACACTACTACCTCCTTGATGAGAATCTTCCAAGGACAAGGGTAATGGTAATTCCACACTCCACCTGCCTCTTGAAGAGGTTAAACTCCCCACACTTGAAGAAATATTTTCTTGGTAGGAGGAAGAGATAATGGATTTGATAAAACTAAATGTATAAATACTCCAAGGAAAAATTCCTACCAGATATGTTCTAAAGGAAGTGCCTAAAATCACTCTCCCAACCAGTGTATCTCAACCCAGATGGTTCAGACTAGAAACTGAAATTGAGCCAGAAAATTTGATAAACCTGGGGGACCAATGACCAATATACTTGGACCCCATTACAATAAGATATCATGAGTTCCATCCCTTGGTTACACAAATAGGGTTGGGTTAGGCACATCCTCACAGAGCAGCCCATGTATGCTACCCACTACGGGTACCAATAGAGCTGTCACAAATGTCCCTACCTATTGTTTCCCCTTCTCAAGATAATGTTCAACCATATATCCCTTAAGGGATTATCAATACCATTGATTAATTGGAATTTTTATTGGAATATATGGAAGAATGGTGTCCAACAATGTAATTAGAAAGGAACCCTTACCCCGAATGGGTTGATCTGACCCCTCACCGACTGAGCTTTGGGAACCCTACATTTCTAATTTTCAATAGCTTGGGGGAATCAGAGAAGCATTTGATACATTTCATGTTCTAATATAATCCCATTGGGGGGACCCCTACAAAATAATAAATAGTGAAATTAAGGTTCTTTGTATAAACACTGTGAGGGCTAGCCTTCATAGAGTATACCAGTTTTCTGGCTTAGTCGATCATGGGATGAGAAGATCTCCATCGAAAATTTCTCTTTCAATTCAGCTCAATGCTATTAAAGATGACAGTCCTAGACCTATATAACTAAAAAAAGTGGGAGAATGAGAGTTTATCAGATTTTATTGCTCGGTGGAAGGGTTTTACCTACTCTATAAACCTAACCCCCCCCATAATATTTTTTGTCCATCTATATAGAGAATATTTGCGATGAGGTACACACACTGATCATCCGTGTGAAATAAACAGATGGGTTTTGAGATCTCTCCATAATTTCTCAATGATTGGAAGATTCCATATTGAGAACTAAATCCAATTCCTAAATAATTATTTTGTCTAAAGTGAAGATAACATGGAAAGAGGAGGCTTCCACAGTCACGCTTAAACTATCCCATGCACTAGTTCCATCTCCAATGGCCGCACCATATCATGCGGTACCCCCACCTAAGATTCAACAACAAATCTAACCTCATCAGGATGAAAAAATGGAGAAGATTCAAACCCATATTGTGTAACTAATGAAGTAATGATAACGTCTTTGAATACTTCATTGCAACTTTGGAGAACAACTTGCTCAAGTTCCCAAAACTAAGAGGCCCGATCAGTCTAATCTCAAGGATATCCCAAATTATTTCCTCTATAAAAAAATATTGGGTCACACCATCTAGGAATTACTTTTTTAAAATAAATAATATAAAAAAATGGTGGAGTCTAGGCAATTAAAGCTGGGAAAACCACCTTAGCATGTGGAATGTGTTTCTGCCGCTAATCTAGAGGAAGAGAGTGAATAGAAAGAAGTTACTGGTAATAATGGGAATAGATTTAGGGATTGGATGACTCCAACTAAAATCAACCAAACTCACTCTATCCTTAAAGAATAGTTGAAGCAACCAACTATGACCCCAAAAAATTTCACTATGGAATGACCAACCCCATCGAAACTATAGTCCCCTAAAGTCCAGTCTTCTAAAAAACAACATGGGTGGAAGAGCGGGAAGAAATTTACGAAGATGAATATATAAAAAATTTCAAAGTTATCCTTTACTCTCATATTTCATGCCTCCAATCTCAAAACCATAGTCACTGCCCCACAAAAAGGTATCACAAGTATTGATTCATGAGATATAATCATCATCAGATGATGAATTAATCATTGGTTCCATTAATGTTGTTAACTTAATGGATCCCTTCTCAGATGAAGATTATAGACATGAAATTGAGTTCCCTACATCCGATTGGGGAATTAAGGGAAGTGGCCACAAAATCCAAGGATACAGGGGAATACACTATCATAGAAAAAACTAATACTTTAGTCACATCCCTACTCGGACTGTCTATGCTACCAAAACATATGGGAGATCCCTTCAATGAGTCCAGAAGGAGTAGGAATGTTCCCGCACATATTCCATGATTTGAATAGACACGATCATCCTATAAAATTGACTAATGGGGATATTGTCGTCAAATAAACCTCAACACATAGACATACCTAATCGAACTAACCTACCAAGGACAAGAGTTTCTTTAACTACTATTCCAAAAGATGATCTATCTATGCCAAGTGTTTCAGTTCATAAAGCTACTATGAGAGATAGTCCTCATGCTGGGGAGTAGAGACCTTCAGCCTAGAAGCATGAAATTCTAATGTAATTGGCCTTGGTGCAGACCATTTTTTCAATCCTAGATGATCTATGACTATCAAAAAACCTTTGAGAAGCACTCATGGAATATTTTATAAGCCCTAAAGAGTTTGAAACTGAATTTTCCACTACTGAAATTTATTATTCAGACATTGATGCCACAAAATTCCATACAATAATCTCTTTGATGGAGAGAGATAAAGGTAATATCATTTAGTGACACATCATACACTTATATGTGTCTATTTGGATAAATGAAATTGATATTTGACATAATTTCATTGATAATGGCACAGGAGTCAAACTCATTCTAGTTGGAACACTTCATTGATTGGGTTACAATGAGGCCCACTTGTCCCCTTATACTCGAACACTACATGGTTATGACAAAAGTGAACCAAAGAATCTCATCATAATCAAGTCCAGGGATCATTTTAAAGATGTCATATCTAACTCAAAATTTTAGGATGTACAAAAAGACATAACCTTCAACATTATTCTAGTATGTTTTTGGTTTCTTCAGCACATTTAAGTTCCCTTGTCATACCATTAGTTCCTCAAATATTGAACTGATGATCAAATTGGGACATTTCATGGTGATAAATCCACATTTGAATCCTGAGAATCATAATACATTGATGAGGGACTATACTATAGGGAATGGGAACAACCCATAACTAATGGTGTCACCCTATTTACTTCCCTAAACAACCTATAAATTCCCTCGACTAATCCCTTAAAATATCTCGCTGAGGAATATATGTTTCCCATTAATCAGATTAAAGGTATGGGCTCAAATTCAGAAACATATTCAGAAATCTTCATGATATAAAACCTGAAGAAGCACTAAAAAGATCCATGCCACATCAAATGAGTCATAAAAGGATGTCATGTCTCCTAAAGAGAGTAAATATACCCCTCTATCCGTCACCTCCCCTAAAAATTTCAAAGAGACCCCACATTATTAGCTGGGTCAGAGGAAGCTTCTTTACCTTCCAAATGTTAAAATGTTGACTCCCATACTAACTCTGAGAAAGTGCCTTCATCACCTAATTCCCCTAAAATTAAGGTAGTAGTGGAAGAAGAAGAGTAAGAGTAAGAGGAAGGGGAAGGGGAAGAGGACATAAAGGATACCCCTCTAATATTTTAGGAGGGTGTCTCTACCACCATTGAAAAACTCAAACAAATAAACCCAAGTATAGAAGAGGACCCATGGACCATATTAATCAGTGTAGACATGTATTCCTAAGAACAAGGGGTATATACCTCCTCTATGAAGCAGTATTAGGATGTATTTTCCTATAATTACATAGAAATTATAGAACTCGATTCTGAGGTGGCTACTCACCACTTGGGCATGCCAGAAAATCACTGGGGGATATAAATAGGCATCCTAAAGAACACACCTAACTCACACTGCTAAAATTGAGGCTTAATTTCTCAATATTATCAAGGTTAATTTCATTTGGGAAGTATGGTATCTGAAATGGATAGCTAAAATCATTCTAATAAAGAAGAATAATGGAAAAATCAGGGTCTATATCGACTTCATAGACCTCAATTAGAACTATCACAAATTTGACTTCTTGGTTTTGATTAAATAACTTCTGATCAATAAAATGGCTAGTTATCAAGACCTCTATTTTATGGAATCCTATTCTTAGTATAATAAAATTTGAATGGCATAATAATATGAAGAATCCAACACCTTCAGTTCCCCATAGGGATTATTTTTCTTTTAGGTAATTCCCTTTAGCTTGAAGAATTCTAGGGTTACATATCAACATTTTATGCATCACATATTCAAACCCTTATTGGAAAATCTTTTCAAATGATATGTTTTTTATCTAGTGGTAAATAAACGACAAATTTCTAAAAAGTTGGTTGATCTTGAGACTATACTTAACTAAATGCGATCAAAAATCCTAAAGATAAACCCATTGAAAAGTAATTTTGGAGATACCTTAGGAAAATTTCCCATATTCATTGTATTCTATCATGTCATCGAAGTTGACCTCAAGAAGATCAATCCCATTCTAGGTATGTCACCTCCTCGAAACCTCAATGTGTTGAGAGGATTGTAGGGACACCTTACCTATATATGAAACATTATTGAAAACCTCATAGGAAAGTATTTAACCTTTATCAAGCTAATGAAAATGGGGGTTACATATATATGGTATGAGGACTCATAGGAACCATTCAATAGTCTCAAGAAACATCTCTTGATTCCACTATTATCAATTCCACCTGTTGAGGAGAAACCAATCATTCTGAATGTGATAGCTCTAGAGTGATCATTGGGTGATTTACTTGGACAAAAGAATGATACTAATAATGAAAAAAAACCTTTATTGTATTAGTGGAACCATGATAAAAAATGAGAATCATTATTCAGATATTGAGAAGATCTTCCTGGAATTAATATTCACGGTTTAGAAGCTAATTCGAAACCTACAACACCATGAGGTACATTTATTCTATAAAAACCCCAATCAGATATATCCTCAGACTTCCAATGTAAATTTTGATGTTTAGAATAATGGGTGGTTATCTTGCAGAAGTTTTAGATTCTATTCATTCCTTAGAAAGCGGTAAAAGGGAATTCTTTGACATAATTCCTTAAAGAACATCCATCTATAAAAATGACATTGTTAAATACAAAATTTCCTGATGAAGAGATATTATCTATTCAAGATAGCCCATATAATTGGTAAATGTATTTCAATGGTGTATATAGAAGCCCTCCATGGAAGATAATAGAATACCCCAAGCTCAAAAAAGTCATGTTTGGAGTCGTTCTCATTTCTCCAACAAATGCAACATTTCCTTATTCATTCCTGTTTTCATAAATCTACGAACAATGAGGCATAATATCATACCCTCATTATAGGGATATATTTGGTGCTTTAAATTCCACTGGACCACTTAAAGGTGAAAGGCAATTCAGATTTGGTAATCAGGTAGATCAATGGTGATTATTCCATTAGAAAGTAAGATATAATGACCTCTATTGACATTGATTTAGGAATAATAGAATAATTCCCCTCGGAGCTGACATTGACTCACGTATGATAACATAATTTCTAGGATGATGCATTGGCAGAAAAAACAACAACATTGGAATATCCAGATCAATATGAAATAATCATCAACATCATGAATCAATGAATGGTGTCACCTTTTACTCATGTCAACATGGAATAAATCAATGAGGATAATTGCATCCTTGAACTAGATGGTCCTACAACTATTTGGATGATACCCATTGTGGATTACGTCCAGAATGATGTGTTCTCATTAGAAAAGTTCAAAAAATGGAAAATCTGATGATGTGTGACCAACTTCACTCTTTATGATATGCCAAATCACTATAAAGTCCTCTATAAATGAGGTTTTGATGGATTCCTTATTAGTAAACTTTATGGAGAAGAGAATACTTCCATTATGAAATAAGAACATAAAAGCGCCTATGGTTCCCATGAGTCAAGGTTCAAGATTTAAAATTAGATAAGAAGGCTTGAATATATTTGGCCTCCAATGATGAAGGACTGCATAAAATTCACCAAGAAGTGTCATTCCCACCAAGTGAACACCAACTTTATCCATAAAACCTCAAAGTTTCTACACATATAAAAATACTTCTAGCTATTTTCCATATGGGTAGTGGATGTTTTATTGTTATATCCTTTATATATAATCAAGAATTTCAAATACACTCTCACTACTACTGACTTCTTCTCTAAATGGGATGAAGAAATACCCCTCAAATAATTTGGGACCAAAATCATTTTCATCTTTTTAAAATCCAACATCATACTAGATTTGGTGTCCCTCGTATAATATTTATGTAAAATGGAACCAATATTAATTCTTCAGAATTGGGTAAGTTATATCAAGAGTATAATATCAAATCCAACAATTTTTCTTATTATCATGTAGTGTAAAATGGATAGATATAGGCCTCCAATAAGACCATATCAAACATAATATAGAATATAGTGGATAAAAACAAAAATCCTTGTCCTGAAAAGAACTTGAACACCTTGTGGGACTACCAAACAACAACCTACACCACCACACAAGAAACCCATTATTCACTGGTATATGGGGAAAAAGTAGTATTGCTTGTTGAGGTATAATTTCCCTTAATCCACATTTCCATATGTGATTACATATTTTTATATGATAAATCCAAAAAATGGTTGGATGGGTTGGAGAGAATTTATGAGAAAAGACTACATAGTCGACATTATTTGTAGGTCCACCAAAATCAGATAGTGTGGGATTTTAATAACAGGGTTTTCCTCTACTATTTCCTCCAAGGAGAGATTGTACAGGTCTACAGGATCCAGATGATACCAGGAAAGAAACCTCCAAATATTGAGATAAAATTGGTGGGACCTTATTTTATACACAAGGTCCACTATAATTGAGTTTTTTCCTTGATCTTGATGGATGGAGAGTTTTTTACAACCCCTACCAATGCAAGATTCATCAAGAAAAAATTTATGAGATAAAGAAACTATTTCTTCATTTTCGTATAATTTTAAAAATTCATGTTTCTGATCATCTTTATTGATTCATGTTAAACTGCATAGCATCATTGTTCCTATATGAATGGCCTTAAAAGGTAAAAAATTTAGTCCTCTTTATATGATCGAAAATTAAAAGACATTATAATATGAGTTATGAGACTCTAAAAAAATATCCCAATATCCTAGTCACAAGATGTTAAACTATAAGACAATTTCCCTTACTCATGATGTGAAACTTCATGGTTCACATCCTTGTTACATGATATAAAACTTCATAACATTTCAGTTTGTGCTAGAGTGGATCACAATATTTGGTACTGGCCTCCCACCACACCTCCTTCCAAAACAACATATGGCTTGATTTCAATCTCAATGGGATACATAGTGTTGGTCGGAGTGGTTTACTCAAGAGGGGGGTGAATTGAGTACCAATTAAAATTTCTATATTTAAAAGCAGTGTCTTAAAGACCCCCAAATAAAATAATAAATTAAACTGTAGTGAATTTATATTAAAGTAGAGATTCTGTTAGGTTCTCAAGGGATTGATTAATTACCAGTTAATCAACACAGGAGTGTGTGATTATCTTTTGAAACTAACTTACTAATCTACACTTAACATAAACACTTGCTAATTTAATTATCAAAGTAATCTTTAAAAACAGTATTGGTTTTAAAGTGATTAGCAGCGGAATAAAACTTTGAAATAGATGGCACAACAATGTAACCAAGAGGTTCAGTCTCAAGCCGAGACTTAGTCCTCTCAAAAGTTTATATAAAAATGATCCACACCCTGGATCGGGGTTCAACAGTTTACAACTGTCCAGGTCCAAGACCTCTACCACTGTTCTTCGTGGGAAACAGTACAACAGCAACCAGCTGTCCAGGTCACACATGACCTCTACCACAGTTCTTCGTGGGAAAGAAAGAATGAAAGAGTTTTGTAAGGATTTACAGATCCTTCAGTTTGAGTACAGGAGACAGTGTATGTGTTAGATATAGCAGATAACACACACTGCTCGAAATGAGTGGTAATAAATCACAGAACAAGAGATGTAGAGTTTAGAGATGGTTCTGGTGATTTCAGTATAGCTCTGGACTCCTTTGGATTCGATTAGAAGTGAGTCTGAGTCCTCTTCTTGTTTCTGTTGAGAAACAGAGTGTCGTATGCTCCAGGTTCACAGGTGGTGAGAATGTAGTCGATGAAGTTCTTCTTGTATGCACAGAACACTCCTCGAGTATGCTTGATTGTCTATGAGCTTCTCTGTGTTCCTCTTGTGCTTGTGTCGCTTTTGGTATAATGGATGCACCGCACTTTTCTGGTTCGCTTCTTGTTGTTTGTTTTCTTCACACGTTCGCATATTTCTGGTATGTAGTCTTCTCGTATTTATCTCCCATCAGGGGACAGAAAAGATTTCTTTTCAGCAGGTACGAGGTACGGGTTCCTGACATCCGACAACCTTTATCAGATATTTGACAAATCATTAAAATGTATGATATGACCGTTAGATAGATTAAATATAGGAAATAAAGAAATTCAAACAGTGAGTTGAGTGATCGGTAGGTAATCAGCATCGGTAGCTTGAACATCGGTAGCTTGAACATCGGTATCTTGATGTCATTAGTTGCTTTGACTCTATTGGTGGCTCTATGCGTCGGTTGGTACATGCATCGGTAGCTCCATGCGTCGGTAGGTACATGCATCGGTAGCTCCATGTGTCGGTAGGTACATGCATCGGTAGCTGAGTCTATCGGTAGCTTCGTCCATCAGTGACTTATTCCATCGGTAGCTATTTATACTTACACCGGTAGCTCTACGTTTGTATCGGTAGCCGTATTTATAAGTACATCGGTAACTCTGTGTTAAGTCTATCGGTAGCTGTCTGTCGGTAGACTAAGTCTATCGGTAGACTGGTTACCGGTAGCTCTTTATCTGTAGCTATAGACAGATTACTTATCTGTTTTATGCAGAACACATCTGATTGTGTTAGAATCAATTTATACCTTGTATGAACATGGATAAATGATGATTAACATATTCCAAAGACTATTTTAAAGATTATTATTGGTTTGATCACAGATTTAAAAGAATTAAAGTATAGATCAACAATACTTAACAATATCATAGAGAATGAAGACATAATTGGGATTTTCAACACATATGAGTACATGATTGAGATTATCAAAATAGGTGAGGTCAACAATCTCCCCCTTTTTGATAATCACAATTTATGATATGGGCAGTTAACATAGTGAAAATATAATAGTAAAGAGTATAATATTGAATTCAATTTTCTCAGAGAAAACAACATCATAGATAATAGAAATAGTATGATATAGACATAAGTTATCAGAGGTAAAAATAATAAGGTACTATATAGACATAAGGTATCAGAGATAAAAAATGGAAACAAAACAAAGGATAATGCGTTTCCCCTTATGCCTTATTTTTCTCCATTGAAAATATTTCTCATTTTGTTCTCCTCCTTATTCTCGCATAAAAAGTTTCTCCCCCTCTCTTATTGTTCTCCCCCTTTGTGATAATCAAAAAGTGGGAAAGCATATATATATATATATAGGAGAGAAATAGAACAAAGAGAAGTAAAAAGTGTTCTGTATTATAGTAGTCAAAAAGTACAACAAAAACAGATTACAAAGGAATTCCTATCAAAAAGCTTGGCCACTGGTTCAATCCGCATCTGCAATGTGAGATTTTCCTTTGGGATCAGAAAGATGCTCGGGTGGTGAGGATTCAGGTGGAGTTTTGGGAATGCCAGAAAAGATTAAAGGAGGCTGGGCCACTGACACAGAGTCAGGCTTGAAGGTTGAAGATTTTTGGGTGATCATTGGTTTGAGGCTTTGAATGGCTTGAACAGGAGTCAGCTGGACTGAGGAAGCAGCTGAGGCAGAAGCAGGCAAAGCAGGAGGGATGATGACTGGTCTAGCATCAACATGCAAGAAGGGCAGCAGCAGATTTCTAAAATCCATAATAATTCCTCCTCCTCTTTCCATAGCAGAGATGAAATCATCTTTGTTCTCCATGAATTTCTCTAAGGCAGGAGTCAGTTCTCTCAGCTTGCTCACTTGTTCTCTGAAGGCTTGAGTGACTGGAGGGAGCTTCATGTGTTCCAACATTAGCTTGAAGTGGTGTTCGAGTTGATGCTTGGTGAAAATTTTGGAGAAGTAGTAGTCCACTTTGCTTTTTATGGCTTCTTGAGAGGCAGAGGCTTCTCTCATAAAATCTTGAACTATTTTCATGATTTCTCTGGCAGAATCCCTTGTAGAAAGCACCACTCGGCTTAACTCTGATGAGTCCCCAGAACCACTGGTAGGAATAGAACCAATCTCCTCCTTCAAGATTGCTCGAACTGAGTTCATATCAACTGATGGTTTGGATGTGAGAGGGCCAAGAGAGAAGGAAACAGTTTCTTTAAAACTCTGTGATAAACCACTGATTAGGCTTTGAACTTGAGAGTCTTGTAATTGAACATGATCCTTCACTGAGGTTTTGAAACTTTCAAACACTGAGACAAACTGGCTGACTACACTCTTCACATAGGCTAGGTCCTTGTCAGCTTGAGACTTGGAGCTCATATAGGAATCCAAAGCAACCACTGATGTCTTGAGAGCTTCCAGATCAGCTTCGATTCTTGAAGACTGAGTCTGGAATTATTTCACTTCTTCCAAAAGCTCAGACATAAAGGAAGATAAATTACAAGCCAGAGATAGCTCGAAGGATCTCTCTAGCACTTTCATTTCTTCATAAAAGATTTCCTTCATCTCAGCAACTGAAGCATTGAATGATTCTTTTATCTCATCCTTCATGGATTCAAGATCTGATTTGGAGACAAAATCACTTGAGACAACTGCAGCAGATCCCCTTGCTGAGGCCAAATTAACTACAGAAGTAGTCATTATTGAATTGATTGAGGATGCAAGAGAGGTTTCCATTAGCTTCACTTCTTCAACAAAACTGGATTTGAGGTCCTCTTTCAGCTTAGTCAAATCATGAAATCTGACCACATCGTCTGGCAACAACTCAGCAGCAAGATCATAATTGGTCTTTGGTCTATCCACAGACATCTCATTGTCAGAATCTGGATAATCCAATCCACAGACTATAAACCCTGGGTCTTCTACCCAGTCTCCAAGCTCAACAGCTACTGTAACATTTCCAAGCACAGACTGATGCTCCCCCTCAATGGGTGCATTCTCATGTATCACAACAGCCTTTTCTGCTGGCCGTTCTTCATCAGAATCTTCTACCACAAGTTCTACAGGTGCAGCATCTAGAAGATCTTCTGATACAGGTACAACTTCTTCTCTATCTCTTTCTTCTTCAGCAGCAGGTATAGCTGAGTTTCCAATTAAGGGACTCATACTTAACCTACCAGAAGCAGGCGATTCAAAAGCATTCTCCTTTTCCTCTTCTTCTTGGTGAGGTACAGACTGGTCTTCCTCATAAGTAGGCAAAACTTCCTCTACTTTTCCTTTCCTAGAATAAACCAGTTCTGCAACAGGACTTGGGGGCAAGTCTGGATCTCCTCCAACATCCATAGGAGCTTCTTCTTCTTCTTCTTCTTCTATCTCATCACTATAAGCAGGTTCCTCTTCATCAGGTCTTAGACTCGGATCTCTCATATCCTTTGGTCTTGAGGGATAATCCACAGGATTAAACCTATCATAGATTTTCTGATCATCACTGACCCATTCTCCCTTCCATGGGTTCCAGTTAATTTTCATATACTTGCAAACAGTCGAGGTGATGCAGAAATTGTTCTTGACTACAACTGTCTCATCCTGAGACTCAGCTATTTCTTTCACTTTTATCATCACTGAAATCAGCTTGGCAAAGAACAAAGCATTGGTCTTTGACTTTGGTCTAATCATGTCTTCCATTTGAAGCATCAACAATCTGCACAGATTAACTTTTACACCATGTCTTAGCAAATGAAGAAGATAGATATCTTGATATCTCAGATTTTCAAAATCTCCTCTCCTCGGTATCAACACATGCTGAACAAATTTGAAAAGCAGTCGATTCTCTCCATCCATTTCAGCAGCTACCACTTGCCTTTGATTTCCATTCCCAGTCAGCTCTTGTAAAGCGGTCTCATAATCAAAAATGTCACTACTAGGTGGCATTGCTCTTGATACATACCCAGAGACACCTTCATGTGGTACTTTTAAACTCTCAGCCCACTCTACTGAAGAAAAAGACATCTCTTTTCCATTTACAAAAGAGCTTACCCGATTCTCATTCTCAGACTTCTCAAAGGTTACAAACTCATAGAACTGCTTTACCAATTTCGGGTAGTATGGGCCATTGTTATTCGAGAAACAGTCCACCCATTTTTGGTCTTCCAGAATCTCGAGCACTAAGTATTTGCTAGGCAGTAGCCATTCCACGCACAGTTCCTTCTTGATTACTATATCTCTATTCTGCAAGTGAGGATTCACTGGTCGCCTTCCCGATCTAGTTTTGACTTCACTAGCACTGGCTTTATGCTGTGTCTTCTGCTTCTTAGCATTTGGTTCTGCACTTTCATCTCTGACGATAGGAAGCTTGGTTTTTTCCATCGCGGGTTTAGGGTTCTTGGTCGATTTGGGTGCTAAGGTTCGAAGGTGAGAGATTTTGAGCTCGGTGAGGTAAGAAGTGGCTTAGACTTAGTTTTATCATTTAGGAATTCCAAATAAACGATTAAAATAGAGTAATAAAGTAAAATAAAACGATTCGTATTCTTGGCGGCAGACAGAAGTTTTAAACTTTGCATCGGTGTGAGTTAATCATCGGTGACAAAAACAAATCGGTGAGAGTTGTACATCGGTGAGAATTTTTACGTCGGTGAGAAACTTACATCGGTGAGCATTTTCACGTCGGTGAGAAACTTACATCGGTGAGAATTTCACATCGGTGAGAATTTTCACATCAGTGAGAATTTCACATCGGTGAGAATTTCACATCGGTGAGAATTTCACATCAGTGAGAATTTTCACGTCGGTGAGGAGTTTACATCACTGAGAATTTTCACATCGGTGAGAATTTCACATCGGTGAGGATTTTACATCACTGAGAATTTTCACACCGGTTGTGATTAAACATTCCCAGTTCATGTCTTATGAAACTTAGCCTATCCGAACTTAAAGGTTTAGTGAAAATATCAGCCAATTGATGTTCAGTGCCAATAAATTCAAGAGAAATATCACCTTTTTGATAGTGATCTCTTAGGAAATGGTGTCTTACATCTATGTGTTTGGTTCTAGAGTGAGATACAGGATTCTTAGAGATGTTTATTGCACTGGTGTTATCACAGTTGATTGAAACATGTTTAAAAACATATCCATAGTCCAAAAGAGTGTGTTTCATCCACAGAATTTGTGCACAGCAACTACCAGCAGCTATATATTCTGCTTCAGCAGTAGATAATGCAACTGAGTTCTGTTTCTTACTACACCAAGAAACTAAGGATTTTCCAAGCAAATGACATGTTCCTGATGTGCTTTTTCTATCTAACTTACAACCAGCAAAGTCAGCATCTGAATAACTCATTAACTCAAAGGATTGTCCTTTTGGGTAAAACAAACCTAAGTTAACCGTGTGTTTGAGATATTTAAAAATTCTTTTAACAGCAAGAAAATGAGATTCTTTTGGGTTAGCTTGAAATCTAGCACACATACACACACTAAACATAATATCAGGTCGACTAGCAGTAAGATAAAGTAAACTACCAATCATACCTCTGTAATTTGTTTGATCAACTGGTTTCCCAGTTTCATCTGCATCCAATTTACAGGTAGTACTCATAGGAGTTTCACTTTCCTTGATACTATCCAGACCAAAACGTTTTAAAAGATCCTTTGTATATTTACTTTGATTCAAAATAATACCATTTTCATTTTGAAATACTTGAAATCCAAGAAAGTACTTAAGCTCTCCCATTAAGCTCATTTCAAATTCATTTTGCATACTTTTTGAAAAATCAGTACATAAAGAGTGTTTAGAAGATCCAAAAATAATATCATCAACATATATTTGTACAACTAAAACATCTTTAGAAATTCTTTTAATAAAAAGAGTTGGATCAGCAATCCCTTTGGTAAAACCTTTTGAAATAAGGAAATTGCTAAGTCTATCATACCAAGCTCTTGGAGCTTGTTTTAAACCATACAAAGCTTTAGAAAGTTTAAAAACTTGATTTGGAAAATGGGGGTTAGCAAATCCAGGTGGTTGTTCTACAAAAACATCTTCAATTATAAAACCATTTAGAAATGCACTTTTTACATCCATTTGATATAACTTGAAATCCAGATGTGCAGCATATGCAAGTAAGATCCTAATGGCTTCTAGTCTAGCTACAGGTGCAAAAGTTTCCTCATAGTCTATGCCTTCTTCTTGACTATATCCTTGTGCAACTAGTCTAGCTTTGTTTCTAACTATATTTCCAGATTCATCTACTTTATTTCTAAAAACCCATTTTGTGCCTATTGTCAAAGTGTCCTTGGGTCTGTCAACTAATTCCCAGACTTTGTTTCTTTCAAACTGATTTAATTCTTCCTGCATAGGTATTACCCAGAATTCATCATTGATAGCATCATTGATATTTTTGGGTTCCAGCTGTGAAAGAAAGGCTTGATGTTCAACCTGGTTTCTTAGAGAAGCTCTAGTTTGTGTTCCTCTATCCAGATTACCAACAACAGCTTCTAAAGGATGATTCTTTAGAATCCTCGTTGATCTAGTAAAGGTTGGACTAGAAATTTCAGGTTCATCTATAGGTTCGGGTTCAACAGAAGCAGATTCTGGAGAAAGTCCAGAACTGGATACTTTTATAACAGGTTCTTCAGATTTATCATTAAGGTCCAGAATAGACAAATCTTCTTCAAGATTTTCAAGAGAGGTTTTAGGCTCATGTGGATCAGTTTCATCAAACTTGATGTGAACAGATTCTTCCACACATTTGGTTTTCTTATTGAATACTCTATAGGCTTTACTTGAAATAGAGTAACCCAGAAAAATTCCTTCATCACTTTTGGAAGCAAACTTATCCAAATTATCTTTAGTATTCAGAATAAATACTTTGCAACCAAAAACTTTAAAGTAATTAACCTTGGGCTTTCTATTGTTCCACAATTCATAAGGGGTTTTCTTAAGAACTGGTCTAATCAAGACTCTATTAATAACATAACAAGCTGTATTTACAGCTTCAGCCCAAAAATAAATAGGCAGGTCATATTCATTGAGCATGGTTCTAGCAATTTCTTGAAGAGTTCGGTTTCTTCTTTCTACTACACCATTCTGTTGGGGTGTTCTAGGGGCAGAGAAGTTATGAGTATAGCCATTGTGTGAGAAATAAGATTCAAAATCTTGATTTTCAAACTCACGACCATGATCACTTCTCAGGGTCTTAATCTTGAGTCCACTAAGGTTCTCTACAGACTTGGAGTATTTGACAAAGTAAGAACAAGCTTCACTTTTGTGAGCTAGAAAATATACCCAAGTATATCTAGAAAAGTCATCTACAAGAACATAAACATAGTGCTTCCCATTTAAACTAGAAACTCTTGATGGTCCAAACAAATCCATGTGAACCAATTCAAGTGGTTGAGAAGTTGAAACTTCTTTCTTTGATTTAAAAGAAACTTTGTGTTGTTTTCCCTTTTGACAGGGGTTACACACTCTATCATTTGGGAATTCTAACTTAGGTAGATCTCTAACTAGGTTTTTCCTAGAAAGTTTTCTAAGTGAGTGAATGTTGCAATGTCCTAATCTTCTATGCCATAGCCAAGATTCTTTATGAAAAGCATTCAAACAATTAATATTCTGCTTAGCTAAAGAATTCAGATTAACAGCATAAACATTTTCATTTCTTAAGGCAGAAAATACCAAAACATTCTTAGAATCAAAAACTTTGCAAGAATCATTTTCAAATTTAACGTGAAAACCATCATCACATAACTGAGAAATACTTAATAAATTGTATTTAAGGCCATCAACAAATAAAACTTTAGAAATAAAAATTGAATCAGTGTTACCAATCTGGCCTAGGCCGATGATTTTCCCTTTTGAGTTATCACCAAAGGTGACAAAGCCTCCATCAACTTTTATTAAACTCTTGAAACAAGAGAAGTCTCCTGACATATGTCTTGAACATCCACTGTCCAAGTACCATGTCTCTTTACAGGAGATCTTTAAGCAAGTTCCCTACAAAACAGATTTAGATGGGAGATGATTTTGGTACCCAGATTTTCTTGGGTCCAGACAGGTTAGCCAATAACACTTTAGGTACCCATATTTGTCTAATGGGTCTCATATAATTTGTAGAATTGACATGCTTTGAAAGATAAACTTTATTAGATCCATAGCTATGTATATAACTGGTTGAAACATATGAAGTTCCAAAATTACCTTCATTCTGTCCAGATTTAGAAATGAATCTAGTTTTAGCAATTTTCCTTTGTCCAGGTTGGTATCCTATACCAGTAGTATATTTAGGTGCTACTTGCTTTCCTAGCATCTGTGTTAGAGTATTCTTGCCATTGGTGAACTTCTCTAAGTCTTTTCTAAGTTGCTCATTTGACAGTTTCAGTTCTGTATTTTCTTTTAACAGTTGAGCATTTTTCTCTTTTTCAATAGTAAGTTCGGTTTTAACTGTAGTGGTGAGAGCATGATGTTTCTTTAATGACTTGTATTTATCCTTAAGTTCATTACATGTCTCTTCCAGCATATCACAGTATTCAAACAGTTCAGATTTAGACATGTTATCACCTTCAGAATCATCTCCAGAATAATATGAATTTGAAGCAGGAGTTTCAGCAGTTACCTCAGAAGTGTTTGCCATAAAGCACATGTTGGCTCGATTCCTTTCAGAGTCTGAAGATTCAGCTTCACTTGTGCTGTCTTCTGAAGCACTCCAAGTAGCCTTCATAGCTTTCTTAAACTTATTGTCCTTATATTCATATTTCTTTTTATATTTCATCTTTGGACAGTCGGCTTTAATGTGTCCTTTTCTCTTGCACTCATAGCAGACAACATCATCTGATTTGTCATTCTTCTTCCAGTCCTTTTTCCATTTGCCTTGGTGATCATACTTACCCTTATAATTTGTTTTTCTAAAGAACTTGTTTTTCCTATAAAATTTCTTAAATCTTCTAGCAATGTGAGCCATCTCAGCATCACTGTCAGAATCACTTCCACTGTCTTCACAACTTGAACTTTCAACTACAGCTTGAAGCTTTTCCTTGTCCTTATTCTTTGAAGTTGAGGATTTGAAAGCAACAGACTTTCTTGCAGGTTCATTTTCTTCCTCTTTGTTCACTTTAAGCTCTTCTTCATACATCATCAGCTTGCTAATTAGTTCCTTGAAAGGTAGAGCAGCTATGTCACATGATTCTCTGATTGAGACAGATGTGCCTCTCCATCTATCAGGTAGACATCTCAAAATTCTCATAATTTGTTCCTTCGATGAGACATCCTTTCCCAGCGAAATCATTGTATTGACAATTTCATTGAACCTGAGATACATGTCAGAAATGGGTTCGTCAGGCTTCATTTTAAAATTATCATACTTGATAGTATAAGTGTTCAATCTCATTTCTTTCACATTAGTTGTTCCTTCATGAGAAATAGCTAAGGTATCCCAAATTTCAAAAGCAGTTTTACATGCAGAAATTCTATTAAACTCTTCATCTCCTAGAGCACAGTACAAGGCATTCATAGCTTTACAGTTGTTATTGTAAGCAGTCTTTGTAGGTTCATCCCAAGTAGATCTAGCAGTAGTAGGAATTTTGTATTCTGATTCAATAGCAGTCCAAATATCAAAACCTATGCTTTCTAGATGGATTTTCATTTTCAGCTTCCACTGAGCATAATTAGTTCCATTGAAGAAAGGTGGCCGGTTAGTAGCAGCACCCTCAAGTCTATTGTCCATGATGAGAAAATTTTAAAGAGATAAAAATTTAGAAATAACAGAAATTTTAAGAACTTTAAAATACAACTAAAATCACAGTTCAAAAGCAGAGTACTTTTAAAAAGTATTTTCAACCTCTGATACCAAGTGTTGGTCGGAGTGGTTTACTCAAGAGGGGGGTGAATTGAGTACCAATTAAAATTTCTATATTTAAAAGCAGTGTCTTAAAGACCCCCAAATAAAATAATAAATTAAACTGTAGTGAATTTATATTAAAGTAGAGATTCTGTTAGGTTCTCAAGGGATTGATTAATTCCCAGTTAATCAACACAGGAGTGTGTGATTATCTTTTGAAACTAACTTACTAATCTACACTTAACATAAAAACTTGCTAATTTAATTATCAAAGTAATCTTTAAAAATAGTATTGGTTTTAAAGTGATTAGCAGCGGAATAAAACTTTGAAATAGATGGCACAACAATGTAACCAAGAGGTTCAGTCTCAAGCCGAGACTTAGTCCTCTCAAAAGTTTATATAAAAATGATCCACACCCTGGATCGGGGTTCAACAGTTTACAACTGTCCAGGTCCAAGACCTCTACCACTGTTCTTCGTGGGAAACAGTACAACAGAAACCAGCTGTCCAGGTCACACACGACCTCTACCACAGTTCTTCGTGGGAAAGAAAGAATGAAAGAGTTTTGTAAGGATTTACAGATCCTTCAGTTTGAGTACAGGAGACAGTGTATGTGTTAGATATAGCAGATAACACACACTGCTCAAAATGAGTGGTAATAAATCACAGAACAAGAGATGTAGAGTTTAGAGATGGTTCTGGTGATTTCAGTATAGCTCTGGACTCCTTTGGATTCGATTAGAAGTGAGTCTGAGTCCTCTTCTTGTTTCTGTTGAGAAACAGAGTGTCGTATGCTCCAGGTTCACAGGTGGTGAGAATGTAGTCGATGAAGTTCTTCTTGTATGCACAGAACACTCCTCGAGTATGCTTGATTGTCTATGAGCTTCTATGTGTTCCTCTTGTGCTTGTGTCGCTTTTGGTATAATGGATGCACCGCACTTTTCTGGTTCGCTTCTTGTTGTTTGTTTTCTTCACACGTTCGCATATTTCTGGTATGTAGTCTTCTCGTATTTATCTCCCATCAGGGGACAGAAAAGATTTCTTTTCAGCAGGTATGAGGTACGGGTTCCTGACATCCGACAACCTTTATCAGATATTTGACAAATCATTAAAATGTATGATATGACCATTAGATAGATTAAATATAGGAAATAAAGAAATTCAAACAGTGAGTTGAGTGATCGGTAGGTAATCAGCATCGGTAGCTTGAACATCGGTAGCTTGAACATCGGTAGCTTGATGTCATTAGTTGCTTTGACTCTATCGGTGGCTCTATGCGTCGGTTGGTACATGCATCGGTAGCTCCATGCGTCGGTAGGTACATGCATCAGTAGCTCCATGCGTCGGTAGGTACATGCATCGGTAGCTGAGTCTATCGGTAGCTTCGTCCATCAGTGACTTATTCCATCGGTAGCTATTTATACTTACACCGGTAGCTCTACGTTTGTATCGGTAGCCGTATTTATAAGTACATCGGTAACTCTGTGTTAAGTCTATCGGTAGCTGTCTGTCGGTAGACTAAGTCTATCGGTAGACTGGTTACCGGTAGCTCTTTATCTGTAGCTATAGACAGATTACTTATCTGTTTTATGCAGAACACATCTGATTGTGTTAGAATCAATTTATACCTTGTATGAACATGGATAAATGATGATTAACATATTCCAAAGACTATTTTAAAGATTATTATTGGTTTGATCACAGATTTAAAAGAATTAAAGTATAGATCAACAATACTTAACAATATCATAGAGAATGAAGACATAATTGGGATTTTCAACACATATGAGTACATGATTGAGATTATCAAAATAGGTGAGGTCAACACATAGTGATGCTTAAAACTCATTTCCTAGGCCCAACCATGAGGTAAAATAAAATACCCCCTCCCTCGTATATAAAAAAATCTATGCAGGAAAATCCACATTCCATGTCCAATGCTGGTCGAAATGCTCCCTTTGTGCTCATATGCATTCATTCCATGCATCATACTCCATTTCCTAGGTAATTTTTGATCTACATAAGCTTTCTCTAGCCATTGATAATAGAATTTCATATTCTAGTGGACACCTTTGTTTTTAACTATGTATTGATATGACCTGGTCTTGATTTTCAAAAGCCACCCACCAAAAATGACTATCAACCAAAGGTATATTTTTTGTTTGGAGTTTCCTCTTCTATATCCATATTCCCCAAAAACACCATGTTGGAAACCTCATTCCAAACATGTTCCATGGTCATTCCTTGATTTTTTATCCCATTTCAATTGTCTTGACCTTAGAAACCCTAAGATTGCGGTTTATAATTTCATTCTTAAAGTATAAAGTGTATTGGTAAATCCATGGATTGGTAAGACTTATATTACTCATCATCTCTAGGACTTATTTTCTAAGTCGTATAATCTAAAATGGAAAGACAACATGCCATCCTTTTCATATAAAGTTAAACTATTCAAAAAATTATTCATCACATGACATTAAAGTGTAGTATTAACCTTTGTACCAAGCATATGATGCATTGGGAAACCATATCATGAATCCTCATGTTACAAACATGGGATACCTCTCATAAAATGATTTCCCAAAATGTTTGGATAGTATTTATGGGGCTTCAATCCATCTTTTTCAAATCAAGTAACTTTCATCCTTTCCACATGATGTTAAACTTCGTGGTATCCAGTAACTATGTACAACTTGATTCTCATTCCCATTAGATACATAGTGATTCACATATCTTACATCCTGGTCCAATCACCAAAAAATAAAAATTCCTCTATCCTTCCTTTTAAAAACATTTTTTTGGTGAAAGAAACCTTTTCCACTCCATGTTTCTAATAATGAGCATTATTCACATGGTATTAGGTGTTTTGGTAAATGATTCCATGGATGATCAAGGAATATTAGTTCATGTCATGGTTAACATGGTTCTTGATGCAAGAAATTTAAAGGAACACCAAAATTCCTTACAACATGATGTTAAACTGCAGGGTTGACATCTATTGTATGATATAAATCAAAGAACTACGTGCAGATTTATTATCTACTTGATGAGATACGTAGTGACACTCAAATCCTAAAGCTTAGTCCAACCACAATATAAAAATTCCCCCACTCTTTATATATGATCCAGATCTATATAAGAAGTTCCAATATTGTCTCTCACCCCATTCATGAGCTACTCTTAAAAAAGCCCCTTATCCACACATGAATTCAATCAGTGTGGGGAATATTTTCTATAACTATGCATGATTTATTATCTCTTTGACGAGACACATAGTGATTCCTAGACCCTATGTCTTTGGACCAACCATAAAAAATCCCCCCATTCTAGTGTATGGGTTAGACCTATGTAGGGAAATATTTCTCCCCATTCTTGGTTAATTTTGATATGAAATGTTTCTTTTATATTTAGGAACCTTCCATCCACAAACCAAACTATATTTCTTGGGAAATTAGAATCTCTATAATATTTATTTGGAAATATATAATGGAATTTCATATTCCTAAGGAAGCCTTTTCCTGATTATACTTTGATACTACCCAGTCTGGATTTGTATAAGTATAACACCAAAATTTCCTATCAGTTAGAGGATTCTGTTGTTTGACTATGCATTGATATGCCCTAGTTTCTCATTTAATAAGTCTCCCACAAAGAGGGTATGATAACCAGAGGCACTTTTTTCCTTAGGATATACCTCTTCTATCTCTATATGCCTTGAAAACATCATACTGGAAGATAATTTTCAAAAAAAATCCATGATTATTCCTTTTATTTTTGTCCCTTATCACATCTAGGATTTGGAATCCCCCATATTATAGCTTACAACATTCCCCCTTTCATCTCTGAAGATGATGTAACATTCTTGAATAGATTACTGTGAAAGGGGAAATCATTATTCTATTGGTCAAAGCTAAATGATCTTAAATTGTAGCCCTAAACATCATTACTGTAAGATATTAAACTACATGATCCATGTCCTAGTCTCATGATATTAAACTGAATTATGCTTCAAACCTTGTTTGGGAGGATCCCTTCATCTTTATGTTGGCCACCCACCACATCACCATAAATAACTGTGTACGAGTTGATGCTCATCCCATCAAGACCCATAACAATGCGTATATTCTCCATTATAATCCCAACTTCCATAGTAACCAAAACCTGTGTGTTTATCCACTCATGGACACAATCCTGATCTGGGTGGGAGGTTCTATAATTCTCCCAGGACCCCTCATTTTCAATATCATGATCTAAACACAATTCAACCTCATTTATACAAACAAAATTTGTGTAGGAGAGGTTTCTCATTCATGGATAAAGCCAAAACAGATTCTCCCTTCATTATTAGACATGTTCCCTTCACAAACCACCCTATGTGATCTTGAGAAATATGGATCATCAAAAACTACCCGAACATCGATAATAGAAATTAAGATTCTTGAGGAAACATTTTTTTACTATGCATTGATACGCCCCAGTCCTTATTTGTATAAGTCTCCCACTATAATAGATTGTTAATCATAGGTGAATTCATCCTCAGGAGAGACCTATTATATCTCCATAATTCCAAAAAAACATCATCCTGGAAACTAATTTTTGAATATAGTATATGTTTATCCCATGAATACTTGTCTCACATCATGTATTAGATTCATAAATCACAAAATCATGACTCAAAATTACCATTTTTTTCATCTGAAGAGTGTCTGAACATTCTTGGCTATTAATCCCTTCTTGGTTCATTATCCCATAAATCAGGGTCAAAGATGTTCGAACTAAAAAACCAATTATATTATTAAAACTTTAAAGACACCAAACTTATAAAAATAAGACATAATAATCTTCATGGTGAAAACCCATAAAATGAAAACTTGGATAAAAGTTGATTCTCAGCTCACTAGACCTTTAGTCCACATGGTGTAGGGAAAACAATTTTGAGCAATAAAAATAAAAATGAACAAAACTTATTAGTATTAAAACCCACAAAGGGTGAACTAAGAAAAATTAAAGTATTCCCCACTAAGTATTCTTCATATCTGACTTAGGAAAAAATTAGAAAAATTACACAAATTGACAAAAACAATTTAGGGTTTATCATATGACTCTAGAAATAGTCAAAATATGCTCCCTAGGTCTAAATAACTAGGAAAACATTAGAGTGCCTCTCCATCCCTATTATTGTGATTAAAACTCATTAATATGAAGATATTTAGCTATATAAACCAGCTTTAGTGTTATGTTATAATTATACATAAATAGGGATGAATATATAGATGATTGGAAACAAAATACATTTCTTTTATGGAGAAAAAAATCATAGGAGCAACCAAAAATTGGTGTATCTATGATAAATTCTACAAAAGGATATCAACATAACTTTGTAGTTTTTGGAGGGTCTCCCAAGACCCATCAAAGACTTATAAATTCTTTGCTAGCTGAATAACCTTAGCCTCCTCAGTTAGTCAGAGTTCCTCCACAATGGTGGAAATATAATTTTCCTCTTAGTCTGAACCCATTCCAACAGATGATGAAGTTGTATGAGCTCCCCTTTGGTGATATCCACCTTATTTTGGAGGCTCGATATTTGAGTGGTTTTCTCATTATACCACTTCTTTCACTCCACCAATTTATTAGGATGGTTGATCTCTACCCGAGGTAATGGATCTTAGAGTATTTTGGTTTTTATGAGGATTATTACCTTAATAAGGTGATGTTGTGACTCGTTCTCTTACTTTCACAAAAAAAATGATTTTCTTCATGGTAGTGTGAAAAACATTATAGTAAAATACACCATATCCTAGTATGAAAAACATGGTTTTGATGTGAGGGAGTCTTGAAGGTAAATCTTCCTTGGGTTTCCTGGACATCAGCTCCAAGAAAACCCGTTATATGAACCAGAGAAGTTCTTGGGAAGTGTCATGAGATTCATGGCTCACCATGGAACAAGTCATATGAGGATAGGTTAACTTTATAACTATTTATCCATAGGAAAAGACTTATATTGTCCTTCTTGAAGTATCATTTCCATCTTCTTGTATGTTCAGTTGAGTTGGGGCAGAGGCCTCCCCTTTGAGTTCAACTACTGTAACATCATGTGCTGAAGGATGAATGAAATTAGTCATTTATATTGAAATATAGAAAGGATAAAGTCAAAAGAACATCAAATCAGTTGAAAGTACTCACCCATTTATGGAATAGTTTCTTGGTTAGATTTCGCCCTAACACCCTTGGTCTCAACACTTTGAAAAAGGAATTCTAACCATGGAACATTCCACTAAGTTTTCTTAGGGACGAAGATAGAAGGATCCCAAGAATATCCCACTCCAAGGCCCTATACTATCATTAATATAATGGTAGAAGTAGGATAGACCTCAATTTCTGATTGTGGATTGCATTGGTAAAATTTTATAATAATAGAACTACACCAATCAAGATCACCAATTTAATGCATTGGGAATAAGAAGGTCAACAGTGAGAGAAAAAACAAAAAAGGGAAACTGACATCCTTCTAACTCCTTATTGAAGTCCCCAAACTCTTCCAAGGATCTAGAAATATCAATATCAAGATTATGTGTGTCCATTATTTCATTATATACTTTGTAAAATAACATAGTATCCTCACCAATAAGGGTGTCGATGATTATGGGATCGGTACCCAAATTGGATCTACCATCGGTAGTACCTACAGTCCTCTACGTGGGAACAACCCTTTCAGTACTCACCTGATCAATATCCACACCAACACATTCATCATATGGTTTGAGGTCCACGTTATCCCCTTCTGGAGTAGTGACAAGACTGGTGGTGGTGGTAACAAGATCCTCCAATTTATTCAATGAATCTTAGAAACACAAGAAAGGGTTGTCAATGATTGGTACATGACATCATATGGTGTGCATTTGAGTTTATTGGTATTCACCCCTCTCTCTGTAGTGATAGTAAGAGATGTGGCCTCAACCCTTGATGATTCTCTGGCCAAAGGGGAATACTTGACAATAAGAATTTGCATATTTTCCAGATTTTACTTTTACATTATTTGAGGGATATCTATAAGCCCCATGAGATAGAAGAGGGGAGCAGATCCTACAACCCATAGGAATAATCATAAATTTATTTTTGAAAAATCAAGAATACATGATTTCATGAAAACTCACCTTGAACAATGATGCATTTAGCCAATAAATTTACCCTTAGTTGTTCCTTAACATTTGATGGAGGAAGGATAGAACTTGACTCCAAAAATATAGGTATTGGAGTTAGTAATTGGGAAGAATATCCCGCCATATCCTATTTGGTCATCATCTAGCATGAGAATAGTTCCCCGGATTCATGAGTTGATTCTTCTTCCTCCATAGGGGTGCTTGTCGGGGGCATACTTTGGTGATGAGATCCTAGCTGACTATTCCTCTACATGCTGCAAATTAGGGTTACCCTATCCTTAGTAATTAAATTTGTTCAAAAAAATAAGAACATGATGAAAGAAGAAGTTAAGAGAAGGTAAAACTTACATCTTGAGGATCGATGAAGTCATGCCATTAGTCAGTGGATGACTCGTCAACCCCTTTAGTGACCTCTATTTCATCATAACCTCCACTCTCCTCATAGTAGGGGTTTGATCATCAATTATCTAAATGATAATCTCTAGAAACCAGATATGTATTACTGCCTCAATAGTGTTAGCATACAATAATAGGTTGGATATGGCTTGAACATAAAGAATTTTTGGAATCTAGAACTCAGAATGGAGGAGTGGCCATAAGTACTTGGAATTAGAAGGCCTACCCTACCATGATTAGACTATCTCTGGTCAGATGAAATTTGAAGTTTTCCCAGCCTACAGTGAAGTACCTCCATATATATAATAAAAATCACATATATTTTTTGGTGTTGATGATCTCGTACCACTGTGTAAAGTAGAAAAGAAATGGCAGAAATTCTATAGGTTTTCTAATATGTTGGAGTTAGTTCCCTAGAACAAAATTCTATATTTTTTTTTGAGAACATGTATTCATTTTTTATAATATTATTAAACTTTTTATAACATCATGATTTTTATTCTATGTAACATAGTATGTGATAATATCATAAGAATAGCTATCTCACTGAAATGTCATATTAGTTCCCTACTATGATGATAACCTATAAGTTCCATGAAAATATTCTCAAATACATATTTCATTGTCGAATGATCTCATTTAAGGGACACAAATGATACAGCATATTAGGGGAAAAGACTCATAGGAATTTGAGGCACCTTCTCATGGAATACACCCTTGGTAATATCTATTATAGGATATTATGAGAAAGAGACCCACCAGTAGGAAATCCATATTTATACAAGTTATTGGACATTTCTATCTATGGAAATGTTAATTGATCCTTATAATTAATGATTATTATTAATAATGAGTGTTATAAGTTGAGTACTTTGATGTTTTGATGAAAACTGTGAAGATACATGTTTGCGGTGAGGTAAGATGTGTTGGGTATGTCAAGAGTAATATTCAATTAATGAATAATGTGAGAAAGTATTTGTACCTTCTATTATTTAATAAAAGTTTATATCTTAGTCCCTTTGATGGAAATGATATATCCTAAATAAACCATAGACATGGTGTTCTATATGAAAGTTCTATTTCCATAAAGTTAAAGAAAGAGACATCGAGCACACTGGTTGATGGCATCGACATGCAACCTGCTTGATTAGAGATATTGTGGTAAAGGGATTATGTTACACAGTAAGAAGATGTATGATCTATTATGTCATTGTGACATTAACTTCTTTCTCTATGGGTTTCTTGACATGTTCTTGAATGTTAACCTTTGACTTTAGGATACTTTTCCAAATGCCACTGAGAAAGAGGCCTAGAGGGTCACACACTAAGTGTATTCAGAATCTCAGTTAAATATTATATTATTATTTATTATTTAAAAATTTGTGTGAATATTATTCCCGCATGTGGTTTAATAATTATTTTTGTTTTCTTGATCACATATATTCTATTATCAGTTATTCAAGATAATATTATGTGAGTGGAATATTTAATAAATATTTATTTTCTATTTAGTGGATATAATATTTATTTATTTTTGGAAAATAATGTAGTGATATTTATTCATTAAATAAATAGTCATTATTTAAGGCCTGATAAATATTGTGAAGAAATAATTTAATGATTTTAATGTCTTAGTGAGAAATAATATATATTGAATATTATTTGAATGAATAATATTTAATTTTAATTTTTAAGTTTAGCACATGTCAAGAAATAATAATAGTGTTATTATTATAGACAGGGGGTTTGTGGGTATTAAATAAATAATAAAGGGAACTTGTGTAATTATTTATTATAACTCTATAGGTATATAAACCCAATTATATTATTTTATTTAGAGAGATAATTAATTTTTTTAACACAACGACTTTTAGAGATAATACTCCAAAGACTTAGAGAGATCCCTCTCCCAGAATGCTCTCAAAGAATTGCGTGTGATCTTCCTATAACTTCCACCCTTTAGTCTATAGAGAGATTAAAGAAGATGCTTTCTTGAAGTAGTTCTCAGGGTGATCAAAGGAAAAAATGCAAGTTTTAGGATCTACCGTACTATAACCCAGAGATTCATATGACAACATTCAAAGGTTCATGGAATAAATTTGGATCACCACTAGAGGGAATCTATTCTTGATTCCTATAATGAAATGATAGTATGATGTGGAGACATTCTCAGATCCATAAACAAAGAAATAATTTCTGAAACGGTAATTCTTTAATTTAATAAATTAACTATAAATAATATGTTATAATCCTACACATTTGGTTACAGATTTTATCCATTATCTATATTCTTTAATTCAATTCCACTGATCATGGTGTTTATTATCATGTAAATCTCAAATTTTTCATCAATCATAAAAAATAAATAAAGTTGGGCACAACCCATCTGACATTTCAACTAAGGTCAAAACATTCATAAGCGACCCCAAGAACTACATATCATGGGTGACTCGGTAAAAACGTATTTATAATTCCCAATATTGTCACACTAAAAACAAGTCAAAGGGATACTAACAAGGACTGTCAGATTTATAGAAAATTTCTATTATCTGGAACCAGCATGAAACTCATCATGATTTATTTTTCCTTTAAAGGAACTCCCAAAACTTCTACTAAGAGAAAAAGGAACTCCCATAAACCATGACTTAATAGCCAGGTTAATCTCAACCATCAACACTCTATACAATACATCAAGATAATAAGTAAGCTTCAACAAGAAAACATGTGATCATATATCAGGTTGGAGACCCATCTCGAATAGTTGTGCCCTCATCTTCTCATTGGATATAGCCTCGGGTGAAAACTGAACAAGATCTGCATAATGATTCACATACCATGTCACAGTCTTGTTACCATGCTAAAGGTTGATAAAATCCATGGACTTCACCAAGAAAATTCAATCTAGATATATTTTATTAGTGAAAATAGATTTAAATTCCTTCCACTCTAAACCCCCATATTTCTTCAACATCACCATCAAATCCCGCCATCTCCTGCTAGGTACCTCAAGTTTGAAGGTAGAACACCTCACTTTAATAGAATAAGGTGTTTATAAGAACCCAAAAAGAAGATATATCTTTTTCATCCAATCCTCATCCTCTTGAGAATCATTAGATCTTTGAAAAACTGGTGGTTTATAATAAAGAAACTCCTGATAACGATTTATAGATTCAACCCTTTAATGTTTCACTACAAGAGCCTGATTGAGAACATGTGTAGGGATTTGTCCCAAAGCTTGGATACAATTAACCAATATCTCAAAAATATTCAGGTCAACTAGAGGATTCTCATACTGTGGTTCACCAATAGCTTCCTCCTGTGGATTATTCAAATTCCTTATTAGAGTCATGATGCTACACAACATCAATAGTTAACACTGAGAGCATCAATGAGGATACATATATCATCAACTAAAATAAGATTCATAGAAACATCACTCCAATAAAGAAGAATAAAGATCTATATTTCAATATACTCGGATAAGATTCTTAGATAAGTCTATAAAATAGAGAAAATTATTCCCCAAAGACATTTTTCTCAAACAACCATGGTGACTTAAGGCTCATTACGATGAGAGTTATCCATACACTCACTCACAACTACCTCCTAATTAATATCAATCCTACATCATGCCTACAAGGAAAATTCAAACTTCATAATGATATTAAGAAAATTTGAACAACCTACAACTTTGATACACAATTTTCATGAACTATCTCAAATAACCTTGTACGTTGATACCTGAGCTGGTCCTGACTTGTCCCGAAGGGCATTCCCAATCCACATTGGTTGGTGACAAGCACTTGGAATCATGAAAGAAACACAAGGGAATGTTTTTTCCACAAAAAAAACAAAAGAAAAAAAATATAAGTCATTATTATAAATACTCTGAAGGGTTAAAGTACTTAAATAAAATAGTTAAAACAAATCCCAAACAATACATCATCAAAAGACCCAAAATATGCCAAGGTGAAAAATCAAACATATCCCATGCAACATGTGGATCACATATCCACCAGTCACTTTCATCACTCTAGGTACCAAGGATCAAGAACCTCCTCTATCTCCAAGTGACATATTTTCTTTTCATGGAACTGACATAAGATAATCTATAAAAATACAAAGTCAAAGGTAGGGTGTGTGATAAATAACCCAGTAGGGTCTCACTAAGTGTTCCATAATCAATTCCATAAAAATTACACCAAATATAATTTCAATTTAAATAAAACAATGCATAAAATTTACATATTTTTAACAAAACATGATTTCACAATGAAAAGATAGAAGATATATCAAAAAAGTCTTAAATGAATATTTTATATAAAAAAATTATGTAAAGAAGTCGAAATGAATAAAACAGTTAGATAAATCAATGGCATGAAATCATAAAATCAAACATCTCATAAAACCATATAATAAGCACTACAGTATGTTAGTTTTAGAAAAAAAGATCCTCACACTACTCAATAGTGATCTTGGCTCAATTTTTTCACACATCTCTCAGCTTAGGCTATCATGAATCAACTCCCCATTAGGGAAAATAACACTGTAGTAATTTTATGTTAATGTTTTCATCCTTAGTCCAATTCGATGGGGTCATATCCTTGCATGATTTTCCTAATTACACACTTACTACCTAGGCTCACTTATGATTCAGTCGACCAATCAATCAGTTATAGGCAAATCAATCATTTCACATCCATGCATGCATGCATACCTATATATATACATATGTATGTATGTATGTATGTGTGTATGTATGTACATACATGCATACATACATGCATACACACAAACATACATACATACATACATATATACAAAGATACATGCCTACATACATAGATACATACATATGTACGTATGTACACATGTACATACATACATACATACATACACATATGAATGTATGTATGTATGTACATACATGCATATATAAAAACATACATACATACCCAGATATATACCTACGTACGTACATACATACATACCTTCATACATACGTGTGTGTGTACCTACCTACCTACATACATACATACATACATACATACATACATATATCCATGCATACATGCATTCATCCATAAATACATACATACATGCATACATGCATATATACATCCATCCATGCATACATACCTACATATATGCATACATACAAACATCCATGCATACATGTATACATGCATACATGCATACATGCATACATGCATACATGCATACATGCACACATCTATCCATCCATCCATACATACATACATACATTCATACAAATATACATACATACATACATTGATACATACAAAAACACATCCATCCATTCATCCATCTATCAATCCATCCAACCACCCACCCACCCACCCACCCACCCATCTATCCGTCCATCCATCCATCCATATCACCTAAGTTTCCACTTATCCCCTTTCAAGGAGTTATCATATAAAAATCATCCCCACATAAGAAGAAATGTGTGTGTGTGTGTGTTAATGTTTGTATATATATATATATATATCTCGCTCTCTGTGTGTGTGGGTGTTTGTAGTCAACCTCATAGTGAGAAACTATATATATATATATATATATCCATTTCAACTAGGAGGCTACATTTCCCCTTTTAGGGAGTTACCATATATAAATCATTCTCACCTAGGTTTCCCCTATTCGCATAGGAAAGAATATATATATATATATATATATATATATATTATCATATACATATACATATTTTACCCCCTATATGAGGTCCCTTTCCTCTTAAAGAGGAATATCTCATATGTATATCTAATATTCCCATGTGTATCTAACACACATGTCCTAAGACAAGATATATAAAACAACGATCAACACTTGAATATAAAATATATAGAAAATAAGGTTGTACATATACAATATCGACAAAGTGTTTCTAAACATTATGATCATGTTAGAATCACAACATAATGAATGAAAATATCCTTATGAAATAAAAAAACCTAACCAATATTCTCTAAGGGAATAATTCAAGCATAATCATATCATATTTAGCATTTAGTGCCCAGATGGAGCACTATAATTGTCATTTAATGAAGGCAGTCATACACATGTCATATTTATCACGAGTTTTCACTTTAATGGCCATAATAATTTCTACATTATATAAGGTACATAAGGTATCACATAATCATGGTATATTCATGATCACATGTATAAAAATTACTATATTCTTTAATACTGAATCATGGAAACCCAAGAGCCATGTGAACATGCTTGTGAGTAATCATGACAAAGTGACACCCAATTGTACCTCAATCAAGGTGTTATAATGAAAAATACCATAAACACAGTATGAAATAAAATAAGATATTCCTGAAGACCCATAAATCTCATTATTCATCTTAATATATAAGAGTGTAACCAAATAAGCACAACCAAGGTGTAAGTATGATTTAAGACACATGGGATAAACAATTACAGTAAAGTTTTAGGTAAAAATTAATTCTTAATAAACTGTTTTTGATGAAAAACATTAGTTTAGTCATATCTCACTATACCTAATTCCCCTTTAATAGACACAAATTAATAATACGAGATATAGAAAAGATTTTCACCCATGTAAAACTATGAAGAAGTGAATCCCTAAGCCTGAAATCTAGATACACCAACACCAAAATACCTCCAGAAACCTTACAAAGATTATAAAGGAGAATAATTTCCAACCTAAAGTAGAAATTCAAAAAGTAAAGTACCAAAAATAACTTTGAATTTCCTTGGAATAAATCTTACATTAGTTAGGAAAGAGTAAAATTGGACAAATTGATAGGTCTTATCAAGTCATTTTTGAGGATGAACTCTCAAAACATCTAGTGAGAGATATTAACTATTCTCAAAGGATATTTTAATTAAGAGGGAAGAAAGATTTTGAGAGATCCTAAGGTGAAGAAGAATTAGATAGGGAGAATGAAATCTTGAGACAAGGTTTTTTAGTATAAAGGATGGATTTTCAAAGACTATAGTACCCTTTCTTAAAGATATTTTCCCAAGAGTCAACTGGGTACCCTCTAAAAGGTTACTGAGGACCCAATGGTGTAAAAAAAACCACCTAAACCCACTATATTTACATTGGGTACTTGGTATAATCCCACTAGGTACCTGAAACACTTTTTACTTATACTTATTTTCTTCCCTCCTCTAGTTCCCCTCAAAATCCCTCCAACGCTGCAAAACTTGAAACCACATCATTAATGAGATTTAGAGATTAATTAAAGAGGGAATTAATTCAAGAAGATATGGGTTAAAACACTCATTAAACACTCTTCTATAACATACTTAATATTGTCTAAATAAAACTCTTAAAGAACCAAAAAATGAAGAGAAAAATATGAACAAAAAATAAGGGTCATTATGTAAGGTCCTAATGATAATGGTTGAATGTCCAAGAGGGGGTGAATTCTCCCTTCAAAATAATTATAATACCTTATCAAATTTAATTTAATTTTCATAGTGAAAATAAAGTAAAATAAAAATAGTGATTTTTATAGTAGTTTAGATCTAAATAATACTAAATATACTCTTCACCCCTCCCAAGAGTAGAGAAATATGAAACCAACTATAATGGAATCTCTAAATTTTTAAGGGATTCACAAGCATTTACAACAACCTTTTTAAAACTTTTAGAAACTACCCAAGAATATATTTTATACCTAGAGACACAACCCAACTATCCTTACATTTTCTTCCTAGAGGAACAACACAAACATCCTACCTTTTTTAACTTATAAACACAACCTAATTATCAAACATTTCATTAACTAGAGGTACAAACTAACTATCATGTCTTTTTCTACCTAGAGGCACAACTTGAAAAATCCTATCTTTTTCGACAAATATGCACAAACCAAAAATCCTACCTTTTAATGATAGTATAACCAAGTGAAAATATACACAAATAAGAATAAAAATTAGTAAGAATAACATAATGTAGATAAATAATAAAACATATAAGTGTTGATGAAACAAGGTTCTCTCTAGAAATAGTGGATTAAAAAATTAAGGTTCAACTGAGAGAAATATTTGATTGTCAATGTGTACCACACTGTACAGTTTAAGAATATCTTCAACCTTATTCACTTGATCATGTTATTTTAAACTCAGTATATAGAGTTCTTTTATACACAATAAATTCAAATCATAAATCATCATGTATTTCATCCTTCCTAAACCAACATGTGATTTCTTCATTGAATGTGCATGAAAATTATTCCCACATGGGTTTTATTCAATAACATGTAAAACTAAAATAGGATGTACATCATAACCTATTATAACATTTAATAGAGTAGTAAATTAACTCAAAGAAACCAATATTAAATGTCTTCAAAAATTCCCATACCAAATGTTAGACAAACTTTTCACATTTAAAATGATTCAAATTTAAAAATTTAAAGTTCAATAAGACTTGAAGTCTTACATTAAATTATTTTCTTTATAAGTATTACAATTTGAAAAGTCTTATACTCCATATTAAAGTCTTATGCTTAAGCTATATTCTTATCAAAAATCTTATGATCAGTGATCCAAAGTCTTACACTCATAGATATATCATTTTTCTTCCTGAGTGAAGTCTTATGTTCACAAATGAAGACTTATGATCAAATCACATGCTCATGAATTTGTTATTTTTCTAGATTGACTCCAAAATATATATTTAACAGTTTGTATATTAATACATGTATGATCACATTTAATATAATTTAAATAAAAAATAAAATATCTCTTAATAAATTTTCATAGGTTCAAAATAATTATTTAATATTTAAGGAATAATTAAATGAAGAGAAATATATAAAAAAATATACAGTAATTCATAATATAGAAGAATTAGTAAAAAAATAAAGTTTTGAGCTAAAATATGAAAAATTCATCAAGTAACCCTAAGTTATAAGGTAGGTTCAACACTTTTCCAAATTTCAAATTCATAAGTATGGTTCAACATATTGCTAAATTTTCAATTATGTTCGGTTTATTTTTCTTCTTACTATAGGATCATTTTTATTTTTATAGCTAATTAATTTTTCTTCTTTTGGTTGGTTAATTTTTTTCTTGCTCTAATTTTATTTTTCTTCTTCCATATAGTTCATTTTTATTTTTGTGGAAAGTTAACTTTTCTTCTTTCGGTTAGTTATTTTTTCTTCTTGTGGTCAGTTCATTTTTATTCTTATAGTAGGTTAAATACTTTTACAAAATTTCACTCACAATCACTTCTATAATTTACCAAATATTTTGGAATAGATTAAAAATATACTTTCAGCAGACTTACTATAAGTCATGTTAGAATGAATAAATGATTGAAATAAAGGTTATGTTAAATTATAATTGTGAAATAAAAAATATTGTAATTAGAAAAACATAAATAAACTATGTGGATCAAATATCCACTTCAATATTCTCCCCCTTTTGAAAATTACATAATAAGACCTAAATTTCCCCCCTTTTTAAAATTAATAAAAAATATTAAAAAAACACATCCTTCTAGAATATGAAAATTATTTAAGAAATATTAATGGGAGAGAAACTAACCCTTACAATATAAACATCGAACATGAAAATCTTCCCCATAATGATTACTGGTAAAGAAAATAACTGTAAATATTACATTGAACACATATCTAGGATTCTCCAAAATTCATGAATTTTCAAACAGTATATGAAGACATAAAAATTCACTTGTGTATAATAGTATAAATTCTATTGGAAAAATATTTTTGAATCATTAAGGATCCATGAATACTGTTCAATATTTTCAAATAATGATTTTCAATGAATTAAATAGTAGCTAACTATTATAGCACAAGATAGTGAGAAGTATAATATTCTATCATGAATACTAACATAAATATTATTAACACAAAAATATAGTTTAACTCTCCCTAAAAATATTCTACAAATTTATATTTCCTTCACACCAAGTTAAAATGTGATTGTATTAAAGTTAACCAAATCAAGGGGTTTAGTACAAATTTCAGCATATTGATCTTCTATAGAAATAAATTCTAAAATAATATTTCCTTTTTTAAACATGATATATAATAATGAAGTATCTAACATTAATGTGTTTATTCCTTTAGTGATGAAAATGATTATTATTTATAGAAATTTTATAATAATTATAAAAAAACAAGGGTCTTCTCCAAATCAAAACTAAAATTTTAATATGTTTTTTAATCCATATAATGTGAAAAAAAAGATAAAAAAATAATATAATCACTCACAAAAATTTATAAATCCATTTAATTTTATTTCTTTGAACTCTAGGAAACTAAACATTTACCAAAAAAGTGAAAAATATGTGTGATTATTTTACTATCAATTTTGTAACCACCAAAATCAGAATCTAAAAAAATAGTTATTTCAAATGAAGTATGCACAAGATAAAATAATCTTAGATTCATATAACCTTTAGCATACTTGACCTATTGATTAATTTATTTTAAATTAATTTCTTTTAGATTAATTTGAAATCTAGAACATATACCCACTGAAAACAACAAAATCCGGACTAGATTTACTCATATAAAGAAAATAACCAATCATATATCTAAATATCTCATTATTAATAGACTTTTCATCTTCATCATAATCTATCTTTTAAAAAATACTAATTATAATTTTTTTAAATTATCAATAAAAACACTATGAATAAATAATTTATAATATCTTGATTGATTAAAAATCTTTCCATTGAACTATTTCTAATCCCAAAAAGAACTTTACCTAATCTTTAATACTTCTATAAAATTCTAAATACATTAAATAAGAAAAATCATTAAAATATAAATCACTTGAATATTAGAAAATTATATCATAAACATATATTTGAATAACTAAAATATCTTTTTAATATGTTTTAATAAATAATGTTGGACCAAATTTTCACTTTTGAAAAAAAATTATTTCAAAGAAACAATAGTAATCTCTCATACTAAGCTTGAGTAGCTTGTTTCAAACCATAAATATATTTTGAGAGTTTCAACACATGTTTAGGTTTAGATTCATTCACAAAACTTATAGTTTATTTTATATAAATAGTTTTTGAAATATATTAATTTAAAAATTCAATTTTGGTATCTATTTGAAAAAATTTAATTCTAAAGTGTGATGAAATTCCAAAATAATTATTATATATTCTAATCATGAAGCTGAAGAAAAAGATTATTCAAAATCAATTCCTTCTTCTTGATTGAAACCTTTAGCTACAAATCTAGCCTTCTCTCTAATAATTTTTCTATAATCATCTAACCTATTTCTAAATATATAATTGGTACCAATAATATTTTAATTCTCAAAAACCTAAAATGAGGTAAAAATTTTATTACTATAAAAACAATTTAATTCTATATGCATTTCCATAATCTAGTTTGAATCAGATAAATATTTAACAATATTTTTGGGAATAAAATTAGAAAAAAAATATTGATAAGAAAAAAAAATTCTTAATTAACTTTTGTTTTTAATACTAGAGGTCATATCACTAATTACATTGTCTACTGGATGATATTTATATATTTTTAATGCTTTTTCAGGAGATATAATCTCCCCCTCAGTATATTCATCCAATTCTAAATTTTCAAGATCACTAGAGTTAAAGTATATAAATTCTTCTTCAACCTGTACCAAATTATATTTTCTATTATTAAAATTATTTTCATCAAATTTAACATGGATATATTCTTTAACAACTAATGTTACTTTATTGTAAACTTTATATTCCTTACTAAAATTAGAATAACCTAGAAAAATTAATCCATAAATTTTTAAATAAAATTGTTCTAGAGAATATTTTATACTAAGAATGTATAATTTACACCCAAACACTCTTAAATAAAAATTCTAGGATTTCATCCCTTATATATATCATAAGAAGATTTCTTTAAGAATAATCTTACTAAAATTATATTAGAAACATGAAAAGATGAGTTAAACACTTCTTCCTACAAATATTTTGGCAAAGAATAATAATTTAATTAATATTGACCTATCCATTTCACATAAAGTGATATTTTTCCTTTATACCACAATATTTCCCTATAGATTATTAAGATCAAACAATTTATGATTATAACCATTATATTCATAGAGTTTATTAAATAATATTTTAAAGCTCTCCAACTCTCTCACTTCTAACTAAAAAAATTATTTATATTTATCAATTTTGAATTAATTTACAGTATTGAATAAATTTAGACAAAGTATCATATTTATGTGCAAGAAAATATGACTATGTAAATATACTATAGTCAGCAAAAATAAAAACACATACCTTTTTCATCAAAGAATAATTATTTTCATGAGGAAAAATAATTACAAATGTAAAAGTTGAAGGAGTATATAAGGTCTTACCTCATGAACATATTTAAATGACTCCTTGTTATACTTATCTTTTAGGAATGAATCACATATATAGGTACAGTTCAATTTCAACTTTGGAAGATCCAACACCTTTTTCTTTTTTGAAATATTTTGTAATAAAAAAAATTCAGGGACCAATATTCTTTGTCACAAAACCTTTTCATACTATAAATCATTTAAAAATTTGATATTCTGTCCATTTAACTTAGTAAAACAAATTTAAAAATACCATCCTTTATTGTTTTCTTAAAATAAAGTAGATTCTTATTTAAAAACAAAAAAATATTATTATAAAATTTCACATTCATATTATCATTTAAATGTTATGAAATACTTTGAAAATTATGTTTTAATACTTTTAAAAAATAAAACTTTGAAATAACAACCAAATTTTAAATTCATACTTCTTAAAAACCTTTTACCTTACCTTTCATGTTATCAAAAAATGTAACACTATGACCATCACATCTATTAAAATATAAAAAATTATATATGAAATTTCCCCTATCTGTATGCAGCCATTAGACATAGGTTTGTTGATTCTTTTTCAACACTAAATTCATCACTAGAATCTACATCCAAATTATAGCTCCAACTAGTTTCCATTTTTTTTTATTTTTTTCTCTTTTTCTTATCATTATTATATGTTGGGAAGTTAGGATTAATGTTTCCCATTACTCTATATTTATAATAAATAACTTCATTATCATCAATACCTTTATTTATTTATTTACTCTATGAGAAATTCCTATTATTTTTCCTTGAGTGGAATTTATTTCTTCTCCCTTTATAAGTCTATAGAACTTGGTATTTTTAACTAATTTATAATTCAGAATCAAATGAGTGAGTGGTAGCATGAATTTTTTTATTTAAGATCAATGCCTTTATTTTTTAAATTTTCTTATTGATCAATATTTTAAATTAAAACTCATATTGTAGTAAATATCCAATAAACTCATATAAATTATTTTTAATTAAAGTATTAATTTCATCAAATGGGACTATTTTTGCATTTCATTTGTTTGGTAAGGATCTTATAAATCTTGAACAAAATAGAATTTTCTAAACTTTCTCCCAAATTACTCAGGACATTTACAATACTTTTAAATATTTGAAATTTTTTATTAAACATCAATTATTCTGCCATTTTTAATTATTTATACTTATCTCTTTACTTTTATAATTTAGTTATTATCAAATTATCTAAACCAAGATGAGTAACTTACAGTATTTTTTAAATTTATGTACTTTTTTCATGAAAAAATATGTATATATACATTATAATTAATTATATAATAAAAATATTCATCAACATTTAATCTATCACATAATTTATCAAATCATTATCAAATATTGTTTTAGGATCAACTTTTGGTATTTTTTCTGATTTCACCCTGACTATCAAACTTCCAATACTAAGGTTTTTAAGAAAAGACACCGTACAAGACTGTTAGTAGACATAATAAGTTCCATCAAAGAGTGAAGGTATTTGAGGTGTCCAACCATCATTCACATTCACTATTTCCATCTCAAAATAGATATTTTAATCTATATAATTTACTTTTGGATTTGATTAGCATAAATAATAAAAAATATTCTAAAGATAGGGAATTAGATTTGATACCAATTTATAGGCCCTGATTAAAATAGATTAATGGTTAATAGGGGGACTAGGAATTAACCATTCAAAATATTTTTAATCAATTATCAAAGTTAAGTTCATTTATACAGCACAAATAAAATGAAATAAATACAGTTATTTTTATAGAAGTTTTCTTCTAAGTGATCTTATGTCTACCCTTCACCCCTCTCAAATGTATAGAGATATGAAAACCACTATGATAGACATTATAAATTTTTAATGGAGTTAAAAACATTTAAAAATTCCTTTATAAACCTTGAAGAAACAACCCATGACTGAATTTTTACTCATGGAGTCACAACCCAGCTATCATTCATTTTTAACCTAGAGGCACAACCCAATGATACTACCTTTTTATACTTTGAGACACAACCCAAATATCCTTCCTCCTTTTACTAGGAGATACAAACCAGAAAGTCCTACCCTTTTAAACCTAGATAAATATCCAAATAATCCTATAATTTAAGCATAATATAATCTGAAATGATTATATATAGATAATAATATAAATAAGTAAGAACAATAGAATCCAGATGAATAAGAAATTGTTTGAGTGTTATCGTAGTAGGGTTCTCTCTAGTAGTAATGGATCAAATGATTGAATTTTAGATGAGATCAGTATTACATCAGCAATTTTCATTGCATAGTGCCATTCAAGAATATCCTTAAACTCATTCACTTGATCTAGTTCAGATAAACTCAATACATAGATTTATTTCATGTACAATAAATTCAATGCATTAATCTCAATGTATTTCATTCTTCCTAAATAAAAAATTGATTTCTTCATTGAATGAACATGAAAATTATTCCAATGTGGGTTTACTTAGATAATCTATAAAACTAAAATAGGATATTCTCCACAATCTATTATAACATTTAATACAGTATCAAATGAACTCATAAAAACAAATGTAAATGTTCTTGTAAATTTCGCATACCACATGAGAGACAAAATTTCATATTTAAAATAATTGAAATTGAAAAAATTTATGCTCTTAAAGTCTTGAAGTCTTATGCAGAAGTCTTACACTCAGAACACTTACACTTCACAAAGGATTATGTGTCAGCTTAAATTCTTTTGCTCAAGTCATATTTTTCTCAAAAGTTTTATGATCAACACTCCATTGCTCATGATTTTTTTATTTTTCTACCTTAATTAAATCTTACACTCATAAATAAAGACTTAAACAAAATTCATATAGTCATTCCTTTGTTATTTTTCTGGAATGACTAAAAAATGAAATCTTAATGGTGTGTATATTAATACACATATGATCACATTTAATACAGTTTAGGTACATAAAAATATCAATAAATAAATTTCCATACTTTCAAAATAATTATTGAGCATTTAATGAACAATTAAATTAAGAGAAATATATAAAACAAACTTGTAGTAATTTTTAATATAAAACATTAAGTAAAACTGATCATGTTTTGAGATAAAACACAATAAGTTCACTAAGCGACCGTAGGTTATAAGGTAGGTTCAACACTTCCAAATTTCAAGTTCATATGGAATTTTTAATACTTTGATAATTTTTCATTTACAATAGATTGATTTTTCATCATGAATTATGTTTATTTTTCTCCTTGTGGTTATTTTATTTTTCTTTCTATGGTTTTTTCATTTTTCTTCTTGTAGTAGGTTGATTAATTAACCAAAATGTCGCTCACATTCATTTCCATAATAATACAAATTTTCATGTATAGACTAATAACAAACTGACAAAAATTCATATAACTCATGTTATAGGGTATAAAATATTGAAATAATGTCTGTAAGAAATTATTACTATGAAATAAAAATATTGTAATTATCAAAACATCAAAAAATTAGATCAAGTAGCCACTTCAACACAATATAGTTCACACAATCTGTGTAATTATTATGGCTGATAGTCTTCAAAGAAACCTGGTTACACAAGAAAAAATAAGTTCTTTCTAAATGGGGTTCAAGTAAGCCATATATATAAATATATTATTTATGTTATATGAACTATTTTTATACAAGAGCATCAATCTATCTTGTGTGAATTGGTTCACACAAGTAGGGAATGATTTTTAGAATTGAATTCTTACCAAACACTTATCAATAATTATTTTTACTATAAAACCCAAAAAACCCTCTAATGATTTTTTTAGTTTTTATTTTTCAAAAATAAATACTTTAAAATAATTTATAATTTTTTAATGTAAAACTTGAACTAAAACCTAAAACTGAATATACTAATTTTTATAATATTAATTAAAAATAATATTAAGTTATATATATTAATGTTTTAAATATATTATAATAGGTACTCAAACCCAGTATGATTATTAATGAGGTGGTATGTTTAAAAAACAAACTATACCTAATCTTCGTTTAGAGGTACCCGATCTCAATTTTACTAAGTTGGGTAGGCCCGAGTACCTGGCTATCAGGTACTCATTATTATCCATATATTAATATTAAATTATATAAAAATAAAATACATTTTCTAAAATAAAATTTGAAACAAGAGATATTTTTTAAAAGTAAAATTCATCCATAATTCCTAAAAAAATAATCTAATTTTCTGAATATTTCTGTGGTAGGACATCCGAAACCTTTTTTTCATATTATAAAAATATCATTCATTAATTTTTTTAGAGAAACTATGAAATAAATTTAAAACTATTTTTAATTATTAATGTGAATTTCAAAATTCAAATAATTATAATGGAACCTCATTCCCAAAAAACCATCTATATGGTTAACACTTCATTTTATCCGACCCATGGTATTCCAACCTTTGGATTTGATATGGATGATAGTGATTAGTTTTTAACATTGATTACAATCTAATGTACTCTATATATATATGTTAATTTTTTTATATAAGAAAAAAATTTAGACTTTCATAATTATCACTTATCTACTTATTTTACATTATTTCTTCACCATCATCCTTAAAAATATTCAACTCCAAGTTGTTTAAATGATATGATTTACCCATGATTTATCATGAATTATAGATTTTGAAATTTATTGTGGTTTCAATAGTTGTTCTATCCATTTCTAAACACATTATCAATATGATATTCATCATTTAATAGAGGTTATTAAGAATGTGGAAAATCATATTTTCCATGATAAACATTGTGGTGTCTAGTTTTATCACACTTGAGATTTATGGAAAGAAGTGTATTTTTTGGAATTTGGATTTCAATATGAATATAAATGAAAATATCCATGGAGAAACAATCATATTTGTCAATAAAGATTATTCTAAGGAGCATGATTGAGCCCGGATATTCCTCAACCATCACCTCAATAAGGATTTGAAATATGAGTACCTAATGGTGAAGGATCCTATAGTGTTATGGAAATACCTCAAAGAGTTTCATGATCACATATGACTAGTAATACTACCAAAAGTATGATATTAATGTAATCAAATATAATTCCAAGATTATAAATCAGAATCTTAATATAACTTTAAATTTTTTAAAATTAAATCTAAATTAAAAAAATTCAAATAAAATATTATTAAAATTGATAAGCTAGAAAAGGCTTTTTCTATAGTTTATACCTCAAAATTATTCCACAATAATAATATCAAGAAAAATTATTTAGAAAATACTATATTACACTTATCCCTTCTTGTTTCATAATAAAAAAAATGAACTCAAGATGAGGAAACTTGAATCTTGACCAACTGCTTTAACAATATTCTTATAAGTGAATTTGATTACTTATAATCATGTATGTGGAAGACATTAACATAGACAAGGTCAAGGAAACTATTTTTTCTCAATGTGGTTAAACATCTAATGGGAATAAGAAAAGGAAGCATTAGAATTGGAAAAATAATGAATAACTACAACTAAAGAAAATAAAAAAAAATAGAGGTTAATTCTTTCAGTTTAATATAAAGGGAACTAGTTTTATACCTGTCATAAAACAAAACATTTTTCTAATCATTATCTTCATTAAATAAAATGGAAATAAAAAAGATTTTAAGAAAACATTACTTAGAAGGCCTTGAAATATAATGGTGATATTATGAATGTAACACCCCAGGTAAATAAAGAATGTGACATTTCATATTTATCCATATTTGTGAATAAAATATTTAAATGACTTTAAAGGGGACGCTATGCTCGATGGCGTACCCAACACGCAACAACGAGTTTCTTGGGAATCTTACGTTGCACTCTAATAATAAAATAATATTATTTTAAATGATAGTTAACATGTAGCCGTTGTAATGGCGGGAATGTATAGAAATAACTAAAATATGATTATATATGTTTTTAAATGTTTTTACATTTATACAATAAAAGATAAAGGCTTAAAATATGGAAAGAATTCAATTGTAGGCGTATATGCCCTAGTTTTCCCTAAAGGTTCACTTGTCGCCTTTTGATGACGAATCGTCATTAAATATAGTTTTGATCACTCTTATACATTATTTTGGACCAAATAAAACTCTTATTAAGAATCGGGACATCAAATTTTACTTTGTGTAATTTTTTGGTATTTTTCCGATAAAGTTGATTTTTTTAATGAATAGTGTAAAATGTTGTGTTTTAATTCAAAACCTCTTTTTAATATAATTTATTTATATGATTAGATAATATTTTGAATTGGTTTTAAAGTGAAATTAGAAAATATTTTTACCATTAAATCCTATAGTGGTCGTTGGAATTAATTTCACTTTGAAATCGGACTTAAACTAGTGTCAATCTTTTGATACTTATTGTTTCATAAAAACACGCTATTTGTCATGACAGCGGGAATTAATTATTAAATTAATTAATGTGACTTATATGTTTTGAATTTTTTAAAACGGACTTCATTTTTGAATTCAGAATATCAAATATAGCTTAGGGTGAATTTTTGGGATTTTTCTAAAAACTTCAATTTTTGATGAATAGTGAAACTACTAAGTGGTACTTATAAAATGTGATTTTTCCGTTTAAATGGAATTTTGCCATCTCTGTGTTTTGAATTTCAAAAATCTGACATACATGGTTGTCATTAAGAAGTAAAATGTGGTTCAATGGGATAAAAATAATTTTTTGGTGAATAGTAACTTATTAAGTTTTTAATCGCGATTAGTGGTAATTAGTGTAGTTTAAGGTAAAAATGATATTATAAGAATGTGAAAACACCATGACACTTGTACTACACCTATTGGGTGAGTCATGGCCGACCAAGACAAGCCATTGGCCAACTTGGGGACCCCATGGAGACACTTTATTTGGAAAATGACAATAATATATTTTTATTTAATGTTAAAATTAAATTGACACAAACATGAGTTGTTTTACTAAAACAGTTTTTAAGTGGGTTTACACAAGTCCCAATTTTGATTATAAATAGTAATTGGAAAGATAAAAAGATTTCCTACATCATAGTATTTTTTTTATAATTTTTAGACATTAAATAAATTAAATTATTTATGACATAATAATGATGTAGTGATGATATCATTATTTGACGATTTAAATAAAATGGAAAGATAATGTAAAATATATGAACTACACATATCCAAAACTTATTGGATGGGTGGATTTCGAACCCTTATCACCTTATCCACGAATTATATCAATGTGGGACCTTTTAAAACCGAAACACATTTTCAAATAAAGTAATATTTCTTTACTTTCCAAAAGTGCCCCTCCTCTCCTCTTATAAAAGGCCCCCACCTCTACCTCATTTCACACACTCCTCAAGCCTTTGGCTCGGCCAACCCCTGCCCATTTACTCTCTACAAATCCCTCTACTCATCCTAGAGGATTTCCTTTGGGAAGAATCCTTTCAAAGAAAGCCTTTAGGCTCAAATCAAAAGGAGTTACACTTTTAAAGGTAATTCATTCTCTCATGTTCATTTGTTTTATTTTGCTTCTCCAACCCCCTAAACTCTCTTTATTTATTTCTTTTGTAACAAAACCAGTATCTTAAATATACTAGGATGTTGTTATAATATTTATTCGAGCTACACTCTCACACAACTACATCAAATGGTTAAAGAACATACGGTTTCCGTGGATGGCGAAATTCTGCCTCCCGAAACGATGATTGTTCAATACTCATCTAACACCTTCAAAGGTGGCCATTATGATGTCACTATTTTTATATATGATATATAATATGTTTATGTTTTCCTTAAGCTTCTGTTTTTTTCATTTTGGTCATACCTTTATGGTTTCCATTATGGGTAAACGTGATATCTTCATTTAAGGAAGTGCGGACTACCGCCCCCTCAAAGTGATTTGATTCGTTAAATACCATATGTGGGACGTATAAAGGATGGAACTATGATATTATATATGATATTATACTGGAATTATAATATACCTTTATATCATTATTATTCCATTCTATAAAATACGAAATAGAAATGAAAGTAGCGTTCATGCGTACGTACGGCTTACCGTCTCCATGAACGGTGCATTTCATTTATTACCTCTAAATGATTATGTAATGTTATAAATGCATGAATGTACTCGATATATATGACATATATTATATATAAATCATGAATAAAATACTGGATATAATAAACATTTGGCCACACGAACAACATGTAATTGTAAGAAGTCCACTTTCGACTTAAGAACCAAATATCGACAAAACAATCATTATTAACTTAATGATTACATAGTGTTTATAACATGGTAATAAGTGATATAAAAGGAATAATGAACTTGAAAAAGGTTCTTAAGGAAGTAGAAATTAACTCAAGTTTATTATTCAGGAGATTAAAGAACGATCGAGTCAAGTCGGACCCGAGGTAAGGGATCTTACTCCTCTCTTTCTTTTTAAGTACACTCTTTTATGTCATTCCTTTTAAAGATCATCTTTATTGTTATTGGGATGTTATTTTATATTAATCTTACTGTAATTTTTATGTTCATGTGATGAGAGACCCTATTATCTCTCATCAATCCATTTTGGAAGTTTTGAGTGGCGCCGTTAGACTGCCGAATTTTCGTAAGAGATTTTTCATCTCACTTTTATTCCCGTGAGATTTATGCTACATTTGCCACAAATTCCTTTGAGTGGTGTATGTACTGCCCATTATTCTACTCTTTGTGTAATATAATTTCATTTATGAGTATTTACATCAATGATCTATTGTCCTTATTTCATGGGGTGTATGTTTTGAAAGATACCCAAGTCGGTAAGGGAACCTTTCACCCTCCTCTTTTTTAAAAGACTTATTTTGTTTGGTCTTTTAATTTACATATTGTTATGTTGGGATATGTTCTCATATATCCTTATTGATGTAAATTTTATGTCCAAGTGATGAGATAAACTTTTTATCTCTCATCAACTCATTTTGATGTGATGTCGTTAGGCTGTCAAGGGAACTTTTTAACCCAATTTCGATTTCTTTGGGTTCAACATGTAGTCATTGAATATGTCATCCATTGAATATGTGTGAATGAAATTTTATTGTTTTACACTTAATATCCACTTATATTGGGTGTATTTATATTTGTCACACATATTTTTGAGATTGATTTGTCCTTAATTTAAGGATACCTTCTTTATAAGGGATTTCATCACATTTGACATTTCTATTGAGGGTTCATTGTTGTTATGCACCAATTCACTCTTATATGGTGTATATACTGTCCTTTGGAGTGTTATATCATGAATCCATTTATTCTCATGATATTATAAAGTTCTGACTAAATGTTATTCCTCAAGTATTGTATTCAAGTGTCTCTAATTTTGGTAAAACCCCTTTAACCAAAATATCGTTTTAAATGTTTTAATTATTTGTTCTTATTAATATCCATGTTTTCAAAATGGTTTTAAGGATTTATTTATATGGATATTAATGGTTTAAAATTTTAAGCTTCAAGGTGGTATGGGACACTTTGATTCAAAAATCTCTTTATTAAATGTTTTAAATGGTTTTGGAAATGGTTTCTTTTTGAATGGATTTAATATTTCAATATACTAAAATGTTATATTGTGATTGAAACGTGGAAATGTTATGTTTCCTTTACACATGTTTTATGTGACACATTTATGTTATGGTTCTTGGGCATTGTTATGAAAACGGGTGGTTTCGTGATAAACTAAGGGCGGGTGAGCCCGTTATAGCTCTCCAATGCATTGGGTAACGCGAAGGAGTGAAACGTTAAGGTTTCTCCGTAGAGATTTAGGGAATATACTGTGATGGGTATTCCAAACGTAACCAAGAGGGTTACTCCCTATGTAAGAATGATATGAATGCCTCAAGTTACCTTTATTTCTTATGATTTCTATGAATTATTCATGGTTTGATGAGGTATGAAAGTGCCTTTGTTTTATGGGTAAAGTATGATTTCATTCTTATGTATATATGAACTCATGTTTCCTTTCCATATTTTTTATAACTCTTACTGAGCTTTTTATGCTCATCCCAAGTTTTTGAAATGTTTTTCACAGGTCAGGGGAAAGGTACATGATGTGATGATAGTGTCAAGGATGTGTCAAGAAAGAATCTGTGTTATATTTTAAATATGTTTCCGTTGATGGGAAGAATGAATACTGTCTTTTATGTAACCACTTTGTTTAAATGTGGAATGTAATGCAAGTTTCATGATCTAATTCTCTAAAACTCTAAACCTGAAAAGATCCTCAATGTGTAATCTTGTAATAACTCAAGATTAAGTAAGGTTTAAGGCTGGGGCCTTATAGTTGGTATCAAAGGTCGGTTTAGATAACTTTAGAGGTTAGGGTATTGTTTAAGCATAAGTGACGTTACCATAATGGTTAGGATTTCAGAAAGAGTCCTAGTTTTAGATAAAGTGAATGAGTAAGTGTATCTTAGTGTTTACCTTCCTCATTTGTACATGATGGTTTTGTGGATATACTCACACTGAAATTTCTGTTTTTAGTGAATGGATGGATCTAGCAGGAACCAAAGAGACAATAAGTTTGAAGGAAACTGTGGTGGTTCTCTGATTAAGATACTAGATAAAATGGAGGATTCAATGAGGAAACTCGTGGTTGTTCTAAAACAAATATAAAGGAGTCATGATCAACCACTTCAACCTTGGTGAGTTATCTAATGCATCATGTACGAGATGGCCAACTCGGTGTGGAAATTCAGGTAATAATTATTAAGGTAACCATTAGGGTTTATATGATACTTAATTTTTAGGTAATTATGGGTTACTCTATGATATGATGGAAAATGAAAGGAATGAGATAAACTTGAGGTTAAAATATGTTATGATTATTATTGAAGATTTTATCTCATTTTGGGGAATGTTTTAAGAATTATATAGTTTTGGAAAAAGGACAACACACAGACCGTGTGACATCCCGTCACGTCGGACAAAGCTGCGGGAATCGAACCCACAACCAATGTGCGACTGGTATTTATCGCCTACCACTGGACTACGTGAAGTCCCTGGTTAGTTTGAATGATTCATTCTAGTTATATGATTTTATGAATTAAGAGTAAGTTGATTTTGGGTTATTTATGAAAATGATTAACCTATCATGGAGGATATGTGATTAGGTTAATTACTTTTCAAAACGAGACTTTAGGAGCAACTGATATTGTTTGGAGATAAATGTTATGATTTATCTTGGAAGACTATGCGACTAAATCCTTCAAATATTTGGGTTTCAATCTTATATTGGTTTACTTTGAATAATTTTATGGAAAAATTGATTATAGAATGGTCCTCTTTGAACTTTGGGTTTTGTTGGACAAATTTTGGAGATTAAGCATGGATTTTCTTTTTAATGGGTTATCCTTTTCTGGATTATCTGAACTTGTACTAATCTTTTTGGTTTTGGTTTTGGTTAAAGCCTAAAGACATGGGAAGTATATAGTTCTCTTTTTTTGGATTAGGTGATTCTCTAGAAGTTGATTATAGTACTCTTAATGTGAACAAGTATTCCTAAATACTCGTCTTTTGGAGAAAATATGAGTTTGTGTAAGTAATCTAATAAAAGTTGAAAGTCAATATGATAAGTGATTATGTTTCCTTATGAATAAATTCCTCAATAAAAAGTAACTTAAAACAAAAATGTTTTCTATTAACTTTTCCTACTGGGGAATCGAATACCGTTTAACCCATCACAAGTTTGTGATTTTCTCGTGGTTAACTTTCTCCTAAACATGTTTTCTATCACTCTCCATCAGAACATGACCCTTTGTTTTTTCTTCCATGTACATATTTTCATACTTGGAATCCTAGTATGGGTTAACTCGGGTGAACTTTGTACTTATCTTTCTTTATTTTAAAGTGTTTGTTTTACCGACTTTTGTTCTGATGTGGGACTTTCAAGGATGTTTCCAAGCGCAATTTTAAAATTGCGAGGACGCAATTCCCAAAAGGGGGGAAGGATGTAACACCCCAGGTAAATAAAGAATATGACATTTCATATTTATCCATATTTGTGAATAAAATATTTAAATGACTTTAAAGGGGACGCTATGCTCGATGGCGTACCCAACACGCAACAACGAGTTTCTTGGGAATCTTACGTTGCACTCTAATAATAAAATAATATTATTTTAAATGATAGTTAACATGTAGCCGTTGTAATGGCGGGAATGGATAGAAATAACTAAAATATGATTATATATGTTTTTAAATGTTTTTACATTTATACAATAAAAGATAAAGGCTTAAAATACGGAAAGAATTCAATTTTAGGCGTATATGCCCTAGTTTTCCCTAAAGGTTCACTTGTTGCCTTTTGATGACGAACCGTCATTAAATATAGTTTTGATCACTCTTATACATTATTTTGGACCAAATAAAACTCTTATTAAGAATCGGGACATCAAATTTTACTTTGTGTAATTTTTTGGTATTTTTCCGATAAAGTTGATTTTTTTAATGAATAGTGTAAAATGTTGTGTTTTAATTCAAAACCTCTTTTTAATCTAATTTATTTATATGATTAGATAACATTTTGAATTGGTTTTAAAGTGAAATTAGAAAATATTTTTACCATTAAATCCAATAGTGGTCATTGGAATTAATTTCAATTTGAAATCGGATTTAAACTAGTGTCAATCTTTTGATACTTATTGTTTCATAAAAACACGCTATTTGTCATGACAGCGGGAATTAATTATTAAATTAATTAATGTGACTTATATGTTTTGAATTTTGTAAAACGGACTTCATTTTTGAATTCAGAATATCAAATATAGCTTAGGGTGAATTTTTGGAATTTTTCTAAAAAACTTCAATTTTTGATGAATAGTGAAACTACTAAGTGGTACTTATAAAAACTGATTTTTCCGTTTAAATGGAATTTTTCCATCTTTGTGTTTTGAATTTTAAAAATCCGACATACATGGTTGTCATTAAGAAGTAAAATGTGGTTGAATGGGATAAAAATAATTTTTTGGTGAATAGTAACTTATTAAGTTTTTAATCGCGATTAGTGGTAATTAGTGTAGTTTAAGGTAAAAATGATTTTATACGAATGTGAAAACACCATGACACTTGTCCCACACCTATTGGGTGAGTCATGGCCGACCAAGACAAGCCATGGGCCAACTTGGGGACCCCATGGAGCCACTTTAGTTGGAAAATGACAATAATATATTTTTATTTAATGTTAAAATTAAATTGACACAAACATGAGTTGTTTTACTAAAACAGTTTTTAAGTGGGGTTACACAAGTCCAAATTTTGATTATAAATAGTAATTGGAAATCTAAAAAGATTTCCTACATCATAGTATTTTTTTTATAATTTTTAGACATTAAATAAATTAAATTATTTATGACATAATAATGATGCAGCGATGACATCATTATTTGACGATTTAAATAAAATGGAAAGATAATGTAAAATATATGAACTACACATTTACAAAACTTATTGGATTGGTGGATTTCGAACCCTTATCACCTTATCCACGAATTATATCAATGTGGGACCTTTTAAAACCGAAACACATTTTCAAATAAAGTAATATTTCTTTACTTTCCAAAAGTGCCCCTCCTCTCCTCTTATAAAAGGCCCCCACCTCTACCTCATTTCACACACTCCTAAAGCCTTTGGATCGGCCAACCCCTGCCCATTTACTCTCTACAAATCCCTCTACTCATCCTAGAGGATTTCCTTTGGGCAGAATCCTTTCAAAGAAAGCCTTTAGGCTCAAATCAAAAGGAGTTACACTTTTAAAGGTAATTCATTCTCTCATGTTCATTTGTTTTATTTTGCTTCTCCAACCCCCTAAAATATTTTTATTTATTTCTTTTGTAACAACACCATTATCTTAAATATACTAGTATGTTGTTATAATATTTATTCGAGCTACACTCTCACACAACTACATCAAATGGTTAAAGAACATACGGTTTCCGTGGATGGCGAAATTCTGCCTCCCGAAATGATGATTGTTCAATACTCATCTAACACCTTCAAAGGTGTCCATTATGATGTCACTATTTTTATATATGATATATAATATGTTTATGTTTTCCTTAAGCTTCTGTTTTTTCATTTTGGTCATACCTTTATGGTTTCCATTATGGGTAAACGCGATATCTTCATTTAAGGAAGTGCGGACTACCGCCCCCTCAAAGTGATTTGATTCGTTAAATACCATATGTGGGACGTATAAAGGATGGAACTATGATATTATATATGATATTATACTGGAATTATAATATACCTTTATATCATTATTATTCCATTCTATAAAATACGAAATAGAAATGAAAGTAGCGTTCATGCGTACGTACGGCTTACCGTCTCCATGAACGGTGCATTTCATTTCTTACCTCTAAATGATTATGTAATGTTATAAATGCATGCATGTACTGGATATATATGACATATATTATATCTAAATCATGAATACAATACTGGATATAATAAACATTTGTCCACACAAACAACATGTAATTGTAAGAAGTCCACTTTCGACTTAAGAACCAAATATCGACAAAACAATCATTATTAACTTAATGATTACATAGTGTTTATAACATGGTAATAAGTGATATAAAAGGAATAATGAACTTGAAAAAGGTTCTTAAGGAAGTATAAATTAACTCAAGTTTATTATTCAGGAGATTAAAGAACGATCGAGTCAAGTCGGACCCGAGGTATGGGATCTTACTCCTCTCTTTCTTTTTAAGTACACTCTTTTATGTCATTCCTTTTAAAGCTCATCTTTATTGTTATTGGGATGTTCTTTTATATTAATATTACTGTAATTTTTATGTTCATGTGATGAGAGACCCTATTCTCTCTCATCAATCCATTTTGGAAGTTTTGAGTGGCGCCGTTAGACTGCCGAATTTTTGTAAGAGATTTTTCATCGCACTTTTATTCCCATGAGATTTATGCTACATTTGCCACAAATTCCTTTGAGTGGTGTATGTAATTCCCATTATTCTACTCTTTGTGTAATATAATTTCGTTTATGAGTATTTACATCAATGATCTATTGTCCTTCTTTCATGGGGTGTATGTTTTGAAAGATACCCAAGTCGGTAAGGGAACCTTTCACCCTCCTCTTTTTTAAAAGACTTCTTTTGTTTGGTCTTTTAATTTACATATTGTTATGTTGGGATATGTTCTCATATATCCTTATTGATGTAAATTTTATTTCCAAGTGATGAGATACACTTTTTATCTCTCATCAACTCATTTTGATGTGATGTCGTTAGGCTGTCAAGGGAACTTTTTAACCCAATTTCGATTTCTTTGGGTTCAACATGTAGTCATTGAATATGTCATCCATTGAATATGTGTGAATGACATTTTATTGTTTTACACTTAATATCCACTTATATTGGGTGTATTTATATTTGTCACACATATTTTTGAGATTGATTTGTCCTTAATTTAAGGATACCTTCTTTATAAGGGATTTCATCACATTTGACATTTCTATTGAGGGTTCATTGTTGTTATGCACCAATTCACTCTTATATGGTGTATATACTGTCCTTTGGATTGTTATATCATGAATCCATTTATTCTCATGATATTATAAAGTTCTGACTAAATGTTATTCCTCAATTATTGTATTCAAGTGTCTCTAATTTTGGTAAAACCCCTTTAACCAAAATATCGTTTTAAATGTTTTAATTATTTGTTCTTATTAATATCCATGTTTTCAAAATGGTTTTAAGGATTTATTTATATGGATATTAATGGTTTAAAATTTTAAGCTTCAAGGTGGTATGGGACACTTTGATTCAAAAATCTCTTTATTAAATGTTTTAAATGGTTTTGGAAATGGTTTCTTTTTGAATGGATTTAATATTTCAATATACTAAAATGTTATATTGTGATTGAAATGTTGAAATGTTATGTTTCCTTTACACATGTTTTATGTGACACATTTATGTTATGGTTCTTGGGCATTGTTATGAAAACGGGTGGTTCCGTGATAAACTAAGGGCGGGTGAGCCCGTTATAGCTCTCCAATGCATTGAGTAACGCGAAGGAGTGAAACGTTAAGGTTTCTCCGAAGAGATTTAGGGAATATACTGTGATGGGTATTTCAAACGTAACCAAGAGTGTTACTCCCTATGTAAGAATGATATGAATGCCTCAAGTTACCTTTATGTCTTATAATTTCTATGAATTATTCATGGTTTGATGAGGTATGAAAGTGCCTTTGTTTTATGGGTAAAGTATGATTTCATTCTTATGTATATATGAACTCATGTTTCCTTTCCATATTTTTTATAACTCTTACTGAGCTTTTTATGCTCATCCCAAGTTTTTGAAATGTTTTTCACAGGTCAAGGGAAAGGTACATGATGTGATGATAGTGTCAAGGATGTGTCAAGAAAGAATATGTGTTATATTTTAAATATGTTTCCGTTGATGGGAAGAATGAATACTGTCTTTTATGTAACCACTTTGTTTAAATGTGGAATGTAATGAAAGTTCCATGATCTAATTCTCTAAAACTCTAAACCTGAAAAGATCCGCAATGTGTAATCTTGTAATAACTCAAGATTAAGTAAGGTTTAAGGCTGGGGCCTTATAATGAATTTTGATATATCCAACAATTTTTTAAACTTTAAAGGTATTGAGCATATGGATAATTTGAAATTTCTCCTTATGGAGATGTATCTTTATTTTTTTAATATTTATCAATGAATACTGCATGTTTTGTTTCATTTCATTTTTTATTTTTTTTATGTAATTTTTTTGAATTTTGATATAAATGTATGTTATTAATAACCCCATCAAGATTAATCCATGTGATTAATATATCTTTCATGCTAATAGTGATATAGTGAACACAATTCTTAAATATAAGAACTATTTTATTATGATTTGTTTTGGAGAAAATAAGACTTATCCAAATATAGAAGAAAAATCAACCAAAACCTATAAATACATTGGATCTTTCTAGTGATATTGGACTAATAAATATATAAAGAATGATGTACCTTTTTCTATGATAATATGATCTATAAAATCTCTACTCTATTATCTTGATAATAATCATAATAAGTATCCCATAATCTCCCTCCACCAAGGGTATCCACTAGTTTTGTTAATAACTAATTGTTTGGAAAAGATCCCCACATCCTCAAAATTTGTGAAAATGTTTTTTAAATAGAAAATTATATAGATATATAGAGAGATTTCTCCATATTGAAGAGTTTTAGAGTGTATCAACACACCCAAATAAAAAATTTTGAAATCCTTTATATATCTATCTAAGGAGACTCATTGGATTCCAAATTTTTGGATATATTGAGTAAAACATTTCATAATAATTTCATAAGTTATAGATCTTTGTAACTTACAAATAATCATTGTGATTTATTTTTTTAATCTTTAAATAGATGAATTAGACATCCAAAATCCTCAAATCATTATTTGATAGTGAGAAAACCAAATATGATAACTATGGTAAAAGATATATATATATATATATATATTAATTGTATCTCACATAATTTTATAATATGTATAATTCCATGAATAAAATAACATTGTTGGGATATTATCCATGAAATGGTCTAACCTAGAACATAACAAAATGTAGTATAAACCACTCCACCATAGTTTAGGTTTTATTGATCATTTTTATCAATCAAAAACTTAAAATATATCCTCATAAACGTAACAAACTTTCAAATTATGCCAAATCATATGTGATAAAATTTTAAAACATATCCAAAAATACTTTTGGAAATATTTAAATAATCATTTTATAAAATATTTCATTCATTTACACCACAAGTTACTTCATATGTAAAAATTAGTAAAAATCCATTCAAATCATCTTTCGAATATCTTCTATAAAACTATTGGGGTAGATCTCAAAGTTTATTAGAAACAATTTTTAATAAAATGTAATCCTCATTCATGCAACCAAAAATTGTGACATCACGGGCCATTGTAGTGTTAATAATAAATATCAATTCCTCAATCCATAATTGTATCCAAATAGAGGCACCTAGGAAAGTGTCAATGCAACTCAAGCTAAAATGGGACTTGACCTGATCCATTTCAAACATATTTATCTTCATTATTATGTCCACCATTTGTACCATATAAAAGTATTCATAATCATTTGATTTATTTTTCAAAAAAATCAAGTGACCATGAGACACAAAGCATGTCAATCCCATATAGAAAAATAATATGTTCCCGATTCTCTGAGTATAAGCCAAGAAAAAAAGATGAAAATGTAACATGTCATTCACCCAAGTGGATGATCACACCACATGTACCTTATCTAGGTATGAACATAAAAGTACTAAATCCATATCAATTGAGGAACCAAAATTCGTACTCATTATACAAGAGGGAAAATATCATATTAGTTAGGGATTAACCCATGACATGATCGACAACATACCCAACTATTCTTTGATTATCTTAGCCTAAAGTTTGACTTAAGAAAGTATAAAATCATAAATGTTATTATTATAGGTATCTTTATTACCTCATGAATGAGTATTTAATATGAAACATGAACCCCTAGTGCACCAAATACATAGTGTCAAGAAATCTATGTGCTATACCTAATAGTTTAATCAATATACAAAATTCTTTTTATATCTCATGATCATATTTAGTATCTCTATAAAAAAAATTACCACACTAAAATTAACTTCTTATCACAACCTATAATACTCTATAATAAACATTGGTTAGGGAAAAATGAAAGTCATACATTAAGAGCAAACTTTTGTATTTCACTTTATGAAATATATGAATCCTGCATGAATATATGATAAATTAAAGACTAACTTTTGTATATAATGATACATTTTATATAATAAAACTCTCTTATAAATACTAAAAAAACCAAACATAAGTTATCACTGTATCACATCTGATATAATAGATCACCAAATAGGCCTTATATTTGTTTCACATTTATATTTTTGTTAAAATCATTATATCTCTTTATAATTCCTATCATATATCTATGTGACTATCTTATAAAAGTTCCCACCAAACTCTTTTAGTGAGTAACATATATAGATAATTTTTTCTTGAATAATAGCGATACATAAGAATTATATTCCCAATGTTAAAATATTTTAACATAGCATTAAATCTTATTTACTTCCCAATATCAAATTCTAGGTTTTCAATAAATTATATCATATACGTAGAAGTGTTTTTATGTTTTCCATCATCTTGTTGGAAACTTTTAATATAAATTTGTTTTTAATATCATTTGGTTAAAAAATAAAACTCTTTAATTTAATATCACTCTTTTCCAAAAAAATCCTAAACACTTTTAGGGTATAAATTGACTATTAATTTGATCCTAACTGATATAATATTTTATTTTTTACTCATTAAACTTATCAAATTCTAAATATACTCCCAAGAGCTTATTAAAAACTATATTATCACTATAATATCATGCTAATATAAAAAACTCTTTTATATAAATAAATAACACTTATTTCTAACAGTGGGAATATTTAAGAATAAATAATTTACATCCATATCTTATATGGTATTCTATGTTTTTAGAGAAATTTTCTAAAAAGAATATTATATAATTTAAAATATGCCACTATGGGGTGGGGGTAACTATTTTCCTTGTATTTAAAAAAAATATATTTAATAAATTCTTTTATCTTGGATAAAAATCATTTTATACTTATCTTTTTTCAACCATGTTATAGAATTGTACAAATCATGAAAATTTATCAAATCTATCATATCATTTCTTTTTAACAACTAATTTTTTATATAAAAAATCTCTTATCATATAAGAGTAAAATAAGATAAAAATAATTAAAATTTATTTAGATCCATTTGAGGTTGAATTATTCTATTTCATTCCAAATATTCATAATTTAGTATTTTCAATATAGCACAAGATCTTAATAATATAATTCTCTATTCTAAACACTTTGATAATATCTAGTAAACATTTAATAAATTTATTATTCCTTTAGTAATATTTCATCAAAATAGTTCCTTTGACATCTAATGTGAATCCTGTTATTATTATCATATGAACATATATCCTTTTTTTGAACAACTTCTGCATTTATTTTCAAAAGAAGTGGTTTCTCATAATATTTTCCTTCTTAGTTGAGAACTATTACAAAGTTCTTGTACCAATTAATAAATTTTCTTCCATTAAGTTTCATCTTGTCTGATATTGAACTCAAAGTCATGTTTAATGATGATAATTCCATTTTTCTATAATAAAATATTTTTATTAAATAATTATCATGTTTTATATTAATTTAATAATTGATTTTATTGAATGTTCTCTTACTAAAATGATAACCCTTTTTGAATTACATCATACCCATTAGTACATCAAGATTAATTTTTCAATAAGATTTGGTCCGATTTATATTTTATCCCATCACATAACTATTTACTTAGGAAATCAGGACAATCGTTTCATATTTGAATCTTGGATAGTTAAGTGAAAAACTCTTTCCCCAATTCTTAATATATATAAAATCAAATATATTCCTCTAGTACCCTAACCTTCTGGATTTTCTAATTAAGTGTATCAAAAATAATATACCAAATATAAGCACCTAATTCTATTTAGGTCACCCATAACCCACTTTCTACACATAATATAATCCATGGGGAGCCATATTTAGAATGAACTACCAGAATATATGATTGAGTTGTAACTCCCCGAACCCAAAATCCCAGAGATGGTGTATTATTTTATTATATTTTTAGGATTATAAGGAATAAAATATTGAAGTAATAATCAATTTAATAGTTTCGAAAAAATCATCTTACATACATGATACCCATATTACAATATAAAATAAAAAATAAATCATGATACATAATAAAATGAAATAAACTTCATCCTTGAAATCTTATTAAAATATTTCTTCGTATAACCTAGGGAAATGAAACAAAATAAGGGTTAGCTCAAATGATCAGTAAGGGTAAGTAAAACAGAATAAATAATGAATCAAAGAGCATAATTATCATGGAAAGGTAAATAACTAAGAAAACATTCTATATAAATATCTGGATAAGGATTAATCAATATGGCATGATAGATAACTGAAACACATTCCATTTAATCAATAAAATAAGAATTAAATGCATATATAGACATGTAAAAGAAAAAATATAATGGATAAATAATAATAGAGTCTGAATGAGGAAAATGCTTGATTATTAGACTCCATGTTTCCTAGGTACATGGTAGGTTTACTATCAAGACCTTTCACAAGATGTTTTAGAATATAGGATAGAAACCCATCTAATTTGTCCAAATGATTCATACCATGAGACTAATGATGCATTAGGGGGTTTTCTATAATTGGGACCCACCCATTTATTACCTATCCAAATCATTCCTTACATATCAAATAAATGATTTAATTCATGAATAGTGTGACTTATCAAATATCTTCATTGAGTAAAAGATGAAGATTTATCAATTTTTCCTCAGATATGAGATAACTTTCAAATTAAACACTGTATGTAAAAATGGTATACTATTTAAGAAATAATCATATCCATGATAAATGATATGAATATTTTGGGAAAATTTAATGTTCAATTATCACTGAAAATTGAATATTTTAAGGGGACTACAAAGATTAATAAAGGAAGTTAATTTCAATACAATCCATGGAAAAATAAATCATAAACCATAAAGAGTAATAATAACGATGGTATCAATACAAAATATCCCAATTGGAGTAAGTAAAAAGGTTTTTTTCATTGATGAATATAAATACTATCAAAAATTATTTTAAAAAAATTAAGAAAAATATCCTTTTCAATTTTAATTTTTTTTTTGAAAATTATTTTATTTGAAAATAACTTTTAAAATAATTTTAATTTAAAATTATCCTTTTAAAATTTCATAGGAAGCTTCAAATAATTGTAGCATGTAAATTCGTATAGTACATACATGGTAAAAAGAACATTCCTTTTTCATAGTAAAGAGGTTAGAAAAGGGCCTTGTCCAGAAAGAGAAAAAATATTCCATTGAAAACTTTTGTAAAAGAAAAAAAGTGTAAAAATTTATTTAATAAATCATTTTGGAAAGGTTAAAAAAATATAATTCCTTTTAAGAAAATAGTTTTTTAGAAGAAAATAGGTTCTCCGACTAAAGAGAGAAATAATTTTGAGTTCTATTAAAAATATTTTTCTAAAACATTTTGAGTACCAAAGAGAGAAAAAATGGTAATATTACATAAAAAAGGTCATTAATAAATATATAAAGTTAAAATTAATTATTTATTAAACAATTATTGAATAATTTCTTCTAATGTAAATTCAAGTGTAAAAACTCCCGAACAAAATGAGTTTTTTAAGTAAACCCTTGAAAAGACCATAATGTTGATGTGAGAATAAATCACTGAAAGTATTATGTGTGTAAAATGGAAATCCACAAAAAAAAAAGTTTAAATACAATAATATAAATTAAAAATTTATTACACACATCATCTTATAATATTAATTACAATGAGTAAATAATATAACCCAATAAAAAGAATTCGGGTTATGAAATTATTTACCACTTGATAACTTTTAATTCAAATCCCATTTGGAGAAATAATTAAAATTGAAACTCAAAAAACAATTAATATAAAATAATTCATAATATAATATATCAAAATGTGTAGTAGATACACCACAAAAAATAAATATGTGGTGAATATGACATTTATCTAACAGATGTAAAAAGTGAGATGAAAATCCCTTACCTTATCCTTACTTTTTGTTGTGTGGTCTTTAACCTCCTATATTGTGGTTTAAAAATGTTAATAACTTATAATATTACCATAATAATATTTATTATGTCATATATGATCTTATTATAATATATTATGACCCATTTGTTAGTAATCTTTCATAATTTCCACTATTTCAGGTGTTAATTGACTAGTTTCTCAAGTATGTTTTGAATTGTTATTTGTTATTCCTATTAATTAGATCATGGTTTAATAATATCCAGAATGTAAGACATTATTTAAATATCATATATATTCAGTATATATATATTTATAATAATCCATAAAATTTGGATATAACAAATGAAATGCACCGTTCATGGAGATGGTTGGCTGTACATACGCATGAACACAACTTTCATTTATTTTCTATATTAAAAGACTGAAAAGTAAGCCATATATATATATATATTTATATTATAATTAAAGTACCATATTTATTTCATATATGTTACATTGGTATATTAAAACCATACTTTATACATTCCATGTATAACATGAATAGATTACATCGCTTTGAGGAGGCGATAGTCCACACTTCCACAAACAATGTTATCATAGTCCCACAAAATGGAACGCAATAAGTTATATGTTATATAATAAATAAATAAGTATAAATAAATTATAAATATCATATATAACATATATAAAAATTATTCCCATCATAATTACCACCATGAGAGGTGGTAAATGAAGAACTAACAATCATCATTTCGTAAGGCGATAGTCTTCCGTAAACACGAATGATAATTTTGTTTTCCATTATATGGAAGGTCATGTAAGTGTATTAGAACCATTATAATAAAAAAAATATCATTATATTTATTATATTGAGGTTATTATGTAAGCATTAAATAATAAGAGTTGAGGGGTAGAGAAGGAAATAAAATGAAAGTGTTTGTTGAAAAATGTTACCTCGTTTTCGGGTAACTCATTCTGGTTTACACTCAAAGACTTCCTTGGTTTGATTTATTCCCAAGGTGAGGCTTATATGATGAGATTATTTATGTTGGGATATTATTTTATCATATTTTTTATGATACAAAGGTCTTGATAGGTGTTAATAAGTGGGAGGGGTGAGTGCCTTTTCATAGTGGAGGAGTGTCATTCTTATATATTTTTTAAAAGGAAATTCCACCCACATTTTCCCCACGTAAAGTGGATCCAATAATGGGGAAAATTATATAAAATAGATTTTATGGTATAAATATGTATATAAAATTTATTTTGGAAGAATTTCAAGGTCATTTTTGCCCCTAAGTTTAAGGTTTGGTCCCTTATTAAGCTAATTTTTCTCTTAATCATTGTAATTAATTTTAATCACTTTCACTAATATTTTTGGTAAAAAACTAAGTTAAAATTATTATAAATTATATAATATTATTATTAAAAATATTTAATCCATTTTTTAGATATTTAAATCACATAATTGAAAGAAATTAATTTAAAATTAATCTCCTATATAGGATGATAATGTGGGGTTTAAAAGTAAAATGTTAAAAGGTTTGCTTGTTTTTATATCCAATTTCAAAGTTAAATTTATTAAAATGATCTAAATTGGATTAATATATTTAAAATTTATCAAATGAAACATTAAAACCTATCAAAATATAATTTAACCTTATAAATAAATTAGATGAAAAAGTAGTTTTAAATTAAAATTCAATATTTTTCACTATTCATAAAAAAATGAGACCTCACAGAAAAATATAAAAAATTCACCCTAATAAAATTTTTATGTTCAAATTTCAAAAATTAAGTTTAATTTTACTTATAAAATTTATATAAGTTCTAAAAAATAGATTTAAAATTGGTTCTTTATTAAAATATGGTAAAAGTGCCTTTATAAAAATATAAATTTTATGTGTAATGCTGGGTTTGTTCTTATATTATGGATATAAAATATATTATATGAATATCAAAAATATTTGATTGAATATATAACATATATATTTCATTGATATCATTCACTAATTATAATTAATTTAATTTATTAAGACAAAACACCTTTGAGAGCATAAAAAAATATTTCCTTTATATTCAATTGCTTTATATTTTCATTTCTAATTAATTGGTAACCAATGAATTCATATTATATTTTTGTAAAAAAAAATTATAATTTAGTTAATCCTACTCATAATCTCCAATTTAATTTCTAGTTAATATATTATTATATTAAATAATAGTTTTTTAATAATATATTGTTTTTTGGTAAAACTCGGTCTTACTTGTAATGAAAGCTATCAAAAAAATCATTGTTGAGTGTAACTCAAGATAAATAGGAATTTCATGAATTTAAAGTTATGTCGTAGATTAAATTTATTTAAAATTGTAATTATATTGTAAATTATTAGGATATTATATTCCCTTACGCACTTGGTGTAGTGTGCCATAAATGTTATCAAATATAATGTTCTTATATTATAATTTCAAGGTGTAAAATTTCCCCACAATAATTAATTTTTTTCCTCACAATTTAAGGAGTGATTGAGGTCATCAATCACAAACAAGTGAATGATCAGTATAATGTTGAGGGCCTCAAAGCTGTAAATCCGTGATGATTTAAAAGACCATCGGTTCAACAAAAATTACGGTGTTAGGATAACATTTTTTATCATTTTCCCATGGTTGAATAATTATTTTACGCCCTAATAATATAAGGAAATATACATACTTGATACATTTCAATTTCATATGAAAAATTCAATCTTTTGGTTATGCTTCGATTTAATTCTAATTCACCCCTAACTCCATGAAATAGATATCCTAGAATGTAACCCCCTTTTTTAAGTACTAAAATTTCTTTAAAGGAATCATAATAACTATAAAACAAGTCATTATATTTGTTGATAACTATTTTAAAAATCTAGTATGGTTAAGACATTAATCTATAAACCTAAAAGTAACACTACTGGTTCATCATTAATATTTATTCAACAAATTTTTTAACTAGAAATAATGGAAAATTATCCAGGACATCTCATAGAACAGTGATAGGAATAAAACCCTTATCGACCTTCAATCATGGGTTCAAGTCCCACAAAATTTCTAAACTTGATGGGTTGTCACCCGACATACAAGTTTTCCTTTTTATAAACTATATTTATATAATTTCCAAAGTAAATATGATAGACATCCTTGAAATTTAATCATTTGATAACCTTTTCTACATGGTTTTCAATACAAGATATTTTTTTTAAATCCTAATAATCTAATTTTACTATTATTATAATTTAAGAAATGATAATAATAACACTAAAGGTTATAAATTCTTTTAAACTCGTGTCTCTAAAATATAATGACATTATTCCTCAAATAGGTTTTCCGCTAGAACATATAATTTCCATAAATTTTTCCAAAATGTCCTTAATCTTGTTAAAAAAATATATTTTTAGGACTTAGAACTAATTATCAACCTCAATCATATAACCACATGATAGTATCCATAACTCTTAATTTAATGAAGTCGTATGTTTTTCTAAAATTTTAAACAATTCTTAGGTGTCTCATGATTCTTATAACTAAAATACTATTGGTAAAAAAATAATTTTACAATTAAATTATATAACCCTAGTAAATACATCATCTATTTTATTTCAGCATAAGTTGTTCCATGGTCTGAGGTTTAACCTAGGTAATTAATTTTCATTATTTATTCAAATCCTTTATAATGGTTTGTAATAAAACTGTTAATTATCCTAAGCATATCTCTAGGGAGTGCTAAACTAGGTGCACAGTAATGACCATTATTTTGTACCAAGTTACACTCAAGTCAATACCGATGCACCTTTTAAGAGTTGTTACCCATAGGTACATCTATGAAAGAACCATGTCCACATATAGTATCCAGATAGGGATGTATTTCTAGGAAAACCACATAATACCTATCTAACAGAAACTTTAGGATGTTCTTCTATACTTATCTTCAATGTCTACCATGGGGTTATGTTTTTGAATATATGTTTTCTTAAATCTAGTTTCCAAGGTTGCTTATAAAATTCCTTTGACACCAACTATAATTCCCTAACCCCAGAAGCCCAGATTCAGTGCATTATTTTAGTATATTGACATGATTACAAGGAATCAAATCCGGAAGTACTAATTAGTTTAACAGTTTTAGAAAAACCATATTATATACATGATACCCATATTACACTAGGAAATAAAAAATAAAACATGATACATAATAAAATTAAATAAATTACATCATTGAAATATTATTCAAATATTTCTTCTTCATAACATGGGGAAAGAAAAAAATCAGGGTGAGCTCAAATGTTTAGAAAGGGTGGGTACAATGGAAGAAATGATAAATTAAAGAGTATAATCTACATGGTAAGGTAAATAAATGTACAAAAAGTACATATAAATATCTATATAAGGAATAATCAATACATAATGAAAGACAAGTGCAACACATTCTATTTAATGTATAAAGTGAGAATTAAATTCATCCATAGATATGTCAAAGAAAAAATCTCATAGATAAATAATAATTGAGTCTAAATGAGGTAAATGATTAATTATTGGACACTATGTATCCTAGATATATGGTACCTTTACCTCAAGACCTTTTACAAGATGTTTTAGATTATTGGGTAGAAACTCATCTAATTTAGACAACTAATTCATGTCATGTGACCACTGATGTATCGAGATTCTGTCTATAACCAAGCCCCACCCATGTCGTGCCTATCCAAATCATTCCTCATATATTTAATAATATAATTAATTATTGAAAAATTTACCTTACCAAATATCTATATTTAGTAAAAGATGAAAACTAATCAATAATTCCCTAGATATCAAATAAATTTCAAAGTGAATACCCTATGTAAAAATCTTATACGATTTTTGTAATAATCATATCCTTGATAAATGATATGGATATTTAGGGGAAATTTAATGTACAATTATCATTGGAAATTTAATATTTCAAGGGGACTAGAAATAGGAATCAAGGAAGTGACTTTAAATACTATCCTTGGCTAAATCAATAATAAAATATCCAAAGGAAGAATAAGGATGGTATCAATAAAAATTATACCAAGTAGAGTAAGGATAGAGGGATGTTGTCGTTGGTGAATAGAAATACTATTAAAAGGTATTTTTAAAAGAATCTTGAGGAAAATATCCTTTTCATTTTGAAAAAACATTTTAAAATTTATTTTATTTGAAAATCACTTTTAAAAACATTCTCTTTAAAAATTAATGTTTTAAACTTTCAAAGGATTCTTTTTAAGAAATAACAGTGGGTAAATCTGTAAAGGACATACAAGGTAAAAAAACATTCCTTTTGAAAGGTAAAAAGCTTATCAAAGTTCCTTTTAGAGAAAGTGTCAATAATATTCCTTTGAAAACATTTATGAAATAATGAAGGGTAATTTTGTTTAATAAATTATTTTTAAAGGTCGAAAATAAAATAGGGTTTTTATAAGAAAACAACTTCTTTGACTAAGTGGAGAAATAAATACAGGTTTTCTTAAAAACATCTTGTGTAAAAATTTGTGATAAAATGTAACTATTACTTGGAAAAGTTCATTAATAATAATAATAAAATTAAATTAAAGGACTTATTAAATAGTTAACCAATAATATCCTCAAATGGGAATTCAAGTGTAAAAACTCCCGAGGAAAATGAGATTGTGAGGTAAAACCTTGAAAAGGTCATAAATTTGATTTGAGATTAAATCAATGAAAAGATTATGTGTGTCAAATTTAATACCATATAAAATAATTTTAAATACAACAATATATAGTAAAAAGTGATTACACACATAATCTTTGATTATTAATGACAATATGAAAGTAATATAACCCAATGAAAAGAAATCAGGTTGTGAAATTATTTACCACTTGGTAACTTTTAATTTAAATACAATTATATAAATAATTAAAATTGAAAATAAAAATACCCTGAAGAAAAAATAATTTATGATATAATATATCAAAATGGATAGTAGACACACCACAAAAGAAATAAGTGTTGAATATGACATTTATCTCATGTATAGTGGTTTAAAACATGTTAATAACTTCTAATTTAACAATAATGATATTTATTATATCATATATTATCTTCTTATAATATCTTATTACCCATTTTTTAGTAATCTTTCATTTTTTTCACTATTTCGGATGTTAATTACCTAGTTCCTCGAGTATGATTTTACTTGTTATTTGTTGTTCCTATTAGTTAGATAAATATTTCATAATATATATAATTTAAACCATGATTTAAATATAATATATATTAAGAACATATATATATTTATAATAATCCTTAAAATTTGGTGATGGGATATGAAATCCACATTTTATGGAGACGGTATGCTACACATACACATGAACGCTACTTTCATTTATTTTCTATATTAAAATAATGAAAATTAAATGATATATATGTATATTATAATCCAAGTATCATATTAATTTCATGTATTTAAAATATGTTTGTTAATACAATCCTTTATACATTTTATGTATAGCGTGAATGAATCACATCGCTTTGAGGAGGCGGTAGTCCAAACTTCTAAAAACGATGTTATCATATTCACACAAAATGGAAAACATGAAGTTATATGTTGTATAATAATTATATAAGTATAAATACATTATAAATATCATATATAACATATATAAACATAATTTCCATCATAATTCTCACCATGAGAGGTTGTAAAGAAAGAACGAACAGTCATCATTTCGTGAGGTGGTGGTTCACCGTACACACAAATGATATGTTCATTAAACATTAGATAATAGTGTGTGTAAGTTTAGTTATAAACTTTATAATAAAAACAAATCAGTATATTTAGGATACTGATGTTATTATTTAATCATTTAATAAAAATATTTTAGGGGTGGAGAAGGGAATAAAATGAAAGTGATTGTTGAAGAATGTTACCTCATTTTTGGGTAACTCCTTTTGGTTTATACCAAATGACTTACTTGATTTTATATATTCACAAGGTGTGGATTATTGGATGATGGGATAGATTTTGGGAGATTATTTGAGTAGATTTTAGACTATCCAGAGTTATTGATAGGTGTGAATAAGTGGGATGGTTGAGTGCATTTTTATTGCAGAGGAGGAGTGAAATTCTTGTAAATTTTTTAAAAGGTAATTACTATAAGGACCTATCCTTAAAACATTACATAATCTTGAATTAAATGAATAATTTACTTTGAGGATCTTTTCAGGTTTAGAGTTTTAGAGAATTAGGCCATAAATATTACATTACATCTCAAAAATTACAAAGTAGATAATTCTACTCAGTTTCCAATTTTTTATAAAATAAAAACTCTTAAAAAAGATTCTTGTCTAGTTCTATGTTTTAGAAAAGAATGCTTTCCTTTGATCCCATCCTTGACCCTATTCATCTTTAAGTCCTGTAAAAAACATTTCAAAAACTTGGGATGAGCATAAAAAGCTCAGTAAGGGTTATAAAAAAACAAAGAAAATGTTAGATCATCAATACATACATAACATAATCTCTTTAACATACCTAATGAAATCATAAGATTTCTGAATAACACATAGAAATCATAAAATCATAAAGGTAACTTATGGAATACATAACTTACTTACATTGTATCTTTCACAACTACATAGGGAGTTACATTTGGAATACCCATCATAGTATATTCCCTAAATCTCTTAGGAGAAACATTCATGTTTACCTCTATCACATTTCTGAATGCATTGGAGAGTTATCTCAGGCTCACCTTCCATATGTTTATCACGGAACCACCCGTATATGTAATAATGCCCAAGAACCATAACATATTCATAACACATAAAAAAATATAAAGGAAAGATAAAATTTCCACATTTCAACCACAATATATAATTTAAATATATTGACATAGCAAATCCATTATAAAAACCATTTTCAATACCAAAATATGCAAAAGAGTATATGGTTTTTATTTTCCTTTTAAAAACATTTTGGCTTGTTAAGGAAGTCAAAGATCAAATAATACTCGCAGCAGCGGAAAAGGTCATTGTCACCGCTTACGTTAAAAAGAAACATTCATTTTTTTCATTTAGTAAAATGGATCATTGAAAAAATATTCCCTTTGAATGAAATGAAAAATAAAAGGTTTTTATAAACCGTATAAAATAAATTTGTGTATAAAAAAATATGCCTCAATGAAAGAAGATTGAGATGAAGTCCCTTACCTCATGTCCGAAGTGACTCGATTGTTCTTTAATATCCTAAATAACAAAATAAAATTAATTTCTACTTGATTATGAACCTTTTTAAATTTAATTATTCCTTTTATATCAATTATTATCTTTCTATAACAATTAGTTAATTATTTGAGTTTATATCGGACATTTTGTCGATGATCGGAACTTAAGTTAAAAATGAACTTGTTATAATTATAAATTGTCCTTGTGGTCAAAATTCCATTATATATAGAATTATATTCATGATTTAGAGATCATATATATCATATAAATACAAATATATATATGTATCTATAATAATACATAACATTTGGAGATAAGAAATGAAATGCACCGTTTATGGAGATGGCAAGTCGTACATACGCATGAATGCTACTTTAATTTCTATTTCATATTTAATGGAATAAAAATATAATGATACATAGGTATATTATAATTCCGGTATAATATCATATATAATTTTATTAACTCTATCCTTTATACGTTCCACGTATTGCATGAACGAGTCATATCACTTTGAGGGGGCAGTAGTCCGCACTTCCTCAAATGAAATTATCGTATTTACCCACTATGGAAACCATAAAGGTATTATATAAATTAAAAACACAGAAGCATATAAACAATATAAATATAATATATATCACATATAAATAAAGTGTCATATTAATGGCCATCATTAGAGGTGGTAGAATAATATTGAACAATCATTGTTTCGTGAGGAAGTAGTTCACTGTCCACAGAAATAATATGTTCTTTACCCATTAGATGGAGGTGTATGTAAGTTTAGTTCAAATAATTCTCATAAAAACAACCTAGTATGTTGAGTATACTGGTTTAGTTATAAAATAAAGGAATAAAAAGAGTTTATGGGGTTGGATAAGTAAAATAAAATAAAAGAACTTAAGAGAAGATGTTACCTTTAAATCGGGTATCACCCTTTGGTTTGAACCAAAGGGTTTAATTGAATTGCCTTCTACCCAGGGGAATGATTCTAGGAGGAAGAGAGGGATGTAGGGAGATTAAATGGGCAGATTTTGGATTATACAAGGGGTTTGAGAAGTGTGAGGAATGGGTTAGAAGTGAGTGCTTTTTATAAGAGGGAGGAGAGGCTCTTTAAAAAAGTTTAAAAATATTATTTTATTATATAATTCTTTTCGGTTTCTAAAGGTCCAAAAATTATTAAATTCAAATATAAGATGACTCATGTTCTAAATAAAATCATCCAATAAGAATTTTACAGGTTTTGGATATTTTTGTAATCTTTATAATCTTATTTATTTAAATCATTCATTAATATGGTAAACACTGCATCATTATTGTGTCAAAAATATTTTTATTTATTTGATGTATAAAAATTATGAAAAAATATTATAATTTAGGAAATATTTTTAGATTTCAAATTAATATTTATAGTCTAAGAGATAACTTATATAACCCCATGTAAAAATTGATTTACTAAAAGATATATATTAATGTCATTTTTGTCTTTACTTTAAATTTATTAATACAAAGTGTCGTTATCACTCCCAAGTGGCTCCATGGGGTCCCAAAATCGACCCAAGTATGCCCATGGTCGGAAATGTATCAACCAATAGGATTATGACACATTTTGGGGTAATTTTATATTATTATAATAATATTTTGTTACACTTATTTACCAGATTTACCCTTTAACCATGGTAAATAAAAATTTTACTGAAGTAAATATTCATAATGTCTAAAAATAAAAGTTACCTATTTACACAATTTGGACCTCATGATTAAAAATATAAAATCCATTTTTCTAAATTCAAAACACAGATGTGGAAGAAATTAATTTAAAATTAACTCCCGATGTCAAAACAAAAGTGTGTTTTTAAGAAATAATGATTATCAAAAGATTGAAAATTATTTATGTCCAAATTCAAAGTGAAATTGCTTCCAATGACCCAAGTTGGATTAAATGGTAAAAACATAATATAATTAAACTTTAAAACCAATTAAAAGATAATATAAACTTATAAATAAATTATATTAAAATGTAGTTTTGAATTAAAATACAGTATTTTTTACTATTCATTAAAAATTGAATTTTATCAGAAAAATACCAAAAATTTACCCAAAGTTAATTTTAATGTCCCAATTATAAAGAATAATTTTATGCTTTCAAATAGAACTTATAAAAGTGACCAAAACTAGTTTTGAAGAGTGTTGGCTATCAAAAGGCGGTAAATCGGCCTTTTAATGAATATTAGAGTATTTATGCTTAAAATCGGATTTTTCTTATTTTAAGCCTCTAAAATTTATTAGATAAATGTAAAAACATTTAAAAAATATGTATATTCATATTGTAGTTAGTTATGTCTATTCCCACCAATACAATGGCTAGGCGTTAACTACCATTTAAAATAATATTACATTATTATTTTTCAGTATGAGCCAACGTTGTGTGCAACGTAAGATTTCAAAGAAACCTGTTTTTATATATCAGCTATTTCATCGAATGTGTAATCCCCTTTAAAGTAAAATTAATATTTAATTTAAAAATATTATCAAATATTAAAATGTTATATTCTTTATTTACCTGAGATGTTACAATTACACCCATGTTTTCCCATGGAAGGTGGATCCAATAATGGACCATATTAGACAAAAGGTAGAATGGGGTTTAAATATGGACATAAAATGGATTTTGGACAATTTTCTAGGTCATTTTGGCCATTAATTTGAAGGTTTAGTCACATCTTAAACAAATTTTTCTCTTAATCGCTGTAATTAAATTTAATAATTTTCACTAATATTTTTTGTTAAGAAATAATTTGATCTTATTATACATTATAAATTATTCTTATTAAAACTATGTAATAAATTTTTATTAATTACAATTATATAAGTGGAAGAAATTAATTCAAAATTAATCCCGCAGATGTGACGACAATATGAGTTTTTAAATTAAAAATGTTCAAAAGATTGATAAGTTTTCATATCCAATTTCAAAGTGAAATTGATTAGAATGATCTAAATTGTGTTAATAGATATAAAATTGATCGAAAAACCATTAAAACTAATCAAAAATATAATTTAACCTTATAAATAAATTAGATTAAAACGTAATTTTGAAATAAAATTCAATATTTTGCGCTATTTATCAAAAAATGAAAACTCACAAAAAAATACAAAAAATTAACCCTAAGCTAATTTTTATGTTCATATTTCAAAAATTAAGTTTATTTTGACATATAAAATTTATGAAAGTGTCAAAAATTGTATTTAAAATAGGTTCCTCATTAAAAGGTGGTAAAAGTACATTTAAAAAAATATAGCTTTTTATGTGTAATATTAGGTTTTTTTATCTTATGCCTATCAAATATATTGGATAAATATAAAAACTATTTTATTAAATATTTAACATATATATTTCATTAATATCATTCAGTAATTGTAATTAATTTAATTTATTTATAAAAAATGCCTTTGGGAGCATAAAATAAAAATATTTCCTTTATATTAAATTGGTTTATATTTTCCTTTGTAATTAATTAGTAAGAAATGAATTCATCTTATATTTGTTTAAACCATATATTTTTATATTTTAGTTAATCAAATTAATAACATACAATTTAACGGATAGGTTATATATTATTATATAAAATAATAATATTTTAATAATATATTGTTCGGTAAAGCTCGGTCTTGCATGTAACACAAGATCTCAAAAAAGTCTTTCTTGTGTGTAATACAAGATAAATCAGTATTGCGTGCATTGAAAGCTATAACATAGATTTAATTTATTTAAAATATTTATTATATTATAATTTCTCAGGAAATTATATTCCATTACGCGCTTGGTGTTGCATGTCATACACAATACCTAATACAATGTTCTTATTTTAGAATTTTGGGGCATTACACGAGCTCTTGATAAGTTCCAATTTGGAAGTAATCCAACACTTAGTATTTTTAAGTGTTTCAAATGTATCACCATATCATCTCATGTACTACTTATACAGTTATTCATTCTTCTAATGATTTAGTTTTTTAATTCCCATTCCTTCCACAAAATCATTTTTTTAAAACCATCTTGACATTTAACTATTTACGAATACTAAAACTTATGTCACTAACAGAAATTAAAAGAAAAATATATTTACACATATCTAAATGCATCACATGTATAAGGCACATGAAACCCTTATTATTAAAAGGATTATAATGTAATAGAATCAACAATTATTATAAATGTAAGCATGGTGTGATAGGTATCTAACCCCCACTTTTCTAAAAAGAGCCTAAGATCCTAGGCTAGTGAGAAGTTCGACCTAGAGTCCCATTACCCATGGTTCAGTACTTAATAGAGACTTTAATTCAATTATAATATTAACACCTAATATTCATAAAATATAATTACCCTTTAAATTCAGTCTCACAACCTACGAACAAGACAAATTCATGGTAAAAGAAAACTAATAAATAATTATACCATGCATGTAACTTTATATGCATGTATGAAAATTTAAAGAATAATTTTAAAAAACATTTAAACATAAGCTTACATAAATTAAAAAATATAAACAATTTATATTTAAAAATTAAGAAGGGATTAATACTAAATAAATAAAAATTTGATAAATATATAAATGATATAAATATTTATGAACAATTTATAAACTAAACAATTATAAACATTTTATAATGGAACGTGATTTATAGAAATTCCATAAAACAAATAAATATGAACTTTTTATGTTTATACTAATGTGAACTCTTTAATATTATTAATTTAAATTATATTTAATATGAACCTTTTTATATCTAAAATATGTGATTACTTGTGAAAATTATTATAATTATATAAACATTTTATAATTTATGTAAAATATTCACATAAACTAAATATTACACATTAAATTTTATTTAAACCATTAATAAAATCATCCAAATCTCTATTTAGAAAGTACTAAATAATTTTCCAAATATATACTTTTAATATAAATATTTTATATGATCTTTTATGAATAATTCATAAATTAATGTAAAAAGTTTTATAGTTTTCTTTATTTTATAATTTATAAATATTTTACAAAACATTAACCATGTAAATCTAATTTAAAAAATATTTTATCCATAATTTTTTTTCTAAGGTTTAAATCCCCCTTCATATTTGTCTTGGGTCCTCCGGACCTGTTCTAATGATGATTTTTGAGAATTTTAAAAAATAAATAAATTCTAATAACTGCATGGCCTTTTTGAATGTACACCACGACATGGTGGTGAGTTGAATGACAAAACTCTATATGGGGAATTCAAAACTATTTTTATTTCTTAAAGGGTTATTTTGGATATGGACAATGGCTAGCTGATCCCCCAAGTAATAACTCTTTCCATGAGTATAACGACGATAGTTTTTATTTCCACCATTGGTATTTTGGAAAGACTCCATCATGGTGTCCTTCAATATGTCATAATGGACTTATGAAATATTATTCTATACAAACCACAATAATTGTAACCATGGGAAATCCATTTCAGGCCTTTTATTTTCAAAATAATCCATGGTGAGGTATTTTCTTATGGTGGAGATCACCAAAACATATTGATCAGTTTCCCAGACTGTAGTGATATCAAAAAACAACACTCTGGTTTTCATGTAATTTTTATATGTCTAATTCATTTAATGAATGACATGGTCTTATAAGTTTTATAAGACCATAATTATTTTTCATAACTTTTATATCTTATTTTAGAAAACTTCATGAACCCTGCCTATTTTTTAGACATGTTATAGTTCTTAAAATTACTATTTTCCCCATTTATTCATTTATTTGAATAATAAATGAAAATGACATAAAAGTGTCTCTAATACAACTGATTGGTTTTATAAGGGACACAAGGTATCCAAACACAGTGTAGAAAATAAGCAAACCCTATAAATCTATAGGATCATTCCATTCATATTAGAACAAATAAATCAATGGAGAATGGGGTAGTTTATTCTTTAAAGATCCTTCCTATACAAGATCCACCACATGAGATTGATTAAAATAACTAAGAAGTATCTTATAAGATCATTCCTCTAAGGGTATTCATATGATGTTTAAATATCTCAATTATTAGGAAGGATCCCACATTCCCTGTGGTTTAATAGAAACATGTTTAGAGAGAGGGAGATAGAGAGAGTTCTTTGGACCGAGGAGTTTCAAAATGTCTCGATATACTCAAATAATGACTATGATCTCTTTTATATATCCATCCAAGGATACTTCTTGAATTTTAAATCTTTATCTATATTGAATAAAACCTTTCATAAATGTTTTATAGTTAAAAATATTTGAAGCTTATAACTCATCACTTTATATATATATATTTTAATGTTTAAAAAAAGTTGTTAGCCAACATAATTTCTCAAATCATCATCACATGATGAAGCAACTAAATATTATAATTTAATGTTGGAGAAAGAAATATTTTATCACTCATTATTGAATAATATGTATAATTCCATGCATATAACCTTGTCGTGGGGGTATTCCCAATAATGTTTTCTAATTTCACATAGACCATGACTTGATCAAAACCACTACACCATATTCATGGATTTAGTTCACATTTTTATCATTATCTACCTTAAAATGGGAAGCTATCATGTTTTGAAAAAATTTATTAATCTTTAAATATATTCTATAAAATAGATATCACATTGAGACTATGGATGGAGGAGGTGATCAATACCTATATATAATAAGCATTAATAATACACCGAAATCAACTCGAGAGAAACTTTCAAGATTTTCCTTCAAATTATAATATTTAATTATATATACAATTTAATCAAATTTGATAAACCATAATTTTACCGACCATGACACATTTATTATGTGGAATTATTTTTTAGGCCATCCATGATCAAAAATAATGAGAAAAATAATTAAAGGTATGCATGTTCATTTATTGGTTGATAAAAAGGATCTTACATTTAATAGTTTCTCATGAACAAATTGTTTTAATGTTAAATTTATTATACTACCATCACTATTAGGATTGAATCCCCTATGTTTTCATAAACAATCCAGGCTGACATATATAGTCCAATTCATCAACTATATAGACCATTTGTATATTTTATTTTCTTGATTGATGCATCAACTTGATGGTCCCAAGTGTTCTTATTTTTAACTCACAACTCATAAGGTTAAGGGAATGATTCCTATATTATTCAATTAATCATATTTGGATTGATAATTCCATAGAATATAAGTCACATTATTTTAATAATTATTTCATGTTGATTGGAATGTGCGTTAAACATCATATATCTTATGTTCGCACTCAAAATGGTTAGATAAATCATTTATAATATGATTAAAACTTATCTCTATACCACTTATTATGAAGAAAATCACCCATTTTGATATAGGGATATACAATTTTTTATATTGAAACAATGATTCAAATATGACTATCACGTTATCATAAATATTCCACTATGTAATTAACATGTGGAAATTCACCAAATATTATACATTTGTTAATATTTTTTTGTTCAATATATATAACAATAGCACCCCCACACTGAGAAAAAATGGGACCCCAAAGAAGACTGGGGATTTAAACTCAATTTGAATATCCCTTGATCATAAATTATTTTAATATAATGAGAGGTGATGTATTTTTGGAAATAATTTCTGATTATCATTCTAATGAAGAAATATTACCCACATTAAAGGGGGAATATAAATTAACAATAAAATAAATTTCATAGAAAATGAATTCATTGTTACATCTTGATAACCATACAAATATGATTGAACTAGAAGTTGAAAAGATTAGTAATTTTGAAAATTTATAAAATCAATTTAATGTTGCTTACAATGATTCAAAATTGGTTAAAAATCATAAATACTTGTGTTTTACCAGAAGTTTTAGGAGACGAACAAATGTTTGGTCCAAAAATTTTATTAAAGAAAAGTAAATGCAAAAAAAGCAATATAGACCACTAGACACAAAAGGCACCACTAGACACAAAAGTGGTAGCCACCCAAAAAAACAACCAGTAATATCCACACACATAAATGGCCTGAATCCCTCCAAAAGTGCATGCCCCATCGCCCAAAATAAATAGATCATAAGACTGCCCTAAAAGAGCAACATCGTAGACCTGTCATCCCATGCCAACACAGCCATCAAAGATATAGTTGTCCAATCATGTATCCCGAGTCATGCATTGTTCCCCGAAGTCTTCACCCAATTCTCATGTTCCAGCCTGTAGTGCGACACATCTCGTTGCTAGCCCACATCCCAAGAGTATCTACTCCTGGCAACCCAATCCACATGCAATCTCCGACTCCCTATTTTGAGGTTGTCACTTCCCTATTTTCAAGGTCGCCACCAGACATCATATGCTTCTAGGTGACATCAGTTCCACTAGAATTCCACATCATCGCCTGACGCATCGCCTACATTCTATCACCGTCCAGTACACAAACTTCACCCCATCGCATATGCTACCTCCATCGTAAGCAGATGACTGAGATCGACGACATCCAAGAACGTCGAACCAGTCTGCCCCCAGACCGAAGAAACCTACATATCATGGAGTCGTGGCATCCACTGCCGCACAACCCATGGAGTCTATAGCACGCCAACATGGAAGTTCCACCACTGGTGCCAGTCCGTTATGGCCAGTTGATGCCACATCATCCTTCCTCCACCCCACTTCACACATCAGATCACCATCACCTCATCGTCTGCCACTATCTCTTCAGCATCCTTCGTCAAGGCGCCGTCACCTGGTAACCACCATCAAGTCACCATCACTCTTCCCCTTCATCGAGACACCCTTACCACTCACCACTGTTAATACTGGACCCTTGTCACCAGTCGTGCAAAGCGCAGACCCACCGTAAACACTAGTATCACCTTCCAATAGATCCCTCAAAGCCGTATGTCATGAATCAGCATGACCACGCCCCCTGTCGCAAGAAGAAAAAGGATCAAAATGACTAAAAATCTCACCCTCATGTTTTCTGCTTGGTTAAAGTGGCAGTATATAATTTAATATTGATAGAGAAAGTTAGGAATTTATACATAAGAGTAATCAAATACTTGGTCCATCTATGTAAGAATAATTACATTTGGTACATAAGAGTAAGACCCCTTTTACTCTAAAAACATAATTTCATACGGATTATAAATATAAAAAAATAAATTCATAAGATCTCACAGAGGTGGAAACTCATAAAGTACCGATATACATAAGAATAATCTAGAGTTTTCATTATCATACATAAATGTAACTTAGATCGTACATAAGGGTAACCTGGTGATATATAATAGTATCGTTGAATTTTAAAATCTTAGGTATGATAAATTATGAGGACATAAAAGAGAAACACATGGTTTTAATTGATATGGAAGATCTTTTATAGGTTACATAAAGTCAAACTATTGTTTTATAAGGAGAACTAAGATTAAATTTAATGATACTATACTGATTTTTTACATAATGATGATTCATGATAATCCTGAATCAAGATAAGTTGTCTTGTGCTCAATTTTGAAGAGTATGATTACACCATGGCTTGAAATATTTTAGCATAATTATTTATACATGTAAACATGAATATTTTCGAAATAGACATGATATTTTTGGATGTTTGAATGAAGGAAAAAATATGATATTTGTGGAGATTTAATTAAATAATAATTAAATGATACAATCAATGAAATTTTATAAGATCTTTGTATGATAATTCTGGAGATTTAAAATGGTATTTTTATACTCTATCTATGAAGATCAAAGATAATTATTTTATGTGATTGAAATTTTTAACAAATTTGAATAAGAGAAGATCACACTAATGATTCACTTGGAGATTTAAAATTTAAATATTTGAAAATATCCACATGATCAATTATGAGATTTTTTAAAAGGAATGCAAGGTATATGCATGTTTAGAGTGATTTTTATGAAAAAAATAGAGATAGTGACAACCTAAGCAAACTTATATTAAAAGGAGGAAAAAATATCATATTCATCTAGTCAATTAGAAACTCATAATTTCCTAGGTGACTATTCTCCAAGAATTTATTTCATTATTTCTACTTTATAACAAGTTGGTGTTTGTTTAGACTGGTTAGTTCCCACACTGTATTAGGTTCAAGGTCATACCCTTTCCCATGGCATCATCTTGATCATAAAACATAAGTTTTGTGTGTATGGGATAATAACCACTATACCTATAACATCCTGATATTTTAAAAAGAAACACAATGCCACATCATGCTTAAATGATCAAATAAATATTGTTATTTGACCTTTATATCCTAGATGTTAAACATAATTTTTCCACTTCTATGAAATGAAATTTAAAAAATGGACATACACGATTCTGGTCAGTAATATATTAAGAGTCTAATAAGATCAACTTAATTTTTATTGAATAGTAACTTTACCCTTTGGAATAGTAATTTTACCCTTATGAATACTAATATGACCCTTATGAATAGTAAACCAGTAAAATGAATGGTAACATCACCAATTAAAGTATAAATAAAATTTATCTATCTTATAAGTGACAATATGATTTAATTATATCATAGTATAAGTATTGGAATTTTTTATATGTCATAAATATTTAATTACAAATTTTATGATTAATTGAATAATTCAAAATAAAATTTATTTTCATAAAACTTATTCATAAATTAATATTTTATTGTCCTACTATTTTAAGATAATTTTATGACACCTTAAGTAATTTTTCAAAGTGTTATAAAAACAATAATAGTTTTAAAATTGGTAATTTTCGAATAAATTATGAATTTAATTGAAATTTAGTTTTCTCATATTTAGATATTTATTTTAAAAAAATTGAGTTCATTTATGAATTATACATGTCAAAAAATTGGCAGGGGGTATTTTTGGGTTTTTTCTGAAATACATGAATTTTGGTGAACAGTAAAATACGATAATTTACAAAATAAGATAAATAAAAGAATTATTGAGTCATAGATGATATTCTGATGAGGTAATCACGCTTATTTTAAACTCACATGAACTAATTACTGTATTTAGTCATAATAACCATCACTATTTCTTTTCTTGATCAAAATAATAAAATAATGATTAATATAATGGAAAAACCCCCTCTCCTCCACTATAAATACTACCCATCACCCCCTCTTATCCTCCAACCTCTTAATCTTTGACAATTGTCCAATTTCAACCCCATCATTTTACCAAGACTCTTACCCACGTCCTAGACCTTTTGGTCTCACCAAAAGGTCAAAACCAAAGGTCTTAAGGAGGTTCTCAAAGAGGATAGTTCAAGAGGTAAAAATTCACTTTGATTTTCTTTTATTTCCTTTTAAATTATTTTTCTTTTATTATACTCTCTTCAAATCCCCTTATCCACGAGGCATAAAAACTAAAGTATCTTATATATACTGAATTTTTATCATGTTTTTAGAAAAATTCACTATCATGCTTCTTCTTCTCTTCTTTTTATTCTAAAAATAAAAAACATCATCTGTGATGTGTCGATTTACCCACATCATGGATGCTGTGTTTTCAAATTCCATTACCATATTCATGTATGGTCATAAAACCATTTTAATGGTTGAAAAATATTTTAAATTATATTATATACATCTTTTATTTTCTATAATTAACATATATACATAATATTAAATTATATAATGAAACTAGTTTGGGGTTATCGAAGAACCGCCAAAATGATCTAAATGAATATCATTAATGTTTTATTTAATGATTCATCATCATATCTGAAAAATGATTTATGTTATCATTTAATATTATAGAAACATATTAATTCCATTTCATTCTTCTTCTGGAGTATATTTTTTCATTCTAAAAGAAATTCCTTTACGAACCGACCATGAAAATCATGTAAAGAACACACCCGAAACAATGGAAATAACAAAATAATATTAATATTTGGTGGAATGACATTATAAAATGGTCATATAAGGTGTAATGAAAATAATATGTTTCTATAAAATATTAATAACACTCTTTTAACCATTATACTTTAGGTTTAAATTCATTTTAAGTAAGATAATCCCAAGGTAAGAGAATTCTTAACCCAAATTTCATTCATTTGGTTAACCTTGTACTTCATTTATTATGTGGTACTAAGATTATTTGTGAAATGAATTTTGTGTAAATTATGTTTCATTATGTGTATTTATATTTTATACACATATTAATTTCATTCTATTAATGATCACTTCAATTATATGATATTTTTAAGGGACTTTTATTTTAAAATCCCCGTTTAAACTTCTTCTTTTTTAAATTAAAAAGGGGTGTTTTTATGAAAGTATTATTTTTTTATGATTATGTTCTATTTATTGGGAATATTTTATGATTATGGGTGGTACATATGTCTCCATCCAATTCATTGTGTATGTTTAAGTTAGAGGTTTTCCATAAGGTTACTCCAAGTGTAACTGTGATGGTTACACCAAAAGGTAGTCGTGAGGGTTACAGTGTAAGGTAGTCATGAGGGTTACATTATAAGGTAGCTATAAGGGTTACAAATAATATGGTATTAATGATGTTTAAAATCTTAAGTAAGTAGTTCCCCTAGAAACCTATATGGATTATTTATGTTTTTTTATATTTTATTGAAAACTCATGTTTTTCAAAAGTATGTATAAGATACTTTATGGGTGAGAAGTATGACTTTGTGGAAATGATTTCATATACTTATAAGTATTTATAGACAAATAGTTTCTTTCCTTATTTTATATTCCTTAATGATATTTTTGTGCTCATCCCATGTTTTGAAAATGTTTTTTAGAGGATCTTTTAGAAGTTAAAAGGATAGTTAAGGTGATAATGTAGATAAATTTAATTAGTTATTTTTGTAATTATTTTTTGTAAAATTTGATTTAATGTAAGGATTGTCTAATCCTACAAAACATAGATCAGAAAAGGTCCTTGATTGTATACTATACTCTATATTTTTCTATTATCTCTAATAAAAAATAAACAACATGTTTTAGTACCGAATCCAAAAGTGAAGGTTCGGGTCTTTACAGTTGGTATCAGAGGAACAGTTTAGATTACTTTAGAGATTATATGTTGTCATTTTTTAAGAAAAAAAATTATGATAGAATTTAATTTTTAACTCCTCGTTAATTAATTACACATAGGAAAATATTTTTTTCTTAATTCTAAATATGTAAATTTATAATTATAAGTATAATGAATGAATTGTGATGGCGCAATTAATTTAAATAGGGGATATAACATCCGGATATTTTAAAAGGAAACACAATGACACAACATGCTTAAATGAACAACTAAATACAATTATTTTATCTTTATAACCTAGCCATTAAACATAATTTGGACACTTTTGTGAATTGAATTTTGAAAAACAGAGATACACATTTGCGATCAGTAAGATATTTAGATCCTGATAATATTAACTTAATTTTTGTTGAATCGTAACTTTACCCATTGGAATAGTAATGTTACCCTTATGAATATTAATATGACCATTATGAAAAGTAAATAGGCCAAATTAATAGTAACCTCACCAATTAAATTATAAATAAAATTTATCCATATTATAAGTGACAATATGATATAATTACATCATAGTAAAAGTGTTGTATCTTTTTAAGTCATAAATATTTAATTACAAATTTTAAGATTAATTTAATAATTTAAAATAAAAAATATTTTCATAAAATATATTTATAAATTAATCTTTTTTTGTCTTGTGATTTTAAGATAATTTTAGGATACCTTAAGTAAATTTTCAAAAGTGTTATAAAATCAGTTATAGTTTTAAAACTTGTATTTTTTGACTAAATTATGAATTTAATTTAAAATTAAATTTATTAAATTTAGAAAATTATTTTCAAAAAATGGAGTTCATTTATTAATTCTACACATCAAAAAATGGTTAGGGGAAATTTTTTGGATTTTTTTGAAATACTTAAATATTTGGTGAATACTAAAATATGATAATTTACAAAATAAGCTAAATACAAGAATTATTGAGTCATAAATGATGTTATAACAAGGTAAGAACCCTTGGTTCATACTCACATGCACTAATTACAGTATATATCTAGAAGAACCAAAACAATTTCTTGTCTTGAGAAAAATAATAAAATAATGGAACCCCCCCCCTCCTCTTCTCCTCAAACCTCTCAAGCTTTGAGTATTTTCCAATTTCTGCCCAATACTCTTCCCAATACTATTCCCCACATACAAGAACTATTTGACTCACCAAAAGGTCAAAACCAAAGGCCTTAAAAAGGTTCTCAAGGAGGATAGATCAAGAGGTAAAAACCGCTTTCATTTTCTTTTATTTCCTTTTTAATTCTTTTTCATTTATTATAATCTCTTCACCTCCCCTTATCCAATAGGCATGAAAACTATAGTATCTTATATATACTATAATTTTATTATTTTTGTGTAAAATTCATCATCATACTTTTTTTCCTCTACCTTTTATTCTAAAAATAAAAAACATCATCTGTGATGTGTTGATTTAGCGACATCATGAAAGATGTGTTTTCAATTTACATTACCACCTTCATAGATGGTCATAAAAATATTTTAATGGTTTATCAACATTTTAAAGTGTATTATATAAACTATTTTATGTTATGTAATTAGCATATATACATTATATTAAATTATATAACGAAACTAGTTTGTGATTATCGAATAACTGCCAAAATGATCTAAACGGATATCATTAATGTTTTATCTAATGATTAATCCTCATATATAAAAACAAAATAATTTATGGTATCATTTAATATTAATTAAAAATATTAATAACTTTTCATTATACTTATGTAGTTTCTCTTCCACTCGACAAGAAAATCATTTACGAACCAAATGAGGAAACTATGTAAAGAACACACCCGAAACAATGAAAATAACCAAATATTATTAATAATTGGGTGGAATGATGTTATAAAATGACCATATAAGGTGTTATAAAAATAAATATGTTTTGGTAAAATATTAATTACACTCTTTTGACCATAATATATGAGTTTTAAATACATTTTAAGTAATACAAACCTGAGGTAAGGGAATTCTTAACCCAATTTTCATTCATTGGGTTGACCTTATACTTAATTAATTATATGGTACTGATATTATTTGTGAAATTAGTTTTCTTTATATTATGTTTTATTATGTGTGTTTATAGTATATACACATTCATTTCATTCTATTAATTTTCACTTCAATTATATGATATTTGTGAAGGACTTTTCTTTTAAAATCCTCTTCTAAACTTTTATTTTTATAAAATTCAAAAGTGATGTTTTTATGAAATTATTACTGTTTTATGATTATGTTATGGTTCTTGAGAATTTTTATGATGAATTTTGTGGAATATATCTCCCTCCAATGCATTGAGTTTGTTTGTGTTGGAGGTTGGTCGTATTGTTACTCCAAGTGTAACTGTGACGGTTACACTATAAGGTAGCTCTGAGGGTTACATTGTAAGATAGTTGTGAGGGTTTCATTGTAAGTTATCTATGAGGTTTAAATTTTAGGGTATTCATGAGGTTTAAAAATCTTATGGTATCTATGATGTTTACAATATTAAGTAAGTAATGCACTAAGTAACCTATATAATTTATTTATGTTTTTCTATGTTTTATTGATATCTCATGTTTTTCACAAGTATGTATACGATACTTTATGGGTGAAATGTATGACCTTGTGAAAATGATTTCATATTATTATAAGTATTTATGGATTAACAATTTTCTTCTTTTATATTCCTTACTGATCCTTTCGTGCTCATCCCATGTTTTGAAAATGTTTTTCACATGATTCTATAGAAGTTCAAAGGACAGTTAAGGTGTTAATGAAGATGAATCCAGTTAGTTATTTTGTAATTTATTTTGTAAACTTTGATTTAATTTAAGGTTTATCTAATACTCCAAAACCTAGACCAAAAAATTTCTTCAATTTTATAATCAACTATATATTTTTCTATTATCTCTAATAAAAATACACAGCTTGTTTTAGTACTGAATCCAGAAGTACAAGTTCAGGTATTTATAATACTATGGGGATGTAGTCACCCACATATGAAATTTATTAAAATATAGTGTCTTATAGATTTAATTTATGTACCAAATGTGTTGAATGTTTTTTATGAACAATAATGAGGGTGGTTTTTTTTTGAAAAACAAATAAACACCGATTCACCCCTTCTTAGTGTGGATCGTCCACTCTAGTGAACCTATCAATTGGTATGAGAGAAGAGGTTATATTTTGAATATATATCTTTGAGTATTTTTATGAATCATAAAAATCCATTCAACAATAAAGTGATTAAATATTTTTATTCAAATGTTTTCAATATATGTAAGTAGATAATGAAACATAATCTTCTCTCTCTTGAACTCTATGTTTTTGAGAGTGTTCTTTAGGGTTTTTTAGTTGAAAGTGATTATTCTACATGGTATCTATCCAATAATAATAATGTTGAGTGTGATAGGAAGGAGATTAATGTATTACTATATTTATTTTTTAGGAATTAATTAATAAAGTTTATGGGTTGAAAAAATGCTAATGATATCTAAACAGTGATTTGTAGTATTTATAAATAAAAAAAGGTGAAGTAAACAAAGCTAAAACTTCGAAAAATCTTGTTGGGATATATTAGAATAAAAGAATATAAATATTTTGAAGAGTTATTTACCTAGTAAAATATTATTTTAAATACTATTAGTGGATAGGGATAAACTCTTTAAGACTCTACAATAGTGATGAAGCTGTAAAGAATTATTCCTAACAACTTTGATGCAAATATAATATCCATTGAAGATAAAGATATTGAAAAATTCATTATTGATGAACTCTAAAACAGTTTAATTCCCTATGAGATGATAATATGAGATTCTATTAAAATAAAGGTGAAGAAATAAAATGATGTTTCATTTAATACCTTTAAAAACCTAAAGATTGAAGATAAGAGGTGTAATATTGATGAATAAGAAAACATGAATGGGTTGGATAATATTATTTATTTTCTATCCATGAATTTAAATAGAGGAAAAGGAAAGTATCAAGATAAGTTACCTTTTAAATGTTTTAATTGTGGTAAAATTTCTCATTTTTCTTCCAAGTGTCCTTTGAGAATCATAAATGAGAACAACGATATTAATGTAGCCAAGTGATCCTCTAAGAAATAATATCATTTCTAGAGAAATCAACCAAAGTAATTGTCATAAAATTTTAATTTGAGGAACATTATATCAATTAAATATACTTTTTATGACAACTATTAGATTCACATTAAAGAGTAAAACTATAAATAAACAACTTATAAGGTTATTATGCCTCAAGAAGATAAAGACAATGAATCCTCAAAGGATTATTCCCATATTGATACTAAGTTTTCTATAGAAGAAGGTGAAATATATAGAGAATATATAATTAGAATTAAGATCATTATGTTATTAAAGGAGATTGGATGTTTTTTATATGAAAATTTACATCTCATGGATAGACTCGTGTTGGGACATTTCCTGAATGAATTCTTCCATATCATTTTCTTTGAAAATGACAATTAAATTCATTCTATATTTGTGTTAACTTGATGTTTGTTGTTTAAGTTGTGATTATATAGTTAACTATTAAATCATCCTATTTGAATAAGTTAATTCTAAACTATTTATATAGTGGATATTTTTGAAGTCACCTAAACTACATCAAATGAAAGACAGAGTTGAATCTTCCATGTTTTTTACTTATACCAAAGAACATGGAGAAGTTTTTTAAATAAATTATTATAAATAGATACTTCATATCTTGGAATGAATGATGTGGGAACAACTTTAATTAAGAGTTTTACACTACCTCAATGTCTGATTGATTCCAATTGCATGAGTTTTTTGGAAATTTCTTAGATCTTATGTTTGTGAGGAATTTATTAAAAAATCTCTAAGATTTATTATTGAAATTATTTACATATGATCCTATAAGCTAAAGGTGATTCTAGAGATTGAAATATATAATTACAAACTTCTAGTTCAACAAAGTTTAAGGATTGGAATAGTTTCTAATCATATAATAAAAGAGGGTCTTTAGGAGATATCTCTCCACTTACAATATATATTGAAAGAGTTTGGTTACAGGACTTGTATCTTATGATCATTTAGAATGAGAAAGTTATAGGGTATCAGAACTTGTATCATTTGGATTAAAATCTAAGAGTTCTTTTAACTAGAACTGTTTAAATCTATTTTTAAAATATTTTAAAGGAGTTTATGGATCATCATCTAGATATCCATTTCATTTTTGTGTTTACATTTTTCTTATTATTATTGGTTTATTTCCCTCAGTTAAGTGTTAAATTCTGAGATGGTTAATTTTCACCGTGTTTATAGTTTTTTATCACTATACTCAATTCAAAATTTTGTAACTTTCAGAATATTTATTCTCTTGGGTGGGAAAATTATATTTCTTCTTTCAACTTCAATTCACCCCCTCTTAAAGCTTTAATATCCGGGACAATAATTTGATGAAGGAAAAATCAATATTGAAAATGTAGACTAGGTCAAGGAAGTTAATAAGTTAAGTATTGAGAATACCCGTAGAAATAAGATCATTAATGATATGAAATCTATTATCTTACTTATAGATGACGATATTGATATATTGAAGGTGAAAATTATTGAATATGAGAATCTGAATTAATTAATGTTCATTTACAATAAAGCTATAACAAAAAATTTCAAGATCTCCAAGATATATATTAAGAAAATCAGAGCTACTAAACAATTGAATGAGTGTATAAAGTATGAAATAAATAGATATCTCGGTTCACAAGAACATAAATATAATGAAAGTATACTAATGAAACACCTAAAAATATTATTTGTAGGTGAATCTAGTAAATAATAGATCATTATGCCAACATGAAGTTTGGAGAAAGGATGAAATATTATCATATCTAGAGAGAGGAATTTTGTAAAAGTTAATTTTCCATCCCCAAATTTACAAGGAAGAGTCATGTAAAAGGGTTCTGTGAAACCATCAAATTATAAGTAATGGAATTAACCCAATTACCTGAATGACACTGGTAAGGTTATCATAAGACCTCAGGTTCAACTACCCATCATTAAAGGCTGGAGTAAACACTGAGTATTTGATAATACACTTATCAAAGGTATTTTTTTCCCTCAAGAAAAATTAGAATAACCCAAATAAATATTATACTAAAAATATAACCTGACCCTTAGGTCAATGGACACAATGGGAAAAATTCCACTACTGACCATCAATGTATCTATTAGAAAGATGATAAAGTCAATGTTGCGAATTCTTGACCTATCTTATTCGATAATTGCACTCAAACCAGTGTCCACATAGCCTCAACCACATCTCCCCATAAACTAGAGGCCAACGACTAGCACTGAGGGTATGTAAGTGTATGGTGGGGATACTATAATGTCATTATTATAGTGTGTCACAATGACAAAATAATAATAATAAATATAGGAAACATGATGAATAAAGATCATAAAAATAAGAGAACATCTAGATAAGATAAATAGACTAAACAATAATAATCATCATTGTATTCAAAATGATGTCAATGTCATGAATCTATGAAAAGGGAATAATCAAACATATAAACATGAACATATACAAAACAATTATATCATAAAGAACAAAAACATAAAACTATCTCCAATAGTATCACATGCCTATGTTTGGTCCCATGCTCCATGCTCCCATGCTATAAAAAATTCAATCATCCATGAAAAAACACATTCCCTTATCCCTAAAAGAATCCATAAAGTCTTCTTGGGTTAAAAATTCTACCCCTAAAATTATGTGAGATATACTCAGTAGGCCACCACAAATGATGTATAAAAAAATCTCGTCAATGCATATAAGCCAAAGTAGTGTGAAACTATAACTATAATAAAGGATGTAAATGATAATAAATAGTCCATCCTAAAAGATAATTCTATAATAATAATCCTAGTAATGATGAATAACTTTTTAATAGATCAAAGAAGCAGCTACGACACACACTAATATCTAAAGTTTCTAGAAAGTATGACACACACTGAATAATCATGTATCAGACCAAGAAGGGTCATGGACAAGGTCATTGAACAAGGCATCATCTTTGATTCTATGAATATTATTCATAGAAAACATATTTTAATATAGAACTATATGGGCCAGGACCCAGGACCCATATCCAAATGCATCCTCTTCAATTCCGTAGAGCTTATCCATAGAAAACATTGTAAAGACTTGGGTGGAGCTGAGGGAGCAAGTATGAGGTCACCTAAGCAAGATGAATCTAAGGTAACAGTACAAGGCATCCAAGATGTGTAATATATAAGTGGGTTGTTAGTTCCATACCATATCACTCATTATCTAAGTGATATATATAATGAATCAAGGGGTCATGTTAGTGTCCATTCCCTTTATCCATTTAATTTATCATAATCATTTCATTAACCATTTCATGTATAAGTGACAAGGGAGAAGGAAATGTTAGTTTCTAGGACTTTAAAATTACATTAAATGAATTACAGAATGGGTCAGGGGTAAATTTTAGTGTCCATGACTATTTTCAATTGAATTTATTATATTCAATTCTTTAAACAATTTACATAATTATGAATAATCCAGGGGACTTTCCATTTCATTCCACAACTACCATTTATTCTATTTTATTTTTTACTTTCATTAATAAATGACATGGTTATAAATAAGGTAATAAACCTTAAATAATTCATTTAACCTAAATAAAGAACCCTTTAATAAATATAAATATCAAATCAATACATGGATGGTGTAAACATGATCAATAAAATGAACCCACTTCAAGGGATCTTTGGGTTGAGTTTGAAAACCTACAACCTTTCATACGGGAGTAATAACATGTTGAAATTACAGTTTAAACATCCAAATTAAGGTTCTATTAATTTAAGGAGAAATTATCAAAAATTACACCATGAAACACAATGACATAAGCTATAAAACACCATGAAATTGAGGGAAATTTTATAGAATAACTGTCTTCTCTTGGCAGTACTCTCCTCATCCATTTTTAGCCTTTAATTTGGGAAAGAATGGGAGAAATAAAATAAATAGATGAATATCTTAAAAATATGGAAAAAATATATCTCATGGATTTAGCATTCCATATAGAAAGATAAATAAAGGAAGGTAACAGATTGAAGATCTTATCGATATGCTTCTAACATGACAAACTACGGTTTGATCAAAGTCTGATTGAAGAGTAGGCTTCAAAGCCTAGGTGGTTTCCATGAAGGATATTCAAAAGAGGATGGATTCTATGTATGTATTAGAAAAAAATGAGGGTGGAAAGTTTTAAATACTTAATTGAAATTTTTTAATTTAACTATTCTTTAAAGGGGCGCACAATTTGGCCACACAGTTGGACAAACCGAGCACCAACTGTATGCTAACACTGTCCAAGGAAACCAACCCTTTCATGGTTAGGTGTATAGTTATAAAAAACATACACTAATTATGAATTTAATCTCTTCTAATGGTATACATTTTTTCAACATGGTTGTGTGGCCTACCTTGCATAATTTTTAAAACCATGCATCTCCTCTTGAAGGGTCGCACAGTTGAGTCGCATGGTTACTCCTAACCATGATTTAACCATGTGTATCTACATGTTTATCCAAAAACAAAATATCTAGGCTTAGAAAAATCCCAAAACACTCCTAAAACCATCCTTAAAACTTTAAGAACTTACATTATAGGAAAACAAATTTTTTTACTAAAATTTAAAGGGTTCATTCCCTATTAAAAATCCAAGATCCTACAATCTCCCTTCCTTAAAACAATTATTCCCAAAGTTTTCATTTTGATGGTGGTAAAACATCATAAGAGAATAAATCTATACATAAATCATGTACATATTCCAATCTATCTCCCAGGACTCATCCTATACACGGTTGTGCTACTATAGCAACCGTACTAGAGGAACTGAACTACCTCAGAGAGCCTTTATGATCTGATCAATGATGCATATTGGATGTTCATAAAAGGATGAATCTAACTCAAATATATCCTCATAAAGATATGTAATATGATATGGGATAGAGTGATAATGACATAACTGAGATAAATGGAAGACTTCCTACATGGCTTGATACCTTTGAGGTAACTTCAACCGATATGCCACTGACCCGACACTCTCCAGCATCTCGAAAGGAATGACATAATGAGGTGAATGTTTAAGAATTATTTGAATCTATATATTACCTATTATAGAAAAATAATAATAATAAAACCTAGTACCTATCATTTAACTCTATTATCCATCAATGGATATCGTCATAATACTTCTACCTTGGCTGAGTTGTATCCACACACTTCTTATTAAGTTGTACCTGCTCCGAAGTCTCCTGAATTAGATGAGGTCTAAGTATCACTGCTGCAATACCATGAGTTTTTATGAATATTTTTTTCAAATAAATTAAATTTAATAAAATATTTTCATTACACAAAATACCAAGTTAATCTTTCACTACTTGAAACAATGGGTTTTCTTATGTTACACATGACACTAATTTTTAACGAAACCACAGAATATTTTTAATATTTTTATTTAAATATAGATGTTATAACCTTGAAATAAAACTTAGATATATTAATATCAATAACTAATTTTTAATTATTAGTAATATTTTTTTACATAAAAGAAACATATTGATAAAAAATTACTTAATTTCTAGTAAAACCATTATATGTTTTGAAAATAATATTTTCAAAAAAAAATGATTTTTATTTCTTTTTTTGAACCTTAATAAAATAAATTTATCACATTTTTTGGATATTAATATGATAAATTAAACTTCTTTTTTTAACCAACATATCAAAATTTTCTTAGGAGGTATTTTTGGGTTTTTTCTAAAAATTTTAGTTTTTCGATGAATAGTGAAAAATATTGAATTTTAATGGAAAACTGCATTTTTGTTCAATTTATTTATAAAGTTATATTAAATTTTAAATTAGTTTTAATGTAAAATAAGTTCAATTATATTTACTTTATTCTAATTTAAGTTATTTTAATCAATTTTGATATTGAATTTTGAAATAAAAACTTTTTAAATATTTGAACATTTTCTCTGTAAATCCCCGCTTTCTCGTTGCGTCTGAAAATTTAATTTTAAAATAAAATTCCCACTTATGTGACTGGAATTTTTCAAAATATATTCCATATTTTTAATAATAATAATTTATAGTATCTAATAACATCAACTTATTTTTTCACCAAAATAATTAGTATAAACAATAAAAATTATTTATCATGGTTAAATTAAAAATGGTTTTATTGGGGGTTAAATTAAATAGATATTGGTTAATAATAAACAAAAAAAAATCTAAAAAAAATATATGTACATATATCAACCTTATCTATTCTATGATCTACAATTTTCTATTATTTTATCCTTTTTACATGAAAAAAACATGGGTGGAATTCTTTCTTTCAAAAAGTTATAAGTGTACCACTCACCTCACTTATAAAAGGATACCCCCTCTATTCTATAATTTACACATTAAAACCATTTTATTTCATCCAATAAATTTTAAAATAACTTCAAAAATTTCTTCATCCCACCCTATAATTCTTTGTTGGAACATAATTCCTACCAAGGAAGGCTTTTGGTTCAAACCTAAAGAGGATACCCAAATAAGAGGTAACATTTATCAGCGAGCATTTTTTTTATTTATTTCTAGAACTCCTTAAATTATTATTATACCATGATGAAATAATAACCTAATTACCTTAATTATACTTATATATTATTATGTTATGGTAACAACCTAGAACCATTTCCATTTCCATCAAATGGTTTGTGAAATCATCATTCGTGTGTACGACGGACTACCGCCACACAAACTGATATCTTTCATTTTACATTGAAACCTCCAAAAACTAGTTATAATGATGAATTAAATATTTATATATTATATTTATGATATTATTATGCTTATAGAATCATGATATCACATGTTACATTTTTAACTTTCCATTCCATGTGGATAAGATAACATCGTTCGTGTGTACGACAAACCACCACCTCGTGAAGTGATGTGATTCATTCACGATTTAAATCAAAGGTATTAAGGATAATTTTAATGAAAATATATGATATATATGGAATAAAAATTATTATATATTTATAATATATCATTTACCTTTATTTCATTCAATCTGAAAAGAAAATGGAAACAACATTCATGCGTAGATACGACCTACCTTCTCTATGAACAGTGTATTTCATTTTCTATCACTAAATTTTATGGATTAATCTAGATACACATATACTGAATAAATATATTATATTTATACAATATTTAAAGTTATTTATATAATGAAATCATGATCAAAGTAATATAACCAAAAATAACAAATCAGTACATATATGAAAAACAAAGTGTTTATTACCCAAAATGTAACCGTAACATATAATTGTTACAAAATGCACAATAAAAGGACATAATAAAATTATATATGACATGATATGTATAAATATTGTTCTATAATATATGTATAATAAACTTATATTTATTATATAGGGGTTATGTATATGTATGATGGAAGTCAAGACTTAAGGTAATAGAATTTTGTCTCAATTTTCCTTATTTTAGATGTTCATTATGTTATACCTTTATATTATTTCATGAGGTGTATATAAAGCCCCTTTTACATTTAATATCCTTAATATATTTATCCTCATGATATTTTAAGTTTCATTTTATGTTATTACTTCCTAGGTATTATGATTAAATTTTACCAAAGTGATAATTATTTTATGTTACAATCTCATTATTTATCGGGATTCTTTATGATTATATTTATGATGATAAAATATTATGCTCCATATCTCAATAAACTCATGAATTTTCTTATCCTATTATTATTCGTGATCTTTTAATGTAAGGTAAAATTTTACCACTCTTTGGTTGTAAAGCCCACGACCCCATTTGCACAAAGTCGGTGCCTTATTTTTTTACATTTCCATATAAAAAAGGAAGACACATCCTGAAGGACCAAATATTTTAGTAGCTTTGGAAAAATATATACATACATAAGTTCAACATTAAAACTTGAAAGGAAATAAAATATATAAATTCAATTATAAACATCCATAACACCTAGATTATTCATACAGGTCATTAATAATATACTTCTTGACATATTAGGGAAAAATAAAACATAAGAAAGGGGTGAGCTCAGGTTCTCAGTAAGGGTAAGTGAAATAGAAGAAGCATAAATATAAGGAATAGTGATTAACTAAAAGTACACATTCCCTTAAAACATAATCCTGAGCATAAAATGACATGAATAAAAGTTGGTTAAATAATTCCATAGTAAAACATAATCATCGATATTATACTAGTTAAATAATCACATGGGATATCATTTACTAGTTTCATAATGAGATAATTCATAATGATGGGTGTCATAACCATACTGGCAAGGCCTCGTGACAAGACCATACATAAATGGGTAAAACCCCAAACTAGTTTCTCTCATGAGACCTACCGATGCACCAAGGGGCTATAATAAGACACACCCGATACTTACTAAGTATAATGAATTCCTAATATGAATGGGGAGAAACATAAGAAATATATAAATTCATATTTAAAGTAATATATGAAATGTAAATAACTATCACCAATCAGTAAACATAAACACTAACCATTCATATTAATATGGTGAATAATGTCAAGATAGGATATATATGCTCAAAATAATTGTAAAACATTAAATAAAATATGGTAGATTATATAATAAAAGATTAATCCCAATTAAATATAATAATCAACAAGAGTATTGAAATATATGAAAATAATCTAATAAATTCCTCAATGAATTATTTAGAGAAATACTTTTTTTACTTTGTAAAGAAGATTTATTTTGGAAAAATATTTGTATAAAAATAGAATTTAACTAATATATTTTTTATAATAAAATGAGTTATTTTATAAAAATAATGGTGTCTTAAAATATATAATAAATTGAACCTGAAAATAGGTAAAAATTTGACAAGTTCCCTTGAATCGGGCCTATTTATCGAGAAGAATTTGAGAAATATTCTTTTAAAAAATGTAAATAAAATAAAATAAAGAATGATTATTATTGGTATGTATATATAGAACATTAAAATATAATTTATGATGAGTAAATAAGAATAATTATGAGTTTTATTGGGGTAAATAGAGAAAAAGAGTAACCCGAAAGAAAATGGAGGTTCGGGTAGAAAAACCATAGCACTTTGTAATCAATCAAATCATATGACACAAAATTAATAATCATAAAATGATACATTTAATATAATGAAAATAAAGATATTAAGGATATTATACATTAATTGGAAGTATATATACATCATACATAATAAATAGTGGTGAATAAGGAATATCCTACAAAAATGGAAGTGAGATGGGAAAACTCTAACCTTATGTCTGAATGAGTTCTGAAATTGACCATAATGTCCTAGATAATAAAATTAAATCCATCAATTAATTAATTAATAACACTTTATATATTTATTTTATTTATTATAATTTTATTAAGTTACTTTATGTCCTTTTTTATGAGTAATAAGAAACAAATTTATCACCCAGGAGCGTTTGTTCCCTTGGTTTTCACGATCGATATACTTGTATATGAGTATGGAAGTTCATGCGGAATAGATATAATTATCCAAAATTAAATTTATATGTTACTAATTAAAATCCATAAGATTAAATGGTTATATAATTCATTTGTTCATATGGAATGAATATGAGTTATTAGATAAAACATCAGTGATAATCGTTTAGATTATTATGGTGGTATTTCAATCATCTCAAAATTGTTTTGATGTATGGATTAGTATTATGTATATATAATAGTTTAAGAACATTAAATAAGATATAGTACATATTTTATAATCTATTTAAACCATAAAAATGGTTTCATGATCATCCTTGAAGGATAAATTGAAGAATAAAGGTTCATCATCCATGAAGGTTGTAAATTGGAACCTCACGAATGATGATTTCATTTTTAAAATAAGAGAGAGAGACAGAGAGAGAGAGAAAGGATTTTGATGAAGTATATTATATTAACATGATATAATTCTAGTATATATATGATATTTCAGTTTTCATGATCATTTGTAAAGAGGAGTTTAGGATAATATAAGAAAATAAATTAAAATGAAAATGAAATTAAAATGAAAATGAAATTAAAAGAAAATGGAAGAGGGTTTACCTCTTGAATTAACTTCTTGAGAACCTCCTTAGGGAAGGGGGTTTTGGTATTTTGGTAAGACCAAGAGATTTTGGACGTTGTGAGAGACTAGGGATGGGGATATGGGTAGAAATATGACAAGATTCAAGTCTTAGATGTGTTAGAAGAAGAGGGGGTCAGGGATGGGTTTTACAGTGGGGGAGAGGAGTGATTTTTGAATTTTATTTCATTTGTTTACTAATTATGATAATAGTTTGAGAATTATTATAAAATAAATTAAAATAATGAATAAAAGTTTGATATTATGGTTCTTACATCAACGATGACTCAAGTAATACGATATTTAGATTCTAATGTATTTATACCGATAATTACCGTATTTACAATTTACCAAAAATTCATGAATTTTATAAAAATACAAAAAATTAACCATAAACATTTTTTGACATATAGAATTAAAAAATGGACACCATTTTATCAAAAAATTCTAAATATGTGAAATTTAGTTTTTAAATAAAATCATTATTTAATTGAAAAATACATATTTTAACTTTAAAACAGATTTTATAACACTTTCAAAAATTAACTAAGGTATTATAAAATTATCCTAAAATAAAAAAAAATATTGATTTATGAATCCATTTTATGAAAAAAAAAATATTTTAAACAATTTTATTAATTATAAAATTTTAATTAAAATTTTATGACTTATAAAAATACCCACACATAAATATTAATTTTTAAAATATTCATTTACTTACACTATGATATAATTATACCATAATTTAATTTATAAGATGAATTTTTTTATACTTTCATTGGTGAGGTTACTATTCTATTGGCCGATTTACTATTCATAAGGGTCGCATTGCTATTCCTAATAGCATGTTATTATTTCATTGGTATAGGTTCCTTAACATCTAGAATTAACTCTTATTTCATTAATTATTCATTTATGATGTTTATATTGTGTTCTATAAGTGATTTTATATGATCTATACTGTATGAAATAAACATAAAGAGGGGAATTTCATTGATATAGTTCTAGGTCATTACATTCTCCCCTCCTAAAAAAATTTCATCCTTGAAATTTCTAGATTGTCACCCCATAAAATGATTTAGGTAGTTCTTCATCATTAGTTCCTTAGGGTCCCACACCACCTCTTCAATTTTATGATTTTTCTCATGCACCATTACCAGCTGAGTGTTCTAATTTCTCAACACCTATTCCTTAGTGTCCAGAATCTAGATAGGCTCTTCACAGTAAGACAAATTAGGTTCCAGAACTATTCCTTTAGAATGGAGTACATGTGTTGGGTCTGGCATGTATTTCCTTAACAAAGAGACATGAAACACATTGTATATTTTATAAAGGAAAGATGAAATTTCCCAATGATAAGAAACTTCTCTAATTATCTCTAGTATTTCATAAGTTCCAATGTACATGAGGCTCAGTTTCCCATTCTTCCCAAATCTTATAAAACCCTTCCATGAAGATAATTTCAAGAAAACGTGATCTCCCACTTGTAATTCCAATTCCTTTCTTCGATTATCAAGATATTACTTTTTCCTGCTTTGATATTCTTTAATATTGGTTTGAATAGTCTTTACCTTCACTGTTGTTTCCTCCATAATCTCTGGTCCCACAAGCTTCTTTTTAAAAACTTCATCCCAATATATTAGTGTACGACATATTTTTCATACAATGCTTAATATGGTTCTATTTGAATACTATAATTGAAAATATTATTATAGGAAAACTCAAAAAGGTAAATAATAATCCCACATACCTTGAAAATCAAGTGATCATGATCTCAATATGTATTCTAATATTTGGATCATTTTTTCTGATTGCCCGTCAGTTTGAGGGTGATAAGCAGTACTCAAACGAAGTTCAGTATCCAAAGCTTAATGAAGAATTTTCAATAATTTCTATGTAAATCATGGATCATAATCAGAAAAAATTGAGAGAGGTTCTACATGAAGTCTTACAACCTCATTAATATAGATTCGTGAAAGGTTCTCTAGTATAAAATCCTCCCATATAGCTAGGAAATGTGCAAATTTAGTATATTGATAAAAAATCACCATTATTGCTTCATTATTTCTAAGCGTTTTTTGAAATACAGTGAAAAATCCAAGGTGATGTCTTCCAATTTTCTTGTAGTAATAGGAATAGGTTTTATGACTCCTCTAGGATGCTATCTTTCAGCCTCCACTTGTTGACAAACTAAACATCTTGATACATAATCAACATTTTCATGCTTCATATTATCCCACCATAAATATTACTTAAAATATATATACATCTTAGTTCTACTGGGGTTTATTGAGAAATTCTAACTATGGGAATCATCTAAAAACTCCCCCTTTAGCTTGGGTATATAGGGAACACATATCCTCCTCCAAAATTTCGAAATTCCATCTTCATACACAAAGTCCACCAACTTTTCATCATTCTTAGCTTTAATTTTCTTTTGAAGATTCTCATCATCAGACTAAGAACTTTTAATTATTTCCAATAAATATGTTGTGAAACCAATTGAAAAATTAATAATGTTTCACCTTCCTTGATAATTTCAATATCCATATTTTCTAGATCCATGTACACAAGTTCTTTTTCAATCCTCATTTTTTTCATAAATCTATGACCCTTCCTACTCAAAAAATATGAAACCGTATTTTCCTTTCTTGGGTGATAGTGTATTGAACAATCATAATCATTGATCAACTTGATCCATCACCTTTTCCTCATATTGAGTTCTTTCTATGAGAATATATATTTCAAACTCTTTTAATTCTTGTATATCTCATATCTTCCACCATAGAGATAATGTCTCCATATATTCAAAGCAATAATTAATGCTGATAACTCAAGATCATGAGTTGGATAGTTTTGTTCATGAATTTTTAACTACCCTAATGCAGAAAGAATAACTATATCATTCTGTATAAGGACACACCTGAGTCCTTTCTTTGACACATCAATCTAAATCACAAATCCACCATTTCCTAATGGTGAAGTCAAGATTAGCGCATTCACTAATCTCTTCTTCAATTATTCAAACCATTCTTCACATTATTTTATTCATACAAACTTAAACCCTTTATGAGTAAGCTTGATTAATGAGTTAGATAATTAGGAAAAGTTTTGAAAAAAACACCAATAATAACCTACATAAACAATAAAACTACATATCTAGGTTATGTTTGTTGGGGTAGGAAATTACTGAAATGCCTTTGTCTCTACAGGATCAACTAAGATTCCATCTTTAGAGACAATATGGCCATGAAATGAAATTGTTTGAAAACATAATTCACACTTTCTAAACTTCCCATACAAATCATTTCTTTTAAGAGTATTTAGAACATGCGCAAGTGATTCTCATGATCTCTATAGATTTTGGATTATACCAAGATATCATCAATAAACACCACAAGAAATTCATCAAGATATTCCTTGAAAATTCTATTCATTAGATCCATGAAAAAAATGGGTGAATTAGTCATTCCAAAAGACATTATTGTAAACTTGTAATTCCCTTACCTGGTTTGAAATGATGTTTTTATAATATATTCCTTATTCACACACAATTGACAATTTTCAGATCTAAGGTCAATCTTCAAAAAGTATTGATCTCTATGAAGTAGATCAAATAAATCATCAATATGAGGTAAGGGATACTTGTTCTTTATTTTGATAGCATTAATCTCTATATAATCAATGCACAACCTTATAGATCCATATTTCTTCTTAATGAAAAGAACATGATATCCCCATGGAGAAGTGATAGGGGTGAATAAATCCTTTATCACTCAATTCCACTAGTTTTTTCTTAATCTCCACTAATTCCACTATGTTCATTCTTTAAGGAGTATTTTATATAGACCTTTCACTATGAATTAAATCAATAGAAAACTAAATTTCCCAATCCAGAGGATGTCCAAGAAAATCCTATGAAAATACATCAATGTATTCTTACGCAATATATACATCCTTGATTTGAAAATTTATTTTCTCACCCATAAATATTATGTTCTATTCCTTACCAATAATTGAATTTAGTAGAGCTAATTGGGGTGGATCTAGATAAGAATTAGATGGTGAGGTTTCATCTTTAAAGATAAGGGACTTTACACCATTCTCAAAAAATTTAACTTCCTTCTTATTGCGATAGATATCCGCATCATAATTTGAAATCCAATTTATACTGATAATTATATCAAATTGAATCATGGTGTGATGATAATATTAGAAACTAAAGCATGTTTATGTGTCATAAGGGGGACTTATCGACACATATTTTTTTCAATGATACTTCCTTTATGAGTTCTGACTGACAACTCCTTCATTAATCAAATTGGAAATATCTAATTTTCTTGGAAAACTGAGAAGATGTAAAAGAATAAAATGATCCAGAATCAAATAAATCATTGGCTAAGTTTGAGGAAATGATTAAATTACCTTCCACCACATCATTATGAACTTAAACCGCGGTAGTTGTGACTGCATAAGCTTAGCTTTTCTCCATTGGCCTTCTTTGGGGAAATTTTCTTGGATGCTTAGTAAATTCATGTGTATAATGTCATATCTCTTTAAAATTATTTCATTGAACATTATAAGATTATTTCTTTCCCTTGAAATCATGAAATTTGTGGCCTTTTCTCCACACTTGTAACAAACGACCATTCCCTTCAGAAAAGTACCATGGTGTTTCTTCTAACAATTACTATAGGGTGGATAGTCAACTCTTTAATTCTTCCCCTTTTACTTATTTCCTTTTCCATAGTGCTCAAAAACCCTCTTCTTATCTTGATTTACTTTGTAGTTATATGGATTAGATAATTCTTTTTCTGTCTTCATAGCACATGAGACTATATCTTCATATGATGAAAAATTCTGAGAGACCAGTACCCTTCAAAGGAATGATTTTAAACCATCAATGAATTGATTGGTCTTACTCCTTGGATTATATATGTAGTTCAAAACATGCATTTCTGACCTTGTAAAGTTGGCTTCATACTTTGAAACATTTTCATCCTCTTTCTATCTTAGACTATGGAATCACCTCTCTATATCCACTCACTGTTTGTGAGAAAAATATTTTTCTAGGAAAATTTATTTAACATCCCACTATTACATATTTTCAATCTCTTCCTCCTCATTTTTGTTTTGAATCAATGATTAACATTGATTGGAATCTCTTGATAGATGATATAATTCCATGAAAACCTTATTCCTTTTGTTATTTCCCAAAGTGAGGAATATATTCTCTAAGGGACTTATCCACTGATCTATTATAAATGGGTTTTTATTCCCATTAAATGATGGTGGCTGTTTTCATATAAAGTGGTCTAACATTTCTCCTCTGCATTATGGATCAGGATGCTTCATATGGGTAAGGTTATTGTTCATAACTGAATTCATTTGTCCCAGTATAGTTATAAGTTACTCAGCACCAATTATAGATCCAGAACCAACATCATTATCTTGAATAGGAGGGAAATACCTACATGGGATACGTGTGTTCATGTTTTTTCCATTCCTTCTACTAGGCACCATTTTCAAATAATTTCATACACTAAATTAGGTTATGAATCATAATGTATAATGTTGAACTAGAAAAATACTTAACATAAATTGAAATTTTATGCATGTATAATCTCATAATCATAATCATGGTTTCTTTGAGGACATGTTTAATATTAAATCCTTTATAATGTTTTGCAAATAAAATGTGAATTTCCCAAAGCATATACCCTGGGAGTGTCAAACTAGGTGCGCAGTAAGGCCTGTTTTTTTTGTATCAGGTTACCCCTATTTTGGCCCAGAACACCTTTTAAGGGTTGTTACTCCCATGTACATTTTTTCCAGAACCATTCCCACTTTTAGTATCTAGACATAGATGTATTTTCTAGTAATATCCACATAATATATACCTTACCAAAATTAGAGGATGTTATTGTATGCTTTTCCTAAAAGTATATCTTAGGGTTTTGTTCATTAATCTATATTTTCTATATCTAGTTTCCAAGGTTTCTACTAAGATTCCTCTGATTCCAAATTTAAAGACCCTAACCCTAGTTTCCCAAAGTTGGTGTCTTATTTTATTACATTGACTTATAATCAAGGAAGACGCATCCTGAATAACTAAATGGTTTACTAGCTTTTGAAAACAAGATACATATATAAGTTCAACATTACAACTTAAAAGGAAATACAATATGTAAATTCCATTATAAACATCCATAACTCCAAGATTATCCCTATAGGTCATTCATAATATACTTCTCTACATCCTGGGGAAAAATAAAATATAAGAAACGGGTGACATTAGGTGCTCATTAAGGGTAATTAAAACAGTATAAGAATAAATATAATGCATAGAGAATAACTAAAATTACACATAACATTAAAACATAATCTTGAGCATAAAATAACATAAAAATAATTCCATAATAAAACATAAACATGTATATTCTACTCGTTGAATAATCACATGGGATATAATTTACTAGTTTCATAATGAGGCAATTCATAATGCAGTATATCATAACCATACCATCAAGGCCTTGTGCTAAGACCATACATAAGTAGGTAAAAACCCAAGCTAGCTTGTCTCGTGAGACCTAACGATGCATCGAGGGGCTATAGCGGGCCCCACCTGAAACTTAATAAGTTCAATTCATTATTCATATGAAATGGGTGAAACATATCAAAATATACGATAATATTGAAACTAACATGTGAAATGTAAATAAAATTCCCCAATCAGTAAACATAAACACTAACCATTCAGAGTGATATGGTGAATGGTGTCCAGATTGCACGTCCATAGTTAAACAAATCATAAAACATTCAATAAAATATGGTAGATGATATCATAAAATATTAATCTAAATTAAATATAATAATCAACAAGAGTGTTGAAATATATGAAAATATTCAAATAAAATCATCAAGGAATTCTTTAGATAAATACTATTTTACATTACAAAGAAGAGTTCTTTAAAAAAAATATTTTTATAAAATTAAAAATGAAAAAGATAGTTTTTATAATAAAATGAGTTATTTTATAAAAATAATGGTTACCTAAATTATATTATAGACTGCACTTGAAAATAGGTAAGAATTCAAGAAGTTCCCTTGAATTAGGTTTGTTTATCGGGAATAATTTTAAAAAGATTCGTTTAAAAATTGTAACTCCACATAAAATAAATAAGGATTATGATTGGTACATATATAAAAAAGATTAAAATAGAATTTATGATAAGTACATAATAATAATTATGAATTTAATTAGGGTAAAGAGAGAAAAAGAATAACCTAAAAAATGGAAGTTTAGGTAGAAAACCCTTACAACTTTGTAATCAATCAAATCATATGCCCCAAAATTAATAATCATCAAATGATACATTTAATACCATGAAAATAAAAATATTAATGATATGATACATCAATGGGAAATATAAATACACCATACATAATTAATAGTGGTGAATAAGTAATATCTCACAAAAATGAAAGTGAGATAAGAAGACCCTTACCTTATGTCTGAATGAGTTCTGCACTTGATGTTAATTTCCTGGATAATAAAATTAAATACATTAATTAATTAATTAGTAACCTTTTATATATGTATTTGATTTATTATAATTATATTAATATCATTTATGTACTTTTTTATTAGTTATAAGATGCAAATTTATCGCTTCAGAGCATTCGTTTCCTTGGTTTTCAAAATCAGTATACTTGTATATGAGTATGGGAGTTCATGTGTAATGAATATAATTCTCTAGAATTAAATGTATATGTTATTAATAAACGTAAATAATATTAAATGTTTATATAATTCATTTGGTTATATGGTATGAAGATGATTTATTAGATAAAACATTAGTAATTATCGTTTAGATTATTACGACTGTATTTTGATTATCTCAAAATAGTTTTGTTGCATGAATTAGTATTATGTATATATACTAATTTAAGAACATTACATAAGAAAAAATAAATATTTTATAATCTGGTTAAACCATAAATTTTTTTCATGGCCATCCTTAAAGGATAAACTGAAGAATGAAGGTTCGTCATACATGAAGGTTGTAAATTGGCACCTCACGGATGATGATTTCATTTTTAAAATAAAAGATAGAGAGAGAGAGGGGGGGAGAGAAATGAGTTTGAGGAATAATATTCCATTAACATGATATAGTTCTAGTATATAGATGATATTGGAGTTATCATTATCATTTGGATAGAGTATGTGAGGAGAAGAAAAGAAAATAAAGTAAAATGAAAATGAAATTAAAAGAAAAAGGAAGAGGGTTTACCTCTTGAATTGTCTTCCTTGAGAACCTCCTTAGGGAAAGGGGTTTTGATATTTTGGTAAAACCAAGAGCTCATGGACATTGGGAGAGACTAGGGAAGATTATTTTTTTATAACTTTTACAATATTAAAGGTTAATATGAGTGAGGATAAGAGGGGTAATGGGCGGGTTTTATAGTCGAGGAGATGAGTGATTTTTGAATATTTAATTCATTTATTAATTAATTTGTCTCAAGACTATGAATAGTTTGAAAATTATAATAAAATATATTAAAATAATGAATTAATGTTTGATATTATGGTGCTATATCATATATGACTCAAGGAATAGCGTATTTAGCTTCTAATATATTTATACTGTTAATTATTGTATTTTACAATTCACCAGAAATTAAAGTATTTTAGAAAAATACCAAAAAATCACTGTATACATTTTTCAATGTGCATAATTAAAACATGGACTCCATTTTATGAAAATAATTTTCTAAATATGTGAAATTTAATTTTTAAATAAAATAATTATTTACTTGAAAAATACAAATTTTAAATTTAAATTTGATTTTATAATAATTTCAAAAATTAACTAAGGTCTCATAAAATTATCCTAAAATCATAAGAAAATAAAAATATTGATTTATGAATCCATTTTATGAAAAGGAATTTTATTTTAAATAAATTTATTAATTATAAAATTGTAATTAAATATTTATCACTTATAAAATTACCCACACTTAAATATCAGTTTTTAAAATATTAATTTACATACACAATGATATAATTATATCATAATTTCATTTATAAGATGGAAAAATTTTATTTATACTTTCAATGGTGAGGTTATTATTCTATTGGCTAGTTTACTATTTATAAGGGTTAAATTACTACTCCTAAGGTATTGTTACTATTTCATCGGTATAGGTTCCTTAACTTCTAGAAATACCTCTCATTTCATTAATTCTTAATTTATGATGTTTCTATCATGTTATATAAGTGATTTTATATGATATATAATATAAGATATAAACATAAGGAGGGAAATTTCATTGATAGAGTTCTAGTTCATTACATTGGTTCTTAAAATAATTGATATTTTTTTAATAAAATTCAACTTTATTTATCTCTTTGGTCAGAAAAACATTTTCTTCAAAAACCATGTTTTCTAAAAATGTTTTCAGAATTTTTTTATTCTAGTATTTTTAATAGATATTTTTACCCATGATTGAATTTTTACAATTTTTTTAAAGGAATCTTTATGTTATTTTCCAAACAACACCCACTTTCATTTTATAGAAAATGCAGAAAGAATATTTCTTTTAACTTGTAAACCTTGAATGAAACATCCCATATTACTGAACATTATTTTCTTTGAAGCTTTGTTTATATATTTTTAAGGTTACTTTCAAAGAAGAATATTTTCAAAAAAATTATGTTCTAAAAAGTGTTTTTCAAAGAGGAAATGGTATTTTCCTCAATAAATGTTTTAAATGGTGAATCAAAACCATTTTCTATCTAAGATTCAATTTATTTATGTTACCTATACCTTACTAGGGACATGATTTGAGTATTACGTTCTTATTATTTCTCTAAATGGTTTATGTTTTGATGAGATGATTTTTATTAAGCCTATTTCTATCCCATGAGTTATACCATGATAAAATTATTATGAAACCCCCTTCTTTTTTCATGGTTTATTATATAATGAAATGATGAAATGATTATAAAACTTGTCTATTTTATACATGTTATGATATGATGAAATATTTATGAAACCCATTCCATTTCATGTGTTATGATATGATGAATGTTTTATGATCTTGTGGAACATATAAATATGGTTATCATTATGAGATGAGCGGGACCTATATCTCCCTCTACTGTATTGGGTAATGACTTATATATCTTGAGATAAATAGGACAATAATGGGGATTAAACCTAGCTCAATAAGGGAATATTTTCACTATGATGGTCTAGGGAGTAAACCTTGAGTAGCATGATGGTTTGGGGAGTGAAACTATTCTACTATGATAGCCTTAGAAATGATACATGACTAATATGGAAATCATTTTCTATGCCTATGTGTATGCTAAAAATATATTTCCTATTCCAATGTTATGATCTCATGGCTCATCTTCTTTGATTACCTTATGATTAATTTCTTATGAATTACCAATATTTATTCCATGACTCAGGATTACAATCTTTGATATGAATGGTATGGTTTTCAAATATTATTATCAGGTTATTATACCATTAAGTTCATGTTATGCTTATGTATCTCCCTTATTTACACCTACCAAGCATCTGAGATCTCTCTTTCTTATGTTTCCTTTCTATAAGTTATAAAGAAATGTATTACATATTATATGTATAATAATGGTTCTAGTTATAAAGAACTTAGTGGGAGATGATGTAGTATACCTATAAACCAGTTGGTTTTGTTTCCATGTTTCCAAAGACACTAAACTATTAACTTTTTCAAGCGTCTGTTTGTTTAATGTAATGAATATTTATAAAAAATGATATTATATTTATGTATGATAAGAATGTGATGATATAGTTGGTAATAAATGATTGGTTTAGTTAAAATTTGTAAACTAAGATGATAAAACCTTAGTGAGGCCCCTAAGGACATGTCAAAGGATAAGACTAAGAATGAGTCAAATTATAGGAAAATGTCCTGGAATTTTGTTAAAGGATAGTGATAGTGGTTTTTAAGAAATTAAATCCCTATCTATATACTAAAAATAGATATGGATTTGGAACAGAGGTACAAAAGGATAATAAATTCAAAAAGGATGCATTAAGCTAGACTCAATCGTCCCCTGTTGTATGAAAATGGGCCTTACTGCACACCTGGTTTGATACTACCAGGTGATATACTTAGGAAATTCACAAACTCTTTATGAAACATCATGAAGGATTTAAATATATGATTAATATGAAATACCTATGATTAACCTAAGGTGTCATATATTAAAAGTGTATCATGATTTAGACATCCTATAAGTTTTTTCATTATTATGCGGTTACCCACTCTAATTATTGTTTCCTACACTATACTTTTTGGTTTTATTCAATGGATGAATCCTAGAGGAACTATGTTAATGCTGAGTGAGATGGAAAATGAAATTATTATCCCCTAGAGAATCTATAATTTAAGGGATTTGGAATGAAAAATATCACTGATATGATCACACAACTTTCTCAAGATATGAATCATGTTCGAATACCAAATGAACAAAGGTGGGAAAACTATTCTATTGAGTCCTCCATGAGGAAACACCCATCTTATTTTAGTAGTCATTCTGATCTAGTAATTTATAAAAAATGGATCAGCACCACTAAGAAGATATTTTCCATTCTATGGTGTTTGTAAAATGATAAATTCATTTTGATTGTCTACTATTTGTAAGGTGAAGCAGATCAATGGTGGAATATTATCATGATTATGAGGCAATAAGATGAAATTTACTCCATGGATTGGGATGAGTTCAAGAACTTATTTCTCAATAAGTACTTTCCTTTTATTCTTTATATGAATACAAATAAGGATTTACTTGAGTTAAAGAAAAAGGATGATGATTCTATTGGTACTTATGAGGAATATTTTACCAGACGTGTGAGGTACACTTCTTATAAGGACTCGACCTTAAACATTACATAATCTAGTTAAATCAACTAGAAGAAACTTATTAAATTACCAAAGATATTTTCATTTTATAATGTTATATAATTAGGTTATAATTAATACATAATAACCCACAATAAAACAAAGTGGATACTACTAAAATAGTTCCCATTTATTCCATAATATAAAAGTTTTTAATAAAACATGAATTCCTTTCATGAAAATTCTACATAACATTAAGATAGTCTTATTCTTTTCTACTGCCAATCCTTAAACCCTGTGAATTTTTTTAAAAAAATTGGGATGAGAACAAAATTCTCAGTAAGTTATATAAAAATAAAGAATGAAACTGTAAGTCCATGAATACTTATAAACATATGAAATCATTATCACAAATATGTACTTCTCACCCTAAAATTATCATATACTTACTTTGTGAAAACATGAAATTTCCATAAACCATAGAAAACACAAATAAATTATTTAGGTAACTTGTGGCATCATTTTCTTACAATAATCAATTATTATTATAACCCTTGTGGATACCAAATGATTTGTAACCCTCAATACTACTATATAATGTAACCCTTGTGACCACCTTATGCTGTAACCATCGCAGTTACACTTAGAATCACCATTACAGTCAAATTACAACATAAAAATAACCAATGCATTAGAGGAATATCATAGACTCACCCTCCATTATAATAAATTCCCAGGAACCATAACATAATCATTAAATAAGAATACTTGCATCATAAAAACATTCATTGGGGAAAATCACTTATTTTAAAAGAATATTGTGCACATAAAAGGAAAATATTTTCTTTGATAATAACCATGTGATCTTGTAAATAAAATATTAAAACATTAATGCATCGTGAAAGATAAAAAATATTCTCATTACATATATGTCAAAAAACATTCCTTTTAAATTTTGTAAAAATAGAAATTAAAAGAATAATATTAAAGAAAATCCATTTACCTCATATTTGACTTCCTTAAAATGTGTTCAAAACTCATGTATAATAGATTAAAGAGTGTTATTAATTTATTAAAAAATTATATTAATATTTATAATTAAATATATGATCTTATTATAACATATTTTCACTCATTTATTAATAATATTTTGTTATTTTCATTATTTTAGGTGAATTTATTTCATGTTTTCCATGTTAGTTCATTATGGATTTTCTTGTCTAATAAAAGAAAAAGTCCATAAGTTGAAAGATATGGTATTAATATGTTTACATAATTTTAAATGATACCATATATCATTTTTCTAAGATATGAGTATGATTCATTAGATAAAAAATTAATGAAACTGATTTAATTTATTTTTAGCAGTTTTTATGACCATCATGAAATTATATGATTTTATTTAATATAATGTTTATATATTGGTTATAGAACATTATATAACCTATAATATGTATAATAAAACATTATTTAACCATATTAATGGTTTTATGAATATCCTCTAATGTAGTAAAGGAAAATGAAAACACATTGTCCATGATGATGGTAAATCGAGACATCAAGGGTGATGTTTTCATTTTTTAGAATAAGAGATAATGAGAGGTTTGATGATGGGTATTACATTAAAATAATAAAATTATATTATATGTGAGATACTTGAGTTATCGTGTCACTTTGATGAGGGGAGGTGAAGATAGAATAAGAAAAGAAAAGAAACTAAAACCAAATTTAAAAGAAAACAAAGGAGGATTTTACCTCTTGAACTTCTTCTCCTTGAGAACCTTCTTAAGGCACTTGGTTTTGGAATTTTGGTGAGAAAAAAGGTCTTAGACATGAAAAATATTCTTGGGAAGTAAATTTTTTAGAAATTAAACAATCTAAAAGGATTTTTAGGTTTGAGGAGAAGATGTGATAAAGGGTAGTATTTATACTGGTAGAGAGAGGTTTTTTATTATTATTTTATTCATTAGTTTGTTATTTTGGCTCAAGACTATGAATATTTTTGATTCAAAAAGAATAAATACATTAGATAGATAATTATAGTTATAAATTATGGTTCTTACATCATTAATGACTCAATAAATAGTGTATTTAACTTATAATATTATATAGCATAAATTATTGTATTTCAATATTCACCAAAAAATCTATTATTTCAGAAAAATTCCAAAAATTCACCCTAACCATTTTTACATGTAGTATTAAAAAACAAACACCATTTTATGAAAATATTTTTCTAAATATAATAAATTTAAATTTTAATTAAAATTGTTCTTTATTTGAAAAATACTGATGTTAAAACTCTAACTATTTTTATGACACATTGGAAAATTAATTAAGATCATATAAAATTATCTTATAATCATAAAAAAAATATATTAATATATTAATATATTTTATGCATATAGATTTTATTTTAAATCGTTATATTAATTAAAAAATTATAAATAAAAAATGTATGTATAATATAAATTCCAAAACTTAAATTATCATTTTAAAAACATTTGTTTACTTGTTCCATGATATAAATATATCATATTTTCACTTATAAGAAACATAAATGTTAGTTATACTTTCATAGGTGAGGTTACTATTCTATTTTTATATATTCCTTAATTTTTTTAAATACTTTTTATTTCATTATACATTTATAATGAATTTAACTATTTAATTTCTAAATGAAAAAAATTATTTATAAGTACCTAGTTTATTACATTATCCTCCCCTTATGAAAATTATGTACTCACAATTTTCATTAAATTATTAAAAAATTGAGGATACCCTTCCCTCATAAAATATTTAGATTTCTATGTTACTTCTTCAACAATGTGGTTTCTCCATAAATCCTTAACCTTGTGAATTAACTTACTTTTCAATACTTTCTCTATATGATAAAGAATATGAACAAGTTTCTATTAATAAAAAAGGTTCTATTATAGATGAAAAAATTCTAGAATCAAAACATGATATGAATATAGAACATACTTTTTTAACCTTAAAACATGGAAAACAATTGTGTACCTGGGAGAAACTCAGAGGAAAATCCACTCAGTAGGCAACATATCTAACTTTCTCTATTATTTCAAAAGGTCCAATGAATCATGGACTTACCGTTCCATTCATTCCAAAATGAAAAAAACTTTTCCTTGGAGGTATTTTAAGGAAAACATGATCTCTTACCTCAAGTCAAATGTCTTTCATCCTGTTATCTGCATAAATTTTCTTCATTCTCTTAGTTGTCCTTGTATTTTTCTATATAATCTTTATTTTGTTATCCAATTACTCTACTAATTATGGTCCCATCAACTTCCTTTTCCTGACTTTATCCTAAAATGCTAGAGTCTAAAACCAGTTTACATATAATTCTTCAAAATGAGGCATATGTATACTGGAATGAAAAATATTATTATAAGAATACTCAACTAAATAAATATATATATACCAACATACTGGGTAATCCATTGAACAAGCTCGAGGCATATCCTCTAATGTCTAAATTATTTGCTCTGACTGTCCATCAGATTGAGGATAAAAAGTAGTGGTGAAATTTAACTCAATCCCTAATGACTTATGAAGACATATCCAAAATTTATAATTGAACCATGGATCATGATCAGATATAATAGATATAGGAACTCCATGTGTAGTAGCCCAAAACTTTACCGTATTTTTTCTTTTAGATTTTGTTGATAGCTTTACAATACACATAACACCCAATTTAAAAAAACACTACATAATCACATTTTTTACAATAAATAAAATAAAAACACTTTTGAAGAGTTTATATAGTAAATTTATATATTATATATCCACTCAAATGTTTTTACACTCATCTAATATATTTTATAGGCATAAGATAAAAACAAACACAATAAAACACATAAAACATGATATTTTTATATATGTAGTTTTTCTGCTTTTTGACGTTGAAACCTATTTAAATAAAATTTTGGACCCTTTTATAAATTTAATATGTAAAAATAAAAATAAAATTTGGAATATTAACATAAAAATTATCTTAGGTTAATGTTTTGTTATTTTTACACAATTGTTTATTTTTTTAATGAGAAATACTGAAATTTAATCAAAAACTTATTTTTCATCTACTTTATTTATAAATTTAAAATATAATTTTAGTTGTTTTTAATGTTTTATTAGATTATATTTTTATCAATTAATCCAATTTAGGTTATTGGAATTAATTTCACTTTGAAATTGACCATAAAAACATAGCAAACTTTTGGATGTTTTTACTTTAAAAACTTGCAATGTCATCTCGTCTATGGGATTAAATTTAAATTAATTTATACCAATTATGTGATTTTAATTTGAAAAAATGGATTCCATATTTGAAATAATCATAATTTATAATTTCTAATATGGTTAAATTAGTTTTTTACCAAAATGATTAGTGAAAGTAATTAAAAATAATTACAATGATTAAGGTTAAATTGAGCTTAATAAGAGACTAAACCATAACCTTAAGGCCAAAAAAGACCAATAAACTTGTCCTAAGGCTATTTTATGGACATATTTATAACCTATACTTACTTTTATCTACTGTTTATCATTATTTATCCACTTTAAATAAACAAAACGTGGGTGGGGTTCCATTATATTAAAATATTACAAGGGTGTCTCCTCTCCTTCATTATAAAATGCTTCTTTCACTTCCAATTCCCCACACCTATCAAGCCCCATAGGTTTGGAAACAATCTACACAATTCACTCCCCAACATACCTACCTTAATCCTTGAATCCCCCTTTGTGAATAAGGAAATCCAAGGAAGCATTTTGGTACAAACCAAATAGAGTTACCTGATTAAGAGGTAACACCCCCCCCCTCAAACTCTTCTCTATTAGTTCCATTATACACTCTTTAAAATCTTAATATTACTTATTTATATAAAAAATCCAAAATCCTCAGTATACTAGGATTTTTTTATGTTAATATTTTGACCTGGACTTACAAACACACCCATCTAATGGGTAACGAACATCCAATTTATGTATAGGCGGATTACCGTCTCGCTAAAAGATGATTACTCACTTTTCCCTTACAACCACTCATGATATCCATTATGATAGAAAATATTATTATATATGATATATATGATATTTATAATAAATTTATTCATCTTTAATTCATTTATAATACATAGCTTTATACATTCCATTTTTCGTAAAAAAGATAACATTGTTTGTGCAAGGGTGGACTACCCCCTCCCCACTTCAAAGTAATGTGATTAATTAATGATATACATGGAATGTATTAAAGATGATTTTAATAAAACTATGTAAAATATATGAAATAGATATGATACCAGAATTATGACATACATATGCACCATTTACTCTTTAGTTTTTTAACGTGACAAAGAAATGAAAGTAGTGTTCATGCATACATAAGGACTACCGTCTCCATGAATGGTGCATTTCATTTCTTATCTCCAAAACCTTATATATTATTATAGATACATTTTTACTTTATATATATGACATTAACATAATTTTTTAAATTTTGGAGATGATGAAACCATGATAAGAACAAAATATAACAAGTAAAAACATACTCGATGAACTAGGAAATTAACACCTCATATAGTTAAATTAATGAAATCTTACTAACAAATGGGTGATCAGACATTATAAGAAGTTTTTATGGTATTATAAACATGGATATGGTTATGTTATTAGTTGGTAACACGTTTTAAACCTTTATATAGGATGTTAAAGACCATAAAACAATGAGTAAGAATAAGGTAAGGGAATTCTGTATTAATTTACATTCCATTGAGACTTATTTATTATTACACGCCAATTCACTTTTATTTGGTGTACTTAATTTTTCATATTATATCATGAATCACATTATTATCATGATATTATAAGTTTTATTTCATGTTATACCTTTTTGTAGATCATGATTCAAATGTTTCAAAGTGGTATGAGACACTTTGGAATGTTTAATAAATTTTCTCCTCAAGAATATTCTTAATTATTATCTTTGTAATCTCAATTATTTGGTGATTCTTATATTTATCTTGAGACAAACAATTTATTGTAATATTTTTTTTCATTGTAATTTTCCTTGAATATCCATATTATCACACAATGGGTATTATTATTTCCTAAACCGTATATCATTTTACATACGATGTTTACTTTGATAGTTATTGGATTGAATGGGAATCATTGATAAAATTTGTAACTTTTATTCAATATAAATACATTTTGATAATGAAAATTGTTTATTAAATATAGGAGGAGTTATTTGGACATGAAATACAGGGGTTTATGACTATTTAAGGCAAGCCCTATGAGTTGGGAACTGGATAATTCAAGCACCTCGATGCATCAGTAGTCTCATGGGATAAATTAGTTATGAAATTGGAGAATTTAAATTGTCTCTTGGTAGTAAATGTATCATGTTCCTGGGAAACATGACCTCTAATAATTAAGAATTTCATTTATTTAGAATTAAGTTATTATTTGTCCATGATTTTTTTCATCGACACATATATGGATGCATTTCATTTTTAGTTCATTGATTTAAGTTATTATTTATCCATGATACTTTTATATATGAAGATGAAATTATTTTATTCATACAAGGGGACAAAAGAAACATTCAATATCTTAAATCTTCCCTCGCTCACTATGAAGATGTGTCTGGACAATCCATAAACTGAAACAAATCTTACATATTCTTTGGAAAAATATTTCCTATAAACAGAAAATATAGAATTATAAATGGTCTTGGTATAAAAGTGGGTACCTCCCCTTTATATACCTTGGAGTTCCTATATTCTGGGGAAATCCTAAAAACACTTACTTCTCCATTATTGTTTACCTGATTAATAATCAACTCTCTTGTAAAGACCCGTAAAATTCAAGGGAATTTTTTTCTTAATTTTCGTTGGGATTTTACAAGAGCGCGGTTTCTGACGGCACCTGATTTCGAGGCCCGGTGTGCCCGGAATCATTTTCCGAAGTTTGGCTTGGGTACGTTTAGTGAACGAATGAGCGGGAATTTCTAACTTTTGATCCGGTGCTCGGAATTGAAATCTGAGGACACCGATGAACTCGTAGCGCCGATATTCGCTTAAGGAGACCTTTTCCGAAGTTGTGTTTATTGCGGGACGGAAGTTAGTTTTTGGGAGAATTATAAAAAGTTGAATAAAAATGTGGAACACATTTTATTTTTCTTACTTGTTGGTTAACTCCTCTCAAAGGAAGTTAAAGGTGGGACCCACATACACTTAACCTCCCTTGGGAGGATTAAGTGTGGTGGGGCCCACACGAAACCCAACCTTCCATCTCCTCTCAAAACACCTTTAACCCCTCTTTAAATGACATGACAACTTGTTATTTAATTTGGAGTTATTTTATTTGAATTTCAAACCTTTGAAATTCAATTTGTTATGTTTGTGAATAAAATAAGACTCTATCTTATTTTGTTGGGTTAGAACTCTCTAGCCTTCTTGAGAGGATTTTGGGAGCTCCTTCTTCTTCTTCAACCTTGACGAAGAACGCGAAGAACCTTCGAGCTCCGACGAAGAACGCCACTCCTCTCATCTTCGTAGCTCGTTGTTTCCGAAGATCGACGACGTCTTCCGTGTCAACGAAAGGGAACGTCGCTTCCTCCTCGGACTTCCTTCGTCGGCATATGAAGATTCGCCAACGACGTACCTCTTCGGACGTACCTCTTCGTCATCGGATTTGACGAACGACTACCGCGACGCCCGACCTCCGCGACGTTGTCTTCCGCAGGTCGTTGACGATGTTAGAACTTGAACCCAAGGTAGGGGTTGTTGTTGATTTTTTATTTATTTATTTATTCACGTTCGTGGTTTTAGCATGACAAACGTGAGGATATTTAAATATGTGTTATCGTTTAACGTGAGGGGGCCGGACCGCATGAACACGGCCGAACCCCCTCCTTTGTTCTTGTTGATTTATCTTGCGGATGAAACAAGATGGCGTGGTGCCGTCGCACCACGCGGAATTTCGCACCGTGGAAGAATCATCACGAACGCGACGCTGTCGCGCCGCGTCGAAGGGAACCAAAGGCGCTGCGGCCGGAGCGGGGACGCGGCAGAGGGGCGCGGTGCCGTCGCACCGCGCCGGACGACGAACACCGCGGCCGGTTCTGGGCCACGGCGGGACGAGAGGACCGACGGCTCGCCGGGCCGCCGGCGTCGGAGACCGGAAGGGGACCGGCTTTGCCGGTCCCATTGAAGAAAACCGGCCGGCCAGGTGGGCCGGCCGGAAGGTCAAAGACCAGGGGAAATTAATTCCCCCGGTCAACTCTAAATCCCCCCCCCCATTTATGAGGGGGGGGGGGTTTCTTTGAGGGGGGCAGGCGGCCCCCCGGTTTCCCTCAAGCAGGCCCCCACGATGGGGGCCGGTTCTCCAAAAAGGCGCGGCTATAAGCCGCGCCGCCAGCAGGAAGCGAAGGCCTTTCCCCCCGCGCGTTACACCAGCGGCACCAGGCCACGCCGCCGCGCTAGACTGCCGCCGTCCGGGCCGGGTCGGCCCGGACCCGGACCCCCCGTTTTCGAATCGTTTTCGGTCTTTTGGCCATAACTTGAGCCACAGACCTCCGATTGACGAACTGTCAGCGGCTACACGATCCTTGTATCGAGACGGTCGATTCGGTATATTGCACTCAAAGTTTCGGAATATTTTGAGTTCGGCCGGGTTGGTTCGTTCACGAAACCAACCGGGCCTTCGGAGCGGAAACGCTCATATCTTGAGCTACGGACGTCTGATTGACGTTCCGTCAGCTTTGTTGTGTTCCTCTTAGTGAGACGGATCTTTTGGCATACTTCGCCCAAGGTTTGGACACAGGTGGAGTACGGTCAGGTTGGTTTTGCCTTAAAAACCAACCGGGCCCCTGGGACGAAAAGGCCAATAACTTTCAGACCGGGCGTCCGATCGACGCGTCGTCTGTTGCGTTGAGTTCCTGTTGACGATACGGAACTTTTGGATGCATCAACTCTGGACTTTGTGACAGTTGATGTATCAGCCTCTCGGCTCGTGGAGCGGACCCTCCTGTACGAGCTTGCTGTGTGTGGGAACCCTAGTGCTGGCTGCGACTGTTACTGTGACTACTACTGCTACTGCTACTGTTACTGTGACTGCGACGACGACAGTACAGAGATCCTGTGTGGATTCGACGACGACGACTACAGCACTCAGCGATCCTACGTGGATCAGTGCTACAGGTCCTGTGTGGGGCCAATCCTGTGTGGGTCTGATCCTATGTGGGTCTTTGCGCTCAGCGGTCCTGTGTGAACCAGCGCCTACAGGTCCTATGTGGGCCCGATCCTATGTGGGTCTTTTGCGGGGGTTAGTTACCTATCGATCCTTCCTGGGTCTGACGACTTAGATGGATCAGAGATCATCTTTATCGTCTTTCGAGAAGTATACCTGTGTGAGCTGAATCCAGTTGCTTTCCTGTGTGGATTGTGTTGTGCTATCCTGTGTGGATTTCGTTTTGCTTTCCTGTGTGGAATACGTTTACTTTCCTATGTGGACTGAGTTGTACTTGGGCTCGGAGGATGGAGCGTGTTGGATTTGATGACTTAGGTATATGTATGGGCATATACCTAAGCAGTGTCGGTTGTTGCTTCGTGTTTGTACCTTTCTTCGGGATTTATCCTTTGTGGATTTTGAGAGACCTTCAAGGGTCTCGGGGTCCCTACTGAGTAGCTTATACTCACCCCTGCACGGGCTATGCCCACACTACGTTGTGTTGGTTGCAGACGATGGACAGCGTTGATCTTGGCCGAGGCTTGCAGAGCAGGACGGTACCTGGAGGTGGACCACTGGGCGGGACGTGTTCGGAGCGGACGACGGGACCCGTGGAGCAGTGGAGCTATCTGTACCCACCCTTCAGGTGGAATCTCCAGTGGACAGCTCGGTGTAGCGGCTTTTACTTACAGTTATTGTTTTCCCTTTCGAGTTGTACTTTACTTTCAGTTTGGGTTTGTATACTGGCCCATTTAATTTTCCGCACTTTCAGTTGTACTCTGTTTTTACTTAGTGTTTACTTTCCGCTTGCTTACTCTGTGGTGTTTGTTTACTTTACAAAGGCAATGCCTTCCCTTTTTACCGGGATTTACGCCTTGGTGCTAGTCGCCAGCCCCTGGCCTATGGAAGGCGGGCTTGGGGTAGTCACGGCACGGACCCCGAGGGCGGGTCGTGACAAATTGGTATCAGAGGAGTTCGGTTCTACCGCGAACTCTGATCTTTTCTATGTGAAGCAATAATGTTTAGTGTATTGAGTGTGATTATTAGTCCAGGGAGTCCAGTGTTGGTGCAGCGGCCGACGTATCCGTACACCAGGACCCTGACTTCTGATTTTTGACTTAATGCACGAAAACATTGATTGCGTGTGTGTTTCAAAGTTTTCTTTGTGATTACTTATATCAGCTCACCAGGTATACTGTTCTGACCGTGGCGCACCTGTTTCCTTTTCAGGATGACCCCACGACGACAGCCAGCTAGGGTTCTGAGATTCGAGTGTGACGACAGCCCACCGAGCGACGAGGCCTCGGTGCAGGGCCCTTTTTCAGCAGTGGCACCGGCGGTAGCTCTACCCGCCGAGCCCCCGATGCTTCCAGCACCAGCCGCTGACGATGCACGTCGCCTCAGCGCACTGCATGAGTTTCAGCGCCAGCGACCACCCAGGTTTCGCGGGGAGACGGATCCCCAGGCAGCCGAGGACTGACTGGAGGCAGTGGTACGTGTGTTTAGGCTAGTGAGGACACCAGCAGATCTCATGGTGATCCTCGCTGCGAGCCTACTACACGCAGCAGCAGGACGATGGTGGAGCTTGATGCTCCAGGTGCACGATGAGGCATCTCTTCTATGGACGGACTTTGAGAGCCTCTTCCGCTCAGAGTTCGTCCCAGCCACCCTTCGTGCGGTGCGTATCCAGGAGCTTCTTCAGCTGCGGCAGGGCAGCATGACGGTCGCTCAGTACTCGACGAGATTTACCGATCTCTCGCGCTACTCGACCGACATGGTACGGGACCCATTCTTCCGGGCCCAGACCTTCGAGCAGGGTTTGAGACACGAGATCAGGGCATCGCTGATCTCCCTCAGCATACTGACTCAGATAGGAGTACTGGAGCGGGCCCTTCTGACCAATAGCTTCCTTGCTGATTCTAAACCAGCACAGAGACCCACCGCAGGGCGGCACAAGGCAGAGTCATCTGCAGCAGGCAGTCGACGGATGACTCAGGGGTCCAGACAGACCAGACCCTCAGGCAGACGACCTCAGGAGAATGGCTCAGCGGTGCGGGGAACACAGCGAGGAGCCAGTCTTTCGAGAGGCAGATAGTGCTACTCGTGCGGTGGGCAGGGCCACATGGCTCGTGACTGCCCGACCCGCCATGCCGAGGAGCAGCAGACAGTTGAGGGACCAACGAGGCAGAGGCAGAGGGTCGACCGTGGCGGTCCGCAGGGAGGAGGCGGACGAGGCAGAGGAGCTGGACGAGCAGCCGGTGGTGGGCGACGCTTTGAGGCTCTGCCACCACCACCACCAGGAGGTCCACCCCGACCACAGGGAGCTGGCAGGCAGAGACAGGCACAGCTCCAGGCAGCATAGGCCTACGACCACGGCGCACCCGAGATGATTCGAGGTACTATCTGTGTCTATTCCACCCTTGCTGCAGTTCCTATAGACACAGGAGCGAGTCACTCTTTCATAGCTGCTGCCCTTGTTCGGAGCTCGGAGATTCCGACAGAGCCGTTGGCTCGATCGTTACGGCTAGAGACTCCTACGGGAGCAGACTCGACAATTACGCACTGGTGCCGGCAGTGTGAGCTCACTCTAGGAGGCGAGAGCTTCAGTTGGGATCTTCTTGTAGCAGCGTCGAGGCCTTACGACGTCATCTTGGGCATGGATTGGCTATCTACGTTCCATGCACAGATTGACTGTTTTAGGCGCAAGGTACGATGTGTACGCACCGACGGGAGCAGGTTCACCTTCACCGGCGAGAAGGGAGCCTTTGCAGCACAGGATGGACTTCCGCGGAGGAGAGGACATCCCATCACTCATCAGTTGGCTAGCCTCATCCTTGGAGCAGTTGACGTGCGGAGTCCTGGTTTTCCTGCAGTGGTGGATCAGTTTGCGGACGTTTTTCCCGACGACGTTCCAGGGCTACCTCCTCGCAGAGAGGTAGAATTTTATATTGACTTGTACCCCGGGACAACCCCGATATCCACTCATAGCTTTGACGAAGAAGGGGAAACCCTTCGTGTGGTCAGACAGATGTCAGCAGAGCTTCCAGGAGCTGAGACAGAGATTGACCAGCGCACCTATCTTGAGGTTGTCTGAGGAAGGAGTAGGGTACGTAGTCTACTGCGATGCATCAGGGACCGGACTCGGATGTGTTCTGATGCAGGAGCGGGAAGTGATCGCCTATGGATCACATTAGTTGAGGCCGCATGAGCAGAACTACGCTACCCATGACCTGGATTTAGCAGCAGTGGTCTTCACTCTGAAGACATGGCGACACTATCTGATGGGCGAGCGCTTTACAGTCTTTTCCGATCACCAGAGTCTCAGGTATATCTTCTCGTAGAAGGACCTGAACCTGAGACAGCGGCGATGGCTCGAGTTCCTCCAGGACTATGACTTTGAGATAGTCTATACTCCTGGGAAGGGGAACGTAGTAGCCGATGCCCTCAGCAGGAGGACGAGCATTCAGCTACTTGAGGAGGAGACGGAGCAGCTAGCCTCTTTACAGATATCCTTCGTGGATAGAGATGGAGCAGCCTTCCTCCAGTCTCTCACAGTCACCCCTCCACTACTGCAGCGGGTCAGAGAGGCACAGCGTGAGGATGCTGACTGTGATACACGGCGTGCACATATATCCTCGGGACAAGCACCTGATGGTTTCTCCCTTGGAGCAGAGCACGACATCCTTTTCAGAGGACGTACCATGGTACTAGTCGCTTTGTGAGAGGAAGTGCTGAGAGAGTTTCACACTTCTCCTTTGGCGGTACATCCTGGAGTGGCAAAGATGTACCAGGACCTCAGATGACAGCACTGGTGGCCGGGCATGAAGAAGGCAGTAGCAGAGTTCATTTCTTGATGCCTCACCTGCTAGCAGGTGAAGGCAGAGCATCAGGTACCAGCAGGCTTGGTACAGCCCTTGGAGGTCCCGGAGTGGAAGTGGGACGGCATATCTATGGACTTCGTGACTGGACTTCCACGCACTTCCAGAGGTCACGACTCCATCTGGGTGATTGTTGATCGACTCACCAAGTCGGCACACTTCTTACCCATCAGAGAGCAGGGCTCAGTGGAGAGCTTGGGATGTCTCTACGTTCAGGAGATTGTGCGGCTCTACGGCGTGCCATCATCTATCGTCTCTGATCGAGATGCTCGCTTTACTTCCCGGCTTTGGAAGGGGTTGCAGGAGGCGTTCAGGATGCAGCTACGTTTGAGCACAGCCTTTCACCCTCAGACGGATGGTCAGACGGAGAGGACCATTCAGAATCTCGAGGACATGCTCCGCGCATGTGTCCTCGACTTTGGTCATAGCTGGGAGGACCACCTACCCTTGGTGGAGTTTGCGTACAACAACAGCTACCACTCCACCATCGGGATGGCACCGTATGAGGCGTTGTACGGACGACCTTGTAGATCTCCTTTGTGTGGGACAGACCCTGGGGAGTCAGCACTGGTGGGACCGTAGATGGTCCAGGCCACGACAGAGAAGGTCCAGGTCATCCAGGAGCGGATGAGGACAGCTCAGAGCCGGAAGAAGTCATACGCTGACAGGAGGCGGAGGCCACTAGAGTTCGGGGATGGTGACCACGTCTTCTTGCGGGTCTCACCTCGACGTGGTATTCGGAGATTTGGCCGAGGCGACAAGTTATCTCCGCGCTTCATCGGACCCTTCCAGGTCCTCAGCAGAATTAGTGAGGTGGCTTATCGCCTGGCTCTACCACCTTAGTTGCACCGGGTGCACGACGTCTTCCACGTGTCTCAGCTGAGGAGATACGTGCACGACCCGATGCACATCATTGACTGTGGGGAGCTTGATGTTGACGATGGGGCGACTTTTACGGAGGTCCCGGTGGAGGTAGAGGATCGACAGGAGCGGGTCCTATGTGGGAGATCGATTCCTCTTGTGCGCATCAGATGGAAGCACGAGAACCTCCAGGAGAGCACATGGGAGCGGGAGGCCCAGATGCGTGCTCAGTACCCTCATTTGTTTCCCTAGTTTTTGATGTATCTTTACGGGGACGTAAAGCCCTGAGGTGGGAGTAATGTAAAGACCCGTAAAATTCAAGGGAAATTTTTTCTTAATTTTCTTTGGGATTTTACAAGAGCGCGGTTTCTGACGACACCTGATTCTGAGGCCCGGTGTGCCCGGAATCATTTTCCGAAGTTTGGCTCGGGTACGTTCAGTGAACGAACGAGCGGGAATTTCTAACTTTTGATCCGGTGCTCGGAATTGAAATCCGAGGACACCGATTAACTCGTAGCGCCGATATTCGCTTAAGGAGACCTTTTCCGAAGTTGCGTTTATTGCGGGATGAAAGTTAGTTTTTGGGAGAATTATAAAAAGTTGAATAAAAATGTGGAACACATTTTATTTTTCTTACTTGTTGGTTAACTCTTCTCAAAGGAAGTTAAAGGTGGGACCCACATCCACTTAACCTCCCTTGGGAGGATTAAGTGTGGTGGGGCCCACACGAAACCCAACCTTCCATCTCCTCTCAAAACTCCTTTAACCCCTCTTTAAATGACATGACAACTTGTTATTTAATTTGGAGTTATTTTATTTGAATTTCAAACCTTTGAAATTCAATTTGTTTTGTTTGTGAATAAAATAAGACTCTATCTTATTTTGTTGGGTTAGAACTCTCTAGCCTTCTGGAGAGGATTTTGGGAGCTCCTTCTTCTTCTTCAACCTTGACGAAGAACGCAAAGAACCTTCGAGCTCCGACGAAGAACGTCGCTCCTCTCATCTTCGTAGCCCGTTGTTTCCGAAGATCGACGACATCTTCCGTGTCAACGAAAGGGAACGCCGCTTCGTCCTCGGACTTCCTTCGTCGGCATACGAAGATTCTCCAACGACGTACCTCTTCGGACGTACCTCTTCGTCATCGGATTTGACGAACGACTACCGCGACGCCCGACCTCCGCGACGTTGTCTTCCGCAGGTCGTTGACGATCTTCGAACTTGAACCCAAGGTAGGGGCTGTTGTTGATTATTTATTTATTTATTTATTCACGTTCGTGGTTCTAGCATGACAAACGTGAGGATATTTAAATATGTGTTATCGTTTAACGTGAGGGGGCCGGACCGCATGAACACGGACGAACCCCCTCCTTTGTTCTTGTTGATTTATCTTGCGGATGAAACAAGATGGCGTGGTGCCGTCGCACCATGCGGAATTTCGCACCGTGGAAGAATCATCACGAACGCGACGCCGTCGCGCCGTGTCGAAGGGAACCAAAGGCGCCGCGGCCGAAGCGGAGGGGCGCGGTGCCGTCGCACCGCGCCGGACGACGAACACCGCGGCCGGTTCCGGGCTGCGGCGGGACGAGAGGACCGGCGGCTCGCCGGGCCGCTGGCGTCGGAGACCGGAAGGGGACCGGCTTTGCCGGTCCCGTTGAAGAAAACCGGCCGGCCAGGTGGGCCGGCTGGAAGGTCAAAGACCGGGGGAAATTAATTCCCCCGGTCAACTCTAAAGCCCCCCCATTTATGAGGGGGGGGGGTTTCTTTGAGGGGGGCAGGCGGCCCCCCGGTTTCCCTCAAGCAGGCCCCCACGATGGGGGCCGGTTCTCCAAAAAGGCGCGGCTATAAGCCGCGCCGCCAGCAGGAAGCGGGGGCCTTGCCCCCCACGCGTGACACCAGCGGCGCCCGGCCGCGCCGCCGCCGGCCGCGCCGCGCCGCCGCGCCGGACCGCCGCCGGCCGGGCCAGGTCGGCCCGGACCCGGACCCCCCGTTTTCGAATCGTTTTCGGTCTTTTGGCCATAACATGAGCCACGGACCTCCAATTGACGAACCGTCAGCAGCTACACGATCCTTGGATCGAGACGGTCGATTCTGTATATCGCAATCAAAGTTTCGGAATATTTGGAGTTCGGCCGGGTTGGTTCGTTCACGAAACCAACCGGGCCTTCGGAGCGGAAACGCTCATATCTTGAGCTACGGACGTCCGATTGACGTGCCGTCAGCTTTGTTGTGTTCCTATTAGTGAGACGGATCTTTTGGCATACTCCGCCCGAGGTTTGGACGCAGGTGGAGTACGGTCGGGTTGGTTTTTCCTTAAAAACCAACCAGGCCCCTGGGACGAAAAAGCCAATAACTCTCAGACCGGGCGTCCGATCGACGCGTCGTCTGTTGCGTTGAGTTCCTGTTGACGATACGGAAATTTTGGATACATCAACTCTGGACTTTGTGATAGTTGATGTATCCGCCTCTCGGCTCGTGGAGCGGACCCTCCTGTACGCGCTTGCTGTGTGCGGGAACCCTAGTGTTGGCTGCGACTGTTACTGTGACTACTACTGCTACGGCTACTGTTACTGTGACTGCGACGACGACAGTACAGAGATCCTGTGTGGATTCGACGACGAAGACTACAGCACTCAGCGATCCTACGTGGATCAGTGCTACAGGTCCTGTGTGGGCCCGATCCTGTGTGGGTCCGATCCTGTGTGGGTCTTTGCGCTCAGCGGTCCTATGTGAACCAGCGCATACAGGTCCTATGTGGGCCCGATCCTGTGTGGGTCTTTTGCGGGGGTTAGTTACCTATCGATCCTTCGTGGGTCCGACGACTTAGATGGATCAGAGATCATCTTTATCGTCTTTCGAGAAGTATACCTGTGTGAGCTGAATCCAGTTGCTTTCCTGTGTGGATTGTGTTGTGCTATCCTGTGTGGATTTCGTTTTGCTTTCCTGTGTGGAATACGTTTACTTTTCTATGTGGACTGAGTTGTACTTGGGCTCGGAGGATGGAGCGTGTTGTAATTGATGACTTAGGTATATGTATGGGCATATACCTAAGCAGTGTCGGTTGTTGCTTCGTGTTTGTACCTTTCTTCGTGATTTATCCTTTGTGGATTTTGAGAGACCTTCAGGGGTCTCGGGGTCCCTACTGAGTAGCTTATACTCACCCCTGCACGGGCTATGCCCGCACTACGTTGTGTTGGTTGCAGACGAAGGACAACGTTGATCTTGGCTGAGGCTTGCAGAGCAGGACGGTACCTGGAGGTGGACCACTGGGCGGGACGTGTTCGGAGCGGACGACGGGACCCGTGGAGCAGTGGAGCTATCTGTACCCACCCTTCAGGTGGGATCTCCAGTGGACAGCTCGGTGTAGCGGCTTTTACTTACAGTTGCTGTTTTCCCTTTCGAGTTGTACTTTACTTTCAGTTTGGGTTTGTATACTGGCCCATTTACTTTTCCACACTTTCAGTTGTACTCTGTTTTTACTTAGTGTTTACTTTATGCTTGCTTACTCTGTGGTGTTTGTTTACTTTACAAAGGCAATGCCTTCCCTTTTTACCGGGATTTACGCCTTGGTGCTAGTCGCCAGCCCCTGGCCTATGGAAGGCGGGCTTGGGGTAGTCACGGCACGGACCCCGAGGGTGGGTCGTGACATCTCTGCTTGGAAAGGAAAATCCTTATCGATGGCAGGCTGGATTTGTCTTATTAAACCCACCATAATTTCTAAAATTTTATATTCCATGATGTTTTATAAATGGACCATTGATTTAATTAGAAAAATTAATAGTAAAATAAAAAATTTGTATGGAGTGTAAACACCCTTGAAAAGAAACTTGTCACAATTCCTTGGAATACCTGTTGTAAACCCATTCACACCAATACCCTTGGTATTAAGAACCTCGACCTCTTTAATGATTCTCTTCAATCGAAACTCATATGGAACCTTATAAACAATAATTCCTCAGCCTTTGAATTTTTGAAAAGCATATTTAATAGCAATCTTAGAAAAGGTAAGTTTTCATACATGAACTCCTCTATCTATCCTTCCATCAAACAATCATTTTCTAAAATCATGCCACATTCTAGATGGATTGTTAATAAAGAATCTTCCTTGAAAATTTGGATAGATAACTGGAATGTTTTACCTTTTATCTCTATGAATAATTCTATGCATTTATCTATAGATATTAATTTCTCCATTAATGATTTCATTCACTCTATGGAATTTAACTTACCTAATAAGACAAATACTATAATTTCCAATTACACTTTTATCAAAACTGATGATTTACTGGTTTGGGAACCGGCACACAATGGTGTTTTAAACTCTAAACTCTACTACAATCATAATTTCATCAATAATTTCCGTGATTTTTCCTGGATTAAGAGTTTTAAAAATCAATGGGTTAGATCCTCCAGGCTCACACTCGTATGGAGAATAGCCCACAATAGAGTTCCCACTGATTGTTGTCTTTAATTATTTGGTATTCAACTTTGTTCTAAATGTCATATGAGTAATCAACACAGATAGGATGTTGACCACCTATTCCTAACTTGTGATTCTACCTCTATGTTATGGAAATACATATTTGACATTTTTTATCTCATATGGACAGGTTTGGACTCCATTCGACATCATCTTCCAAGATGTACAACTATTGATGCCTCTCCTCAAATTGAAAAGCTCTTCATTGCTGATGTTGGAGAACTAATTCACGTCATCTGGTATGAAAGAAATTATATCATTCACAATAATAATACTTTCAATGTTCTTACAGCTCAGGTGAGGATCTATAATGTGATCAAGGAAGATGTAATGATGCAAATAGGCACATGTCACAACTCCGTCAGGGATCTTATAATCCTTTATCAGATTGTAATCAAAGGAAATTTCATCCAACTAAAAGGTATGTTGGAAGTCTTCTATCATCCCCCTCTCCCTGGATGGATTAAAATAAATGTGGATGGGGCCTCAAAAGTCGACCCATACCCTGCGAGTTTTGGAATATTTTGTAGAAATCACAAAGGGTATATTCTGGGATGCTGTTATGGTACGTGTGGTTTTTACTCCTATTTAAAAGAAGAGATGAACAGAGTTATTATTATCATTGATCTCATCAAGAAAAAATAATGGAATAACATGTGTATTTAAAGTGACTCCACTTCCATCTTTCAATCCCTTCGACATGGAGTGTTTCACCTGGCATGGCCCCTCACAACAAGATGAATGATTTTCCTCTAACATCTAACAGAGCTCAATTATATTAGCAGTCATTTTTTCTCTGAGGCGAATATGGTGGAGAATATTCTTACCAAAAATGGAGTTAGTAGTGAAATTATGTGGATGGATGACCTCCCAGATGATCTCATCCCATTACATAAAAAAGATTGTAATAAGATTCCCTCTATTAGAATTCTATAATTTTTCTTGCTTTATCTTTATATATTTTTAGTGATTTGGTATTTTGACCAAGGAATCAATGTTAAAAAAATTTCATTTTTTGGATACTACAAGTGGACGTATTTCTGACAAAAATATACCTAGGAGTAACAACTATGACAAGGTGTTCTATGACTGAATTGGGGTAACTTGGTACATGAAAATGAGCCTTATTGTGCACCTAGTTTTACACTCTTAGGGGATGCACTTAAGATAATACACATTTTATTTACCTACCAATATTAAGGATTTAAAAGTATGTATTTCCCCAAAGTAACCAAATTTTATGATTCTAGTATTTAAGATGCATAAATTTATCTTATATTTTATTCCATATTTGGAGTTATATAAAGTTTATAATTTTAGGAGCTAATACAGTATATTCCATTATTTAGAAATGGAACTTGGAGGGATGATGGATGTTAATACTCATGGAAAATGTAGATATTTCCCTCTGAGTAAACCAAAACAACTATTATTAGAACAAAACAAATCATGGAAATATTAGGAAAACATAATCAGGTTATGAAAAATAAACATTCCTAAATGAAGAAACCTATTACATAAATGTAATCTCCTATGTTGGATCAATTTATGCGAAAAAATCCCCCAAATTTTAGTGGTACTACTAATCCATTTCTAGTTGAGCAATGGATTAAGTATATGGAGAAGATATTTACATCCTTAGAATGAAGCGAAAATGAAAAGGTAAAACTTGTGGTCTTTTATCTCCAAGGTGATGCTTATTAGTGTTGGTATCTAATCCAAAATATAAGGGAGGGAGAATAAATTTAACTCATATAATGGATTACTTTTAAGGAGCCATTGTTTGATAAATAATTCCTCTTGATCAACAAATTGAGATGAAGAGAAAGTTCCTTAGATTAAATCAAAAGGAAGAGGTGAGTTTTTCAGATTATGAAGTTATCTTTACAAGGTTATCTAGGTATGATACGAATTATATACATAATACATAGTGAAATATTGAACACTTATTTTATGGTATTAGGATACATCTATGAAGAGAACAAGTTTCTCATAATTTTTCACCATATGAAGAGATAGTTTTTTGTACCATCAAGATGGAGAAGTAATTTTATAGAAACAATATATTCAAGAGAAACTAAGAGAATAAGAGGCCATATGAGCATAATGAGAGAGGGAATGTGAAAAATAATAATATAATGAAGTAATTCCAACCTTGTGATAACTATTGAAGGAATCACCTTGGGAAATTCTTGAAGGTACTGGGAGTTTGTCATAAGTGTGGAGAAAAGATTCATCAAATTAAAGACTACGAAGGGAAGAAGGAAATCATTGTTTTCTAATTATTTAACTGTAGGGATGTGGGGAATTACACAAATTAATTACCTAAGTGTGAAGATAATCTACCATAGAAGAGGCCAAGGGGAAATATCCAAGCTTATGTGATCACTACAGCGAAGGTAGAAGTACCAAATGATATAATGGATGGTACATTAATCCTATCATCTAATTTATCCAATGCATTATTTGATTATGGATCATTGAACTCTTTCATATCTACCTAGTTTCCCAATAAAATTAGATATTTCCCTTTTGATTTAATAAGAGATTTCATAGTCAAAACTCTTAAGGGAAGAATCATTGCAACAAAGATGTGTCAATTAGTACCAATTATGACACATAAACATATTTTATATGTTGATCATGTTATCCTACATATTGTTGAATTTTATATTATCCTAGGTATAGACTGGATCTAGAAATATTATAAAAAAATTTATTACAATAAGAATGATGTTACAATTTGTGAGGAAGATGTAGAATCCATTATCTTCAAAGTAGAATCTTTCTCACCTGATTCTTATTTAGATCCACCCCCAATATCTCTACTGAATGAAATCATTGGGGAAGAAGATAAAAAGACATATAATGATGAATGAGGTAATCTTAAAATTGAGTATTTACCTATTGTGTAGGAATACATTGATGTATATCCCGTTGAATTACCTGGATATCCCACAGAGCATGAGGTTGAATTTTCCATTAATTTGAATCCTGGTGTAAGACCAATATCAAAGACTCCTTATAGAATGGTCATGGTAGAATTAGTGTAATTGAATAACCAACTAGATTATATGGGTAATAAGTGATTTATTCTCCCTAGTGTTTCACCATGGGGAGCCCTGGTTCTATTTTTAACAAATCAAGATGGATCCATGAGGTTATGCATTGATTATAGGGAAATCAATGACATTGGAATAAAGAAAAAAATACCCTCTACCTCGAATTGATTACTTGTTTGATCAAATTTATGGATCCAAATATTTTTAAAAGATTGATCTTTGTTTTGACTATCACCAATTACGAGTAAAGGAGGACATTCTGAATGTAGCTTTTCGGGTGATGTATAGATATTAATATTTTACAATTATACCATTTGGGTTGACTAATACACCCTCTATTTTTATGGACTTAATGAATCGATTATTCAAGGAGTATCTAGATGATTTTTTATAGTATTCATTGATGATATTTTGGGGTATTATAAAATCCATGAGGAATATTAAAATCACTTTCGAATCATCCTTAAAACTCTTATAAGGGAAGAGTTATATGAGAAATTTAGTAAATGTGAGTTCTGTATTCAAGAAGTCTCTTTTCCTAGCAATATTTTCTCCAATGATGGGATATTAGTCGACCCTATAAAGAAAAAGGTAGTCATATAATGGTCTATACCAACAAAAATAACCAAGGTATGTAGTTTCATTAGTTTGTTAGGTTACTATCGGAAGTTTGTTCAAAAAAAATCTTGATTGGATAACCCATTAACTAAGCTTATACGAAATGGTGTTAAGTTTTTCTGGATGAAGGAATGTGAAGAATTCTTTGATAAACTAAATAGAATGTTAGTCAATGCTCCTATTTTGACTCTATCATCCGGTAGTGATGGGTTTTTCATATATAGTGATGCATCAAAGAATGGACTTGGTTGTGTATTAATGAAAAATGATAAAGTTATTGCATATGCATCAAGAAAATTGAAAACTCATGAACAAAATAAACCAACCCATGATCTGGAGTTAGTGGTTGTAATCTTTGCTTTGAAAATATAGAGACGTTATCTTTATAGATATATATGTGAGATATACATAGATCATAAGATCCTAAAATACATCTTATCATAGAAATAGCTCAACATGAGTTAACGACGATGGATTAAACTACTAAAATATTATTATTTTTCAATACATTACCACCCAATGAAAGCGAATAAGGTGGTGGATGCTTTGAGTAGGAACGATCATGGAGTCCTAACCCAAATGAGGATTTATAAGGATACTATTTTTATGGATCTAATAAATATGGAAATGGGGATTTCTAAGGAAGGTAATACATCAATCATTTATTAAATGATTAAAAACCCATCATTATTAGAAAGGATAAATAATTCATAATCTAATGATGAGGACTTTTAGGATAAAATCAAGGGTGTAAAAGAAGGGAAATTATCAGACTTCATTTGTGAAGATGGTGTTCTGAAATATATAATAAGGATTTGTGTTCCATCTATACCTAAGATAAAAATAGAATTATTAGATAACTCCCATAGATCAAATTTCTTTATACACCCTGGTAGCACAAATATGTATAGAGACTTGAAGGAACATTTTTGGTGGGATAAAATGAGCCAATGTTTGTTTTTTCAATAGGTGAAAGCTATAAGAAAACATCCTAAAAGAGTTATGTAACCTCTTCTTGTCCCTGTGTGGAAAATGGGATTAAATTACTATGGAATTTGTCACAAGACTTCCAAATACTCATAGAAAGAATGGTGCAGTATCGGTTATTGTTGATCACCAAACCAAATATGCACATTTCTTACTATAAGAGAAGACATGCCTCTTGAGAACCTCATAAGGCTCTACATTAATGAATTTTTAAGACTTCATGGGGCACCTCTATCAATTGTCTCTAATCAAGACCTCCACTTTACACCAAAATTTTGGAAGAGTCTTCAGAGGGCTCTTGACACTGAGCTATATTTGAGCACAACATACCATCTGAAAACTGATGGATAGTTTGAAAGAACAATTAAAATAATGAAGGACATGTTGAGGTCGTGCTTACTTGACTTTCAGGGTACGTGGGACCAATTATTAACTTTGGTAGAGTTTTCTTATAATAATAGTTTCCATTCAAGTATTAAAATGACACCATATAAAGCATTATATGGAAAGAGATCTTGCACTCCAACTTGTTGGGATGAATTTGGTGAGAGGAAACTCATAGGCCCAAAACTTTTTGAAGATATGACGATAATGGTTAAGGCTATTCAAGATTATATCAAAATGGATCAATGTAATAAAAATAGTTATGCTGATAATTAGAGGAAGGATTTGGACTTCCAAGTGGGAGGTCAGGTTTTCCTAAAGGTATCTACATGGAAGGGTGTTATCAAGTTCGTTAAAAAGGGAAAACTAAGTCCTAGGTACATTATACCGTTCAAAATTCTTGAAAGAGTTGGAATCGTAGAATATTTTTTAGCATTTCCACCAAATATCTCAAGGGTTCATAATGTGTTCCATGTATCCATGATAAGAAAATAAATGCCATACCCCACACATATGCTCACATATGATGAAATTTAGTTGGAACCTAACCTTTAATATTGTGAAGAACCCATCCTGGTTCTTGATATCAGATATCAAGTATCGATAAATCAGACAACTCATCTTGTAAAGGTACTCTGGAGAAATCACAAAATGAAAGAAGAAACATGGGAACCAGAGGATTATATGAAGGAGAACTACCCACAACATTTTTAAGGGAATAACCCTAAATTTTTTAGGAAAAAAAATTTGTAGGAGGGAATAATGTTTCACCCCAAGACTTTACCATATTTTTTCCTTTAGATTTTTTTGATAGATTTACAATACACATAACACCTGATTTAAAAAAACACTACATAATCACATATTTTACAATATATAAAATAATAAAACTTTTAGATATTTTATATAGTAAATTTATATATTATATATCTACTCAAATTTTTTGACACTCATCTAATATATTTGATAGACATAAGATAATAATTAACCCAATAAAACACATAAAACACTATATTTTTATACATGCAGTTTTTCCACATTTTGAGGGAGAACCCTATTTAAATAAAATTTTGGAACCTTTTATAAATTTAATATGAAATAATAAACTTAAAATTTGGATTATAAACATAAAAATTAGTTTAGGGTAAATTTTTGGTATATTTCCGCAATGCTTTTTAATGAAAAATGAATAATACTGAAATTTAATCTAAATTTATTTTTCATATAATTTATTTATAAAGTTATATTATAATTTTAATTGTTTTTAAAGTTTAATTAGATTATATTTTTATAAATTAATTAAATTTAGTTCATTGTAATCAATTTCACTTTGAAATTGATCATAAAAACATAGAAATATTTCGAATGTTTTTTACTTTAAAAACCTGCACTGTCATCCTGTCTATGAGATTAAATTCAAATTAAGTTCTGTCACTTCTATGATTTTAATTTGAAAAAATGAATTCCATGTTTTTAATCTTCATATTTTATAATTTCTAATAAGGTGAACTTATTTTTTGACCAAAAATATTAGTGAAAGTAATTAAAATTAATTACAACGATTAAGGTTAAATTAAGATTAATAAGAGACTAAATTGTAACCATAAGACCTAAAACGACCTATACACTTTTAATATGGATATTGGTTGGACATATTTCAACCCTATAATTACTTTTATCAACTTTTTATAATTATTTATCCACTTTCAATAAAAAAACGTGGGTGGGGCTTCATTCTATTAAAATATTACAAGGGTGTCTCCTCTCCTCCATTATAAAATACCTCTTTCACTTCCACTTTCCCACACTGATCAAGCCCCATAAGTTCTGCCAAAATATACCCAATTTACTCTCCAAAATCCCTTTATTACTCCTTGATTCACCCTTTTTCCGAAAGGTAATCCAAGGAATCATTTTGGTACAAACCAAAAGGAGTTACCTGATTAAGAGGTAACACCCTCCCTCAAACTCCTCTGTATTATTTACATTATCAACTCCATAAAATATTATTATTCCATATTTATATGAAAAATAAAGTATAATAAGTATACTATGATTTTTTTATGTTAATATTTTGACCATAACATACACAAACATCCATATAATTGGTAACAAACATATGGTTTATGTGTAGGCGAACTACTGCCTCACTAAATGGTGATTGTTCAATTTTCCCTTACTACCTCTCATAGTGGCCATTATGATTATTTTTTTATATATATGATATATATGATATTTATAATAAATTTATTCTTATTTAATTCCTTTATAACACATACCTCTATACATTCCATTTTTCATAAAAATGACAACACCGTTTGTGGAAGTGTGGACTACTGCCCCCTCAAAGCGATGTGATTCGTTCATGCTATAAAAGGAATGTATTAAGGATTATTTTAATAAACCTATGAAACATATATGAAATATTAATGATAAAATAATTATTATATACATATTTACCATTTACTCTTCATTTTATTAACATGACAAAGAAATAAAAGTAGTGTTCATGCGTACGTACAAACTACTGTCCCCATGAACAATGCATTTCACTTATTATCTCCAAAACTTTATTTATTATTCTAGATACATGTATATTAGAGATATATGACATTAAAATCATGGTTTAAATTATGTATATGATGAAACCATTATAATAACAAAAAATTACAAGTTAAAACATACTCAATGAACTAGGAAATTAACACCCGATATAATTAAATTAATAAAATCTTGCTAACAAACAAGTAATGAGAAAATATAAGAAGTTAGTATATAGTATTATAAAAATTAGTATGGTTATATTATTATATAGTAACATATTTTAAACTACTATACATGAGTATAAAGACCACACAACAAATAGGAATAATAAGGTAAGGGAATTATGTCTCAATTTACATTCCATTGAGACTTATTTGTTATTATGTGCTAATTCAATTTTATTTGGTGTACTAAATTTTTTCATATTGTATAATAATTCCATTATTATCATGATATTATAAGTATCATTTAATTTCATACATTTCTGGAGATAATGATTCAAATGTTTAAAAGTGGTATGGGACACTTTGGAATGTTTAATGATTTTTCTTAATTATTATCTTTGTAATTTAACTTCCTTTGTGATTGTTATATTTATCTTGAAACAAAAAATTTATTTTAATATTTTTATCATTGAAAATTACCTTTAATATCCATATTATCACACAATGGGTATTATTATTTCCTAAACCATATATCATTTTAAATACACTATTCAATTTGACAGTTATTTGATTGACTGAGAATTACTGATAAAAACTATATATTCTATTAAATATGAATACATTTTGATAAGACACATTGTTTATTAAATATATGATTAATTAGTTATACATTTAATAAATGTGTTGGATACCATTTAAAGAAATCCCTACGGGTTGGGGACTAGTTAATGCAAGCCCCTCGATGCATCGATAGTCTCATGGGGTGAATTAGTTGTGCAAATTGGAGTAGGTAAATTGTCTCTTGGCAGTAAAGGTATCATGTGCCTTAGAAAAATGAAATTCAATAATTAATTTTTTTTTATAATTTATGTATTATTTATCCATGAGATATTGCGTTGAAATTTATATGGATGCTTTTCATTTTTAGTTCACTGATTTAATAGCATGTGTTTTTAGTTTCTTACCTTTCCATATTTATTTTTCCATATATAGTCAGTTGAATGACATGTGTTATTAGTTATTTTCTTTTCCATGCTAATTTATTAATATTAATTTGTTATTTCTTCCACTTTACTTACCCTTACTGAGAATTTGAGCTCACCTTTATTATGTTTTTTTAAGGATATGAAGAAGAAATATTTGAATAATCTTTAAAGGACGTAGTTTATTTTCCTTTTATGTATCATGTTTGTATTTACTATTTCCAAATTTATTATGGGTATCATGTATGTAATATGTATTTCCAAGGTAGGTAAATTGGACATCCCTTTGGGATATTATTCCTTGTAATAATTACAATGTAATGTAATAATGCATCAGCTCCATGGTTCTAGAGTTAGGGCGCTACATCATGTAACCTAACTATCTCTTTGAGGTACAGTTGAGAAAGATGATCTGAAGACATATTATCTTAAATAGGAAGAAAATGTGAAGATTTATTCTATCGATCAACACTAACTTGAATCACATTGTTACTATGATATGTCTTTTGTATTCCCACTATGAAGTCCATGGATATATTTTTCCATTTTCACTCTGGTACTAAAAAAAGATGAAGCATCCCCTTTGGTAGTTTTCACCTTGATTAAATCTTGTTGACAAGTAAAACATTTCATGGTAAAATCAACAATATCTATTTTCATTCCATCCCACTAGTAATACTCCCGAAGGTCTTTGTTCATCTTTGTACTGCCAGGATGAATTGAAAATGCAGAACTATGAGCTTCACTTAATAAATATTTTTTTCAAATATTAATCACAAAGCACACATAATCTCTTCCCAAATCTCAAAAAACAATATTTATCAGTGTTAATTTATATCATCTCACACTTTTTAACCAATTCTACCTTTCTTGTAACTCACTGTCTTCCTTCTGCCCTTTATTAATTCTATCTGATATAGATGATCTCACTAAGACATGAAACAAAATAGAGAAATTTTCCACACCAACTTCCAATCCAAAATTCATCAAATCATTAATTAAATGTTCATATTCAAAATTTAACATGGTTAATGTAGCATGATATTTTTGACTTTATGAATCTTACACTTTGTTTTCTTTTCCAGGATGGTAATTGATCATGCAATCATAATCCTTTATCATTTCTAGACAACTTCTTTACCTCGTGTTCAATTCCTTGTGAATGAATATATACCTAAAAATTTTATGGTCAGTGTATATTTCATATTTGTATATATATATAAATTATGTATCCATATTTTTAATATGAAAACCACAACTTCTAATTCCAAATCATGTGTGGGATAATTTAACTCATGAGGTTTCAGTTGTCTTGAAGCATAAGAAATTACCTAATCATTTTGTTTCAGAACAAAAACAAGTCCCTTTAATGAAGAATCTCTATAGATTAAAAACACTCCATTTCTGGAAGGCATATCCAAAAGTATATCATTCACCAATATTCTTTGAAGTTCCAGAAAACAAACATACTAGTATTCTGTCTAAATAAATTTAACCTTGTTTTATGTTAACATAGTTCACGGGCCATATGACCGTGAAAAGTATTTAAAAATCCATTGGTAATATCCAGATAAAACAATAAAACTTTGAATCTTAGTAATATTTTAGGTCTTAGCAATTTATCAACCACTTTTTTGGTGAGATCAACTATTATGTCATCCTTATTTACAATGTTCCCAATAAAATAAATATTTTGCAACCAAAAATCACATTTTCTATATTTCCAGTATAACTTATTTTCATTAAGTGTTTTCAAAAAAATCCTTATATGTTTTTCATGATCCTTCTAACTTTTTGAATAAATGAAAATATCATTAGTAAAAAAAGAATATCCAAATCGTCATAGAAGATTCTATTCATAATATCCATAAATACAATAGGGGAATTTTTCAAACCAAAGGGTGTAACAAAAAACTCATAATTATTATATCTTGTTCAGACTATATTTTTGGAATTCCATCCTCCTTCACCTTTATCTGATGGTACCTGGATCTCCAGTATATCTTGGAAAAATACTTAGGTACCTAGATCTGATCAAATAGATTCATCTATATTAGGCAATGAATACTTATTATTAATAGTAATGGTATTAAAATCTCTATAATTAATGAAAATTCTCATAGAACCATCCTAATTTTTAACAAAAAAACATGATCACCCCATGGTGTAGTGCTAGGATAAATGAAACCTTTATCAAGAAACTCTTATAACTTCTTTTTTAATTCAAAAATTTTCACTTGATATATTCAATAAGGGGATTTTGATATCTTCTTATCATTAGGAACTAGTTAAATAGTAAATTAGACTTCATGATCAAGTATAACACTAAGAAACTCATCCATAAAAATATTCAGGTATTCATATACCACGGGCACATCATTAATCTGAATAGTTTCATTATTTTCAATAATATGTGCAAGATAAATTTCATTTCAATATTTTAATAGTTTCATAGTTTACTGATATGTTATCAATGGTATGGGTTCATTCTTATAAACACTCTAAAAAATTTTCTGAAAAACAACTTATTAAGCTCTATAATCAATCTTATCATGATAAACAGAAATCCAATCCATACGCAGAATAACATCAAACTCTACTAAGGTAAAAAACAAGGTTTTGTAGGTAATGTCTTTCTATATAAAACAAAAGGAAGATTATTGTAATTCCATTTTCCTTAATATTTCTCCTGGTATTTTAACCGTAAGATCTTTTTTCATTTCTTGAGGTGAACTTTCCAATTTACCAAAAAAATTCTTAGAAATAAAGGAGTGTTTAGACCCCGTATCAAACAAGATATCAGAAAAATCTGAGTAAACAAATAGTGTACCCGATACCACTTCATCGGATGGCACCACATCTACTGAAGTAGTTTAAAATGATTTCAATACACCTTTATACTTAAATTTTAGTCGATTCCAATCATTCAAATCCTTATTTGGGTAGGTATACATATAATTCACTATCTCACCACATTTAAAACACCTTACATTTTTCTTATCAAAATTAAACATACCAACACTAAGATATTTTTCATTAAAATATTAGTCCATATGTACAAACTTACCACACTGAAAAAACTTCTCATAGTTGTTAAGGAATTCCCTAGGGTTATTTTTTCCACACTTTCCACAAACTGGAAACTTTACATTCTTACCTTTAGATTTATTTTATTGATTCTTACCCATTATATTCCATATGAACCATTTCTTATAATTGTTTTCAAAGTACATGTGATCATCAGAAAATTCCATTTCTACCCTCTTAGTGCATTAAATAATTTTCTCGTAACTTTTGAATTCACAGGAATCCAATTCCCTTCGATATCTCGGTTTCAATCTTGAGTAAAAATGATCGATTTTACTATCAAAATAATGAGTAAGATTTGGAGCATACCTTTCCAATCGTGAGAAGGTTTAGTCATACACGACCATTGAATCTTTCTATTTTTTTAATTTAAGTAATTTTATTTCCATCCTATGTTGAACCGCCTTAGGAAAATATTTTTCAAGGAAAATATTCTTCAATTCATCCCATTCCAAGGAATCAATCTATTATTTTTCCCTAATATTCATGACCATTGACCACAATTGGTCTGCTTCACCATCAAATTGATAAATAGAAAGAAAATTTTTTTGATTATATGAACACCCCAAGAAATCAAATATTGTTTCAAGTTCATTAATCTACCCTTTATCGACCACTAGGTTGGAAGATCCACTAAAAGAATGAGGGTGTTTCCTTGTAAAATGTTCCACTATAGTCATGCTAATTTGTGGTAGATCTGGATTTTCTATTTTATGAATTCCACTGACATTTATGGCCTACTTTAATTTATCCATTACTATAAAAACCACTTGGTTCCAATTCCCACCATTTCATGTTGTGGACTTGGAAAGATATCATCATCTTGGTGCCATCCTACTTCATCTTCCTTGTTTCTTCTGCAGAAAACCATTCTGAACATACATATCTTAGATGAAGAAATATGATAATCATTAAATTCTATATCATTTCAACTTATATATAAGTTAAAAATAATTTATGGTATTCTATTAACATCATCCTAACCCCTAAAATTTTTTGAACAGTGCTCTGATACAAACTATAAGGACCAAGCCTTAAAAATTACATAATCTTGTTAATTCAACTAGAATACAATTATTGGATTCCCAAAGATCTTTTTGATTTATAGTTTTATAGAATTAGTTCATATTTCATACATAATAACCCAAAATAATACAAAGTGGATACTACTAAAACATTGTCAATTTCTTCCATAATACAAAAGTTTTTAATAAAACATGATTTATTTTCATGAAAATTCATCACAACATTCAGCTTAGCTTATTATTTTCTCCTACCAATCATTAAAACCTGTGAAAATAATTTTAAAACATGGTATGATCACAAAAATCTCAGTAAGGGACATAAAAAATAAGGAAAGAAACTATTAGTCCATTAATACTTATAAACATATGAAGTTATTTTCGTAAAGATATAATTATCACCCTTAAAGTATCATATACTTTGTAAAAACATGAGATTCCCATAAAACATAAAAAAAATTAATAAATCATTTAGGTAACTTCAGGAATTAGTTTCATACCATACTTACTGATGATTGTAACCCATAAGGCTACCATATGATTTGTAACTATCATAGCTACCTTACAATTTAACTCTCTCAACTACCTTATGATGTAACCATCACTGTTACAATTCAAATAACCATTACGGTAAACTTACAACATAAAAAAACCCAATGAATTATAAGGATATCACAGACCCACCCTACATCATAATAAATTCCCATGAACTATAACATAACCATTAAATAATAATACATTCATCATAAAAACATTCCTTGAGGAAAAACACTTATTTTTAAAGAATATTAGGCACATAAAAGGAAAGAATTTTCTTTGATAATAACTATGTAATCTTGTAAAGAAAACATTAAAACATTAATGTGTAATGAAATAGAAAAACTCTAATTATTCCATATATGTCAAAAAAATCATTTTGAATATTGTAAAAATTTAAATTAAAAGATGATTTTTAAAGAAAAGTCCCTTACCTCAGGTTCGACTTCCTTCAAAAGTGTTAAAAACTCCTAAATAATTATTTAAATAGTGTAATTAATTTATTATAGAACTATATTCATATATATAATTCATTATATGATATTATTATAACATATTTTTACCCATTTATTAATAATAGTTTTTTATTTTCATTATTTTGGGTGCATTCATTTCATAGTTTCCACAGTTGGTTCATTATGGAGTTTCTTATCATATGGGAAAAAAACTCTAGATATTGAAAGAAATGATATTAATATGTTTTCAGAATTTTAAACGATACCATATATCTTTTTTTTTCTGGTATGGGTGTGATTCATTAGATAAAACATTAATTAAAATTATTTAATTTATTTTTTGCGGTTTTTATGACCACCACAAACTTATATAATTTCATTTAATATAAATTTTATATATTGGTTCCAAACCATTATATAAATTATAATATCTATAATAAAATATGGTTTAAACATAATTATGGTTTTATTACTTGTCTTGAAGGATGTAAAGTCAAATGAAAACATATTGTCCATGATGACGGTAAATTGACACATCACAGATGATGTTTTCATTTTTTATAATAATAGGATAAGAGGAGAGGTTTGATGATGGATATTCCATTAAAAAATAAAATTATAGTATATGTAATATATTAGAGTTATCATGTCACTTTGATTAGTGGAGTTGAGTATAGAATAAGAGAAAAAAGAAATTGAAAATAAATTTAAAAGAAAACGAAACAGGATTTTACCTCTTGAACTTATTCTCCTTGAGAACCTCATTAAGGAACTTGGTTTTAGAATCTTGATGAGACCAATAGGTCTTGGACTTTGGGAAGAGGTTTAGGAAGGGAATTAGTCAGAAATTGAACAAGATACATGTGATGTCCCGACCCAGGAGCCACTGAACGGTGCCTCGAGCCGGTTGGCCACATTCCCTCAAGTGTGCCTCCCCGTACGCGAGAGGGTTCCGACTAGAAGTGAGGGTCTGGTAAGTCGATCTTGGGGAGACTATACCCTATTTTATCAGAATAAATCACCAATAGAAGAAAACAACAATAACCAAGTATGGAATCATACAAATAACAAGAAAAATACCACATCATATAATAGTCAAAACCAAAAAAAATTAATACTCAACTAAAAGGTAAAACATGCTTTAACAATGAAATTTTCATGTGTATACAATGCAACTAAAAGTAAATACACAACAACTCCCAATAGGGTCTTAAACCACATCTGGTCCCCTCTCCCACACTCTAATCCCAACTAGCAACCTATCACAGGGCCTTGCCATTATCCTATCCTGCAACAACAAAGTCTGCTCGGGTGCCGATCAAGCGGCCCTAATAGGGTGTGAGTACAACTCAACAGGCCACCACCAACGGTGTCTAAAACAAGTCAAGTCAAAAGATAGTGCATGCAGTTCTATAAAGCAATAAATACAATGCATAATTTAAACAATTATCACATTTTCATTTAATCTTTAATCATCACATTAGGCCAATTTCAATTCAGGTTTCCCATTTTAATCATCATTCATTATTATTAATCATTTGGTGTAGGTCGTCATTCCTAGAACCCCAAATATCATTAATTGTAGGTCCCCATGCCTATCACCCCAAATCTCATTAAGTGTATGTATCCATACCTATCACTCTATATCTCATTCAGTATAGGTCGTCATGCCTAGCACCCCATAATCTCAAGCTTGGATAACTATTGGGGAGGAACTCCATATCTAATTCCAAAATTCTAATCGGTCTAGAATGCCATTTCTAACACCACAAAAATCTTAGCCATTTAATCATTCATTAATTCACAAGAATTAGCCACATCAATCCATTACTAATCCAATAATTAGTTAAAAATTTAAAAGGCCATTAGTTAACTCAACAATTAACTAAGAACATAATCCATTAATTAATTCATCAATTAATTAATCAATCAACACAATTCTCTTTCCATAATTAATTATTCACAATTAATTATCCATATCAAATCTCAAATTATAGTAATTAATTCTCAAAATTAATTATCTTTGATCAAAATCATGAAACATAATTAATTCTCACAATTAATTATCTTTGGTCAATATCATGGCACATAATTAATTATCATAATTAATTATCCTACACATCCAACCATCAATTCATAATTAATTACCCCCAATTAATTATCTTAACACAACCAATTCAATATCATAATTAAAATATCTCAACCCATAATAAATCTCCAAAATATCTATTTGGAAAACCCCCTTCATTTTTTCCATGATTCAATTATCAATTAATCACCATGGTAGTCATAATTCAATTCCACATTTCTAATTACTCCAATTTAGGAAATCAATTATCAAGGGAAGCTAGAAAATCATAAAATCACATACACATATCAAAATCATGACTATAAGAGTTCAATTTACACCACCTACCTCAATTTACTGATGGATATTAGCCCAACAGAAATCCCCAAAATCTGAGTGGCACAGCGTCGTCGATCAAGCTCTAGATCTAAATCCCTAAACCACGATTAAGATCAAAGGCATCAAGATCTTGAAAATTTAGATCTAGATATACAATCCTACATCTAGATATCTACTCATAGGTTTATAACCATGGAAATGGTGGAGATCTTCCATGAAAAAATTAAGGAAAGATAGAGGAATGAACAGGAGAAGCAATAGGATGAAATCCACTTATCGGGAAAAGAGAGGATCCTCAATCCAGGCTTTCAATCTCAAAGAACGGTGTTTGGATCTCATTGGAATCCCTATAAAAGGCTCTAAGAACACCTAGAATTTTTCAATCCCAAGATAGGGTTGAAATATGAGAGTCTTGGGGGATTAGGGTGGTTTTAAAAGGATTACTGGATATTAAAATCCAGCATGCATGATTTCCTGGGCAGAGGCGCAGGGTTAGGGAAAATGGTGTACCAACCGTGCAGTCTTCCACTACCTACACAACTCAATGGCGCACGGTTAGGCAAATCGTGTACCAGCTGTACTGACCTCCTATGTCTATACGGTTAGCTTGGGCACAGTTTGGCCAAACTGTGCGCAAACTGTGCATATCCCCTTGTCTTCCCACGTTCCTTAAAAACTTCACCCAAACACACCCCAGATCATACCCCAACCCAAAGGTACTTAAAAACATCAAAAAATTTCTGAAAATTTTCTTGAGATGACTCTATAAAAGGCCAAGATCTTATAATCTCCCCACCTTATAACTACTCATCCCCGAACTGCACTCTTGAACTTCTCTATGATTCTGAGCCAAAAATATTGGTTCATTGAGCCCTCATGTCTGTTTCTCGTTCCCAATTTTTATCTTGAATACTTACATGCTTCCATAATATATGAACTAATGGCATGGTCTTTCCCTGTAAAACTTTCTCACTATGACCTAGCACACATATCATATGCTCCTCAAAGGATGCATCTAACTCTAGATCAACCACTTCCATATCAATCACATGAGAAAGGTCGAGTCGATACCGTCATAGTTGTGACACATGGAAAACATCATGCATAGCACTAAATTTTTGATGAAGTTCAAATCGGTATTCCATTGGCCTGATTCTCTCAAGTACCTAAAACAGTCCTACAAACCTAGGTACCAGCATTCCCTAACTTCGTATCCTGTGGTGACCCAATCTAGGTGACACCCGAAGGAATACACGATCACCCTATGTAAACACTAGGGGTTGCATACATCTATCATCATATGACTTCTGCCTAATCTAAGTTGTATCCATACATTTCCGGATCAACTGCACCTGACCTGATGTCTCCTAAATGAGACTTGGTCCCAACAACTCTGACTCACCCGCTTCTAACCAACATAGTGGTGATCTACAAGGTCTTACATATAGTTCCTCATATGGTACCATCTGTATAGTTTTCTGGTAACTATTTTTATAGTTGAACTTCACTAAAGCCAAGTGATTCTCCCAAGAACTACCAAAATCAAGCACACATGACCACAACATATCCTCTAACACTTTTATGGTATGCTCTGACTGCCCATCTATCTGTGGGTGGATGGTCGTACTTAACAGAATCTGTGTACCAAGCACCTTCTATAATCCCTTATAGAAGCATAAAGTAAAGCATGAATCACGATCTGAAACTATAGTCTATGGCACCCCATGAAAATGAAATATCTCTCATATATACAGTTCTCCCAACTGTTCTACTATAAAGGTTTCCATGATAGGCAAGAAATGTGATACCTTTGTTAGCCGATCCACAATGACCAAAATGGCATAATTATTTCTAAGAGTCTTTGGAATTCCTACCAAAAAACCCATATTCATGTAATCCCACTTCTATTCCAGAATAGGCAATGGTTGTAATAGGCCTCCAGGTTGTTGATGCTCTACCTTCACCTGCTGACAGGTGAAACATCTTGTTACAAACCCTTCTATATCCTTTTTCATTCTTGGCCACCAAAACTATCATCATAGGTCACGGTACATTTTTATCACCCCAGTATGTATCGCCCACCTTGAAGCATGAAATTCTCTCATGAGTTTCTCTCACATACTCATAGGCACAACAACCCAATTTTTCACATAGATGATATCATCCTCATATATTATCCAGTCTGAAGGTGTCTCCCCACATTCAAGGATTTTCTTTAAGGCTAAACACTCCGGATCCTCATACTACATGTCCCTAATCCATCTCAAGAGTGTAGACTCCACTGCTACAGAAACCAGAGTCATCCTCTCCTAACTCTCCTGAACTACCACATGCATTTCCTCAAACAAAGTCACCATCTTCCACTCTACACTCGACTCATGTACCAACTAAGTCTGAGTTTTCTTTCTCAAGTGATTAGCCACACTATTCTCCTTTCTGGGTGTATATAAAAATTGAAAATCAAAGGACTGCATATACTCTACCCATATTCGTTTTCAAAGATCAAGTCATGCTGTGAAAAGATATACTTAAATTTCTTGTGATCCGTAAAAACTATAAACTTTTCACCCAAGAGATAGTGTCACCAACACTTAAGAGAATAAACCACTACTTCAAAATAAAGGTCATGCGTAGGGTAATTTCATTCATGTGGCCTCAGCTTCCAAGACCCATAAGCAACGACTCGATCCCCATTCATCAACATAGCTCTGAGTCCGATCCCAAAAGAGTCACAATACACCATGTACTCCTCACCCGACTCAGGTAAGATCAAAATTGGTGTCGATGTTAGAGATTATTCAACTCTTGGAAGGAATTCTCGCATGCTACTATCCAAACAAACTTTATCCCTTTCTTTTTCAAACCCGAAAGTGGTGCTTCCTATCGGGAAAAGACCCGGATGAACCTCCTGTAATAACCAGCTAATCCCAAAAATATTCAGATATCAAAAAAATTATTGTTCTGCTCCTAAGAAACCAATTCCTACACTTTTGGGTCCACTACCACACCTTCTTTCAAGATGATATGCCCCAAAAAGTGTACTCTATCAATCCAAAACTAACATTTAAATATCTTGTCATATAGACGATGCTCTCTCAGTGTACCTGATATGATGTAAATATGTTGGGCATGATCTTCATGAGTCTTAGAGTACAATAAGATTTCTTTCACAAACACCACCACAAACTGATCTAAGTATGGGTGAAAGATCCTATTCATCAAGTCCATGAACACTGCTAGAGAATTTGTTAACACAAACGGAATTACAAAAAAACTCATGAAGGTCATACCTGCTTCCGAAAGCAGTTCTTGGTATATCAAAAGACCTAACTCTCACCAAATGATTCCCTAATCTCAGATCGATCTTCGAGAACACACAAGCACCCTTCGGTTGGTCAAACATATCATCTATATACAGAAAAGGATATCAGTTCTTCACGGTCATTTTATTCAACTTCTGGTAATTGACACATAAGTGTAAACTTCTATCGACCTTCTTTGCAAACAAAATGGGTGATCCCCAAGGTGATGTACTTGGATAGATAAACCCTTTATCCTACAATTCCTCCAATTGAATTTTTAACTCTTAAAGCTCAGTGGGTTCCATTCTATAAGGTGGAATAGATACCGGCTCATCCCCTGGTATGAGCTTAATAGTGAATTCCACATCTCTCTTATGTGGAAACCCTAAAAAGTCTTTAGGAAATACATCCTAAAATAGTTCTACTACTGGTGGAAGGAAGTCTTTCCGACCACTCCCATCATCTAACAAAAGACTAGCAACTTTGGTTGTGAGCTCTCCCAATTGTTGAGTAATTGGATCATCTAGGCCTACATGGATATCCCATTCTCCACAAAGAACATATTGGTCACCCTAAGGAGATACAAAGGTCACTCTCCTTTTGTAACAATATATATGGGCTTTGTATGTGACTAGACAGTACATACCCATAGTCAAGTCGAAGCCTATTATATCAAGGATATAGATTTCCCAAAGAAAATTATAGTCTCTGATCTCTAGCGAACACCCCTTTCATAAACAGGCATCCCTTGACCGTGTTCCCAACGAATTATCAATATTCATTATCCTGCTTACGTAATCCACCTCCAGGATCAATCCGTTAATAAGATTTATAGATATAAAGGAATGAGAGGAACCAATATCAAACAAGGTAGTAGTTAAAGTAGAAGAAATTAGAATAGTACCTCTCACTATCGATGGACCAGCCTCACTCTCCACAAGTGTAGGCTATACTGCATGTAAATGTCCTGCCACTCTTCCCTTTGGTGTCATCTAACTCCCTTGAGTAGAACCACCCTACTGATACAGGCGCTCATTCTCTGAAGCACCACATACACTTCCTCTACCGCCTCAGCTAGTATAACTCCAACTGCCAGAACTATATGGTGAAAAAGACCCACTTCCCACACTCTGACTCTGAGTAGATTCTCCCTTATCACCATCTTTTCAATGCTTCCTGCAGAACTTCTATAGGTGCCCCATCTTTCCACAAAACCGGCACTCCACTAGTGGTCAAGGACAATGTGTATGATAGTGTCCCTGCGTACCACATTGGTGAAAGATCCCATGAGTAAAATCCGGTGCAACTGTTCCTCCTAACTTTCCACCTAGCTTTCCACTATCTTGACTAAGGTTCTGGTAACGGTGCTTCCTGCTCTTGGAAGGAACACTTCCTGATCATCCAGTGACAGCTATCTTTCCAATACTGGAAGCCTCCTTCAGGTTCCCCTCTTAAATTAGAGCCTAATTAACCACCTCTATGAATTTATTCAGCCTAAAGATATTCACCTGGGACTTAATTTCACACCTAAGTCCATCCTAAAATCGTTTTTCTAAAGAAGCCTCATCTACCGCAAAAAGTTGGAAAAACGCTATAAATCTATGAAACGTTCAACGTAATCCATTACATACATGATTCCTTGAGTCAGATCCATAAACTCTAAAGCCTTTTCTTGTCTCAACATCTCTAGATAGAATCGTTCCAAGAACTTCTCCAAAAATTCCTTCCATAACATATCATCAGTGTGTCCAAATCTTACCTGAATGTCCCTCCAGCACTTCACTAACCCCCATAGCATATAAGAAGACAACTTGACCCTCCTCCCAACCAGAGTCTCCAAATGGTCAAGTATTGTCTCTATGGATTCAATCCAGAATTCATCTTCCTCAGTTCCACCCTCTCTAGTAAAAGTAAGAGGGTGTTGTAGCTGAAACTCCCTTGTAAATTCAGACATGCTTTTCTTAACCCGCCCTAGGTCTCTCTCCATGTATTGCATGAAACAAGAAAATTTTTCTCATAATCATTCCCCTTACTCCTCATATTTCACCAATGGTGCCTCAATATCCCTGTCTGGAAGTTTTTTCCAGGCCATACCCCTTAGTTTATCCCTCCACAAGGGTCGTAGAGGCATATCTCTACAAATCCAAAAAAAAGTCTTAGGTCTCATAACAAAACCTTAAAATATTTATGTAAGAGGAAAAACTAACACAAAAAGTTTCAAAATGTATTTTTTCCCTTTTCTTTCCACACATTAAACATCAAGGCCTTATCACTACCCTTAACCATCCTACTTCTAGGTCGTGGTTAACAAGGGTACATACATTCTCATTAATTAATTCATCCATTAATTAATCACATTATCTCAAATTAATTAATTCAATAATTAATTAATTAATCATACTCATTTCATCAATCAAGGTTCTCATTAGACACCCATTTATTCTCATTTTTCATCATTATTTCAATCTCTCAAAAAATAAAAATAGTTCAAGTTTAATAACTTACCCATAACCCATTTTCACGTGAGTGCCTAGAATTATGCATGTCACAACAACCCTGAGTGCCTAGAATGATGCATGTAGACTCAAGTATCGTGCCTCTTTAGGCCAAAAATCAAAATTTAACAATTTTTCATCACCCAAGGTGAAATAATATCCAACTATAACAACAAACAAAAATAACAACAATCCCACCCTGAGTACTCTAATTTTTTCCCATACATGGGTTTGCAACTCCCATGCATGAGCTCATTACAAAGTCTTGACTCTTCCTAGTATCCTATCTACCTCTCCCAAAATAGTAATACAAAATAAGAAGAAAGAAAAGAAAATCCCTTTGATACCACTTTGTGACATCCTGACCCAGGAGCCACTGAACGGTGCCCCAAGCCAGTTGTCCACATGCCCTCAAGCGTACCTCCCTGTATGCCAGAGGGTGCTGACTAGCAGTGAGGGTCTAGTAATTTAGTCTTGGGGAGACTACACCTTCTTTTATCAGAATAAATCACAAATGTAAGCAAACAACAATAACCAAGTATGGAAGCATATAAATAAAAATAACAATACCAAATAATATGATAGTTAAAACTTGAAAATATAATACTCAACTAAAAGGTAAAACATTCTATAACAATGCAAGTGTAATGTGTCTACAATGCAACTAAAAGTAAAGACATAATGACTCCCAAGCGGGTCCCAAACCATGTCTGGTTCCCTCTCCCATGCTCTAATCCTAACCAGCAACCTATCCCAGGGCCTTACCCTTATCTTGTCCTACAACAACAAAATCTGCTCAGGTTCCGATCAGTCATCCCAAATAGGGTGTGAGTACAACTCAGTACTCCACCATTAATAGTGTCTAAAATAAGTCTAGTCAAAAGAGAGTGCATGCAGTTCTATGAAGAAATAAATACAATGAAAAATTTAAATAGTTATTGCATTGTCATTTAATGTTTAATCATCACATTAGGCCAATTTCAATTCATGTTTCCCATTTGAATCATCATTCATTATTATTAATCATTTAGTCTAGGTCGTCAGGCCTAGCACTCAAAATATAATTAAGTGTAGGTTGTCATGCCTATCACCCCAAATCTCATTATGTATAGGTCTCAATTCCTATCACACTATATCTCATTCGGTGTAGTTCTTCAAGCCTAGCACCCCATAATCTCAAGCTTGGATAACTATTGGGGAGGAACACTATATCCAAGTCTCAACTTTTAATCGGTCTAGAATTCCATGTCTATCACCACAAAAATATCATCCATTTAATCATTCATTAATTCACCAGAATTATCCACATCAATCCAATACTAATCCAACGATTAGTTAAAAACTTCAAAGGCTATTAGTTAACTCAATAATTAACTAATCACATAATCTATTAATTAATTCATCAATTAATTAATCAATCAATAGAATTCTCTTTACTTAATTAATTATTCACAATTAATTATCCATATCAAATATCAACTTGTCATAATTAATTATCAAAATTAATTATCTTTGATCAACATCATTGAACATAATTAATTATCACAATTAATTATCTTTGGTCAACATCATGGAACATAATAAATTCTTACAATTAATTATCTTACATAGCTAAACATAAATTCATAATTAATTCCCCCTAATTAATTATCTTAACACAACAAATTTAATATCTCAATTACAATATCTCAACCCATAATAAATATCCAAAATATCTATTTAGGAAACCCCCTTTATTTGTTCTGTGATTCAATTATCAATTAATCACCAGGGCAGTCATAAGACAAGTCCACATTCTTAATTACTCCAATTTATGAAATCAATTATCAAGGGAAGCTAGAAAATAATAAAATCACATTCACATATCAATATAACGACTATGGGAGTTCAATTTAGACAACATACCTCGGTTTATTGATGGATGTTAGCCCAACAGAAATACCCAAGATCCAAGTGGCACAATGTCGTCGATCAAGCTCTGGATCTAAATCCCTAAGTCTTTAAAATCTAGATCTAGATAAAAAAATCCTAGATCTAGATCTCTACTAATAGGTTTAGATCCATAGAAATGGTGGAGATATTCTAAGAAAAAAAATTAAAGAAAGATAGAGGAAATAATGGGAGAAGCAATGGGATCAAATCCACTTTATGGGAAAAGAGAATATCATCAATCTAGGATTTCAATCTCGAAGAACGGTGTTTGGATCACCTTGGAATCCCTACAGAAGGCTCTAGGAACTTCTAAAATTTTTCAAGCCCAATCCAAGGATAAAATGTAAGAGTCTCGGGGGGGGGGGGGGGTCAGGTGGTTTTAAAATGATTTTAGGATATAAAAATATTGTGTTCATGGTTTCTAGGGCAGAGGCGCACGATTAAGGAAAACTTTGCACCAACTGTGCGGTCTTCCATTGCCTGCATGGCTCGATAGTGCACGGTTAGGAAAACTGTGTGCCAACCTCCTCTGTCTTCACTGTTAGCTTGTAACACCCGAGACTTTTATGTTATATAAATCATCAAAGGAATCTTTTTCTACACAACACTTGCTTGGATTGCTTTACACGCAATCGCAACCTTCCTCGATAGCTTGCGTCGTACGCAATACCGAGTTTCACTAAACAACAATATGCTATTAAAACTAGCCGTTATGAATAGTAATAACCACTTTTTGAAATTTTATAAATTTTATTTTTCAAAATGGACTTCATTTTTGGACTTAGAATATCGAAATTAGCCTAGGGTGAAATTTTGGTATTTTTCTGAAAACTTTCAATTTTTGATGAATAGTGAAACCACTAAGTGGTAGGTTAAAAACCGAATTTTGCATAAAACTTAATTTTACCGCTTCTGTGAATGGAATTTCAAAAATCCGAGAGACACGGTTAATATCAAGGACTAAAATGTGGTTCAATGAGATGAAAATAATTTTTTGGTGAATAGTAACTTTTTACTATTTTTACCACGGTTAATAGTAAATAGGGTAACTAAGGGTAAATATGATATTAATATTACCCTAACACATGTCCTAATTCTATTGGACAAGTGTAATTCGACCAAAAACAAACTTAGGAATAAAATATGACCATTTAGGCCCACTTGGATTAGATTAGGACATTTATTATTAATTTATTTAAAGAAGGGTTAAAATAGTTAAAATCAAAGTTTAATAAGTAAATCATTTTTAATATGGGGTTATACATAAGATAAATTCGATTTTAAATATTCATTAGAAAGATAAAAAGATTTCCTACATGATGGTATTTTATTTGTAATTTTTAGACATCAAATAAGTTAATTTATTTATGACACAAAGATGATGCAGTAATTATCTTATTAATGAAATATTGACAAAATTGATAATATAAATACCAAAATAAATGTAATTTAAGACTTTTTATGAATTAAACTAATTTTCTAGGTTACTATGATATATTATTGTTGATTTAATCAACTTGGTTCGAACATATAATTCTGTTATGACTTTTACAAAAATCATATATCAAATAGTGTCAAAATTGACACAAAATAGTTTTTAAATCAAATATTATATTATTAATTGTTATGTTATTCCTAAAAATCTAAGGTTTGTCCAAATGACTTAGATAAGGATATATATATTAATAATAAACAATTTGGGGTTCGTTTGGCATGTTATAGTAAGTGTATTAACCATATAGTGAAAGAAAACAAAAAGACACGGTAAAAGTTAAATTAATTAACTTAGAGTTAAATCTAATTGATAAGGTTAAAATAATACCCTAAACTTGTCTAAATCCTATTGGTTGATAGGATTTCGACCCATCCCCACTTTAGCTTAGAAATAAGACCCTTTTGAACCATTATAAACCGATTTTGACTTTAATATAAAATAATATTTTGAGATATTCCTAAGGTGCCCCTCTCCTCCCTTATAAAAGGGCACCTCCTCCCCCTCCTCCTCACACCAAATTGAGCACTCAAGCTCGACCAACCCCTGCCATTTTCTCCTCTCCACTTCCCTAGAATAATCCTAGAGGTCCTGGTCTTCTCCAAAGACCAATCTTAGTTCCTTAAGTGGAGGATTCAAAGAGGCGTTCCAAAGAAGAGGTAATATCCATTACCGATCTTTTCAATTTCTTTCTTCTTCAACTTCTTCTTCTTTAGTTGTTTCATGATAAAGTAATAACATCAGTATTACTTACATACTGATATGTTATTATAAATATGAAACAACCCTAATTCACCTTCTATCCATCCTACGGAAAAAATGAAATCACCGCGCGTGCGTACGTACGGAATACCGTCTCCACGCCGTGGTGTAATCTATTTTCCACCATCACCTTACAAGGATGGGTATAATGGTGTAATGAGTAACTATATATGATTATTATTAAGTAATATTGATACTGAAATAATATATATATATATACTCCAATACAATTCCACGATCATAGGAACGATATCATCACTCGTGCGTACGTACGGAATACCGTCTCCACGATGTGATGCGACTCGTTCTACATGATCTTCATTTCATAATGATTATATAAATGAATTGAATGAATGAATATGGTATATACTACACTAATACCATTCTGGAAATGAATTATCTATAACCTAAAGATAATAATAAGAATTTATTCGACAAAACACGCATAAGAACAAAAAGTTATAAAGACCCGAGTAACAAGTAACAATGAAATATTACTAACAAGAAGCTAATAATATGACCATATATGATCTCATATCAATATGTATGATTCTGGAATAAGTCAATAACATTATTTAAACCATTATACAGGAGCTTCGGACACGTACAAAGCAAATCGGACCTAAGGTAAGGGAAATATCACAATCTCATTTTTATCCGAGATTGTTTATTCGTAAGTATTTACTGGGGTGTATTTTATCATCCACATCCATGTTCCCTCAATATGTAATATTGTTTCCATCCACTTGAAATAGTTTAAATCCAATTTTACCCTTAGGTGAGTTTTTGGTAAAGAATATGAAAGGAATCTTTTGTCGTTTTTCCGTACGAGGTACTTTTTGACTTTTCTGACAAAAGTACGAAGAATGTTTTTTTTAACTTATACGGCATGAATGGATTTTTAAAACATTAATTCAAAGAAGCTTCCTTTACAAGTTTTCAAGTTTATTTTTAATCAACTTCTTTTATTTTAAAGTTGTATGACATGTTATGAAAGGAAAAATGTTTTTGAAGAAGAAAGGATATTTTCCTCAAGAATTCAATTCAAGTGTTTTATCAAAATTATTTTCCATCTAAGATAATAAAGGGTTCTGTTTCTATCCATATTTTTACATTGGTTTGACTATGTTGTGATGGAATTATGTTTATGAATTCCTTTATCATATATGAATTGATTTATGATGTCATGATGTTTCAAGAATCCCATTTTTGTTATATGTGTTATGCGATGATGTATGTTTTATGATTATGTGGCACACATAAGAAAGGATTCATTATAAGATGGGTGGGACCTATATCTCCCTCCAATGCATTGGGTAATGATTTTATATCTCATGAGATAGACATGGCTGGAACGGAAGGTTATTTCGGTTCAGTGATACAGGACTGAAACGAGGAGTGAACTCGGTTCAGAAAGGGACTTTGTCCACTAAGATAGTCTTGGCAATGAGTCATGACTAACAAGAAATGATTTCCATGATTATGTGTGCATGCCACAAAGTTTCAAGTTTTATGTTATGATTATGGGGATCTCATTTTCACTTCTATGATTTATTCCATGTTAAGATATTATGATCTCTTTTGCAGGTTTTGATAAAGATATGATATGATTTTTATTTCCTTTATTTGCCCTTGCTGAGCATTTGAGCTCACCCTTTTATGTTTTCTTTTCCCCAGGTCAGGAAGATGGATATTAAGTAGAATATGCTAAAAGGGACCCTAGATATGATGAAATAAATGGGAGACACTGTAGAAGATTTATGAACCAGTTGTTTATGTTTCCCAGTTTCTAAAGACACTATACCTATACGGTCCTTTGTGGTTTTGTCATATGTTGTAATAAGTGTGCTTCAATTTTGAATTATTAACAATGTATGTAAAGTATGGGTCGTTATAGTTGGTATCAGAGGAAAGGTATAGTCAACCTTTGGAAACTAGGATGTGAAAGCCTTAGTAAGAACCCTAAGGATAAGTCTAAGCATAGAACACAATCTTAGTGTTTTAGAAATGGCCTTGAATAACCTAGGATAAGACCTTAAGCATGAAAATTTTATTCTTGAATTATGTGGTTTCCTATTATAATTAGTGTTGCTCACACTATTCTTCTTGGTTTTAGTCAATGGCTGGAACCCGAAGGAACCGTGTTAATGTGGAATGCGATGGGCAATGCAATGATTGTCCCCCTGAGCAACCAAACGATATGGGAGCTGGAATGCAAAATCTTGTAGCCATGCTCACACAACTTTCTCAAGCTATGAATCATGCAGGATTTCCAAACGAACAAAGGAGGGAGCAACATTCTGTTGAATCCTTCATGAGGCAGCGTCCACCATCTTTCAGCGGGTCTACTGATCCATTAGTTGCTGAACAATGGATTAGTACTACTGAAAAGATATTTTCAGTTCTTCAATGTTCTGAGCATGATAAAGTCATCCTAGCAGTGTATCGTTTGGAAGGAGATGCGGATCAATGGTGGAATCTTGTTAAGAATACGAGGCAAAGGGATGAAATTGAGTCTATGGAATGGGACGAGTTCAAGAACTTATTTTTCAATAAGTACTTCCCTCGTATTCTCCAAACAAAGATGGAGAAAGAGTTCCTTGAACTGAAGCAAAGGGATGATGAATCTGTTAGTACCTATGAAGCAAATTTTACAAGACTTGCAAGGTACGCTTCTGGTATTATTATCCAACCTGAGAGTAAGATCGATCGATTCTTTAGTGGCTTAAAACCAAGTCTTCGAAGGGCGTTATCCATAAGGGACTTCAATATCTATGAGGAAATCGTTCGATGTGCTCTCAAAGTCGAGATGGAGATTGGAGTAACCCATCAGTCACATGGGTTTGATAAGAAGAGGAAGATGGAATTCAAAGAAAAATCTAAAGAGCACACGGAAAAGAAGATGAACTTTCCCTTATGCTCAAAGTGTGGAAAGAAACATGGAGGGAGTTGTCTTAAAGGGACAAGTAAATGTTTTAAATGTGGAAAGGAAGGTCATCGGGCATTTGAATGCCGTGATAATGGGAAGAAGATGTCTAATGATGCAAACAAAGGAAGGGATACACAAAATGAACCTGCTACACTTCAATGTTTCAAGTGCAAGGAGATGGGGCATTATGCCAATCAGTGCCCAAATCCAAGGGTTGATAATGATGGTCGACGTCAACAAACTCTTAAGGCTAAAGACAAAGGAAAGTCACATGCAATTTCTATCAGCGAGGTGGAGTACGATAACGATGTGGTGAAAGGTACACTTACCATCCACTCTAAAGTAGCAAATGTTTTATTTGATTCTGGATCCACCCACTCTTTTATTTCTGAAAAATTTTCTAAGGGTATCACCGTATTACCTCAACAATTAGATGTTGAGTTAGCTGTGACAACACCTAATGGCACATCAATCGCATCAGAAGTTTATAATTCTTCTCCGATCGAAGTTTGTGGGAAAGTGCTTCCTGCAAATCTTGTGATCCTTCCTTTAGTGGAATTTGATGTGATTCTTGGCATGGATTGGCTTTCTCTACATGGAGCTCATATCAATTGCCAAAGAAGGGAAGTCACATTTCATATTCCAGATCAATCTACGATCGTATACCAATGCAAGGATGAACATAACCTTCCAGTGGAAATTTCTTCCATCTTATGGGTATTGATTCCAATAATGAAGGTTATTTATCTCAAATGGTTGGTGAGAAACTCACGATTAAGAATATGCCCATTGTACGGGAGTTTGATGATGTCTTTCCGGAGGAATTGCCGGGTCTTCCACCAAATCGTGAAGTTGAGTTTTCAATAGAACTCGTACCGGGTGCTTTGCCTATTTCAAAGACACCTTATAGAATGGCCCCAATTGAGTTGCAGGAATTGAAGAAGCAACTCCAAGAGAATCTTGATAAGGGATTCATACGCCCTAGTGCGTCGCCTTGGGGAGCACCTATTCTATTTGTTAAGAAGAAAGATGGATCAATGAGACTCTGCATTGATTATCGAGAACTTAACAAGATCACTATCAAAAACAAATATCCTCTCCCACGCATTGATGACTTATTTGACCAACTACGCGGAGCTCAATACTTTTCCAAGATTGATCTTCGTTCAGGGTATCATCAATTAAGGGTCAAAAGGGAGGATATACCAAAGACGGCTTTCTGTACAAGGTATGGACACTATGAATTTATAGTGATGCCATTTGGTCTTACTAATGCCTCTGCTATCTTCATGGATCTAATGAATAGAGTCTTTAGAGACTATCTTGATCAATTTTTGGTAGTCTTTATAGACGATATTCTTGTCTATTCAAAGAGCAAGGAAGAGCATGAAGATCACTTGAGAATTATATTGAAGACCCTGAGAAAGGAGAAGCTTTATGCCAAATTTACCAAGTGTGAATTTTGGCTTCAAAAAGTTGCATTTTTGGGTCATATAATCTCAAAAGAGGGGATATCTGTGGATCCAGCAAAAACAGAGGTTATCGAAAGATGGTCAAGACCAACAACAGTAACTGAGATCCGAAGTTTTCTTGGTTTGGCTGGATATTATCGACGTTTTGTAAAAGATTTTTCACGATTATCTAATCCAATCACCAAATTGACTCGGAAGGGAGTTAAGTTTGTCTGGACAGAGGAATGTGAAGAGAATTTCAAGGAGTTGAAAAGAAGGTTATCCAGTGCACCTGTGCTCACACTGCCTTGTAGTGGAGAAAGGTTTGTGATCTACAGTGATGCATCCAAGAAGGGATTGGGGTGTGTTCTTATGCAAAATGATATGGTGATAGCTTATGCCTCACGACAGTTGAAAATCCATGAGCAAAATTACCCAACACATGATTTGGAGTTGGCTGCGGTAATCTTTGCATTAAAGATTTGGAGGCATTACCTTTATGGTGAAAGGTGTGATATTTATACTGATCATAAAAGTTTAAAGTATATTTTCACACAAAAGGAGCTGAATATGCGCCAAAGAAGATGGTTGGAGATGATTAAGGATTATGACTGCTCAATCCATTACCACCCTGGGAAAGCAAACAAGGTGGCAGATGCATTAAGTCGACAAGACCATGCTAGTTTATCCATGATGAGGATCACAAAAGATCCAATATTTATGGATTTACAAAGGATGGATCTTGGAATTATAATGGAAGGGGAAAAATCTTATCTTTCTCAAATGAATGTTCAACCATCTATACATGTGAAGATTAAAGAGGCACAGAAAGAAGATGTCGAGTTACAAAAGAAGGTGAGAAATGTTCCTGAATTCAACCTTGATTGTGATGGGATAATAAAGTTCAGGAATCGGGTTTGTGTTCCTCCCATCCCCGAATTAAAGAAAGAGCTGCTGGATGAGGCTCATAGTTCTTCATTCTCTATTCATCCTGGAAGCACGAAGATGTATAGGGACCTGAAAGAGTACTTCTGGTGGGATGGCATGAAAAGAGATGTTGCTGAATATGTCTCTCGATGCTTGGTTTGTCAACAAGTTAAAGCTGAGAGACAGAAGTCTAAGGGGATGTTACAACCATTACCCATACCCGAATGGAAATGGGAAAACATCACTATGGACTTTGTCACAGGACTTCCTAAAACATCCAAAGGCAATAATGCTATCTGGGTCATAGTTGATCGTCTTACAAAGTCTGCACACTTCATTGCTATTAGAGAGGATTTCTCTCTAGATCAGCTTGCCAGGATATATGTAAAGGAAGTGGTAAGATTGCATGGAGTACCACTTTCTATTATATCTGATCGAGATCCGAGATTTACCTCGAAGTTCTGGAGAAGTCTTCAGCATACTCTGGATACAGAGTTGAGTTTCAGCACTGCTTATCATCCCCAGACAGACGGTCAGTCTGAGAGAACAATTCAAACCCTAGAAGATATGTTGAGAGCTTGCTCTATGGATTTCAAAGGAGGTTGGGATCAACACCTACCTTTGGTAGAATTTTCTTATAATAATAGCTTTCACTCCAGTATTCAGATGGCTCCTTATGAAGCTCTCTATGGAAAGAAATGCAGGACTCCAACTTGCTGGGATGAAGTTGGGGAAAGAAAGCTATTAGGACCTGATCTCGTTGATGAAATGGCAGAAAAGGTTAGATCTATTCAACAACACATAAGAGCAGCTCAGAGTCGACAGAAAAGTTATGCCGACAACCGAAGAAAAGACCTAGAGTTTGAAGTGGGTGATAAAGTGTTCTTACGAATATCTCCCTCGAAGAGGGTTATGAGATTTGGAAAGAAAGGGAAGTTGAGCCCTAGATATATCGGTCCTTTCGAAATACTGGATCGTGTTGGGAAGGTAGCTTACCGATTGGCGCTTCCACCGAATCTCTCTCAAGTTCACGATGTGTTCCATGTATCTCTCCTGAGAAAGTACATACCAGATCCTTCACATGTACTCATCTCAGAAGTTGTACCGCTGGAGCAAGATCTTTCTTATGAAGAACAACCGATAGAGATACTGGATCGTAGCGAAAAAGTCCTACGAAACAAGACCACTCGCTTGGTGAAAGTTTTATGGAGAAACCACCAACTTGAAGAAGCTACATGGGAGCTTGAGGATATGATGAGGGAGAAGTATCCTCATTTGTTTGTTGCAAAGTGACGAATTTCGAGGGTGAAATTCTTTTTAAGGGGGGTAGAATGTAACACCCGAGACTTTTATGTTATATAAATCATCAAAGGAATCTTTTTCTACACAACACTTGCTTGGCTTGCTTTACACGCAATCGCGACCTTCCTCGATAGCTTGCGTCGTACGCAATACCGAGTTTCACTAAACAACAATATGCTATTAAAACTAGCCGTTATGAATAGTAATAACCACTTTTTGAAATTTTATAAATTTTATTTTTCAAAATGGACTTCATTTTTGGACTTAGAATATCGAAATTAGCCTAGGGTGAAATTTTGGTATTTTTCTGAAAACTTTCAATTTTTGATGAATAGTGAAACCACTAAGTGGTAGGTTAAAAACCGAATTTTGCATAAAACTTAATTTTACCGCTTCTGTGAATGGAATTTCAAAAATCCGAGAGACACGGTTAATATCAAGGACTAAAATGTGGTTCAATGAGATGAAAATAATTTTTTGGTGAATAGTAACCTTTTACTATTTTTACCACGGTTAATAGTAAATAGGGTAACTAAGGGTAAATATGATATTAATATTACCCTAACACATGTCCTAATTCAATTGGACAAGTGTAATTCGACCAAAAACAAACTTAGGAATAAAATATGACCATTTAGGCCCACTTGGATTAGATTAGGACATTTATTATTAATTTATTTAAAGAAGGGTTAAAATAGTTAAAATCAAAGTTTAATAAGTAAATCATTTTTAATATGGGGTTATACATAAGATAAATTCGATTTTAAATATTCATTAGAAGGCTAAAAAGATTTCCTACATGATGGTATTTTATTTGTAATTTTTAGACATCAAATAAGTTAATTTATTTATGACACAAAGATGATGCAGTAATTATCTTATTAATGAAATATTGACAAAATTGATAATATAAATACCAAAATAAATGTAATTTAAGACTTTTTATGAATTAAACTAATTTTCTAGGTTACTATGATATATTATTGTTGATTTAATCAACTTTGTTCGAACATATAATTCTGTTATGACTTTCACAAAAATCATATATCAAATAGTGTCAAAATTGACACAAAATAGTTTTTAAATCAAATATTATATTATTAATTGTTATTTTATTCCTAAAAATCTAAGGTTCGGCCAAATGACTTAGATAAGGATATATATATTAATAATAAACAATTTGGGGTTCGTTTGGCATGTTATAGTAAGTGTATTAACCATATAGTGAAAGAAAACAAAAAGACACGGTAAAAGTTAAATTAATTAACTTAGAGTTAAATCTAATTGATAAGGTTAAAATAATACCCTAAACTTGTCTAAATCCTATTGGTTGATAGGATTTCGACCCATCCCCACTTTAGCTTAGAAATAAGACCCTTTGGAACCATTATAAACCGATTTTGACTTTAATATAAAATAATATTTTGAGATATTCCTAAGGTGCCCCTCTCCTCCCTTATAAAAGGGCACCTCCTCCCCCTCCTCCTCACACCAAATTGAGCACTCAAGCTCGACCAACCCCTGCCATTTTCTCCTCTCCACTTCCCTAGAATAATCCTAGAGGTCCTGGTCTTCTCCAAAGACCAATCTTAGTTCCTTAAGTGGAGGATTCAAAGAGGCGTTCCAAAGAAGAGGTAATATCCATTACCGATCTTTTCAATTTCTTTCTTCTTCAACTTCTTCTTCTTTAGTTGTTTCATGATAAAGTAATAACATCAGTATTACTTACATACTGATATGTTATTATAAATATGAAACAACCCTAATTCACCTTCTATCCATCCTACGGAAAAAATGAAATCACCGCGCGTGCGTACGTACGGAATACCGTCTCCACGCCGTGGTGTAATCTATTTTCCACCATCACCTTACAAGGATGGGTATAATGGTGTAATGAGTAACTATATATGATTATTATTAAGTAATATTGATACTGAAATAATATATATATATATACTCCAATACAATTCCACGATCATAGGAACGATATCATCACTCGTGCGTACGTACGGAATACCGTCTCCACGATGTGATGCGACTCGTTCTACATGATCTTCATTTCATAATGATTATATAAATGAATTGAATGAATGAATATGGTATATACTACACTAATACCATTCTGGAAATGAATTATCTATAACCTAAAGATAATAATAAGAATTTATTCGACAAAACACGCATAAGAACAAAAAGTTATAAAGACCCGAGTAACAAGTAACAATGAAATATTACTAACAAGAAGCTAATAATATGACCATATATGATCTCATATCAATATGTATGATTCTGTAATAAGTCAATAACATTATTTAAACCATTATACAGGAGCTTCGGACACGTACAAAGCAAATCGGACCTAAGGTAAGGGAAATATCACAATCTCATTTTTATCCGAGATTGTTTATTCGTAAGTATTTACTGGGGTGTATTTTATCATCCACATCCATGTTCCCTCAATATGTAATATTGTTTCCATCCACTTGAAATAGTTTAAATCCAATTTTACCCTTAGGTGAGTTTTTGGTAAAGAATATGAAAGGAATCTTTTGTCGTTTTTCCGTACGAGGTACTTTTTGACTTTTCCGACAAAAGTACGAAGAATGTTTTTTTTAACTTATACGGCATGAATGGATTTTTAAAACATTACTTCAAAGAAGCTTCCTTTACAAGTTTTCAAGTTTATTTTTAATCAACTTCTTTTATTTTAAAGTTGTATGACATGTTATGAAAGGAAAAATGTTTTTGAAGAAGAAAGGATATTTTCCTCAAGAATTCAATTTAAGTGTTTTATCAAAATTATTTTCCATCTAAGATAATAAAGAGTTCTGTTTCTATCCATATTTTTACATTGGTTTGACTATGTTGTGATGGAATTATGTTTATGAATTCCTTTATCATATATGAATTGATTTATGATGTCATGATGTTTCAAGAATCCCATTTTTGTTATATGTGTTATGCGATGATGTATGTTTTATGATTATGTGGCACACATAAGAAAGGATTCATTATAAGATGGGTGGGACCTATATCTCCCTCCAATGCATTGGGTAATGATTTTATATCTCATGAGATAGACATGGCTGGAACGGAAGGTTATTTCGGTTCAGTGATACAGGACTGAAACGAGGAGTGAACTCGGTTCAGAAAGGGACTTTGTCCACTAAGATAGTCTTGGCAATGAGTCATGACTAACAAGAAATGATTTCCATGATTATGTGTGCATGCCACAAAGTTTCAAGTTTTATGTTATGATTATGGGGATCTCATTTTCACTTCTATGATTTATTCCATGTTAAGATATTATGATCTCTTTTGCAGGTTTTGATAAAGATATGATATGATTTTTATTTCCTTTATTTGCCCTTGCTGAGCATTTGAGCTCACCCTTTTATGTTTTCTTTTCCCCAGGTCAGGAAGATGGATATTAAGTAGAATATGCTAAAAGGGACCCTAGATATGATGAAATAAATGGGAGACACTGTAGAAGATTTATGAACCAGTTGTTTATGTTTCCCAGTTTCTAAAGACACTATACCTATACGGTCCTTTGTGGTTTTGTCATATGTTGTAATAAGTGTGCTTCAATTTTGAAGTATTAACAATGTATGTAAAGTATGGGTCGTTATATAGCTTGCACACAATTTTTCCAAACCATGCACAAAACATGCACAGCTCCTTGTCTACCCAAGTTCCTTAACAACTTCACCCAAACACACCCCAGGTCATACCCCAACCCAAAGGTACTTAAAAGCTTCAAAAAGTACCTGAAAACGCACCTGATATGACTCTAGAAAAGTTCAGGATCTTACAATATGAGGCTTTAGAGATGTGAGGAGAATATGTCGTGAGGGGTGGTATTTATAGTTGAGAAGAGGGGAGTTTTTTTTTATTATTTTATTCATTAGTTTATTATTTTGGATCAAGACTATGAATAATTTTGATTACAAAGACTAAATATAGTAAATATAGAAGGATAGTTCAGGATTATGGTTCTTACATCATAAATGACTCACGAAATAATGTATTTAACATATAATGTTATATACATTAAATTAACGTATTTCACTATTCACTAAAAATTCAACTATTTCAAAAAAATACCAAAATTTTTCCTTAACCATTTTTTGACATGTAGAATTAAAAAATGAACTCCATTTTATTAAAATATTATTCTAAATATGATAAATGTAATTTTTTATTAAAATCATTGTTTATTTTAAATATTCTGATTTTAAAATTATAACTGTTTTTATGACACTTTTAAAAATTAATTAAGGTCACATAAAATTATCTTATAATTATAAGAGAATAAAATATTAATTTATAAATATATTTTATGAAGATAAAGTTTCTTTTAAATAATTATATTAATTATAAAATTGTAAGTAAAAAATTTATGTGTCACATAAACACAAAAAATTAATTTATCATTTTCAAAACATTTATTTACTTATTCCATGATATAAATATATCATATTTTCACTTATAAGATACCTAAATTTTATTTATACTATCATAGGTGATTTTAATATTCTATTTGTATAGATTCATTAATTTTTGTAAATAACACTTATTTTATTATACATTTATAATGAATTTAACTATTTAATTCTAGAATGAAAAAAAATATTTTATAAGTGTCTAGGTTATTACACTTATGGAATTACTATCCAGACTTAACGTAAGGTTGATCAAATCTTCAGTAGATTAAAACAAAGTCTATAGAAGTAATTATCCATAAGGGACTTCAGTAGTTATGAATAGATAGTTTGATGTGCTATCAAGGTGGAAATGGAGGTTAGAGTTATGTATCAATCTAATGGTTTTGATAAGAAGAGAAAATTGGAAATAAAAGGAAAATTTAAGAACCATGGAGAGAAAAAGATGATATTTCCTTTATGGTAAATGTATGGAAAGAAGTATAGATGAAATTTTCTTAAGGGAATAGTAAATATTTTTTGATGGGAAGGGATGGTCAACTTGAAATTGATTTTCAAAGCAATAGGAAGAAGTTAGATAATGATGTGAATAGTGAGAAAGTTTCAAATAATGAACCACCCACACTCTAGTGTTTCAAATAAAAGGAGTATGATCATTATGTTAAATAATCACCAAATCTAAAAGTTAATTATGATGATCAACAACAGCAACCTCTTTAGCTGAGAGACAAAGTGAAATCTCAAGAGATCACTATTTCTGATAAGGGGTATGATAATGAAATCATGAAAGTTAAACTTACCATCCACTTTAGAACTAATAATGTCTTATTGAATCTTTATCTACCAATTGTTTCATATCTTAAGAATTTAATAATAGTATCAATATGACACCCAAACAATTAGATGTATAATTAGCAGCGAAAAATCCTAACGGTACGATGCTCACATCTCAAGTCTATGATTCCTCTCCAATTGATGTTTAGAAGAATTTTCTTCATGTAAATCTTGTCATTCTTCCTTTGGTGGGATTTCATTTCATCTTAGGCATCAATTATATTTCCCTGCATAAATCCCACATTAATTTTTGAGGAAGTTAATTCACATTTGATATTTCAAACCAACCTATGATCTTACATCAATGTGATAATAAGTACAAACATCTGATGGAGATCACATGAATTTTATGGTACTTAATTCTTATTATAAAGGGGTGTGTGTATTAAATTGTTGGGGATAAACTTGAAATCAATGATATTCCTATTATGTGGGAATTTTTTGGTGTATTTATGGAAGATTTTACCAACCTTTCACAAAAAAGTTGAGGTTGATTTATCAATAGAACTCATACCTAGTTCCACACCAATTTTAATGAATCCCTATAGAATGGCCCCAATTGATTTTTAGGGATTAAAGAAGAAACTCTAGGAGAAATTTAAAAATGGATTAATTAGGACAAGTGTTTCAACTTGGTGTTAAATTGTTCTTTTTTTAAAAGAAATATGGATCTATGTGACCCTACATTGATTATTGAGAGCTGAATGAGATCACAATTAAGAAAAAGTATCTTCTTCCGTGCATTTATGACTTATTTGATCAAATGTGTAGAGCTCAAAACTTTTCTAAAATTGACCTTTGTTATGGATATCATCTATTGAGGGTCTAGGAGGATGATATACCCAAGAAAACATTTCATTCAAGTTATAGACACTATGAATATAAATTTATGTCATTCAGTATTACTAATTCCCTCGCTATCTTCATGGATTTAATGAATAGAGTATTTAGAGATTACCTTGATTGGTTTTTGGTAGTCTTTATAGATGATATTTTTATATTTTCAAAGAGAAATTAATATCATGAATACCACTTGAGAATTTTACTAAAGACCCTAAGGAAGGAGGAACTATATGAAAAAATTACAAAGTGTGAATTTTGGCTACAAAAGGTTCCATTATTGGGTCCTATAATCTCAAGAGAGGGTATATCGGTAGATCCATAAAAGATAAAATCTTTTGAATGTTGGCCCAGACCAACATAGTGAAAGAGATCTATAGTTTTGCTGGTTTAGATGGAAATTATCGACATTTTATATAGAATTTATCATGAATATCTAATCTTATGACAAAGTTAAATTATAAGGGATCCAAGTTCCTCTGGATAGATGAATGTGAGGTAAATTTCAAGGAACTGAAGACAAGATTAGTCAGTGCACCTGTGCTTAGATTAACTTGTAATGGAAAAGGGTTTTTAATCTATAGTGAGTTATCTAAGAAGGTATTGGGATATGTTCTTATAAAAAATGATATGGTTATAGGTTATTCCTCATGACAATTGAAAAGTTATGATAAAATAACCCAACTTATGATTTGGAGTTAGATGTAGTAATTTTAGCATTAAAGATATGGAGGCATTAAATTTATGGAGAAAAGTGTGGTATATATACCTATCAAAAAAGTTTAAAGTATATATTAACATAGAAGAAGTTGAATATGATCCAAATAATAAGGTTATAGATGATTAAATATTATGATTTATTAATAAATTACCACCCTAGGATGTGAACAAGGAAACTGATGCCTTGAGTCAACAGGATGATGTCATTTTATCCATGAAAAGGATAACAAAATATCCAATATTTTTTTATTATAAAATGATGGACCTAGAAATCTTGAAGGAAGGTAAAACATAATATATTTCTCAATTGAATGTTAAACCATATATTTAAGTGAAGATTAAAGATGTGTAAAAGAAATATGTAGATTTGTAAAAGAATTTTGTATATGTTATTGAGCTTAACCATGATCATGATGGAATGATAACATTAAATAACCCTTTATGAGTTTAATCCATAGAAAATTTAAAGAAAGATTTTTTAGAGAATGATTATAGTTATTCATTATCTATTCATTCAGGAAGTACGAAGATGTATAGAGGTCTGAAAGAGTATTTTTAGTGGGATGGAATGGAGAGAGATATCACTAAGTTTGTATCTCATTTCTTTGTATGTCAACAAATTAAATATGAAATATAGAAGTCTAAGGTGATTTTACGTCCATTACTCATACCAGAATGTAAATTGGAAAGAATTTCCATGGATTTTTTCATTGGAATCTCCAAAATGAATAAAAGGCATAATGTTATGGGTTGTAGTTGATCACCTTACTAAGTCTTTACAATTCATTGATGTTAGAGAAGAATTATCTTTGGATCAGACTTCCAAGATATACATTGAGGAATTGAAAATGTTTTATAGAGTACCATTTTCTAGTATGTCTGGTCGGGATTAGAGTTTTACCTTAGAGTTCTGAATAATTCTTCACCAATATCTTGATTAGTAGTCGAGTTTCAACACTTCCTATCATCCTTAGACAGATGGTCACACTATAATAAAATCGACTGATAGTGGTAATTTTTTTTTTCAAAATTTTAAACAACTACCATATGTTTCTATGATGGTTTCCAAAAACCACTACTAAAGTTGGATATAAAATCAAACTCTCTTCGGTTCTATCCATTCAGTGGAATTTTCTAGAAACCATCATGGAAATTTTATTTAATGGAGGTTTCCCCTATCAAAAAATATCAAGGGAATATTAAAGGTTTAAACCGTTTTTATCCCTTCAACATTTTTTGGGAGGGGAAATTTCTGCTAAAATGACAAAAAAACCACTGCTAATTTTTTTTACCTTATACAGAGGTGGTTTAAACCACCGCTATATATCATTTTGATAAAAAATAAAACTGCAGAAACTATAGCCGTAGAACAAACAAACAAGAATAATATATAACAAGATATAAATAGTAAACATGGGGTAGATACACCAAATTATAAAATTAAACTATAAAACTATTAAAATTTGGACATAAAAGTTTATGAAAAAATATGAAACCAATTTTTATCTTTCAAAAAAATTCAAAAAATCAATTTAAAAAAAATAAACCAATCCATAAAATAAATAATGTAAATAAAAAAATAGGAACAATCATGTCAATAAATCATAATACAAATAAGAAACAATAAATAAGTAGTTCCATAAAGTTAATATGAGTATAAGGTGATACAAACATAGTAAATAATGGGAATCCCAAAGATAATATCATCAGAAATGAAAAGGCATCATTAGAAACTCATTAAATCCTAATATTAGACAATATTATACATATATTTATGGAATGAACTACAATTCTATGTTTAATTACTTAATTATATCAACACACAAATCAATCGTATTTGGGGAAATCCCCTAGAAATAAAACAAACTGCACTAGGGGGAATTCCTAGTTCTTAATCTAAGCTAGTATATCATAAACTAGATCTTTCACTTAGTTATTTTGACTTCCCATGATATAGAAAATTTTGATTTGAGAAATCAAAGAAGCATGTGATCATCATATAAATCAATAAAAAATATAAAAAATAACCTCACCTCACCTGAAACACCATATTAATAAATATTCTATTTCACTTCATAAAAGAATCAAATAATAATTCAACTCAAATCCCATAAAGTGGAAAAGGCCTATATACAACCTCACACAAGGGGCAATCAACAAGGGTGATCAAATCATTAATAAAAATATTTTTATATAATTCCATCTAGGACATTGAAATAAACCTATAATTCCCAGTTAGACAATCACACATGGATACCAATTATGAATCAACACTTGTATTCCACCATTATGAGTCAATTTAAAACCAAAACATCTCTTTAGATGAAAACGAACCCTTATAATTGGTTAAATAATTTGGAATTTAAAAAAAAGGAAAAACCCATCTTTTTTATCTTTAAATTCATTGAAAAGTGACTCTTTGTATTCTCCAAAAATATTTGGCATACACAACATCTAACATCAAAATAAACACTTGAAATTCATTTAAAATATCCTAGGGAAAGTATAAAATTCATTGAAAACATTTCAAAATCCCATAATGGGTTACATACATAGTTATATCTTAATTATAAAATAAATTTTAAAATCTTAATAATTTCATGAAAAATAAAAGAAATGATTTTTACAATAACACCTACCTCAATCAACCAGAAACCACTCACCCTAAATAGTAGAAGCACAAACTCTTAAGGAAACAACCTCTAAAATATTTATTCAACAAATTCCCTAAAATAAGATCCCCTCATACCCTAAATTTTACCATCACTACTATTAGGGTTTATAGGGGAACAAAATATCAAGATGAATGGGAAGGAGGGAGGATAAAGAATAGGAAAGAAGTATCTTACCTTCTAAATATAATATAGATCTTAGAAGAAATGGGTTTGGGAGCTTGGATGAAGAAGGAAGAATCTCTATTGATATCTCCAAGGGATGGCTAAAGGGGTGACTTGTGAGAGGTAATCCAAACGAGATAAAAATTGGGAAGGGTATATAAATAAATGTATAAAACACATATTTCTGAAAATCTAATGGTTTTTCCATATAGTATACCAAATTATAGACAAAATTTATAGTTTTTAGAGTAACCAAGATTCACCCATCACATAGTTTACTCACACAGTTATTCAAACCATCTGAAAACCATGTGCAAACTAGTGCAGAACACCCCATGTCTACAAATCACCCACACAATTCACCCTAAGATCATGTTTTTTCACACTATTTTCAATAAGCCATGAACTAAAAAATTAAACTAAAATACTCTAATGGATGTATTTTTTAATGGTTATTACTCTAACACACATGGTCATGCACTAAACTTATGTCATAGGGAAATCCCATGTATAAGATTAATATTCATTGTATTTTTCCCAAACATAAGGTTTTATGCACAACTAAACATATTCATATAGAATCCTTTCATTAGAAAAATTCCTCGGAAAAATTAAATTTAAATTCAAAAACTCATAAAAATTTAAAATAAGAGTAATTATATAATACTGAATATATGAGTTGAATGGGGGTTCCATAATTCATCATCTATAGAATATTCTAGGAAAAACATTATAAGGTAAACTTAGGAATGAAACATATCAAATGAAAAACAACATATAGATTTACATGAAATGTAAAGAAAATATATATATACCTACCAGAAAACACAAAATGGTTCATAATTCACCATATTAGTGTTTGTCTGTCATAAGTTTAGGTACACATCATCTCCAAATCTAAAGTGAACCATAATCACTACCCAATGAACTTTGATTGATACCCTCTCCATATTTGTCTCCCCTACCTATTGGCAGCACCTGCATGACAGTAATGTTGAAAATTAAAGAGTATTGTATATTTAAATTTAGACTTAAAACTAATAAAATTTTGTCTACTAAATAATTTTGAAGTTGTGTGACTTACCTACTCACTACCATCCATCAATGCGATGTCATTGGGGATAGACCCAATTATCTTCTTATATGATTCAATCAGGACATTCTACAGAGCAATGACCTTTTCATATTGCATATTTATATGAACCCCCTATCCTTGAATTTTTATTTTCATTGAAAAAAACTCTTTTTTATCATTTAGGGGTAAGGAGTAACTAAAAAGATGTGTAGAAGTTTCTAAAATCGTTGGTGGTCTACCAAATACCTCATATGGTAATGGTCTCAAACACATCATGTGCACTTGACTAGGATGCTTCATCCTAAGAACTTAACCAACTAGATCATCCCGGGAGATCGAGAAGGACTTTGTTGAATTAGTATCCCATAGTTCTTTTATTTTTACCTATAAATAAAATATCAATCATATTTTTATCAATAAATATTAACATAGTGATAATAGACAATAAGTTATTAAAATGAAAAATGAATTCATACCCCAACTTCTTTAGTGGGATCATTAACATAGATCCCATAATATTTTGTATGAACAGCCAACCAAAGTTTTGTTCGGGATAATTGGTGCGCTAAATTATTTAAATACATTAAACAAAGAAAAATAAAAAAATTAATATATGAAATAGATAATTCTATCTTATAAATATTTAAACTAAGGAAAATATTACTAGATCCTATCTATTTCTAGAATAAATCTTTGACTCGAATGTGTGGGGTATGATTTTTTTATCCCAACTTGATGCATTTTTTCTATAAAAAATATGAAATAAATAACATATAATTTAATAATAATGTACAAAATTTCATCTACTTATTGTATGCATGTATATATGTAAAGTGAGATTAACACAATAATATAAATTTCAATACCATGTGATTCTCATGAAGTTGGATATTAATAAAAACCTTCCATTTATCTCTAGGTAACCTTTATGGTACCTTATCACATAGCGACTGAGTGGTCAATGAAGTATCATTGAATTCATTCCTTAATCCAAATTTAAAATCCTTCTATTTCTTACCAAAATTTTTTAATATCCACTTTCGGGCAATAAGATCAGAAACATTAAAGTAGAATAGAATATGTAAAAAGAGATTCGTTTTTATAATATTATAATTTAATAAAATATTGACATTAAATTACACTATAATGTATTAAAATTGTCTTTATCTAGGAATCAAAGACTTCATTTTTTCAATCCAATCAGCATAGGTAATCGGAAGGGTAACTAGATCCACTGCCAGTTGGATAGAATCTTGCCAAATAATTACGTAGAATCATCTATGGGGACCCCATAATAGTAAAATGGGACAACTATCTTCAATCTGTTAAGATTCCAGACATCTAAACTTTTAATATTTCTTTATATAGTAACATTGTTTTTATCTTTTAAGAAAAAATAGTTAGTAGTAATAAAAGAGTGAAATAAATTTATTCACATTAAAATTTTACCTATAACTATCACCCTCTAATATCCTCATGAAAAAATAGGAGTGACTCACTTTTACCTCACTGATGAACCTACTGAATTGGGAGGCATTATCTCAGATGATGATGGGATAGAGAAGGAGGGTTTTATAGATGCTGATGGAATGGAGGGTGTGAGAGATACTGAAGGGAGGAAGATGGAGGGTTTCTTGGATAAAGTAGGGATGGAGACTAAAAGATCATCATCTGTTAGTGTGGTCTAAATAATTTCAACTAGTAGTCAACTATGATCAGTGAAATGCTTCTTTCTTGTCATTCCTATAATCTAATCAAATAAAACTAACTTAAAAATATATATTTCAAAAAATTCATGTAGATTTTTTTAGAAATGATAACAGATACATAGTACTGAAAAACATAATTTATATATTTATTATAATTAATGACTACACATATAACATAAGTTCTTGATAAATTAATGAATGAATATACATACAATCATTTTTTCCTTCGATCATGCCATTTTTCTACTCCAACATTACTTCATCTGCATCATCCACCCTTACAATACTAATATTTTCAACATCATAATGGGAAAATAATTTGGTTTCTTGCTGTTGATGGGATTTAATTTCAAATGAAAAATATTCAACTTCATCACCCATATCATAAAAGTCTCTTTGTTTAATGTGAAAAACTATATTGCACCCTTCATCCATGACAGCTACTAGATAATATACCATTTTCTCTTCCGATGAGAATATATAAGGATCATGTAATTCATGATCACCGACATACAACAAGTGAGATAATTTCACATAAGTAAATTGTAAAGAATCTATTTTAATACGCCTAGTAATATTTACCAACTTACATTTGAATAAAACAATTGTAGTATACCCATGGTAGTTTAATTTGATAATATCAGTCAATGTTTCATAGTATCCCAATTCGAAAACTATAAATATACCACTAAATTGTGTTTTCAAAATCTCTTCCAGATCAACTATATGAAAGATAAATCCATTTACATTATAAGCATCGTATTTTATAGCCTTTTTAGAGGACCTCAAGCCAAAAACTTCTAATCCTCTGAAATATCATCCCGAGTATCAAAATTCATGATCTACAAAAAGTAATATAAATTATTATATTTAAAAAATATTTTTAAACCTAATATATATATTGATTTCAATATTTATGAACTTACACAATGTGAAAACCATTATACAAGCTCTTTATTAATAACTTTTGATATATCATTCTCACTTCTTACTCAGTTTATCATCTGTATCTTTGTTTGAATCTTGAACTATTCAATGAATGGATTTGCACTTTCACTAGTCAAAAGAACATATTTGTAGGCCTGCAATAATTTTATTTCTGTTAGTGTAACATTTGAGATCCTCCCAACTGATCGGCCAATAGTAGGAAATATTTTTGATTTCCCGTGTAGTAGAGATTGATTTGATGTGTCTTCAACACATCCAAAGTAATTTAATCTTGTATCAATATCATCCAAGTATCTAGAACAAAATCTAAGACACTCCTCTACTAAATAGACTTCAGAAATAGATTCTTTAGGTTGAGATTTATTTTTCACGTATGATTTAAAATGACCAAGATATCTATGAAATAAAATAAATAAAATATAATTATATTTTTAATGAGGTTACAATAATTTTTTTTACTTAAGATGAAAAACATATAAATAAATACCACTCAATTGATTACATCCATTGATAATGTACAAGGACTCCTAATTTAGTTTCCTTGACTAAATACAAAATTAAATGCATCATGGAAATAAAAAACGATGGAGGAAAGATCATATCCATCACAAAAAGTATCAATAAAAATCTCCTGAAGGTTGTCAAGCTCAGCTGGTTGAAGAGATTTCTCACATAGTTTTCAAAAGAATGTGAAAAATTAGAGTACAACTTTAGTAACCTTTTTAGAAAATAATGTATTAAATTACAATGGTAGTAATTTTTGTAAACAAATATGTGAATCGTGAATTTTCAATATATATAACCTAAAATACTATAAGTCCAAAAACCTTGAGATGTTACTTGAATACCCATAAGATACCTTCACATGTTTTAAAATTAAAAGGAAAGTATATTTATCCCTATTTTTCATTGAAAATATTTCCAGAGTATACTTTCTGTTCTCATCTAACCAAACATCAGGATTTATGTTCATTGTTTGTAAGTCCTTCTGATCATTGAGATGGTCCTTCGATTTTCCATGCTCATTAAGAAATGTGAACATAAAATTGTCACAAAAAATCTTCTCAATATGAATAACATCAATATGGTACTATAACAGATTAAATTCTCCATATGAAAGTTCAGTAATGTGATTTAGCTTTTATCTATATATATCTCAATCTGCCTACACTTTATTAAAAAAATTATAACACATAAGTATTACTAAGTAGGAAAATAGATAAATGGAAGTGAATAAAATACAACCCAAGTAGTTATATGAAGATCCATATAAGTACTAAAAAAGTCAACAAAAAAAGGAAATCAATCATGGATGGTATTATGTAAAATTGAAGAAAGATAAAAATCATACAATCCTTAAGAAAACAACATTTCGAATGTTCTTTGAAAATAATTTATCAAAATTCACATTGTGAACCAATTTATAAATCTAACTATTTACATAAAATCATTTTTGAATACAAGAAACCCCTCTTTAAAAGAATTCAACTGGTGTAAAACACCTATTTTTTAAGACTAAACTTTCACCTTTTAAAAAAAATTCAAGACACCCTGAGACATATGGTCTCAAAACCATTTAAAAAAATATTAAATTTAAACTACCTTAAATTGATAAAACATGACTCTAAAACAACACACACACATTTTAAAGACAAAACTGGTGTCAAAAACCCCTTAAAATAGTTAATTACCATTTGAAAAGCTACTGAGAATTTTAACAACCACTTGGCATGTCACCTAGTTCTATGCCAAGTAATTAAACCATTTGAAACCATTTAAATGCCAAAATTGGAATTGATTCATGTTCTTAGGTTCATGATAAGTTTAAGTTATGGAATAACTAAAAATAATTGAATACTATGAAAAATATAAATAATGACCAAGGAATGATATAACTGACCACTAAGACATATTAATTTTAATATAAACAATGCATATGGAATTGACTAACCAAAATCCATGTCATACTAATTGTAAGACAAGAAAATTACAAGATGTGAAATAAGGAACAATGATTCACATTAATAATAAACTGAACAAATGATAAGAGATGGAATATGAAGAAACTAACTTAAACTAGTATGAAAAAAGTATATAAGAGATGGAAAATGAGACAAATTAACATAATAGTAAAACAATGGCCAAAGGATAAGATATCTCATAGGAAATGTCTAATTCATACCATTAGAATTCCAAATAAAGCATAAGATATTTATTAGGAAACAACCAATTCATACTTTTAGGAAACCGAAGAAAGTGTGAGATATGGTATAGTCCATTAAAACACATACTAATAACATGGAAAACATTTTCTAAGATATGGTATAAAGAATAATAATACAATAGGTTGTGGTTTCATAAACAACAACAAATATATATTCAACTTTATCAACATTTCTGATAAGTCAAATGTCATGTTTCATGATAAAACTAGCAGTTATGGCATGGAATAAAACTATGATATCACTTTAGTAAATTATGATTAATAACAAGCATAATTAATATCTATAATTTCATACTTCACTATGCATAACAATACAGTAAGCATATTGATCAAGTATATGATAGAAAGAAATAATTGTAATTTAATTAACATAGGATGATAAACATTTAAAACCCTGGAAATAGTGACAAAATCAATTCATTTAAACGTGAAGGGTTCAACCAAAAGCTAATATCAACCACCTATCAAGGGTTTGGAATTAGGTAAACACTATTGGAACTTGAAGAGACCAAATATAGGAAGAAAAACCCAGTGTTTACCTTATATTCACCTAAGTAAAACCTATGTAGCTACTATCTTGGAAGGAATCCAAGTGATTATAAGATTAAATCAACCCATGATTATGAGGGAGAGAAAATGAAGTGAATACTAAAACCCCATTCCTTGAAATTTATGGGGGTATGTAATATAGGTGTTACCTGATGACCTCGTGGTAGGGATGACTTGTGGGAAAAGATGTTGTTGGCAGTGAGGGCGAAGGAGAGGGATCAATGTCTTAGGGGAAACTGTATATCTGAAAAGGGAGAAGGAATGTGGGGATAAAGAGAAACCCAAGTGATAGTGAGGGAGAGGGTGAGGGTTAAGGAGGATCAGGGGAAAACAAAGTTCCAATGACGACTCAGGATCAGGGGGCTCAGGGGAAATAAGATTCCCAACCGATGGATCGAGGGAGCTTGGGTGGAAATGGAGTGTCGGTAAGGGGGTGATTGGAACTCTAATAAGGGGGGAAATGTCATGGTGGTGAGGGGTTAGGGTATGGGGAACTCAGGGGAGAGTGGGGGTGCTCAGGGGATGGGGGCTCTAATTTTTTTAATAAATGGATAAAATTTAGTGGCAATTTTAAAAAACATTATGCTCAATTATCACACTTTTTTTAGCAGTGGTTTTTTAAACATCCCCTAAAAACCTACAGCAAAAATACAAATTTGGTTTATTTTTTATATAAAAGAACAATTAAAACCCTAGAGGATATACTGAGATCTTGTTCTTTAGATTTCAAAGTTGTTTGGGATCAACACCTTCCTCTAGTTTATTTTTCTTACAACACAAGATTTCAATCAATCATTCAAATAGATCCTTATGAATCCCTCTATGGGAATAGATGTAGAGCTCCAATTTCATATAATGAAGTTAGAGAAAGAAAGCTATTAGGACTTGAGATATATGATGAAATGATAGAGAAGGTTATATCTTTCAGCAACACATCAAGGCATCTCATATTAGGAAGAAAAGTTATGATGATAATTTATAGCATGATCTATAATTTGAATTTATTAAAAAGGTGTTTCTATGAATTTCTCCATGGAATAATGTTATGAGATTCATGAGGAAGGGAAACTAATCCCTTCTGATATTGGTCCCTTAAAATTATTTATCATATCAGGACCATAGCTTATTTCTTGATGCTTCAACCAAACCTCTCTGAAGTTTATGATGTGTTCCATGTATCTTTCCTAAGTAATTACATACCTGATCCTTCACATGTAATAAACAAAGAGGTCATACCACTAGAGAAATATATTTCTTATGAGGAAGAACTAATAGAGATTATAGATCATATAAAGAATTTTCTATGAATCAATACCACTAATTTGGTCATTGTGATTGTGGTGAACCCACCAATTTGAAGAAACTACATGAGAACCTAAAAAAATGATGAGGAAGAAGTATCCTCATTTTTTGTAGAAGAATAAAGAATCTTGAGGGTGAAATACATTTTCCGGGGGGTAGAATGCAAAAACCTAAGTTTTTATTAATTATTATTTTTTAATAAATTAAATTTCTTTGATAGCTCACATTACACACAACAATGAGTTAATCTTACACTGGACACAACACCAGGTTAACTTGAGTTACAAATGATAATGAGTTTTAACAAAACTATGATATATTATTAGTATAGTTATTTAAACATGACTGTTATAACCTACCCATTAAACTTAGTGATATGAATAGAAATAACTAATTTTAAATATTAATAATATTTATTTTACATAATGGAAACATATTGATAAAAAAATTACTTAAAATTTTATAAAGACTTTATATGTTTCGAAAATACTGTTTTCCAAAAAATGATTTTTATTTATTTTTGTGAACCATAATAAAATTAAATTTTCACACTATTATAAAATTAATTTGATAAAATAAAATTAATTTTTTAAATCATCATGACAAAATTATCAAAGGTTTATTTTTTGATACATTTTTCAAATGTTTCATTTTTTGATTAATAGTGAAAATACTCAATTTTAATTAAAAACTGCATTTTCATTTAAATTATTTGTAAAGTTAAATTATATTTTAAATTTTTTTAAAGTAAAATTAGTTAAATTATATATCCATTAATAAAATTTATGTTATTTTAATCAATTCCATAATGTATTTTGATATAAAAACTTTTTAAACTTTTGGGCATTTTCTCTTTAAAAACTCGTTTTCTCATTGCGTACGCAGGATTAATTTTAAATTAAATTTTTTCTACTTCTATGATTTGAGTTTTGAAAAATGTATTTATTATTTGGAATTGTAATAATTTATATTATTTAGTAAGTTAAAATTAATTTATGACTAAATTTAATACTAAAAATATTAAAAATTATTTATAGCGATTAAGGTTAAAATGGTTTTACAGGAGGGATTAAACTAAAAAGTTAAGGGTTAAAAATAACAAAAAGTTTGTAAAAAACCCATTTTATTGAAATATTAAAAACTTGTCTCATCTATTATTGATATTGGTCCATTATTGGAGCCTTTTTACTTGAAAAAAATGTGGGTGGAATTCTTTATTTCAAAAAATTACAAGTATGCCACTCACCTCACTTATAAAAGGACACCCACTCTCCTATATTCCTCACACCTTAAAACACTTTTGATTTTGATGATACATTCAGAAATAAACTCCCACCTTCCATACTCTCATACTAGAATCCTTATTTTGGACATAAATCCAATCAAGGAAGGCTTTTGGAGCAAACCTAAACAGGATTCCCAAAGAAGATGTAATGTTCATCAATGAGTGTTTCCATTTAATTTATTCCTAAACCTATTTAAATAATTATTATACCATGATTACATAATAATATAAATATATTACATACACTGATATGTTTTTTATGTTAATTTTATAACCAAAAACCATCTCCACTTCCAGCAAATGGGTTACAAAATCATCATTCTTGTGTACGATAGACAACTGCCTCGTGAACCAATGTCCTTCATTTTTTCGTTACCACCTCTCAAGGTTAATTATAATGATGGATTAAATTTATATATATATATATATATGATATTATTATGTTTTTTTAATCATGTTATCACATTTTTCTTTTTTTTAATTTCTATTTCGTGAGAATATGATAACGTCGTTCGTGTGTACAGTGGACTACCACCTTGCGAAGCAATTTGATTCGTTCATGCTTTATTCGAAAATCTAAGGGTAGAGCCCTATTTATTAAAATAAAAGAAAAGATCCCTTTTTAATCGGGAAAGGGTAACCCATTAAATGCCTGAAGGCCAGAGGCAACACAATTCAAAACAAAAAAAACCCAGAAAATCAAATCCAAATGGACATGGCCCAAAAAAACAAATACCACGGTAAAACCCTAACCGCTCGCTGCAGACTGAAACCGAAGCTACAGCAGAAGTCAGGACTACTGCTCGAGCCACACCCTATAGTGCACATCCACACAGAAGTCAATCGATCCCACTTAGGACCCCAGGAAACCATCAGCCACAGCCAAATCAAAACCCTAGATGGGAACGACGCCGCATCCCATCATTGTCTAAAGCCTTTGAGATACTCGCCACATACTCACCACAGCCAGATGCCCCTACCGCCGATTACCGCCTGTCACCGCCCAACGCGTCACTACCACACTGCCATCAGCACGCTGCACCACCGTGAAGCCGCATCGCCACACCGATTCCCACCCAAACTGCTCGTTCCCACCCACACCATTTCCATGAACCGCAGCCTGCCGTCGCCAGGACCACCGAGAGTAAACCAAGACACGTTCACCCCTCTATGCACCAAATCCGACCAGATCTGGTCCAGTATGGATGTCGACCGCCAACAAGAAGCCCCCAACTCCTCCTGCACATAGAAGCATCGCGTCCACCAGTTGAAAACCCAGATCTTCCTCCTTCGCCAGGGATGCTTGCGCAGCTGCAAAGAGGAGACCGAAACTAAAGTCGCCGGACCTGCGTCGTCTCATTGTCAGAAGCCAAGGAAGATACTGTCGCTAAGGAGGAGCCGCGTTCGAAGCCGCGGGAAAAATCGTTCCGCAATAGATCCGAATCATGATATCCGATCTCAAGCAGATCAGGAAAGAAACTAACAAAAATCCCGCAATACTGGAAGCAGATGAAAACCTAAGCCGCTCCGCAAAGACATCGCAACCCCGCCGCTGCCAAGAGACTGCATCTGCCGAGGAAGAAAAAATCACATGGGTCGAAACCCGAGCTCTCCGCCGAATGGTGTATTTCATTTTCTATCAATAAATTTTATGAATTAATATAAATAAATATATAATAAATAAATATATATATTATATTTTTGTAGTGTTTAAAATTATATATCTGATGAAATCATGATCAAATTAAGAGAACCAAAAATAAAAAATCATAACATATACGAAAAACAGATCGATTATTACCCAAAATGTAACTTTAACATGAAATTGTGAATAAATGGGTAATAAAAGGTCATAATAAAATAATATATGGTATTATATATATAAATATTTTTCTGTAAAAAAATATAATAAACTTATATTTATTATACATTGGGTTTGAATCTATATGATGAAATTTAATAATTAAGGTAAGGTATTTTTATCTCAATTTGCCTTCTTTGAGACATACATTATATTATTCCCATATATTCTTTCACAAGGTGTAAATACATCCCATTTTACATGTAATATTATGAATTTATTTATCCTCATGAAATTTTATGTTCCATTTTATGTTATTCCTATATGGATCTTACGATTCAATGTTACCAAAGTGGTAAGGAGTTTATGTTACAATCTCATTGTTTATCAGGATTGTTTATGACTACATTTTATATGTTAATATATTATGATACATATCTCAATAAAATCAAGAATTTTCATATCCTCTTGTTATTCATGATATTTTCATGTAATAGTACCATTTTACCACTCTTTGGTACTTAAAACAATTGAGAAAATTATTTTAATAAAATCTGACTTTACTTCTCAAAAATGTTTTATTATTCTCCTATGATTTTTAAAAGGCATTTTTACCCATGTTTTAATTTTTTTTAAAAAAATTAAAGGAATATTTATGTTCTTTTTTAAACAATTCCCATTTGGATTTTACTGAAAACGTGAAAGGAATTTTTTTAACATGTACGACATGAAAAAAACTTCTCTTCATCATGACCATTATTTTATTTGAATATTAATTTATAATTTTTCAAGGTTATTTTAAAATAAAAATATTTTCAAATGTTTTTATGTTTTATTTTTTTTTCAAATAGTTAAGGATATTTTTCTTAATAAATGTTTGAAACGATCGATCAAAACCATTTTACTTCTAATATGACATCCATTGATGTTACCCATGTCTTATTGTGGATATGATCTAATGATACCATTATTATTATTTCTTTAAATGGCTTATGTTTATAATGGAATGATGTTTATGAAACCCATTTCTCTCTCACGGGTTATACCATGATAAAAGTATTATGAAAACTGCTTATTTTTCCATGGGTTATGCCATGATGAAATGATAAAATTATCCTGAAACCCACCTCTTTTATGCATGTTATGATATGATGAAATATTTATGAGACTCATTTCATTTCATGGGTTATGATATGATGAAAGTTTTATGATCTTATGGAACACATAAATATGGTTCTTATTATAAGATGAGTAAGAATTATATATTTATTCAATTTATTGGGTAAAGATTTATATCTCACGAGATATACAAGATTGGAATTGGGAGTGAACCTAGTTTAGTAAGGGACTTTGTCCGGCATGATGGACTTGGGAGTGTATCTTGACTACTATGATGGTTTGGGGAGTGAAATTATTAATTTATTATAGCCTTGTCAATGAGACTTGACTAATATTGAAATTATTTTATATGTTTATGTGTATTCCAAAAAACTATATCTTGTGAAAATGTTATGCTCTCATGGATCATGTTCTTTGATTACATTATTATTCATGTCTTCTGAAATTATAATCCTTATTCCATGACTCAATATTATGATATTTGATATTTAGGGTATGGTTTTCAAATGGTATATTCATGTTCTCATACCCTTATGTTAATTTTATTATTACACTTCTCTCTTGAGTACCCTTACATCATCATTAATTTTATTAAAAACAAAGGAAGGGGAACAAGAAAAGAACACAGGAAGCAAGAAGAGGCCATCGGAGGAGAGAGCCTACAGATGTCTAAAGTAGCGTAGGCCTAGGGTGTCCCCTCTTATCAGTCTCTTCCCTTAAATTAGAAAATAATGATCATTCTGGGGGAAAAAACGTGAATCACTTGTGTTTCCATAGAAGCGAGGATGCCATCCACCTTGTTTCCCTCCCTCTATGTGTGCAAAATCATAGTGTCATCGTTGGTAAGATTCTTTCACCATCTCCCTTTCTTACTCTTACTGATCATCTGAGCTCACATTTTCTCATGTTTCCTTTCCCTAGGTTCTGAAGAAATTTATTACATATGATAAGCCTATGAAGGATTATAGTTATGAATAATGTAGTGGGAGATGATGTAGTTTTCCTATGAACCATTTTTTGGCGTTTCCATGTTTCTAAAGTCACTAAAATATTATAGTCCTCAGGAATGTGTTTCTTTAATGTAGTGAGTAATTATAAAAAATGATTTAATATCTTTTTATGATAATCCCGGGTTTCTATAACTACCTATCCTTCCTCTATTCATCATAGGGGTGTACAACATTACCTATTTTATAAAGGCTCATTAGGATCCATATATTTAGTCACTTGGAAGATATTATTTTAAGATAACTTAGAAAGAGGTAAGTGTCTTTCCCAATAACCTCTAAAATCTAAAATTCATGCCCATAGTGTGTCCTCTAACATCTGTATCATATGATCGGACTGACTGTCGGTCTATGGGTAATAGGCTCCACTCAAAAACTACTTGTAAACCTAGTGACCTTTGAAACCCTTACCATAACTATGATTTAAAATGAGTATCTATATTCTATATTATAGTATGTGGAACTTAGTGAAGGTGTATGATCTCTCTAACATATATCATTCCAAGAATATCCACTCAAAAGGTATCTTTGGTTGGTATAAATTGAGTGACCTTTGTAAATCTATCTATGATTACCCATACTATGTTACAATCCCAAGATGACCTAGGTAAACCTATCACAAAATCCATTGTGACATCATCCCATTTATAATAAGAAATGAGAAATGTCTATAAAATCCCTATAGAGCACTAGTGTTCTATATTCACCTGATGATTAGTGGAACAATGAGTAATGAAACTAGATATCTCTCTTTTCATGCCATGCCACTAATACTGGTGGTGTAAATCATAATAAATATTCATAATCCCATGATGTATCACCCAAGAAGAAGAATGAGACTATCACATCAATTACTCTCAATTTTATTTTGGAACCCAGATGTGTCCATGAATTCACAAGACCTTAGCCTCATCAATGATCCTACTAGGTGGAAGTCCCTCACCTAAAATACCCCTCATAGGACAAAACCCTTAGGATATGAAAGCTTCCTCCTCTTCACTATGTTAATAATTGAATATGTCACTGATAACAATGAGACTATAGGCTATCCATGATGGTCCTAAACCATCAAATTCATCTCATAAAAAAGGTCCATCAACTGCCACTCATTACTGGACTCCTAAAAATTTTTGTATCTAAGTATTCTGGCTCAGAGATTCATCAACAACATTTTCTTTACCAGGCATATAATAAAGAAAAAATATGAAATATTATAGGTATTCAATATATCTTCACTACCTGAGATTCTATTTATACTATGTAAATATTTATTTGAGGCATTTTTTTTCATGTACACCAAAAAACGCTCTCCTGGTAAGTAATACCTCCAAAAAAACATGAGGCATGAACAAAAATTTCTAGATCAATATCATGATTCAAGTAATTACTCTCATGATACCTCAAATGATGACACCCATACACTAGGAATTGATCTAACAACCTTAGAATGGATCCCAACCTGATTCTCGATGCACCATAATAAACTGTGTAGCCTCTATTAGGCTTAGGTAGAATCTGGATCAACGCTAAAGTTGGTCTCAATTTCAGCTCCTAAAAGGATTTTCTCACATGCTTCAGACCATGTAAACTTGACACCTATCATGGTCAAGCCTGTGAGTGCTACATGATGTGAAAAAACCTATATAAAGTGCCTAAAATATCAATCTAGCCCCAAGAAACTATATCTATCAAACACATTCTTTGGATTCTCCTTGGTAAAAATGTCTCAAATCTTCTTCAGGTCAACTAATACTCCTTTCTCGGAGATAATGTGACTTAGGAATAGGACCATATCAATATAAAAGTAGAATTTGGTGAGATTATCATATAACCAGTTCTCTATCAGTGTGATCAAAATGATATCAAGATGTTGGACATATTTTTTAGGTCAGAATGGTTATAGTGATGACACAAGAGGGGGCTGAATTGTGTACTTTTCAAAATTTTACAATTATGTTCATTCACAAAAATAGAAGATAATAACTAGAATCATTTCTGTGATAAATTATATGTAGTGGATATGAACATAGAACAAATCACAACAATTTATAGTGGTTTAGGGCACAAATATCCCCTAATACACTCCACCAATTACCCTCTCTGCAGGCTTGGTGAATTTCACTAGTAATGTCCTCGTATCATAAGATCGATCCACAACTGAGTGCAAGTAGTTGTCACCCTTAAAAACAAAGTCTTAAAAAACAGAGCCTTATGGTTCTTTTACAGGGAACTGATAAAACCATAGCTTAGTACGAGAAGTTGAAACTCCACCATGATTTAATATGAGCAGCCAAAACACAAGTTAGATAAGATGTATTTTGTTGAGAAATAGATATAGCTTGCAGCTGCAGCAACACACAATTGATAAAAGAAGGATCTTCGACTTTAGAAGAAAATTAAATTTGAAATTTATTTGAAGAGATCTGGTTGCACAAGTGATCTTCAATTTTAAGAATAGAAACAAAAACAGAGCATCATGTTTCAATATTTGAACATGTATATCTACAAAATATAGTGCTTGTTTCTGAGATGCTTGATTATTGTAGCACTATAAACAATTTTCAAATGAAAAATCAAAGAATAAAAACTATAAACACATCCGAGATATATTTATAACATTAGATGTATAATAGATATATATAATGAAATATCCTGCAGAAATATTTCATATCCACAAAAGATTCCTGATAAATCAAGTGAATTCAAATTCAAAAATACAGCTCAGAGAAGCCGTAACTTCCCTTAAGAATAGGAGATAAAATCTCTGCTATAAACGGCTCTTTAAATCATTTAATATAAGAATTGAATCATTCAAAATTGATCATTAAATCACCCTAATATTCTGCAAATACTGTTGAAAAAATCTCTGATAAAGACATAAATTTCAAATCTCCAGCATTGAAAAGTCAAACGTAATGTTCCTTCACAAAACAACAAAATAACAAACATAGGGTTCAACTTCAAAACGTAGGGTTGATGATCTATATGTTTATTCATGTCAGCATATATCTCAAAATATAACATTGATTATCTATACGTTCACTTTTCCCAAACGTAAGGTTGACAATGTAAGGTTGATTACAAAAGTAAGGTTGATGATCCATACATTTAAAAAGTTCCATACTTATGTAGGGTTATTTAACCATACTTTTTCTTTCTGAAAAACTTAAGGTTCTTATCCAAACATAATGTTCCTTAACCATATGTTTCTTCAAATGTAAAGTTGATTAACCATACACGTTGATCCTTCAACATAAATTTAAGGTTTGTTCCTTATGTTACTTTCTTCAACGTATTGTATGAATAGTATTTCTAGTAAATGACAAACAGTGAACAGTGTTTCCAGAATATTCTTAAGATCATTCCGAACACTTTAAAAAATATTTCTCGCAAATAAATAATTGAATATTATTTCAATATAATAATTATAAAGAATATAAATTTACCAAAATACACTCAAAATAAAATCATTAGTAAAAAAACAAGGGTATTTTTGAGCATCAAAATCAATAACATTTATAGATTGTTGTTGAGAAAATACATTCCCAACAATATCCTCCTTTTTGTTGATCACAAAACCCATAAATTAGAAACATAATATTCTCAATATAATTTAGAATTTTTTAAACATTAAAAGAAAATAATTTCTATTTGATAGAATTATTTTGATAAATAAGAAATGTTTAAATTTCTCCCCCAAAGGTAAATTTCAAATAAATATTTATGATTATTTAAATTTCTAAAATAAAAGAAATTTTGTGTTATCTAAATTTATCCCCATTTTTTATATAAAAAAGAAAGTATAGAAATATATTAAAACACATTTAATATTGAACAGAATGATAATTGAATGTTATAAGTAACTCTAATGAATAAATAAAATTGGATTTTGGCTATTAGATAAAAATTCAAAAGCATTTAAAATAATGAAATGTAATATATAGATAGCAAACAAGTTCATTGATCAATAAAGACATAAATACAATAAAGTTTTTGACTAAGAAATGAAAAAATCATTGTCATGATTCAAGGTAGGAAAAAGGATAAGGATTGGCCGATTTTGAATTTTGAATGGATTCAAACATCTCCTTTAGATCATCCATCTGCAATCTTAGATTCTTCATCAAATTGTCTCTTAACTGAACAACCAACATCCTGGAGTCATTATTGACATGAATATTCTCCACTATGTTGACCTTCAGAAACTCATGAAGACTCTCTTATTGCTTCATGAACAGCTCTAACTTCTCTGAAAACTGATTCAACATTAATCTAATTCTAGGATCTTCTTGAGTTAACTGGTCAACAAGAGATTTCTGATTCTCCAGAAGAACTGATATAGGTGTTCTATTACACTATAGATCTTCAAAAAAATGTTCAATTTTACTATAACTGAAGTAATGGCCTGAAATATTCTAATTAAATCTAGAATTGTAGCAGGTATAGGAACAGATGTACTGGATTGACCCACACTACTCTTTACTAATTCAAAATGAATACCCAGATACCACTTCAAATTTGTAAAACAGGTATTTGAAACTGATTCATACTTGAGTTTCCTAGACTCATCCAGAATTTCCCTTTTAAATGCATCAAAATACTTTTTAGAGACAGTACTCTCATTGAGTTCTTGAATCTTCTTCTAAGCTATGTCAATCTCTTGTCTCAGAATTTCATTCTCTTCCTAAGATTTTTTATAATTAACAACAATATCCTCTACATGATGAGATAATGAATCATATGTAACCTAATCTACATTCATAGCCTGATCTGCACCATCAGAAGGCAAAGGATATGCCACTTTTTTCATTACTGATTCTTCATAAGAAAAAGACTGATAATCTAAAAATTCAGTCTGAGCACCAGAAATATGATGTGACTGTACCACAGTCTAATCTACAATCAAGGGTTGAATTTTTATAACTAATTCCTATAAAATCTGTTCTTCTTGAACATCTCCTTGTTCAGTAACTTATTTTCTAAAAATATCTAATCGAACATTTTTAGTTTGAGTATTATTTTCTTGAACTGTTTCTACCATAATTCTCTCTTGTGCCTGATCATTCACCAGGGGTACAATAGAAATCTCTCTATCATGACTCTCAATTGGAATTTCCTGTTCAATAACAGTTTCTTCCAAATGAACCAAGCATGTTTCTTCTCCAAAATCCAACATTTTCTCTTCAACTTGAGGAGTGTTTATGTTACATGGTTTCATAATAAGTCCTTCTTGACATTGTTATTTCTCTATTTCCTCTTCTTCAGTATTAAATCTATGTCATCTCTTATATGTTTGTGAAACTTCATCTGTTCATGATTCAGATACACCCTCCTTTCAAACACCTGCTTTCTCCCCCTGAGCAAAAGCTCCTAAGCTCTGTTCTTCCTCAGCTCCAATAGGCAAAGTCTTTCCTTTTACAGTGCTCCAGAAAAATAAAATATTTCTTAATGTTCCATCATTCAAAACATTACTATGATGACATTTGACTCTTGCATCAACCAGTCTAATCATGTACTTAAATAAAATCCTTGAAATTATCTATCTATATGGATAGAAATTCATTCTTGCATCCGGTGAGCAGCAGTAACGAAGATACCAAAATAAATACCACAGAAAACTCAATTTAATATCACTTAGAAAAATAAACATGATATACATGTCTGGGTAAAATATTTTCTCCATCTCATCCATCCTTAGCGTTATTCCTGTCTGAATAAACTTAACAAGAATCTTATGGTCAGCTTCTAAATCCTTAACAAACATCTTTCTGTTGTGCATCGAATTGAACAGAAAAGACATGATGTATTTAGAAGAATGTTCTTTATCACCAATCAATCTAAGATCAAAATGGAAAACCCATTCATGTGAGAAGTTCAAAAAAAATCAACCTCAGTAGAAGAAATATAGAAATCCCTATCTTCGATGTTAGAAAAAGTAATATCCTCTAAATCTCTAAAAATAAACTTTACAATCTTATAAAAATAGTTCAGTTCTACCTCATAATGAAATTATGAGTTGATGTCATTGAAAGTAGCCTTAAGTCCTTGAAAATCTAATGATTGTTTTAGGAGTAAGTTTGACTGATATAACCGATCAAGATCAACCGCTTTTACCTGAATAATTTTTCTACCTATAACTCTTTATCATTTTGGGTCACTTTCTTATCCTTCTTTGACTCTCTTTTTTTCATTATTTATGAAGATCTGAAAATATGATGTTTTTGACTTCTAGGGTTTATAAGGACAAATGAAGATTATGGGTTATGCGAAACAATTTTTGGGTAAACGACGGGTAAGGTAAATGAAGGGATTCTTTCAGATGACACATGTCCTCATTTCTCGTGTCGTAGAGTAATTATGATAAAAATTTAATAAATACAAAGCATAAATAGATTTAAGATAAAATATATTAACTAAAATACTATAATATAAAAATAAGAAAAGAAAATTAGATTTACAAAAATAAATTAGGCTTAAAACAAATTAAAATAAAATAAAAGTAAATAAAAAAATATTTAATTAAAAATTAAATAAACCCAACTCCCCCTTAATAAAATAAAAACAAGCAGTTGGAAGTGGTTTAGTAAAAATATCAGCTAATTTTTATTTAGTGTTAAAAAATTATAAAGATATATCCTTCTTAAGAACATGATCTCTTAGAAAATGATGTCTAATATCAATATTCTTAGTTCTAGAATGACTTATTGGATTTTTTGAGATGTTTATAGAACTTGTATTATCACATAAAATAGTTGTATTATTAAAATTAAGTACAAATTCCATTAGATTATTTTTCATCCACATCACTTGTGCACAACAACTACCTGTAGATACACACTCTACTTCGCCTAATGATAGTGCAATCGAGTGTTGCTTCTTACGTGACGATGACACTAACAATTTTCCTAAAAAGTGACAGGTTCCTAAATTGATTTTTCAATCTAATCTATATCCTCCAAAATCTACATATGAATATGATAATAAATTAAAATCATAATTTTTTTTGTTAAAGAAGAGATTGAACAACTGTTCCTTTTAAATATCTAAAAAGCCTTTTCACAACATTAAAACGAGATTCTTTTGGATTTTATTTAAATCTAGCACAAAGACATACTGAAAACATAATATCATGTCTGCTAGTAGAAATATATTGTAAACTTCTAATCATACCTCTATATAACTTGTTTTCCACTGGTTTTCCAGCTTCATCCAAGTCAATTTTAATATTAGTACACATCGGAGTTGAATATGTCTTGTTGTTCTCCAGACCAAACTTTTTCAATAAATCAGTAATATATTTACTTTGATTTAATAAATTTCCATAATATTTGTAATAAATTTGAAGCCCTAAAAAGAAAATTAATTCTCTCATCACTCTCATTTCAAATTATTTTTTCATAAGTTCTAAAAAATCATTACAAAGTTTTTTATTTTTTGATCCAAAAATAACATCATCAATATAGATTTGAACTAAAAATAAATTAGAACAAACTATTTTCTTAAAGAGGGTTTGGTCTTCCAAACCAATATTAAAACCATTTTTCAAAATAAATAAACTTAATCTTTCATACCAATCTTTAGGTTCTTGTTTAAGTCTATAGAGAGCTTTAGTATGTTTAAAAACAAAATCTAGTTTTTGAGAATTTTCAAAACTATGAGGTTTCTCAACATAAACTTCCTCCATTAAATATCCATTTAAAAAAGAAAATTTTACATCCATATAATATAATTTAAAATTCATATGAGATGCATAGGCTAAAATAATTCTAATTCCTTCTAGTCTATCTATGGGAGAAAAGGTTTCATCATAATCTATACCTTCTTCTTGATTATACCCTTTGGATACTAGTCTAGATTTGTTTCTAGTTATAATACCTTGATCATCTTGTTTATTCATAAAGACCTATTTAGTTCCTATAACTAGATAACTCAATGGTCTTTCCACTAATTTCCATACTTTGTTTCTTTTAAACTGATTTAGCTCTTCTTGCATTGCTAACATCCAACTTTAATCTTATAAGGATTCTTCAAAAGTCTTAGGCTCTAGTTGAGATAGAAAAGTAGAAAATTCCACTAGGTTTCCTACACTTCTTCTCGTTTTTATTCCTATTTCTAGATATCCTATAACAGTCTCCAAAGGATGATTCTTCAGGATTCTAAACTACCTAGGGAGAGCACTTTTAGGTTCATCAGTATCATGTAATTCTGAACTAGACTAAATTTTATTTATATTTTCAAAATCATTTTTCAAGTAATCAAGTCTCATGTTGTTAGAAGAATCATCAGCTTCATCTGTTTGATATTTCACTTTATTAAAAGGATAAGTTTCATCAAACTTCACATGAACTGATCCTTTAACAATAATTGACTTTTTATTAAATACTCTATAAGCTTTAGAAGTTTCAAAATATCCTAAGAATATTCCTTCATCATCTTTTGGATTGAACTTTCTAATATTATCCTTGGTGTTCAATATATATACCTTGTATCAAAAAACATTAAAGTACTTTACCTTAGGATTTCTGTTATTCCAAAGTTCTTAAGGAGTATTTTTTAAAATAGGTCGAATTAAAACAATATTTATAATATAGCATGTTGTGCTTACATATTCTTCCCAAAAGTAGGTTGGAATACTGTATTCATTTAGTATAGTCTTATCCATTTCTTAAATAGTTTTGTTTCTTCTTTCAGCAATTCCATTTTTTTGAGGTGTTCTTGGTTCAGAGAATGTGTGTTTAATACCCATATTTGAGAAAAAAGAATTATATTCTTGATTCTAAAACTCTCCACCATGATCACTTCTTAATGAAATTATCTTAAAACCTTTTTCCTTTTTCAACACTTTTACAAAAACTTAAAAAAACAGAAAAAGCTTCATTTTTTAGTTTTAGAAAATAAACCCAAATATATCTAGAATAATAATAAACTAAAACATATACATATAATTTACCATCCAAACTTTCTGTTATATATGGTCCAAAGAAATCCATATGAATAAGTTATAGGATCTTTGAAGTAGCAATTTTGTTAACATATTTGAAGGAAGATTTGTGTTGCTTTCCAATCTAACATGCATCACAAAATCTATCACTATCAAATTTGAGACTAGGTAAATCTGAAACTAATTGTTTCATAGATAACTTATGTAAAGAAAGGATATTAAAATGACCAAGTCTTATGTTCTAAATCCATGACTCATTTACATTAGTAGTTAAATAGTTCACTTTCTATTTACACAAGGAATTTAAATCCAAAGTGTAGACATTATCTGTTCTGGGTGCTCTAAATTTAAGCAAATTATCTTTAAAAATATAATTGGAATTATTAGAAAAATCAACATAGTATCCATCATCACAGAGTTGAGAGATACTTATTATATTGTTATTCAATCCTTGTACAAAGAGTAATTTATTAATTAAGACAGTATCTGGATCTCCAACTATTCTGCGTCCAATAATTTTTCCTTTGGCATTGCCACCGAAGGTGACTAAGCCTCCATCTATTTTAGTTAGAGTATATAAATTTGATGAATTTCCACTCATATTTATTGAAAATACATTGTTCATATACCATATATCTTTTCCTCTTCTATGACATGTTACCTAGAAGGAAAAATTAAACAAAAATTTGTTTTGGTATCCATATATTTTTGGGTCCAGTATTGTTAGCTATCAAAGACTTAGGAATCCAAATAGATTTATTTTGATCAACACTATTATAATTAAAACTATATAAAGATTTTGAATAATGAATATTCTTAACACCACATAATTGAGGTTTTCTTAAATAGCATTCATTAGCATAATGTTCATTAATACCACAATAAAAACATTTAACAATATACATGAATTTGTTGTGAAAACTAGGAACAAGATAGTTTTTGTACAGTTTGGGTTTTTCACCCTTAATTCCAATACCAAACCTTTCCTTTATAATAACATTTTCCCCAATAATTTCATTCAGTATATTTTCTCCTTTTGTAAATATAATAGCATCACTTTTATAAGTTTTTACTTCATCCTGTAGTTTTTTAATCTTATTTTCATGGTCAGTATAGTTTTTAGTAGATGAACTAAATTTCTTAACTAACTCTTTATGTTGTTTAAGTAAATTATCCCTTTCTCCTAAAATAGGATTATGAATATTCTTTAAATATTCATGTTTCTTTAATAGGGAGTCGTATCTTTCTACTAGCATAGTACAATAGGAAGCCATTTTATCATTTGAATAACTAGAATCTGAATCAGATGAATAGCAGGGTTGTACCTTATCATCATCCATAAATCACATATTAGCTTTCAAATCCTACTGTAACGCCCCGACCCCAGCTACCCAGAGTCGGTGCATTACTTCGTAACATTGGCATGATCACAAAAGATCAAGTCTCGAAAGACCGATTAGTTTAGTAGCCTTGGAAACACTAGATACATTCGTAAACGTTACATTACATCATAAAGTGAAAAACTACAATAACAAAGTCTCCATAGTCCACGCTCATATCCTCTTCTGACTATCCCTGCAGGTCATTCATAAAATACTTCTTCACATCCTGGAAAATATTAAAACATTGAAAGGGGTGAGCTCAGATGCTCAGTAAGGATAACAATAATGCGGAAGCTTTCATAAATAAACATTAACATTTAAGGCAATGTATAACTAAAACAAAAGCCTCTTAAACATGAACTTCAACATAATATGGCAAAAGTAAAATGAGATAATGCCATTTACTTCTTCACATGGATATTCTACTGGTCGAATAATCACATGTAATATCAATAACCACTTTCATAATGAGGGAATGTATAATGCCAGACATTCTGAAACACTTTGTCAAGGCCTCGGCCAAGACGTCTAAAATGATTAAGGCCTCGGCCAAAACCATAAATCAAATTGGGAAAGGGCCTCGGCCAATTCCACGTCTAGTTGTCTCATGAGACCTACCGATGCAATTTTTATAGAAGATACTTACGTTTGAAATTGCTCAAATATACTCCAGTGTTCTTTTTTTTGAAAACATTAAGCAAGCTTCTGAAAACAAAATAACTAATTTTGAGACTACTCGACTAATTGCAGGCCATGATGGGTCCACGCCCAATCCCTTCCTGTCTACCACACTCGAGAGTCAGGTTTTCTAACAACATTTTTAAGCTTGCGTTAAATATGTATACATTTTCACTGGATTTTCATACATTTGAGAGAAATATCTCTCATTTTTGAAATCATTTAAAAATCACATAATTATAAAAGAAAACCTTTTGAATAAACGTAAAATTCAAAGGGGTTTATACACCGTATAAAATAAATTTGAGTATAAAACAAAATATGCCTCAATGAATGGAGATTGAAAAGAAATCCCTTAAAAGATAATTTTTAAATAAAATATATCAATTATGTGTATTAACTATATGTAAACATAAAGAAAGTATAAATACAAGATAGGACATAATATTATCATGACATAATTTGAAAGTAGGAGATTAACCCAAAGAATGGAAGTTGGGTTAAGAAGTTCCCTTACCTTGTGTCCGACTTGACTCAACCGTTCTTTAACCTCCTGAATAATAAACTAGAGTTAATATCTACCTTATTAAGAACCATTTTCAATTTCATTATCCTTTTTATATCACTTATTACAATGTTATGAACATTATGTAATTATTTAAGTTAATAACGGTCGTTTTGTCGATCTTTGGTACATGAGTCAACAATAAACTTCTTATAATTATAAGTTGTTCATGTGGTGAAATATCCATTATATCCAGAATTATATTAATGATGTAGATATCATATATATCATATATATACAGTATATACATTCATTTATAATATTACGTAACATTTAGAGGTAAGAAATGAAATGCACCGTTCATGGAGACGGTAAGCCGTACGTACGCATGAACGCTACTTTCATTTCAATTTCATATTTAATGGAATGAAATCATAATGATATAAATGTATAATATAATTCCAGTATAATATAGTGTATAATACCATTTACTCCATCCTTTATACATCCCACACATGGCATTAACGATTCAAATCACTTTGAGGGGGCGGTAGTCCGCACTTCCTAAAATGAAATTATCGCGTTTTACCCATAATGGAAATCATAAAGTATGCCATAAATGAGAAATACAGAAGCATAAGTAAAACAAAAACATATTATATATCATATATAAAAATAGTGACATCTTAATGGCCACCTTTGGAGGTGTTATATGAGTGTTGAACAATCATCGTTTCGTGAGGCAGAAATTCGCCATCCACAGAAACCTTATGTTCTTTAACCATTTGATGTAGTTGTGTGGAAGTGTAGCTCAAATAAATCTTATAACAACATCCTAGTATATTTAAGATACTGGTGTTGTTACAAAAGAAGTAAATAAAAAGAGTTTAGGGGGTTGGAGAAGCAAAATAAAACAAAAGAACATGAGAGAATGAATTACCTTAAAAAGTGTAACTCCTTTTGAGTTGAGCCTAAAGGCTTCCTTTGAAAGGATTCTGCCCAAAGGGAATCCTCTAGGATGAGTAGAGGGATGTGGAGAGAGCAAATGGGCAGGGTTTGGCCGAGCCAATGGCTTGAATAGTGTGTGAAATGAGGTAGAGGTGGGGGCCTTTTATAAGAGGAGAGGAGGGGCACTTTTGGAAAGTAAAGGAACATTACATTATTTGAAAATGTGTTTCGGTTTTAAAAGGTCCCACATTGATAGAATTCGTGGATAAGGTGATAAGGCATCTAAATCCACTCATCCAATTGGTTTTGGCCATGTGTAGTTCATAGATTTTATATTATCTTTCCATTTTATTTAAATCGTCAAATAATGATGTCATCGCTGCATCATTATTATGTCATAAATAATTAAATTTATTTAAGGTCTAAAAATTATAAAAAAAATACTATGATATAGGAAATCTTTTTATCTTTCCAATGACTATTTATAATCAAAATTTGGACTTGTGTAACCCTACTTAAAAATTGTTTTAGTAAAACACTTTATGTTAGTGTCATTTTCACTTTAACATTAAATAAAAAGTAATTTATGTTATTTCCCAACAAAAGTGGATCCATGGGGTCCCCAAGTTAGGCCATGGCTTGTCTTGGTCGGCCATGACACAACCAATGAGGTTGGGACATGTGTCTAGGTCATTTAATATTATTAAAGTATTATTTATACCTTAAACTACCCTAATTACCACTAATCGCGATTAAGAACTTAATAAGTTACTATTCACCAAAAAATTATTTTTATCCCATTGAACCACATTTTACTTCTTAATGACAACCATGTATGTCGGATTTTTGAAAATCAAATCACAGAAGTGGTAATATTTCATTTAAACGAAAAATCAGTTATTTAACAACCACTTAGTGGTTTCACTATTCATCAAAAATTGAAGTTTTTCAGAATAAGGCCAAAATTTCACCCTAAGCTATAATTGATATTCCGAATTGAAAAATGATGTCTATTTTACAAAATTCCAAACATATAAGTTGCATTAATTAATTTTATAATTAATTCCCGCTGTTACGACAAATAGCGTGTTTTCAAGAAACAATTTATATCAAAAGATTGGCAATTGTTTATGTCCAATTTCAATGTTAAATTAATTCTAATGACCACCATTGGATAAAATGGTAAAAATATATTCCAATTATAATTTAAAACCACTAAATAGTATAATTTATCACTATTAATTATTTTTATTAAAAAAGTTGTTTTTAAGTATTTTTCACTATTCATAAAAATTTGGAAGTTCTCAGAAAATTACAAAAAATTCAACATAGGCTAATTTCAATATTAGGAATACAAAAATGAAGTCCATTTTGAAATATAAGATTTCTATAATTTTAAAAAGTGGTTATTACTATTCATAACGGCTACTTTGATTAGTCACGGTGTTTTAGAACTCGAACTTGCGTACAATGCAAGCTATTGCATTATTGAAAGAGAGGCGTATCGTGGAAGCTCGGGGTGTTACATTCTCCCCTCCTTCAATAAATTGCGTCCTCGCAATTTGATATTTTTCTTTGAAAATAAAATGTTGAAAAGAGAAAATACCTTTGTGGAAAACCCACATCGGAAATAAGGTTAATAAAATTTAGCCTTAATAAGAGGGAAATGAAAATAAGAAAGTCACCACCAAATTATGATCTCGATAAGGAGAACATTGGTGGCAATTAGAGACATATATTTGGAGGAAAAACGTAAATATTTGTAGGGAGTGATTGAGGTCATCAATCACAATCAACTGTCAAATTGAGGGCCTCAAAGCCTTCAATCTATGTTGATTTAAAATATCATCAGTTCAACAAGACATATTGTATTAGGATAACACATTTTTTTTAATATACCTTTACTAAAGTTTAAGAATTAATTTATTCATCGAATAAGAGATAGGTATATATATATTTATGCTTGACAATTAGAGTTTCAACCTCCAATAGAACTCAAAAATATTATACTTATCCTAATTGTATAAGGTTCCAAATGTTAACACATACCATTTAGATTAGTGAAATTATTTTGTAATAGCCAGGGACTTCCTGTAGGCTAGTGGTAGGAAATAAAGGCTTGTCGCACTATGGTTGTGGGTTCGATTCCTGCAGTTTTGTCCGACGCGACGGGTTATGCCCCACCCTGCAGGTTGTCCTTTTTCTAAAAATATAGTATTATAGTACTCCAAAAATAATCTTCATAAATTTTTTAACCTTAAACCATACTATCCAAAAATCAACTTAATCCACTCCAACCTTTATAGTTATCCAAAATACCTCTGTCCAGACTTTCTCTAAAAGGTCTCTTAATTCCAAAATCAATTTATCCGATTCCCCAAACAAGGTAAAGTTTCTCTTATTGTCACATACTAAAAATATGATTACCTTAATCATATTAAAACCTTACTGAAATCAAAAAGTACTGCAGTACAATCCTTATATAGATCACATTATTCTAATAACCAGAATATAATCCATGAGTCCAAAAGCACTAATACATTAGTTATTCTGCTTCAACTGTAGTAATAGCATAAGATTGTCCTTGATCCCTTGGCCTTTTCTGAGGTAAGTTTCCTTGACGCTTAGAACATTCATTTGCATAATGACCCATTTCTCTACAATTGTAGCATTCAACTTTGACAGCCTCTTTCCTTCCCTTGCAATCACGTGCCTGGTGACCTTTTTCTCCACATTTATAACAGACTCCCATTCCTTTTAGGCAAGTACCAGGGTGATTCTTCCCACAATTATCACATAATGGAAAATCCTTCTTTCCCTTTTTCCCTTTATCTGTCTCTTGTTCCACCGTTCTCTTCTTCTCTTGCTTTACTTTGTTGTCATAAGACTTAGAGAATTCCTTTTCTGTCTTGATAGCACACGAGACAATATCTTCGTATGATGAGAAGGATTGTGATACCAAAGCTCGACGGAGAAATGGTTTTAACCCATCAAAGAAACGATCAATCTTACTCCTTGGGTTACGTATGTAATCTGCAGCATACCTTGCTAACCTTGTAAAGTTAGCCTCATACTTTGCGACATTCTCATCCTCCTTCTGCCTCAGACTCAGAAATTGCCTTTCCATATCTGCTCGATGGTCACGAGGAAAGTATTTTTCTAAGAAAAGCCCTTTGAACTCCCTCCATTCCATATTCGATATGTCATCATCTTCCTTTGTGTTTTGAATCAGCGACCACCACTGATCGGCATCTCCAGAGAGGCGGTAAACTGCCATGACAACCTTCTCCCTTTCACTACTCCCCAAGGCATGGAATATTTTCTCTAAGGAATTTATCCATTGCTCAGCTACTATAGGATTTGTACTCCCATTAAAGGTTGGTGGTTGTTGCCTCATGAAACGGTCTAGCATTGATCCTCCACGTTGCAGATCAGGGTGCTCCATACGAGTAAGGTTGTTATTCATAACCTGCGTGAGTTGTCCCAGTATGGTAATAAGTTGATCAGCACCAGTTGTATCTCCAGGTCCACAATAATTATCTTGAGCCGGAGGGCAATCCCTACACGGAGTTCGTGCATTGATACAGTTTCCATTCCTTCTACTAGGCGCCATTTCTAAACAATGGCATAAACTAGATTAGTTTATGAATCAAAATACATAATTCCATACTTGTAAAATACTTAACATAAATTGAACTATTTATGGATATAATCCATAATCATAAAAAGAAATGTTTTCTTTGAGAAAGTATATACTCATAACCCTTCATAGTGGTTTGTAAATAAAATGAGAATTATCCTAAGCATATCCCCCAGGAGTGTCGTAACCAAGAGTGCAGCAAGGCCCGTTGTCGTGCACCAGTTCCCGTTCGAGTCTAGCTCAAAGCGGTGTTTTCGGGTTTTACCCCTAGGAACATCTGTGCCAGAGCCGCCTCTACCTGCTCGTATCCAGACAGGGATGTATTGCTCGGAAAACTCACAAAATCTCTTACAATAACAAAATTCTAGGAAACTCTTCTATACTAATCCTCAAAGTTTATCCTTGGGCTATGTGCTCTAATCAGAGTTTATCTAAATCTAGCTTCCAAGGTTAGTACTAAACTGCCTCTGATACCAACTGTAACGCCCCGACCCCAGCTACCCAGAGTCGGTGCATTACTTCGTAACATTGGCATGATCACAAAAGATCAAGTCTCGAAAGACCGATTAGTTTAGTAGCCTTGGAAACACTAGATACATTCGTAAACGTTACATTACATCATAAAGTGAAAAACTACAATAACAAAGTCTCCATAGTCCACGCTCATATCCTCTTCTGACTATCCCTGCAGGTCATTCATAAAATACTTCTTCACATCCTGGAAAATATTAAAACATTGAAAGGGGTGAGCTCAGATGCTCAGTAAGGATAACAATAATGCGGAAGCTTTCATAAATAAACATTAACATTTAAGGCAATGTATAACTAAAACAAAAGCCTCTTAAACATGAACTTCAACATAATATGGCAAAAGTAAAATGAGATAATGCCATTTACTTCTTCACATGGATATTCTACTGGTCGAATAATCACATGTAATATCAATAACCACTTTCATAATGAGGGAATGTATAATGCCAGACATTCTGAAACACTTTGTCAAGGCCTCGGCCAAGACGTCTAAAATGATTAAGGCCTCGGCCAAAACCATAAATCAAATTGGGAAAGGGCCTCGGCCAATTCCACGTCTAGTTGTCTCATGAGACCTACCGATGCAATTTTTATAGAAGATACTTACGTTTGAAATTGCTCAAATATACTCCAGTGTTCTTTTTTTTGAAAACATTAAGCAAGCTTCTGAAAACAAAATAACTAATTTTGAGACTACTCGACTAATTGCAGGCCATGATGGGTCCACGCCCAATCCCTTCCTGTCTACCACACTCGAGAGTCAGGTTTTCTAACAACATTTTTAAGCTTGCGTTAAATATGTATACATTTTCACTGGATTTTCATACATTTGAGAGAAATATCTCTCATTTTTGAAATCATTTAAAAATCACATAATTATAAAAGAAAACCTTTTGAATAAACGTAAAATTCAAAGGGGTTTATACACCGTATAAAATAAATTTGAGTATAAAACAAAATATGCCTCAATGAATGGAGATTGAAAAGAAATCCCTTAAAAGATAATTTTTAAATAAAATATATCAATTATGTGTATTAACTATATGTAAACATAAAGAAAGTATAAATACAAGATAGGACATAATATTATCATGACATAATTTGAAAGTAGGAGATTAACCCAAAGAATGGAAGTTGGGTTAAGAAGTTCCCTTACCTTGTGTCCGACTTGACTCAACCGTTCTTTAACCTCCTGAATAATAAACTAGAGTTAATATCTACCTTATTAAGAACCATTTTCAATTTCATTATCCTTTTTATATCACTTATTACAATGTTATGAACATTATGTAATTATTTAAGTTAATAACGGTCGTTTTGTCGATCTTTGGTACATGAGTCAACAATAAACTTCTTATAATTATAAGTTGTTCATGTGGTGAAATATCCATTATATCCAGAATTATATTAATGATGTAGATATCATATATATCATATATATACAGTATATACATTCATTTATAATATTACGTAACATTTAGAGGTAAGAAATGAAATGCACCGTTCATGGAGACGGTAAGCCGTACGTACGCATGAACGCTACTTTCATTTCAATTTCATATTTAATGGAATGAAATCATAATGATATAAATGTATAATATAATTCCAGTATAATATAGTGTATAATACCATTTACTCCATCCTTTATACATCCCACACATGGCATTAACGATTCAAATCACTTTGAGGGGGCGGTAGTCCGCACTTCCTAAAATGAAATTATCGCGTTTTACCCATAATGGAAATCATAAAGTATGCCATAAATGAGAAATACAGAAGCATAAGTAAAACAAAAACATATTATATATCATATATAAAAATAGTGACATCTTAATGGCCACCTTTGGAGGTGTTATATGAGTGTTGAACAATCATCGTTTCGTGAGGCAGAAATTCGCCATCCACAGAAACCTTATGTTCTTTAACCATTTGATGTAGTTGTGTGGAAGTGTAGCTCAAATAAATCTTATAACAACATCCTAGTATATTTAAGATACTGGTGTTGTTACAAAAGAAGTAAATAAAAAGAGTTTAGGGGGTTGGAGAAGCAAAATAAAACAAAAGAACATGAGAGAATGAATTACCTTAAAAAGTGTAACTCCTTTTGAGTTGAGCCTAAAGGCTTCCTTTGAAAGGATTCTGCCCAAAGGGAATCCTCTAGGATGAGGAGAGGGATGTGGAGAGAGCAAATGGGCAGGGGTTGGCCGAGCCAATGGCTTGAAGAGTGTGTGAAATGAGGTAGAGGTGGGGGCCTTTTATAAGAGGAGAGGAGGGGCACTTTTGGAAAGTAAAGGAACATTACATTATTTGAAAATGTGTTTCGGTTTTAAAAGGTCCCACATTGATAGAATTCGTGGATAAGGTGATAAGGCATCGAAATACACTCATCCAATTGGTTTTGGCCATGTGTAGTTCATAGATTTTATATTATCTTTCCATTTTATTTAAATCGTCAAATAATGATGTCATCGCTGCATCATTATTATGTCATAAATAATTAAATTTATTTAAGGTCTAAAAATTATAAAAAAAATACTATGATATAGGAAATCTTTTTATCTTTCCAATGACTATTTATAATCAAAATTTGGACTTGTGTAACCCTACTTAAAAATTGTTTTAGTAAAACACTTTATGTTAGTGTCATTTTCACTTTAACATTAAATAAAAAGTAATTTATGTTATTTCCCAACAAAAGTGGATCCATGGGGTCCCCAAGTTAGGCCATGGCTTGTCTTGGTCGGCCATGACACAACCAATGAGGTTGGGACATGTGTCTAGGTCATTTAATATTATTAAAGTATTATTTATACCTTAAACTACCCTAATTACCACTAATCGCGATTAAGAACTTAATAAGTTACTATTCACCAAAAAATTATTTTTATCCCATTGAACCACATTTTACTTCTTAATGACAACCATGTATGTCGGATTTTTGAAAATCAAATCACAGAAGTGGTAATATTTCATTTAAACGAAAAATCAGTTATTTAACAACCACTTAGTGGTTTCACTATTCATCAAAAATTGAAGTTTTTCAGAATAAGGCCAAAATTTCACCCTAAGCTATAATTGATATTCCGAATTGAAAAATGATGTCTATTTTACAAAATTCCAAACATATAAGTTGCATTAATTAATTTTATAATTAATTCCCGCTGTTACGACAAATAGCGTGTTTTCAAGAAACAATTTATATCAAAAGATTGGCAATTGTTTATGTCCAATTTCAATGTTAAATTAATTCTAATGACCACCATTGGATAAAATGGTAAAAATATATTCCAATTATAATTTAAAACCACTAAATAGTATAATTTATCACTATTAATTATTTTTATTAAAAAAGTTGTTTTTAAGTATTTTTCACTATTCATAAAAATTTGGAAGTTCTCAGAAAATTACAAAAAATTCAACATAGGCTAATTTCAATATTAGGAATACAAAAATGAAGTCCATTTTGAAATATAAGATTTCTATAATTTTAAAAAGTGGTTATTACTATTCATAACGGCTACTTTGATTAGTCACGGTGTTTTAGAACTCGAACTTGCGTACAATGCAAGCTATTGCATTATTGAAAGAGAGGCGTATCGTGGAAGCTCGGGGTGTTACACCTACTCTTCCTTCTCTGAATCAGATATTGATGAGCTGCTGGAGTCTTCAGAAACACTCCAAGTAGCCTTCATAACTCTTTTTTTCTTTTTCTCATAATCAGCATTCTTCTGATATTTCTTTTCTGTCTTGCTCTTCTCTCATTTAAATTGAGGAAAATCAGGTTTAATATGACCCATTTTTTTCATTAATAACATCTTACTTACCTTGAGTATTTCTCACCCTTTCTAAGGTTATTCTTAATCCTTTCTTATTCCTATAAAATTTACTAAATTTTCTAGCTAATTGAGCTACCTCAATTTCTGAATCAGATGAGTCTGAATTTCATTCTTCTTGTTTCATTTTTTTATTATATTGTTGGGATGTAACTTTTAAATTAGTGTTATCCTTTTTTACTAGGACTTTGTGATCTTCAACTTCATCTTTCATTTCATCTTCATACATCATTAAAGTTCCAATCAATTCTCTCAATGTCAAATTCTTGATAGGTGCTGATTGGAAAATTGTAACAGAAATTCCATTCCACTTCGTAGGTAGAACTCTTAGAATTTTCAAATCTTGATTAGTTTGCTTGATAGGCTCACCTAAAGATGTTATATTATTAATAATTTATGTCATCCTTCCATTCATTTGTGTGATGCTCTCTCCATAAAAAATTATGAAAGTATCAAACTTTAATTTCACTATATGATATCTCATTTGTCTAACATTGTCAGTACCTTCATAGGCTACTGGAATTTTCTACCACATTTCATAGGTTTTTGGGCATTGTGATACTTGGTTGAATACATCTGGTCTAAGACCACAAATAATAGCATCTATTGCTTTTGAATTCATATCATACTCAGCATGTGTACTAGTAGACCAAGTTTCAGGTTTTCAAGAATTGTATAAGGAGTAACAATCTTTGAGTATACTCTAAATCCAATATTTTTTAAGTATATTATCATTTGTGACTTCCATCATCCATAATTCTCACCATTGAAATATAGATCACAAACCATTGAAATTATTTCCTTCAAACTCTCCATTACCATCACTAATATAGATCTTATGCCTTTAGCTTATTATAGCTCTATTGAAAAGATCAACCTTTGATATTAAATGTTAGGTCAAAATGGATATAGTGATGAAACATGAGGGGTGAATTGTGTCCTTTTCAAAATTTTATGATTCTGTTGATTCACACAAATAGAAGATAATAACTTAAATAATTTTTGTAATATAGTATATGTAGCGGTTATGAACAGAGAACAAAGAACAACAATTTATAGTGGTTTGGGGCACAAAGATCCCCTAGTCCACTCCACCAATTACCCTCTCTGCAGGCATGGTAAATTTCACTAGTAAGGTCTTCGTATCATAAGAACAATCAACAATTGAGTGTAGGAAGTTTTCACCCTTACAAACAAAGGATTACAAAATAGTGCCTTCTGATTCATTTATAGGGAACCAATAAAACCACAACTTAGTGTGAGAAGCTGACACTCCACCACGATTGAATATGAGTAGCCAAAACTCAAGATAGATAAGATGTAGTTTGTTGAGAAACAGATATAGCTCACAGTTGTAGCAACACACAACTGATAAAAGAAGGATCTTTGAATTCAGAAGAAAATAAACTTCAAAATATATGTGAAGAGATCTGGTTTCACAAGAGATATTCTATTTTAAGAATAGAAAAAAAATAAAGCAACGTGTTTCCATATTTGAACATGTATATCTTCAAAATGTAGTCCTTGTTTATGAGATTCTTGATCGTTGTAGAACTGTAAACAATTTTCACAAGAAAACTTGAAGAATAACAACTACCAACATAGACAATATATATATATATATATATAACATCTGATGCAGAATAGATATATATAACGAAATATCTTGCAGTAATTTTTTTAGATCTGAAAAAGACACCTGATAAATCGAGTGAATTCAAATTCAAAAATACAACTTAGAGTAGTTGTAACTTCCCTTAAGAATATGAGAGGAAATCTCCGCTATAAATAGATATTTAAATCATTTAATAATATATTATATTTAGTCGAAATCTATCTTTAAATCGCCCTTATATTCCGTAAATACTATTGTAAAATGGTCTGATAAAGACGTAAATTTCAAATCTCCAACATGGAAAAGTCAAATGTAAGGTTCCTTCACAAAATGAAAAAATAACAAATGTAGGGTTTAACTTCATAACATAGGATTGATGATCTATAAATTTATCCATGTCAGCATATATCTCTGAACATAACACTGATTATCCATATGTTCACTTTTCCCAAATGTATGGTTGACAATGTAAGGTTGATTACAAAAGTAAGGTTAATGATCCATATGTTTGTACAGTTCCATACTTATGTATGGTTCTTTAAGCATACTTTTTATTTTTGAAAAAACATAAGGTTCTTATCCAAACGTAATGTTCCTTAACCATACATTTCTTCAAATTTAAGTTTGATTAACTATACTCACTGATCCTTCAACATAAACATAAGGTTTGTTCCATACGTTACTTTCTTCGGCATATTTAATGAATAGTATTTCTAGTAAACAGCAAATGGTGAACAGTGTTTCTAGAATATGCTTAAGAGTGTTCCAAACACTTTAAAAAATATTTCTCACAAATAAATAGTTGAATATTATTTCAAGATAAGAATTATAATGAATATAGATTTTATGAAATACACTCAAAATAAAATCATTAGTAAAACAAACAAGGGCATTTGTGAGCATCAAGATCAATAATATTTATAGAGTATTGTTGAGACAGTACATGATCAACAATATTTGTGTCAAGTACATGAGTAAAACACTATTTCATCCATAAAGACCACCACAAATAAATCCATATATGAGTGCAAATCCTGATTCATCAGATCCATGAATATTGTTTGTGTGTTCGGAAGACTGAACAACCTGAACAAATACTCATTCAAGACATATATACTATGGAATTCTTTACATGGTATGTTCAATGGTATAACTCGAACATGATGGTATCCTAAACACAAATTGATATTGATGAAATTTATTTCTATTATGAGATGCTCAAAGGGGTCATATATGTGGTATTGGATACAAGTAATTAGCCATAAACTATTTCAATTGATGATAATACATGAAAAGCCTGAGGATACCATATGTCTTTTTGGTGAAAATTACTAGTGACACCCAGGGGGAGTACTAGGCTGTATAAAATCATTAGCTTCCAAGTCCTAGAGCTACCTATTAATCTCTTGAAACTCAGTAGCTACCATTATATATGGAGGAATGTATATTATTTAGTCTCTTGGAACTAGCTCAATAGTAAATTGTACCTCTCACTTAGGAGGTAGTCCAGAAAATTCATTAGGGGAGATGTCCCGAAAAGTATCTAATAATGGAGTGAAATCCTCTATATGCATTCATTGGTCATCCATGTAAAGGCTATCAATATGGGATATCCCTCCACTCATCCCACGATTCTCGGGTCTAGCTCTACTTTCTTGGACATTCTATTCAACCTTTTGAATGAAACTATCGATCTATAGTGATGTGAATGACACCCTATGATGATAGAAATCAACAAAATCTTGATAGGGAACCAACCATTCTATCCTAGGAATTATGTCAAAACCTTTCATCTCAAGGATTAAGGGGTTCCATAAAAAATGATACTTTCCTCTCTCAAGAGGTCACTCCTTTCCCTAATGTACACTCTCTGATCGAATTCCCAACATAGTATTGAGTTTCCTCACACCAAAAAAATAATCTATCTCAAGGACAAGAATATCTATAGTCACTATAGATATAAAATATTGAGAATCACAAATATCAAATATTATAGAAACTAGAGTAAATGATACTAAGACTGTACCTCAAACAGTAAATGGAAAAATACTCTTCTCCTCAAGGATTGACAAAATAGCATATATCTGGCCTAATCCGAAACCCTAAGATATTTCCCAACTACCCTAGATAGGATCCCTCTACTGGTTTTGTAAATTTGGTGTCTGAATCACTCGACCATGACCACCTCCTCGGCCTACACATCTGGTAGAGCTTCAACTTAGTGTCTGATGTAGAGATACTGATCTCTCTCCTAAAGTTAGAGTTGGTGTGGATCCTCTTCCACTAGACATAGGTGGAAAGATCCTACATAATATATAGATGTACTTTATACTACCTAAATCCCTACACTCAACCGGGTCACTATCACATTGGGGTTTCATATGGCCTTTCTTACCACATTGATGAAAGACCGTGTAGCTACCTGGGCACACACTCTGACTACTGCTTCTTCTTAAAGAAATGTCTAATTGATTCTTCCTACTACCAGTATAAGTAGTTCTAGGTCTAGGATCTCAACTTCTCTGGCTCACATTCCCAATCTATCTCATATTATTCTCAGTAATCAGGGCCTGATTTACTATCTTAGTGACGGTAGTCAAATGAAACATGTTCACCTATGATCAGATGTCATGCCTAAGACCATCTACAAATTTCCTATCCCAAGATAAGTCATAAATAAAAAGGATCTGTGTGAAACATTGGAGCTATGTGAAATGAGTGGAGTATTCCATAATTGATAAATCACACTACTCTATGTGCATAAATTCTTTAGCTCTGTTATAACTCAGTGTGTCGGGGAAGAAATAACCATAGAATTTTGTCTAGAAATCTATCCAAACCATATACCAATGAATATATACTTGGACAATAATGTCCCACCACTACTTGGAAGAATATCATAGCATATACATAGAGATATTCAATCTCCTATCATGAGATGTCTAATGTTTCTTAAAGAGAGACAACATGTCCTCTACGAATGATGTCCCAGCATGTGGACCGCTATCCCTCAAAAACATGGGTGGATGATACTATATAAATTCCTAAATCAATTTTTATATTATAGGGGTTAGGTTATGGGGATCCTTTCATGGTCTTCATGAGCCGTAATAATCCCTCTCGAAACTAGGTTCCAGTACCCCGGTCAGGTATAATGGAGGGTTCCATAAGTGGAAATACTATAGGTAATACTAGTGGCTCAGGGACCACAACCTTCGAAGTTTGGTCATAGCCATCTTCTAGACACATGACTCAAGGTTTTTTTGGTCGAACAACTCTAAAAATTCTAAGAACATCTCTATTAATAGGTTTGATAACTATTTAAATCACATAAATAAGAATAGGACATGTACAATATTTACTATATAAGATCTTAACCCCTATTACTACTCCTACGACTAGGTCTGGATGGTATATAAGACCATAAGGAATCACCAGAGACACTGCATACCACCCACTACTTAGGTCAGGTTAGGGTCATGTTCTCTATTTCATGTTAGGGGTATTGTTATACAATGTTCCAATTTTAATTTATATAAGAAATAACCCTTTAAGTTATAATTAGAATCACTATTTAATGGTAACCATTTCATTTAATCTTTAATTATCCCAGTTCATACTCATTTATGTATATAAAATGGTCTAGATAGATGATTTAGCATTCTAAATTCATAGAGTACTTACTTTATAAATTTCAATTAGAACCTCACATTACTGCAACCATACTTTTATATTTGGCATCAGATTACAAGAACTCATATATGACGGTTTGATTATATGGGTTACCTTTCCCAATTTATAAAGGTCCATGCACTTTATAAATTGTTATTGGCACCCATTTAATCAGAACCATTAATGAATACATTTTAATAACCAATATTATATCATAACTATAACCATGCATGCTATCAAAAATTAACAATACCCAAAAACATGGCAATAATCACACAAGAATGTTGAATCTTTACTTAATCAAACTATATATATAAACATGGAACATAATCGAGAAGTCAAGAAATGAAATCTACATGGCATGGAATATGCATAACATTCATATCTTCATATACCTATAATGATGTAAGATTCAAATATCTCCATACCATACCAGGATAGGGGTAAAAATGAATCCATATCAATGATAATAAACACCACATATCATGTGTGTCACCAAATGATGAAATCAATGCAACTATAATAGGCATAATCTAGAACAACAATTCCCTTCCCATGTAATTTTCCTTTTTCCTGTATGTTGGTTAGATAATCCCAAGAACATACTAATTTCTAAATTCCAACACATTCCTAGTCTCTTGCCTAATAACCCAAACAGTAAGATAAAAGGAAAACAAGAAGATATGACACCACTCTATGACAACCTAACCTATCTCACTTGATAATAGCAGCTGAACTGGTGGCCACATGTCCTCAATAATGTCTCCCCAGATTCTAGAGAATGCTTAAAATAAGTGAGGGTCTGTAAGTGTATGGTGGGGAAAATATTCCCTCATGATTAGAGTGTTTCGCAATAGTTATATAATATTAATAACCAGTGAAAATATAATGAATAAACAATAGTTTAATAAGTGAACATCTAGATAAGATAAATAGATAGAACAGTAATAACTATTACTCTATACAAAATTATGTCAATGTCATGATGTTATACAAAGGGAACAATCATACATGGAAACAAGAACATATAAAATACAAGTACATCAAAAATACTAAAAATACCAAAACTATAACTAATATTATGATAGGCCTAAGCTGGTTCATGTGCTCTAAGCTCGCATGCTATAAGAAAATCAAGTATCAATTATTGAGTTCTTTCACTTTTTCCTACCTGCATCCATAAATTCTGGTTGGGTGCCAAATGGAGGCCTTAATAGGGTGTGAGATATACTTTGTAGGCCACCACCAATGTTGTCTATAAAAAATTTAGTCTATTCATATAAGCCAATGTAGTGTGTAGGTATAATAGTAATAAAGGTTATAAATGAAAATTGATGAAATTAATTCTAAAATAACATGCTATAACAAGTAGTCTAGAAATGATGAATAACTTTTTAATAGAGAAAAGTGCCATCTTCAGCCTATGCCAACATGTAAAGTGTCTAGCAATTATGACACATTCTAAATAGTCATTTAACAAACCAACATGGGCCAGGAACCAGGGTTATTATCCAAGGAATCCTCTTCGAGTCCATGAAACTCATTCGTAGAAAACTTGATTTAATATAGACCTATATGGTCCAAGACCCAAGGCTAATGGACAAAGGATTCCTATTGGAGTCCACAAATATCATGCATAGAAAACATGGTAAAGACTTGATTAGAGCCCAGGGATAATGTCCAACCAATTAATTTAGATCCCAGGTAACATTCCAAGGCTTCCATGATATATAATAGTTAAGTGGGTCATTAGTTCCATACCATATCACCCATTATCTAAGTGATCTATGTAATGATTCAAGGGGGCAGGTTACTTTCCATGCACTTTATCCATTAAATTTATCATAATCATTTCATTAATCATTTCATGTATAAGTGAAAAGGGAGAAGGATATATTAGTGTTTATGTATTTGATCAATTATATTCAATGAATTATGAAAGGTTTCAAGGGAACCTGTTAGTTTCTATTGCCTTTTTCAAATGAATTTATCATATTCAATTATTTAATAAATTTATATAATTATTCATAATCTAACTGATTGTAAAATTCATTCCAGAACTCCCATTTATTCCATTTCATTGCTCATGTCATTTATAAACAACAAGGTGATAAAGAATTTACTCAAACTTAAACAATTAATTTAATTTAAATACAAATCCCTTTTAATAAATGGTGATCTTAACTCACCCCATGGGTGGTGTAAACGTGATCAATAAAATGAACTCAACTAAAGGGTTTTTTGGGTTGAGTTTGAAAACCTATAACCATTCATATGGGTGTAATAACATTTTTAAATTATAGTTTAAACATCTAATTTAATATTTTATTAATTTAAGGAGAAATGATCTAAATGTACAAAATGTGGAACAATGGTGTAATATATAAAACACTAAGACTTTTAGGGAAAGGTATAAACCACCTAACTAATCCTGGTATTACTCACCTCATCTATTTTCAGGATTTAATTCAAGATTGAACATTATAAATAGAAGAAATAGATGAAATCACTAAAAATTGGGCAAAAGAGATGTCATGGATTTAACATTCCATATAGAAAAATAAATGAAGAAAGGAAGGTAAGAAATTAAAGAGCTTACTGATACACTTACAATGTGATTAAGTATGTCTTGATTGGAGTAAAATTAAAGGAGAGGATTTAAAGTCTGGTTGGATTCCATGGAGGGGCTCCAATGGAGGAGGTATGTCATGCATGGATAGGAAATAAATTGAGGGTTTAAAGTTATAAATACTTAAGGGGGAAAATCATAACTTTTATATTCTTTAAAGGGGTGCATAGTTTGGATGCATAGCTTTCTAAACCATGTGCTAAATGTGTTCCAACACTATCAAAGGAGACCACCCACTTGTATAGTTTGGTTCACAGTTAGAAAAATTATGCGCTAACATTGTGTTTCATCTTTAATAAAGATATGAAGTTTTTTTCACGAGCTTGCAGTCTACCTTGTACGGTTTTTCAAACCACAGATTTCATCTTATAGGGTTTCATAGCTGATCTATACGGTTAGTCCTAACTGTGTTTCTATACATGTTTCTCAAAAAATTGGAGCTCCAAGCTATGAATGAGCCCAATATTATCCCAAACCATTCCTTAAAACATTAATCACTTCCATTATAGGAAAAAAATTACTAAAATTTAAAGGATTCATACCTCATTATAAAATCTAGGATCTTAAAAAATCACAATGTAATAACTCTATATAATAGACATACAATTCAAATCAGACTAAAGTCTCACATGAAGTCCACAAAGTATGATAAATCCCCTATAATCCATGTTATGTAAAAAAGTAAACAAATATGGATTTAATGATCAAATAGAGGGGTCCCGTGTGAGTAAAACCTAATAAGAAAATCTATAAATAGATATTGAAAATCTAGGCCACACATTCACTAAGGAATCCATGAACTCCACCCATTATTCAAACTCCATTGTGGTCTATCCCCAAATCCACTCATGAATAATCCATCTACAAACATCCAACAAATAAAAAGGTACCACAAATATAGAATATAAATCTATAATCCCACCTTAGTATCCACAAAGGGCATGAAAAAATACATACTCAGTAGGGAACTGACAATGTGAATTAACTTAGTAGTGAATAACCAGGTGTATGCATGATCATAACTACACATTTATATACATATAAAAATCTATTTAATGTAAATAAAAAAACATAACATGGGAAAATAATTATTCAATCATGAGATAAATATAATAAAAAATACCAAACAACTCCCTATATCAGGAGGATTCAAACATGTCATACTTGATCCAAACCTTGAATCAGAATTTATGATGGGTGGGCCTAGTAAATCTTACACCCATTCTCACTAAATGAGAATAAATTGGTATAGAAAAAAATAAAAGTTATATATAGGGTATAAGGTTTTGTATATATTTAGGTTAGGGAAATATTATAGCCCATCCCTTAGGTAATGATAAAGGGTTATAAAATAGTTTGGGAACTCTGAGCCCAATAATAATGTCCACCTATCTGTCATACCAAGGGGTACCTAGGCACCTGTTATCCCAAAACTTATTACCCATTTCTTACAGTGTTTCTGACCAAGTGATAATAATTACACATTAGAAAGTTATCAATCAAAGATACATGTTCATAATAAATTCTATCAAGATGCTGTAGAATCCTAAAATATAGTCAGCCATAGTCATGTAGGATTGGTAAATCAAGACATCCTAGGATCGTAATTGTTAATATGACTGACAAGGTTTTCTTTTCTACAATTTATATCAAATCAACACGACATACTTCCAAGTTTCACATTAACATGGAATAAATAATTACCATTAGAATAATACAATATCATGGATTCAAAGCAAGTATACTAGTTAAAAGTGAAGCATGAATTTAAGAACTAATAATAATAATGGGGTTGAAAATATCAATCATAAACCATGGTATAATTGATATTTTATGTCTTATCAACTCAACATCAAAGAAGGGAATAGGTATAATAATGTATTCGTAAGTGCACAATGGGGATACACCATGTAAGTGGGGTTATGGAAATGGTAATAACCCATGCCTACTCAGGATAACCCTAAATAGAGGTAGAACATGGTACAATATTTGACTTAATACATTTTTCAAAAGAAGTTTTTTTTAAATAATTTTTCTAAATTTAAGATCCCTTATTTTTTAATGTAAACCACTTTTAAGAGAAATTTGAGTTATAATTTAATATTATAAAAATTCAATTTACCAAAAAATAGAGGATTTTTTTTTATAGAAACACGTTTTTAATTTATGAAAACATTCCCATTAACTTTCATTAAATTAATGAAATTATACTCAATTATTCATGAAAATATTTCTTCTTATAAATTGAAAATAGTTTATATTTTTAAATAAATAATTGGTGTTATAACTCCAAAAGACTCATTTAGGAATTTGAATAAACCATATAAATTAGTATTTCTACTTCAAGTAAAAGAATCAATTATTTATTATTTAAAAACCAAAAGATTAATTTAGGTGAAAACAGAGTTTATGAAACTAATAATTCATGATAACTAGGTCATTTCCTACCATATAACTAGCCCAACCACTACCTCACCACTTATATAAATCTTAACCAAGGTTATGCATGAATTGATAACTTATAACTTATAACAAACCTACTCTTTATTACACATTAATACATAATTTATTACATAATATTACACATAATACAACTCGGATGATCAAGAAGTCTAGTGTATTTGGGAATTAGGTACATTAAATAACAACTTAAAATCTTGAATACATCATATTTATTGAAAACTTCCTTAATATGATCATAATATTCCATCGAACTTAAAACTGCATGGGATAACCTGGGGAAATACATAAGAAAGAGGTGAGCTATAAATCCTAGTAAGGGAATAAGAATGGAATAAGGTAATAAATTTTAGAAAATAGGTATATCAAAGGGTAATAAAAGGAAAGTGAATAATGAGGATTGTTATAGCATGATAATCATAACATGGGAAATATGACAACAACTTAAAACACTACATCATAAATATAGGTCAAGGATAAATTCCAAGACATCATGATGGAAAATCCCCATAAAGTAATTAGGTTCAATCCCTATCCCAACATGACTTCTCATGAGACTAAACATTACCCAATACATTGGAGTGCTATATAATTTTAGGTGCACTGGTTACTTTTATTTCATTCTCATGCTTAAGTGTTCAATATAGATTATACAAAATGGTTTCATTCATCATTAATATTTTATTACACTATCAAGGAGTATGGAGTATGTATATGATAGTCCCAAGTCAAATAATTATAAGTGTATAAAGGTGAATACCCTTGATAGGAAATGGGTATGGTATTCACTACACAATTGTTTTGGTAATGAAAATCGCAGTGTAATTTTGGCAGCATAACAACATCACATAAAAATCATAAAATATGATGATAAGAGTGAAATGGGTATTTAATGATTTAGACATAAAATGGTAAGTATTAGGGACATGTAAAGACATATCCCAACAAAATAAATTGTAAATAGAATATATAAGATAACAAAGAAACTGGAATAAAGAATAGAAGGTGAGGATCCCTTACTTAAGTGTGTGACTCCAAATGCTTTGGAGGAGATTCTTGAGAGATTAGAGGAATCTTTGGAGGAATTTAGAGAGGGTAGAGAATAGTAAGGACATTCTCCAAGGATCTTGAGTGAATAGAAATGAGATCTTGGGTGGGTTTATATAGTAAAAGAGTGGGGATTTCTTTATTATTTCACTACAAAATAAATCGCCTTTATCAGCAGTATTTTAGCGGTGGTTTTGTAAACCGCCGCTAAACCTTTTTTTTAAAGGGTTTAGCGGTAGTTTATTAAAAACCACCACTAAACCCCCCATTTTTTTTACAGCGGTTATGCCCCCCCCCACTCGACCCTGACCCCCCTTCTCCCCCCGACCCCTATGACGTCATCTTCTCCCCCCAACCCGAACCCTAGATCGGCTCCCCACCCGTGCTGCTGGTGACCTCGCTGCCCATAAGCACACCCCACCACCCATCAGTGCACCTTGCCGCATGTCTCCACCGACCCACCGAATCCCTAGCTCGCTTCCCAGGTATGGTTTCAAAAGTTCCAATTATACATGAAAAGAATTTTAAAATTATTTTAACAATTTCATATCATACTCATCACCAACACTCATCAAACAAGACAAATGTGTTGATTCAAGAAAAGAATAATTAGGATTGTGAATTGGATTTAACCCATGATTTTAATTTAATATTTGATGTTTTAGTATATTAGGGTGTTTATAATGTATAAAATTTTAATATATTTTAGTCATTTTTCCTCCCACTGTAATTTACTTTTAAAATTAAATCCAACCCCTCACATTAAAGATTATTTTATAGGAATAAGTGGATGTTTGTGTGTTCTATTAAAAAACGGGGAGATAAATTTCATTTTATATTTTTTTTATATTTTCTATAATTATGTTTTGATCTATGAGTATAGGAAATGATCAAGAGTTGAGAAAACATTTATATTTTTAGAGAGACAATTTCTAACTTAGAGGGGGTTTTGTAAGGAGTGACACCCAAAAAGAACGTGGAAAACCACACCAATAATGCTTGAGATACCTTATATGGGCACCCAATATGAGAAAGGAAGTGGTAAAATTTCACATCAATGAGTGGTTAACATAGTGCTTCTAGTTGTGTCTCGATAGGCATCCCAATGGTGACTATGCACTTAACTAAAATGGTCATGGACTATATTGAGTGGGAATTCCAAAGAATTGGTGGTGGGCGGTCAATAAAAATAGGTTTAAAAATGAGATGATTTATGTTTGTTAGAAGAAGTATCATTAACTATATGTTTTTACCACTTCTAGTGGATCTAACTTCTAATTTTTCAACTTAGATCAGGTGATCTATAATCATAATTGACCATCTATTACACATTCAAACATTCTCACTTTTCCACCCTATAATATTTGTTTTAACTCTTAATAAATTACACTTGTAATTTTATCCCATCCCAATAGGGATGACCTGGTACATACAAGTATTTTTCTGCATAGAATAGAGGGATTTTTTATTCCACCACTACAAATGATACATTTATTATATAAGGAAATGATAAAACGCATTCTCTATTCCATTACAAATAATTTTAAGTGGAATTATAAGGGTAATTAGTAAACTTAAAACATTCATATATCATAGGATATATGATAATGAAAAATTATATAATCATACACATTTTAGCGTTTTATGATAATAAATGGTTATTATAAACACAATAGCATCACTCATGAACTTGAAAATTGTTTATAACATGATATAAAAATGAGAACATAAAAATCATGTAATATTCTAAATCTTGGGATGTGAAAATAATCATGGATGACTAATATAGTAGTTGATGACCTTAAAATAGTGTGTGAAAAGTATTTTGGACTAGTTGGTTTTGACAAGAGTGTTGTGGAACCCTATGTGATTGTTTGCAAGGTGGGGTGGGGAATCAAGGCTCTTTCTAAATTTATTTTTTCATTACTTTAAATATTTAACCCTCACCATTCATCAAATATTATTCTTGTGCGAGCCATATCATGATTAATCTAGATTTTTTTTGTCATTTACATTGAATTTCAAAAACAAATATGGACCTTAATGCATAGAAAAACATAAGTCTTTATTTACTTGTTTCACATGAACTAGGTTTCATCTAAATGGAACACACATGATGAAGTTTCAATATAAAAAAATTCCCTGTCAAATAATTTTTCTATTAGATATAAATATTTTAGTTGTGGCCACTACATTCCAAGGAACACTTCCTTTATAATTATTTGGTTTTTGATCAATTCTCACCCAAGTGAAACTCCTTTTACTTTATTATACACACACTAATTCAAGGGAAAAATTTGTTTATACAATTTTATTTCTCTTCCATATTAGTATAGAAATCTAAATTTTTGTACTTATTTAATCCTAGGTTTTATGTGGTGTTGATCTCGATGTTTTTGTGCAATTCTTCTTCAAGGCCAGATGATATCATATTCTTGATGAGAACGTCAATTAATTTAACTCCACATAATGAAAACAAAAACAGTATAAAACTCCATTTAAAGAACAATTAAATCAATATAATTATCTTATTATGCTCTATTTTAATCACAATCAACTAGATTAATCATTGTAACTCCATAAACAATAAAAATTTATCCTCAAACACCTCATTATGGAACTTTAAAGTTGGTTGAATCTTACTTCTTTATTTTCAATCTTTTTTTTGTGGTATGTTCTTCCATTTATAGGTTCCCATTGTGGTGCAGATTCATGTGGTTTCAATAATGGTCATTTATGATCAAGATCTTAATTTACCTCCCAATTTTAGAAGATTTTGTAGCATGTTTTTTTTCATTATTTTTTCTAAGTAGTACTTTTCATCCTCAGATAGAAGGTCAGATAGAGATAATGATCCAAATTCTAATGGATGTATTGAAGATGTTTATTATTGATTTTATAGGTTCTTGGGTGAATCATTTCCCTTTGGTTTATTTTTACTATGATAATAACTATTGATTAACCATTGGTAAAACTCCATTTAAAGAATTGTATGAGTGTTCTTACATATCTCTATTGTGTTGGAACAAGGTTAGAGAGTTAATTAATCTTAAACCAAATTTGGTGAAGAGGATGATAAAGAAGGTGTAGTTGTTCTATGAGCAAATAAAATATGCTCAAGACCATCATGTGATGGACCCGGTTATAGAGTTGTTTAAGTGAGATGGGTTTGAACCAGTGAATAGTAATTCATTTATCTTTTTTTGATTTCTTGAAAAATAAACCTAATTTACCTATTAGAGTGAGAAAACTCACTGCTTAACTCACACACACTATGGAAACAAAATAGAAAAAGGCACTTGATATATAAGTATCACCACCCAAATTGATAATTTAACCCTTGGCATGATCCAGAATCACCTAATCCTATATGATCCATTAGAATCACCATGATGGATGCAATGATAAGGGTATATATTTAACTTGTATTATAACATTAACAACAATTTCATCATCCAAAATATCTTATTATTGTATTCACTACCATGCCGAGAGAGTCCACACTAGGACCAAGAGAAACAAAGAAGACAACCCAACCTCTATATTTCATAGAATACATGGATTTTTCATATCCTTGTTATTCCACTTATACCTACCCACCAATGGGTCAAATATACATTGTATACTTACCTATCTACTTAAATAAAGTTCCACTTTAAGGTAAGAGTTTGTTTCCATTTCATATTCCTAACTTCTATTCAATTATTATATGATTTATCAAGCCCTTACCTTAGTGATATCAAATTTATGGCATCATTAGTTTGTCCATCTATTTTGGTGGAGCACGACATACAAAAAACTACAAGGATGGGATCCTTGTTCTCGTCTTCTTTTATAGATCTTTTTAATTTGCATGCTTTGGTTTTCTAGTGGGTGATTTACCATATGTATTTATATAGGAAAACCTTATGTAACATATTTATATATTTTTTCAACTAGTATATATGAATCTATTTCTATATTTATTATTAACTATGTGTTTTAATTTTTTTTAATATTGTGTAGGCACATTGTGATATACATGGATAAAAGATGGATCACATTACCAAGGAACACACCTCATTATGTTAAGGGTTTGAAGGATTTTTTAGATTTTGCAATTTCCAATCGATCTGTTGAAGGGAGAATAATATGTCCATGTCCTAAATGTAAATTTAGAAGATGGTTGAAGGGAGATGATGTTTATGAACATTTAATATTGAACAAATTCGTTGATCAATATTTGTGTTGGATTTGGCATGGAGAATCGAACATTACAGAAAGGTTGAGCACTGATTTGAATCCATAGAATGAGCTCCCAACTTTGTCGACAATGGAAAATGAAATGAAAAAACTCATAAATTATGCATTCAGCACTACAAGACACCACTATCAACATCAAAACATAACAAAAAACCAGATGAGGGTGCTACAAATTGCAAAGTAACAAGTGATGTTTTTTATACTGTAACACAACTAGATCAAGATTGTAACATATCATTGTATCCTAATCTTGATTCGATGGATAAAAATGTAAGAGAAAACTTTACTGAGGAAAATAAGTTTCATGATTTAGTTGATGATGGAAATCTAGAGTTGTATAGTGGATGTTTGAAATATTCAAAGCTTTCTTTTCTGCTGAAGTTGTACCATATCAAATTTCTATGTGGAATTATAAATATGGAAATGTCCATGATATTGGAATTGTTGCGTGATAAATTTCCTGAAGAAAAAAAATCTCGTGTATTTTTATGATATGAAAAAATTTGTTAACAGGCTTGGTCTGAATTATACAAAAATACATGTGTGTCCCAATGATTGTATGATTTATTAGCGAGAGGATTCAAGTAGATAGAATTGAAAAAAAATGTTCTTCTTATAGATGGTAGTCAATGGGTGATGTTGTAAGTCTAAATCAACATACTTTCATGAAGAAGAAGAATAAGAAGAAAGAGAACACACCTACAAAGGTTTTGTGTTACTTTTCTTTAAATCCTTAATTTCAAAGATTATTCATGTCATTGAAAACTGCCAAACACATGAAGTGGCATTCGGTAGATAATAAAAATGATGGGTTAATGAGACATCCATGAGATTCACAATCATGGAATACATTTGATTAATTAAATCTTGATTTCTCAACTGATCCTAGGAATGTTCGATTGGGATTGGCTGCCGATGGATTCAACCCATTTGGGACTTTGAGTACTAGTTATAGAATTTGTCCAGTTGTTTTGATCTTGTACAATCTGCCTCCGTAGATGTGTCTGCAACAAACATATTTTATCATTTCGATGCTTATTCCTAGAAAAAAAATGCCTGGAAATGATATTTATGTATACTTGAATCCTTTGATTGAAGAATTTCAGGAGTTATGGAGCAACTATGTTGAGACATTTGATGCTTCTTCTAAAACAATGTTCAAAATGCATGATGCTTTAATGTGGACCATTAGTGACTTCCCTGGGCTTGGGAATTATCTGGTTGGAAAATTTACATGGGTTTGGCTTGTCCTGTTTGTAACTTTTATTTTTGAGTCCAAATGGATACCTCACAATAGAAAATGGTTCTTCTTGTGTCATTGAAGATTTCTCGATTCATCTCATAGATTTCTGCTGAACAGATCAATATTTAACAGTTTCATTGACCGTAGACCACATCCAAAGTAGTTAACTGGTTCTGAAATATTGAAACTACTTGAAAATGTTGAAATAGAATTTGGGAAGGTTCATCATTTGAATGATAGTGGGAAAAAGGTTTGAAGTGCATCGTCAAGTGAAATCAGAACACAATAATGGAAGAAAAAAAGTATATTTTTCAAACTTCCGTATTGGGAATTTAATTTGTTATGGAATAATCTTGATGTGATTTATATTGAGAAGAATGTATGTGACAATTTTATTTTGACATTGCTTAATGAGAATGGAAAGTCGAATGATCATCTCAATGCTTGCAAAGACTTACAAGTAATGAACATAAACATGATCTCTGGCCAGATGAGGATGAAAAGTATGCTCTGGCAATTTTTGCAATGAAAAATAGGGATAAAGATACATTCCTTCGATCTTTAAATAATGTGAAGGTATCTGATGGGTATTCAAGTAACATCTCGAGGTGTGTTGACTTGAATAATCCTAATTTACATGGATTGAAAAGTTATGATTCACATATTTTGTTACAACAGTTACTACCATTAAAATTGCATACATTATTACCTGAAAAACTCACTGTTGTTGTACTCCAATTCTGTACATTTTTTAGACAACTATGTGAGAAATATCTACATTAATTTCATCTTGACAACCTCCAGGAGAGGTTTGTATTGACTCTTTGTTCAATGGAGATGATCTTTCCTCTGTCATTTTTTACTGTCATGATGCATTTAGTTGTGCATTTGGTTGAGGAAACTAAATTAGGAGGCCCCGTTCATTATCAATGGATGTATCCAATTGAGAGGTACTTTATTTATATGTTTTCAGTTAATTAAACAATTTTTGGCACTTAATTAAATTCATGATTATGTTTATTTTATTTCACAGATATCTTGGGCATTTGAAATCATATGTGAGAAATAAAGCTCAACTAGAAGGCTCTATTGCTGAAGGCTATTTGGCCGAGTAGTGTCTTACATTTTGTTATAGATACTTAGATGATATTGAGATAAGATTTAATCGAGTTGGATATGTTGATGACACATTGAATCAATCTCAAATACATCAGAAATCAAAAATATTTCCTACTATTGGCCAATTAGTTGGGAGGAACTCAAATGTGACACTAACAGAATTGGAATTATTACAGGCATATAGATATGTGCTGCTGAATAGTAAAATTTCAGATCTATTTATTGAAGAGATGATGATACAAACAAAGAGACGAATGAGAGGTTGAACATGAAATGAGAAATATATAATGAAAGATGTTAATAAAGAGCTTGTAGAATGGTTTGCACGACATGTAAGTTCATAAATATTGCAATTAATACAAATATTAGTTTGACACATATATTTTTAAATCTAATAAAGTATATTTCTTTTTTTAGATCATGAATATTGATACTCGAGCAGAGTTATCAGAAGATTTGAAGTTTCTTTCTCAAGGTCCTCTAAAATAAGTTAGAAAGTTTGACGCTTACAATGTGAATGGATTTAGATTTCGTACAGTCGGTCGATAAAGGGGTTTGAAAACACAGAATAGTGGTATATTTACATTTCATGAAGTGGGATACTATGAAAAGCTGACTGATATTATCGAATTAAACTACCATAGGAATTTTTTATTTATTTTATTCAAATTCCATTGGGTTGATATTATCATAGGTGTTAAAAGAGATTCTTTGCAATTTACTTCTGTGAACTTCTCTTGCTTGATGGATGTTGGTGATCGTGAACTGCATGATCCATATATTATCATCATAAGAAAAAATGGTATATTATGTGAATGATGTTGTGGATGAAGTTTGGAGTGTAGTTTCTCACGTAATACAAATATATTTGTATGATATGGGTGAGGAAGTGGAAGATTTGACCTCTGAAATTGAATCTCATCAACAACAAGAAGCAGAATTATTTATCCATCATGACATTAAAAATATTAGTCTATAAAGGATGAATGAAGTGGATGAAGTAATGGAGTAGGAAACCGATATGATTGAAGGGGAAAATGATTGTATGTACAGTTATTTATTCATTCAGCAACCACTTATTTCATTTGTGAAATCATTCATTATCATTGTTATGTATATTTTGTTTGTTAGTACTGGACATCTATTATCATTTTTAATTTTTTTTTCTGCATATTTTTTTTGAAATATATGTTCTGAACTTAATATTATTTTATTAAATGACAGGAATTCCAAGGAGGAAGTGATACACTATTTCATCCACTACTACGACAGATGACAATCCATCTGTCTCCCTCCCTACGTTATATGAGTCACTAGCTACTTTCCCCCCTACACCATCTCCCCATGCACCATCTCTCACACCATCTGTGAGCTTCCCTTTAGAAGCTGAGTCATCGACTCCCCCTTTAGCAGCCTCAGCAGTTGGGCGGCGGCATGCCACTTCTAGTTTATCACGGGCACACTAGAGGGTCACTGTTATAGGTACAAATTTTAATATAAATAAATTTATTGCACTTTTTTTATACTAATTTTTTGTTCATTAAAGATGAAAATAATACAACTATGGAGAAAAATATAAATATTGAAGATGTGTGGAATATGAATTGAGAGAATATAGTTGTCCCATTTGATTCATATAGGGTCCCTACGGAAGATTCCATGGGATTACTTGGCCATATTCTAGGCCATCTGACAGCAGAGCCCATTTCCCTTCCTATTTCTTATGATGATTGGAGACATATGCCTCCAAGTTGGAAAAATGAAATTTTTTATTCCCAAATAAAGGTAATTTTAATACATTATGGTGTAATTGAATGTCATGTTATTAATATGTTCAAAATGAATTTATGTATACAGATGTTTTTTCCACTTTACAGTTGCCGATGTGATAGTATGAAAGTGGACATTGAAAAATCTTGGTAAGAAATGGAAATACTTAAAATGGAGATTGTGGAGTGATGTCAATGATACTTCATTGACCATCTAACAAATGTATGAGAAGCTACCCAATGGGGTATCCAAAGAATAGTGGAAAGTTTTTGTTGACAAACATCGTGATGAGAAGTAAATAGTATTTAAATATATATTATTATATTAACCTCATTTTACATTTATACATGTATATGAAGAAGAGATGACATTTAATACATTACTATTAAATTGAATTTTATTTATTTCAGGATCTCTCAAGAAATAATGTATCAAGTTGGGCTAAGCAAGTCATCCCTCACACTGCGGGGTAAAAAATATTTTCTAGAAGCTGATCGAATCTGGTAACATTTTCATTAGTTTAAATATTTATAAGTCAATATTATCTATTTATTATATTAAACTGTTGATTTATCATTATTTAATGCGGTCATAGATTTTAGGGCATGAAGCATCCTGAACTGAAGTGTGGTTGGATGTTAACAAAAAAATCTGATGGAAGTTTTGTTAATGACCCTTCTAAAGAAGTTGGGGTATGAACTCATTTTTTCATTATAATAACTTATTACTAGTTTTAACTATGTTAATATATATTGATATTTGATTTATAGGTAAAAATTAAAGAAATATGGGATGTTAATCCTGGGCAGTCCTACTCAGTCTCCCAGGATGACCCTGTTGCTAAAGTCCTTGGGAAGGAGCATCCTGGTAGAGTGCGCGGGATGAGTTTGGGACTTGTACCATCTGAGGTCTTTGGCTGTCCATCGGGGATTGTAGCTGCATCTAATCCAAGTTTTAGTTAGTCCATACCCAGAGATGCTCAGAGAGAGATTGTTTCCCTATGAAACACAGTTCAAGACCAGGGGGCTCAGATATCCGCTTTGTAGAAAGCATTGACTGATATACGTCATAAGATGAGCATATATCCCCTCGGTGGTATTGCATCGACTAGTGGTGAGTAGGTAAATAACAAAAATTCAAAATCATTTAGTTTTCAAACTTTTATTGTTTTTAAGTTTAAATATAAATATGCAACACTATTTAATTTTCAATATAATATTCTTACAGGTGGTAGCAGGAAGTGGAGATAGAGGTGGAGAGGGTGATGGTATCTGTTCATCATCAGACAGTGATTAGTATTATTGTTGATATGTGGAAAAATATTGACAGTCGGTTTTTATATGTATTATGTGTGGCACATAGTTTCCTCCAAACATTTTCAGGACCTAACATTTTCTTGATTTCTCATGTTTCCTTTCATGTATTTTATTGATTTCTGATGTTTCCTTTTATATCTTGATTTCTCGAGTGTGGTATGCACCATATATATCGACTCTTTATTGTGATAATTCATTTTTTATGATTCATTTTTCCTAAATTCATTTTTTCATTATAATAACTTATCCTACATTTTCTATCCCAATGCATTCACCACTACATTTCCATTTCTAAGAAGTACTTATTAGTTATGCTCTTGTATCAATCCCTAGGGATGAGAATGTGTGTCTTGCTAACATGTTTAATATAGATCACCATTTAGTGTGGCATAATCCTAGTATCCAAATTTTCAAAAAAAGTTGGAATCCATAGAGACTGATACGAGATTATGGGAAATTTTGCTACACTGTCTGAAATGGGGTTTTCCCACCATTTCCAAAGTGGCCCCCAAGAACAATCAGGCAGTGTGAATGACAGTGTCCATTATCTCAGTAGGCATGACATGCTGATGGGAAACTCTAAGTAGATTCTATAGAACCCCCTGTCCTATTAAAATCTTAAATAGACTACATGATCAGTTACTTACCATTCATAACATCAACTACCCTATCACAGATAATTTATTATAAGAATCCATATTCCTTGATAGAATATATCAACCCCCTTCATGAGACACTCTTCCCTTTTAAGGAATGTGCCTGATCACTTCTATTATATTCCTCACATAAAAATAACTAGGATTCATAATGGGAGTTACAATATATTAGTAGTTAGATTCCATTCCTTCTAAGGAAACCACACTAAAGTCTCCTTTTCCAAAGAAATCGCATGAGTGAAACAAATATGATACTTAAACCTGATCTTTCACTCTTAAAAAATTAGTAACCCTTATCCATGGGAGAGATGATTTTACCTTTTTTCTATCTTTAGTGTCAAGTATAATAATTCCACATGGAATAAACTAAGTGAGAGATGATTTTACCTAATTCCTATGTTATGTTTCATTTATAATAATTCCACACGGAACACCAACCTAAATTAATCCCAACAAAATATTATCACATCATTATTCCCATGATAAAGGGTCTTCCACCAACATACTACACCACACATATTTTGAGTAACTAATGAATAAATAAATAACCACCCAATCAAGTTTCTAAAGGACTATAGTAGGGTTTAAATCTATCGACACATAGATGGAATAGAAATCTAAATAGTTACTATATATATAGTAGTAATATATATAGTTTATATATATTTCATCCACCTATATTTTCAAGGTATGTGAAGATGTATGTAGCCATGTACTTATGATAATACTGATGAACAGAACATGTCATAACTCATAAATCCCTAACTAGTCTAACGAGCCTATGTGCTCATGTAATTGGGTACATTCCCTATATCCCAATAGAGTGAGAGACGCCATGAAACAACACATGAGATGTTGAGTGTGCCATTGGTCAAAACTCTAGTCATGGAATGTGGTGAGTAAATCACAATACTTATATAGTAACATTTTTGTGATACATCGTGCTCAACACGTGATGTAAGGAATTGTTATATCTCCTTGATCAACAATCTCATACCATCATACCACAACCTCTATAAAGGCATATATTAAATATAACTAGAAAGGGTAATTACCTCAAATCCATATCTTCTATCTACACCATATACATAATAAATGAATAATCATTTTTGTCATAATTGATAAGGAATAACCTCTTATTCATGTATTTATCCATGTTCAATTCCCATTTAAAATATTACAGTTTTTATGAAGCATTTTATAAAGCCTAAATAAAGAGTATGACATTACAATTACTTGGGGTCATTCCATTTAAAACTAATTGATTTATTTTAAGAAAGGAAACCCATCATTAATTATACATTTCACATTATCAGTTACATTTAACTCATTTAATTCATTAAAACATGGGAAACCCATATATAATCTCAATAGAGTCACTTAGATGGTGACATGTTAATCTGGGAAATTTCCCACTTTATAAATTCATGCTATAAGTGGTCCAAACACCTAAGGGATGCCTTGGGTTCTATCAAATAATCATATATAAAGGGATATTATATTCTTGAACAATTACAGAAGATATGTGGGAGTACCAACATTTGAAAAAAAATCATATTTTCCCATTTCACCTAGATCACCCAATGGGTGACCATATAAGCTGCACACAACATGTGAACATCCAATCAAGGATCAACTAGTACATATGAGTCTGCATTGGTCAATTTTAAACACATAAATTCACCACTACATTTTATTGGATACTAGGATTGTGCCATTTGATATGTTTATTTTCATTTCTTTACTCACTGAACGATGCATTTGGTTGTGCTTAGTTAAGCATCTCTTTTCATATTGACTATAGTATGTATTCTATTAGTGTTTTGCAATTATTGGAATGGTTTTTTTTTCAGCGCACTGGTAAAGGGGCTCCAAAAACTAGTTCTTTTTTTCTAAATATGCTCTTTAGCAGTGGTTTTAACCACTGCTAACTGTAAGAGGTACATTTAGCGGTGGTTTTAACCATCGCTAAATGTCGATATTTTTTATATTAGCGGCGGTTTTAACTGCCGTTACTGTCTTAAATTTAGCGTCATTTTTAACCACCACTATAGTGGACCATATTCCCCACATTTTCCCTGTGGTTATATTGTTTTTCATGGTGGTTTGTCCCAGCAGGGCAATACTTTTTTTAGCAGCGGTTTTAACCACCGCTAAAAAAAGTAATCCCCTGCCCCGAAAAACTGCCACGAGAAACAATATAACCACCACGAAAATGCTCCAACTATGACGGTTCCCATAAACCACTGCTAAACCTCTTTAAACAATGAAAATAGTTTCATGACACACAATTTAGTGATGGTTTTTGGAAACCGCTGCAGAAACATATGGAGGCGGTTTAAATCGCCGCCATAGCCAAAAAACCGCCACGAAATTGCAATTTTCCTCTAGTGTTTCTCAAACTTAGGTTTTGGACTCTATATAATAAAAAAACAAAAACCAGAAACCTTCCCATGGTTTTGACCAAATTATAGTGTATTTCATTATTTTATAAGGCCAAGGGCCTAACTTACTAAAATAATTCCCTTTCTTATGTGGAGTTGAGTCATACTCTTAAATAAATGATTTTAAAACATTAAAATATATTAATGGTTTTGGAGGATTCAAATGGGTTTTATAAAATTTATAAAATAAACATAAAATCACATTATTTTAAAGGAAAAAAATATATTTGATTGAGGATTCCATTTATAGTATTTATTATATCACTTTTGAGTCATTATGATGTCATAATACACACAATATATTTATAAGGCATTTAATTTTTCCTGAAAATTTGACTATCTCAGAAAATTGTTAAAAATTCACCATTGGATAATTTAAATGTTCTAATTACAAAAATAATATAATTTGTTTTAGTTTAATTTTATAAATATGGTTTTTTTGACAATAATAGTTTTTTGACCCTTTATAAAAATTTCATTTGACTTCATAAAAATTATACGATCATTTATATTCAATAAAAAATTATTTAGTAATAATATTTTATTAAAATATTATTTATTTCAAAGAAACATTTATTCATCAAAATAAATTCCTTAATTACCTTTGAATATTATCCAAAAATACTATTTGTGTTTTATTGTATCAAAGTAAAAATCATTTATAGTGTTACAATAATAGGATAAAAATATATACATTATTCTATAAAAAATAATGTACATACTCATATTTATAGAGTCTTGATACACATCCCTTTATCACACAAAAAAAACTCCCTAAGAGAAAGGTGCATGACGATGAGACTTTCATGGGGTGGTTCAACATACATGGTTTGGGTTGTCATCTCGATGAACTTTAACTTCTCCCGTAAATGGTTTCTCTCATGCCTAAGTTGCTAGATCTCAACTTGGTCTTGGTAAAGGGAATAACTCAGTGATTCTATCTACCTTATAAGATCTGATAAATGGGCTTCATAGGGTATGATCCTACTAGTTGAGGCCATCACTTCCTCTATTTGTGCCAATTGGATTTTTTAAAACTATGTATTTATACCAATCATTTGATCACTATTCAATGGCTATATTATCAACAGTAAATATACATTAACAGAGTTTTAAATCCGATAGAATATAATAAAACCAAATAAATTCATGTGTTTTCTATAACCACGTCACATAATAAGACATTTAATTAAAACACAAGGGGAAATTTTATTTATAACAGTTCAAGTCATTATAATCTTCTCCCCTTAAGAAAGTTCACCCTTAAAATTTTATTTTCCCACAATAAAATAGATGAGGGTAAATCTATTTTTTCAACTCCTTCATTTCCCATGTTTCTTCTTCAAACTTTTGGTTTCTCCGCAACACTTTGACCAGGTGTATTGTCTTATTCTATAGAACTTTGTCTCTATGATCTAATATTTTCCCTAACTGCTCTTCAATGGAAAGATCTTTCTCTAATGGTACCACCTTTGTATTGAGTACATGTGAGGGGCCTACTATGTAATTCCTCAATAGGGATACATGTAATACATCATGTACTTTATATAGCTTAGGATGGATTTCTAGTCAGTAGTATACCACTTTGATGTGAACAAGGATCTCAAAGGGAATGATGTATCTTTGACTAAGATTTCCCTTTTTCCAAAATCTCATAACTTTATTCCATGTAGATATGTAGGGGAATTTCATGTCTCCAAAATCAATGTCTAGGTCTCATTGACAATTTTCAGCATTGCTCTTTTATCGACTCTGATCAGCCTTAATGTCCTGTTGAATGGTCTTACCTTTTTACACCATTTCCTAAACCATTTCAGGACTTATCAGTGTTTATTCCCCAACTTCATCCCAACATGTAGGTGTTCTTATATAGACCCTAGGTTTTCATACACTGAAATTAAATAAATTTTATAGAATACTTAAATCATTATACAAACAGAATCCCAAATATTGTACTAGTCTAGTGCCTTTAGAAACATGGAAACATAAAAACTGGTATATAAATGAGATACATCATCTCCCACTGGGTTATTCTTGACTAGAACCCTTCTTAGACACATAAAACATAATCTATATCTTTATAATATGGGAGAAAGGAAACATAAAATGTGTGAGATCAGGTTCTGAGTAAGGGTAACAAGGGATTTATGTAAGCATAATCATGAGCATAAGGGTTTGAGAACATGATCATGAAAATAAAATATCATACCCTACATATTAAAGATAATATACATGAATCATGGAATAAATATTTTTAATTCATAAGACATGATTCATAAGTAAATAAAGAACATAATCCATAAAATCATAACATAGGAATAAAACATGGAATTGTGGTAGACATGTGCAGTTTCCCCAAACAGACTCTACAAAAAAGAAGTAGCCCCAGATGAGGATTCGGAGTAGGCGCACTCACCAGATTTGAACTAATGTATTTGGAAGAATGAGATGGTATGGCTACACCATCGGGACCAGCCTATGCTTTGACGAGAATCTTATCCAGATGGCCATGCGAAGGTGGAGAGCTACCATCACGATGCAGATGCTGGGAAGGGGCAGTTTCTTATTGTTACAGTCTAGTTGAATTCCCTAAGACCTTTGGGTCATGTATGTCTCTTAAACTGATGGGCCATGTAATCACTAAGCATATGGGCCTTGTAAGGGTTCCCCCTCATCCCTTGAAATAGGGGTTATCAAAAATCAATAAAAATGAAGGCCTTTGAGCCATTTGGTCTATAGTAGTCAAGGAAATGTGTCTGAGACCATCTTAGTGGAAAAGGTACTTTACTAAATCAGGTTCACACCCCGTTCTAGCCCTTTATTACTGAATCGATTCCACCCCTTGTTCCACCCCTGTAATACTGAATCATTTTTATTTTTCTTTCTAGCAATTTCTATCTCAGGCGATATAAAACATTACCCAATTCATTGGAAGGAGATATAGGTCCCACCCATATCATAATTAAATCATACATACATGTTCCATAAGATTATAAATAATCATATCATAATCCATGAAATGAAATAAGTATTATAAAAATGTAATCATATCATAACCTATAGAAAGATAAAGGTTTCATAATCATTTCATCATAAACATAACCCATGAAAAGAAGTTGGTTTCAAAAGCATATTACCCATGAAAGAGAAAGGAGTTTCATCAACATCATGTCATCAAAACATAATCCATTAAGAGAAAGAATATGAATGGAAACATTGAATAATTTACCGATAAAGGCATTAGTAACACCAATGGATGCTATCTTATATGGGAAATAATTTTTAAATGTCTTTTAAAAAAATTATTGGGGAAAATATCCTTTCTGTATTGAAAAATGATTTTTAAAATATAAAACCTTTTGAAAACCTTTTTATTTTGAAATTAGCTTTGAAAAATTATAAAGGGATCATTGAAAACCACTATATATTTTAAAAATACTTTTTCCTTGAATATATAATTCAAAAATATTTTGAAAATATTTTTAAAAACATGGTTTTTGAATAATATAGATTTCCAACAAGAGAAAGTGACAGTCATGTTTTACTTAAAAACAATATATTAAGTACGAAAGAGGAAAAATATGGTACTAATACATGGATATATCTTGAATAAATATATTATAAGTAAAATCATGAGTGCTCTTGAGATATGGATCATAATATCTCATCAAAGGAGTATAAACATAAACATTCTCGAAAACTGATGAGATTGTCTCAATAAACTCTTATAACTTGGTAACTTGGGATCACACTCTCCATGTAAGAAAATAAAATTAAATGAAGCTTAAAACATCATGAAAAGAATTAATTTGATGATATAACATGTAAAATGGAATTATATATATCTCAAAATAGAATCTAGGTTCATAACAAAACATGATTTTCAAAGAAGACAAATTGAGATAAAACTATTTTACCAATTTGGTAACTTTTGAAACTTATAAACCACATGAAAGAAAAATCATAAAATGGATATTTTAATACCCATAAATTTAATTATAATATACATAGAATACAATCACAGTCATTACATACACCACACAAAAGGCAAGAGTGAAAAACATAGCATGTATCTCACGGAAATAAAAAGTGATATGAAATATTTTTACCATGTGTCTTGACTCTCATTGTACTCATTAAAACCACATGTATAATAAATATATATTTATTATACATGTTTTATAGAACCATATTCTTATATATAATACCATATATTGTTTTATTATGATTTCATATTACCCACTTGTTAACAATTCTATGTCAAGGTTTCACTTCTAGTAATATTCTCTTTGTTTTTTGCATGTGTCTTAATTTGTTATATATTTGGTCCTTATACTTATATAATGATTCAAAAAATTAATAAATAATATAAATATCATTTATATTCATTATTTTTTGTATTATAATAATCTACAGAATATATAATTACAAAATGGAATACACCATTCATGGAGATGGTAAGTCGTACGTACGCATGAACGTTGTTTCAGTTTTTATTATCATATTGAAGGCAAGAAAGAAAATTACCTATATTTATATATGTATATAATATAATTAAAGTATAATTATAATTTTATATATATAATATAAGTTTACTAAACTCATACTTAATACATTCCATGTTGTGTGTGAACGATTCACATCGCTTTGAGGGGGTGGTAGTCCACACTTTCTCAAATGAAATTATCATATTTACACTAAATGGAAATTAAAATGATATGTGTTGTAAAAGGAACAAATAATATTAAAGACCTAATAAATATAATATATTATATATATTAACATGTTGTTCATCATAATTTCCACCATAAGAGGCGGTAAAAGGAAAAATGAACAATCATCGTTTAGTGAGGCGGTAGTTCGTCATGCACATAAACAGTATGTTCGTTACCCATTAGATAGATATGTGTGTAATTTTAGGTTGAAAATTTATCATTAAAAAATCATAGTATATTTAGGATACATGTTTTTTATACAAATCATGGAATGAAAAGAGTTGAGGGGGTGGGGAAGGAAAATAAAAGAAAGGAGTTTGAGAGAAGATGTTACCTCTTAATTAGGTAGATCCTTTTCGTTTGTGCCAAAATGATTCCTTAGAAGTCTTTATGCCCAAATGGAGGCTTAAAAGAGGTATTGTTGTGTGTTGGGAAGTCTAATTTTTATATCTTTTATGATCCTAGGTGGTTTTATAGGTTTTAAGAAGAGGGAGAGGTGGTTTCCTTTTATCAGCAAAGAAAAAGACACACAGACACACTCAATATTTTTTAAAACAAGTTAGGTATACCCACGTTTTTACTTAAAAAGTAATAAAAAAAAGAAAACTAAATAATTGAAGTTTAATGGATGAATAATGGACACCCAATGGGTGTTGTACAAGTCTATAGGTCATTTTGGGTCTTAAATTTAAGGTTTAGTCTTTAGTTAAGCTTAATTTTACCTTAACCGATGTAATTAATTTTAATTACATTCATTAATAATTTTGGTCAAAAACTAAGTTGACCTTATTATAAATTATATATTATTCTAATTAAAATTTTGGAATATTTTTTTCAAAATTACAATAAAAGGAGTGGTAATATTTAATTTAAAATTAATCCCATAGTCAGGTCGACAATGCGGGTTTTTAAAGTAAAAACATTCTAAAGTTTGCTAATTTTTTATATCTAATTTAAATGTAAAATTGATCTCAATGACCTAAATTATATTAATTTATAAAAATATTATCTAATTAAACTTTTAAAATAATTTAAAATATAATTTATCCTTATAAATAAATTAGATGAAAAAGCAGTTTTGAATTAAAATCCGATATTTTTCACTATTCATCCAAAAGTGAAGTTTCTAAGAAAAATCTCAAAAATTCACCCTAAGATAATTTCAACATTATAAATTAAAAAATTAAGTTTATTTTATCATATTAAATTTTTAACTGTGCCTAAAATTAATATTATTGTTTTTCACAGAAGGAAATGAAAAGTAGTTTGTTTGAGAAAATGGTATTTTAAAACATATAAGGGTTTTACCAAAAATTATATCTTTTGTTGTAAATTTTTTTTATTTATATAAAACCATTATAAAAAATATTTTAAATGTAGTTATTACTATTCATATTACTATTTTTAATGGCTATATTATAATTATCTCATTTAAATAATTATAACAATAAAATATTGTTTCATAGAAACATTGGTGTTGCGTGTAACGTACGCCAAATCGTTGTTCCTTGTATCATATATAGATTTGGTACCGTGTAACATATAAAAATTCCATGTTGTGTGAAATTAATGTTTTACATAGTGAATTTCTATACATAAATGAAATTTTAATTTATTTGAAAAAAAAGGTCCATAAAAACTCAGGGTGTTACATTCTACCCCCATTAAAATGAATTTATCCCTCAAAATTTATCACTCAGGTAAAAAAAATGAAGATAATTATGCTTCATCATATCCTCAATTTCCCATGTAGCTTCCTCTAACTTGTGATTTATCCAAAAAATCATTGACAAGGTGAGTGGTCTTGTTTCGTAAAATTTTCTCTAATCAGTCCAGAATTTAAACTAGTTGTTCCTCATAAGAAATATGTTTCTCCAGCTATATGAACTCTAAGTTTAGTACATGTGAAGGGTTAGGTATATAATTCCTTAGGATATATACATAGAACACATCATATACTTGAGAGAGATTCAAAGGAAGTTCCAAACCATCCTGATACGATCAAGAATCTAAAAGGGACCGATATACCTACGGTTGAGTTTCCCTTTCTTACCAAATATCATAAATTTATTCTAGGGAGAGATTTATAGAAAACTATTTTCACCAAATTAAAATTCTAGATCATTATGATGGTTATCAACATAACTTTTCTTCCGACTTTGAGCTACCTTGACATGCAACTGAATGGTTCTAACCTTCTCAACCATTTCTCCAGCAATCTTAAGTCCCAAAATCTTTCTTTGTCCAACCTCATCCCAGCATGTTGGAGATCTACATTTCTACCTATAGGGATCTCCATATGGTTCCATATGAATTATTGATTGAAATGTATTATTATAATAAAAATCAACTAGAGTAAGGTGTTGATCCCAACCACCTTTTAAATCTAGAGAATAAGATGTCATCATGTCCTCTAGGGTTTGAATTGTTATTTTAGATTGACCATCTATATAAGGATGATAATAAGTGATGAAAATAAATTATATATCAAGTTATTTCTGAAGACTTTTCTAGAATTTTGAGGTAAAACACATATCCTAATATGATACAATAGAATGTGGTACTCCATGAAACCTTACCACTTACTTAATGTATATCCTGGAAATCTAATCCAGGGAGGAGTCTTCTCTGATAGCGATGATGTGCGCTGACTTAGTAATGTGATTGACCACCACCCATATAACATTAAAAACTTTATATGTTTTGGGTATTCTGATGACAAAATCCATAGTGATGTTATTCTGTTTCCATTTTGGTATGGGTAATGGATACAATATCCACATTGACTTTTGTCTTTAAACCTTAACTTGTGGGAATACCAAGCACTGAGATACAAGCTATACAATATCTCTCTTCATGTTATCCCACCATAAGTATTCTTTCAAGTCCCTATACATCTTCTAACTTCTAGGATGAATAGAGAATGAAGAACTGTGAGTTTCCTCTAATAGATCCTTCTTCAAATATGGTATGTAAGGAACACATACATGGTTCCTGAACCTTATCATTCCATCCTAATCAAGGTTAAAATTAGGAAAAATTCTGACATTATTTTGTATCTCTTCATCTTCCTTTTATGCCTCCTTAATCTTTACTAGGACAGAGGGTTGAAAATTCATTTTAGGAAGATGATATTATTCCACTTCCTTTAGGATTTCTAGATCCATACTTTGAACATATAGAAATATTGGATATTTTGTGATCCTCATCATGGATAATCTAGCATGATCCTTCAGACTTAAAGAATCGGCCAACTTGTTTGATTTTCCTGTTTGGTAATGTATTTAGAAATCATAATCCTTTATTAACTATAACCATATTCTATGGTGCATGTTCAACTCCTTCTATTTGAATATATATTTCATAATTTTATGAGTAGTATATATATATATATATCAAAATTTTCTCCATAAAGATAATGCATCTATATCTTTAATTCAATAATTACCACTGCTAACTCCAAATCATGAGTTGGGTAATTTTTATTGGGAATATTCAACTGCCACGAGGCATAAGCGATAACCATGTTATTCTACATAAGAACATATATGAAACCCATCTTGAATGAATCACTATAGATTACAAACCATTATCCACTACATGGTAATGTAATCATAGGTTAACTAACCAACCTTCTCTTTAGTTCCTTGAAATTTTTATCATATTAATCTGTCTAGAGGAACATGACACCCTTCTGAGTTAATTTGGTCAAAGGATTAGATATTCATGGTAAATTATTCACAAACCATCAATAATATCCAGTTAAACCAAGAATTCTATGGATCTCAGTCACTGAGGTTGGTCAAGGTCAGCAATCAATAGCCTCTGTCTTTGATGGATCTACTAATATACCATCTCTTTAGAGTATGTGACCCATAAAATGAAACCTTTTGCATCCAAAATTCATAATTTGTAAATTTTTCATATAGATTCTCCTTCTTTAGGGTATTTATACAATTCTCAAGTGATATTCATGCTCTTCCTTTCTTTTTTAATAGATAAGAATGTCATTTATAAATAATACCACAAATTGATCGAGGTAATATCTAAAGACTCTATTCATTAAATCCATGAAGAAAGCAGGAGAATTAGTAAGAGAAAAAGACATCACTATGTATTCATAGTTTTCATACCTTCTATGGAATGTTGTTTTGGATATATCATCTTTCTTGACCCACAATTGATGATATCCAGAACAAAGGTCAATCTTGGAAAAGTATAGAGCTATGTGTAGTTGATCAAACAAGTCATAAATATGAGGAAGAGGATACTTGTTATTGAATGTGATATTTTTCAACTCTATATAATCAATACAAAGTCGCATTGACCTATATTATTTTCACAAAAATAATGGGTGCACCCCAAGGTGACACACTTCACCGAATAAATCCCTTATCACTGTTTTCTTGGAGTTTTTTCTCCAATTCCTCTAACTCAATTAGATCCATTATCTATGGAGACTTTGATATTGGTTTGGAACTAGGTTAAATTTCTATTGAGAACTCAACATCACATTTTGGTGGAAGACTAGGAAACTCTTATGAAAATACATCCACAAAATATCGAACAATAAGCATATCATCGATGTTAATTTTCTCCCCAACCATTTGAGATAAACAACCCATTTTAATGGGAATTAAGTCCCATACCCTAGATGTATTCTCCACATGAAGTTCATACTTATCATCACATTGATGGATGATCATAGGAGGGTTTGAAATATCGAACACCACTATAACATTTCTCTTCAGCTGGGGGATTCAGTTTATCTCAAGCTTTTCCCTCACCGTCAACATTCACTGACCCACTGCATTCACCATAAACTTTCCCCTCACTTTTATCGACATTTTTGGATTGTCCATCAGGTGAGAATTCATGCTTATCTTCTAGATTTACCCCTAGCTTCTTGGATTCACCCACTTTTTCACATTTCTAAATTGAAGGAAGCCATTGGGAATCATCTCATCTTCCACCTGACTTGGACGGTGACACTTCACCTATCCTTGAATCGAACTGAATCTTGTACATGCACTCCTCATCTTCCTCTATGGGGGTTACTCTGTAGATCCTCATCAAATGGAAGAACCACTCTACAAAGGACGCCACTTGGATGGATGATTGTGTCATTCTGAATCAATTTCACACCTGCATCCTTGCAGACAAGGCTGCTCTTTTAGAAGGGGAGACTAATACAACTATGGGGGATTTATCACCCTTGAAGGTCTATTCTAGGAGGGGGGAAGTGGTCCCCTCAAGCAGTTTAAGGGATTCTGTAGGTAATTGGGTGACTCAAATTTTGGTCCTTCTTTTTCGGTTTGGGGGTAGTGGTGGTCCCCACTATTTGTTGGTAGCTGGGAGAGTATGTTAGCTAGCTATTTATTTTCCCCCTAAATATTCCTTTAAATAGTACTTGGGAGGTTGTGATCATGGGTGAGGGAGGAAAGTCTAGGTACTTCGGCCATAGAGCTTGGACTTAGAGGGATCACAGATCTCTTGGGTAAATTCTGCTATAAGTGTCAGTTCATTTTTTGTAATACCCTACCCATTCTACTTAATATTATGAATTTCTCTTACCCAATCCTTTTTTCTTACCAGATAAGGACCATGGTAGAAGAATTTTCTCTTCACCAACAAAACCATGATTCATGATCCATACAAAATCTATAATAATTAGAGTCAAAACGCCAGTCTGCCACCCAAAAATGTCATCAAAGAAGATTTTACAGTTAGTAGTTCCTCTCAGTAGCTCAGTTTCATAGTCTTTTACGTTGGTTCTACAAGCTAAAATCAGGAAATCTAGTTCCTAGGTAGGGTATGTATACTTGTAGTCAATAAAATCATCACAAAAAATATCTAAAGAAGTCTCCCTTCAGATTTCTATGATTGTACACCTTTTTCAAAAGTCAATTGACACTTTCCTAGGCCTGACATCATCACTCTCATAGTGCACATGATTTTCAATTTCCTTTGGGACCAATTCTACCAAGGAAACTCCTGGTATTGCTGCCATGAACATATAGTCTTGATATTTTTTGCGTGTATTATACATTGACCCTATAGGTAAACAACTTAACCTTGGTATCCTACTAGCTTTAGTGACCATGTTGTAGTTTTCTCCCACCGTTTTAGCAGTCATTGGCTTCTCTACCTGATCCCTTCCATCTACACCTAGAGTAAGATGTGTAGTTTTATCTCTTCTAGGTATTCCATTATTCATCTCATATTTTGGAAAAACTAGTTTTTCTTCAAAATAAACTTTCCTAGACATGAAATCTAATGATATCAAACACTAATGTACCTGTTTCAGGTCTTTATGTCTCATGATAATCCAAAATTACAAAGCATATTGGATTTTACACATTTTTAGTAAACTTATCAAATCACCACAAGAACTGACTTGGTCCACAATAACTCTTTTTACTTGTTTTCTCAAAGCAAGATTAGAAGCTACTACAAGCAGGTTATACCTTCTCACCCTCTAGTTCGACTCATTTTCATACTGTGAAAACTTCCTTAGTGTTGATCCAACATTAGGGAAATTCACTACCATGTAACGAAAATGATTACATGTGTTGCATGTGTTAAACACCGAACCTACAAGAATCCCACTCTACCTAGATATCACAGCGGTCACACTAGGCACCATTGTCTTTGCAATCATCAACATAGAATGGTTTCAAACAAGAGAAGCAAAAATATCTAAGCAACACTAGCTTGTATCTCCTGATAACATGAGAAAAAGTGGAAGTATCCAAGTCACTCCTCCATGTACTACTGGATTCTGGGCGCATGGTACCAAGGAGACAACTCTTGAAACATGATTCACTGTTTTCTACTCACTGAAAAAGTTGGATTTACACACAAAAACTTCAAATATATTTGTTTCTAGTGCCTCTTCTCCCACAGGAAACATTACAGTGTGTCTATAGCTATTCTGTAACATATTTCATGCCAACATAATAACATTCTTCACATAAATAACAAAACCTCCACAAACTTCAGAACAACACATTGATGTAGCTCTTGCAGTTGGAGAAAAATGAGACTTACAACATCTGATGAAAACATTATGCTTGTAGCCATCTTGAAAATCATTAATGGAAGAAACTATCTCACCAACAGCTTTTCCTGAATTAGTAACAAGCTCCTCAACTAAACCAACAACGACCACTTTTAGACCAACATGGACCTCTCTTGCAAAAATAGAAAACTAAATGCTCCTAGGAATATTGTACATTCTCCACCTCACTATTCTCTTCACAACCCAATCTTGAAAAAATAAGGTGTTTTTCCCTTCAAAAAAAGTAGTAGATGAGACTTGTTCCTCCATAACTTTCCACTCTTCAATAGTCGGTATAAATTCTAATCATGATTCATCGGAAGTCAACGATTCTGAGTAAAAACCTGGTACAAGCTCCTCCACAACACTAGTTCATTTAAGTACCTTCAATGAATGTAGTGGATCTTCCCCTGTCGACTTCCCAAACCCATGCATTAGATATGGTTTTAATAATTCCCATGAAGAGTCTGGGGTAGTTTTGTTCTGTGACAAAAACCAGTATATAGCAGTACCTACCATGAAAGGTTGTGCGTAATGCAGCTTCATTTCTTCTATCATATGATTTTCTAGAAAGTACGCCTCTGCTTTTGTGATCCAACCAAATGGATCTTCGAATAAAAAATTATGCATTTAAACTCTCTTCCATAATTTCTGTTTTACTTTAGTCAGAGCTACAACTTCCAACAATAAATTTCCACTATAATGACATTCTTCACTTTGAACTTCACCTATATAACCTCCCTAAATCTCAGCCACTTCCACAAACTACTTACCAAAAAGTGATCCACGTACTACTTCTAGTTGTGTTGGAATGGAAAAAAATGACTATTCCAAAATACAAATGTTGTGTGAATCTATTTCCTCGGTTAGTTGAGTCAAAACACACGTAGATTGCATGAATTCTGCTTGTTCTTAAACCAGCTTCTCTAAACCTTCTTGAATAGTCTTCAACATCTGGTGTACCTTTTCCACAACCAATTCGACATTAGAAAGGTTGTTCTCCATCTGTATTCTCAACATCGGCAGCTCTCTCAACAACATTTCCACAGAAGAAGGTAGGTAGAAGATAGATAAAATCACTCAGTGACCTCACTGAGTCATACCTATAACAGATTTTTTTCTTCTCTGGTCATCCTCCACCACTTTTCTTCAGTTGTGATCACCTCTCAGGTGTGCTTGTCATGTCAAGTAGCTAATGAAGGTCTCGTAGGTCTCTCCAACAAACACGATTCCCTAGAAGAGTCTCCAAAATGTTAGGTGAATTTGTAAGAGAGGGAAAGAAAGAGAATAATAGTAGTATATAGTGATTTATTAACTCTTTAGGTCCAACAAGATAAAATTAATTACAGTAGGGAGGTAGAGAAGGAAAAGAGAAGAGGAAGAAGTAACTGAGGTGAAGACCACTTCTCTGAGTTACAGCCAGAATGTCCCTACATCTCAGCCACATTGGTCTAGCTGAAATCACAATCTATCCCCCCCTCTTACATTGGCCCCTTATTTAATTTCCTACCTGCTATCCAAAAAACCCCAACCACTAACAAAATTAAATTACAAAGCTTCCCCTAACTAAACCAAAATACGATTCTTCCCTTGGAATCCTTCCATCACAACAAAAAGAAATAAAAGGACCACATTGCCCTTCTCTAATAGAAACTAAAACACATACCCCCAAATACAAGAACCCCAAGTTCCTTAAAATTACTCACCATAAATGAATCAAATATATTTTATCACTGTTTGGGGGCCTATTTCAGTCCACACGGGCTCTTCAATTTTGTACATTATCCTTGCCTAGAAACCTCAAAAAACTTTAGGATGATTCATGTAGATCTCCTCAGTGAGGTCATCGTGAATAAAAACTATATTTACATCCATCTGATAAAGTTCCAGGTTGAAGGTATCCATCAATCTAAAAATGATTTGGATTGAATTCATCTTTACCATAATTGAAAAAATCTCATCAAAGTCAACTCCTGAATAAATCCCTTCACCACTAATCGAGCATTGTGCTTAACCTCATTTCCACTGCCATCCTTTTTTATCCTAAGCACCCATTTGTTTTTTAGTGACTTATTACCTTTGAGTAGTCCCACCAAATCATATGTTTGTCTCTTCATCAATGAATTCACCTCATCCCCCATTGCATTCACTAATTTGTGTTTTTTAGGATGAGATACTACTTCCTGATACCCTTATTTCTCCCTCTAATCAATCAGCAATAGATAATTTGATTTTGCATATTTTGTTAATAGAATACTTCTTTGTGCAAACCTTTGAACCTGTGAAATGTTATGTTCGGAAGGCACACCATCACCTGGCTCTTATGATGGTTTTGCGACTTTTAGTGAAGAGGACTGATTTTCCCACTGTATTGTCTTATATTCTGCTACTGATGAACCTTCTTGAAACTTTTCCTCTTCAGTGATAGTTTTTGCTGGTATGAATTGATTCCTCTACATTTTCTCTTTGAGACATTCTGAGATTTTGAATGTCCTCAACCATTTGGTTCTCATGGAACACAACATCTCTACTTTCGATCACCATCTTCTTTAGATACCAAGACTTGTATCTGAACTCCTCATCTCCATAGATGATGATTCATGTGGTGGATCTCCCATCTAGCTTCTACCTAAGATCTTTGGATACATACAAATATACCAAACATCCAAATACTTGAGAATGATAGAGATGTTTACCAAACTATCACTTTTGTCGAATCTCAAAATTTAGGACTGATGGCAATCTATTTATAAAGTAACATGCAACTCAAACAACTTCTCCCTAGAATGTTTTAGTCACCTTAGCCAAACTCATCATGCTTTAGACCTTTCCTATGATAGTTTTGAGCATCATTTCTTCAATTTTTTTGTGTTTTAGGGTGCATGGGACCATCCTCTCATGTTGAATGTCCTAAATTCTAAAAAAAATATTAGACTCCCAAGATGTGTACTCTCCTCCACTATTTCAACAAAGATGCTTAAACTTCCTCCCAGTTTTACTCTCCACCATAGCATGAAACATCTTGAAGTACTTTTGTATTTGGTCCTTCGTTCACAAAATGTTTACCGAACCATCTCTTTTGTGGAATTTTGAAATTTAGGACTGGTGGTGATCTATTGATGAGGTAACATGCAACTCAAAAAACTTCTCCCTCGAATGTCCTAGGCACCTTAGACAAACTCATCATGCTTCTGACCTTCCCTATGATGATTTTTTATATCATTTCTGAAACTTTTTTGTGTTTTGGGGTGAGTGGGACCATCCTCTCATGTTTAATGTCCTAACTTATGCAACAAATATTAGAATCCCTAGATGTGTACTCTCATCTGTTGTCTGAACAAAGATGCTTCCACTTCCTCCTAGTTTCACACTCCACCGTGGCATGAAACATCTTGAATTTATTTTTTATTTGGTCTTTTTTTACAATAATAACACCCACACCTTTCGAGATGCATCACAAATAAAAGTTGGGAATTATTTGTTACCTCCTAGTGACTCCACCTCCATGGGACTACACACATCAAAGTGAATCAAACTCAGCAACTCTGATCTTCTCAATGAAGCAATACTAAATCTGGCTCTATGTTTCTTCTTGTTCATGGTGTAACTGTAAGGATCCAGTGATGCATCATTGTAAACATTGATATACTTATTCTTTTTTAAGGTGGATAACCCCCTTTTACTCATGTGGCTTAGTCACTATTTCCATAGATTTGATGAACTCCTATTCCTCCATTGTGTTGAGGTTGTCTGCACATATCCTTACATGAAATTCAAATAGCTTGTTTGAGCTCATCCGACCTTGGATTGATGCTCTTTTCTTTTGTGTTGGACTAAGCTCTTTCAATTTGTATGATTGTATTTCTAATTTGATCTACTGTAAAATTGAAATAGTCCAAATCTAAAACCTCTTACTCTTTGGATTCCTCCCACTCAAAGTTTTAAAGGATGCACCACTTGGTGTGATTCTTAGATCACTAAGAAAGGGAAATGAGAAGAAAAACATGGCCTTTATTTCTCATGAATAAGGATTTTTTTACAAAACTCCTTCAACACTGACCTATGTCTCTCTTGAAGATCTCAAGGGTCTCTTACTGAATATATGAAGCACGCTAGATCGGATGATACTTTTGGATGGCTCCCCATGGCCTCCCTATATAGGCATGGTGGGAGGTATACAATTTTGATAAAACTCCCACATTATGCCACCTAAACCCACCTACTCCCAATGAATTCCACCATGTCATCCAAAGGAGAAATTTCTGCACATGTAGAATGAATCACAGCAATGGTTGAAGCTGCCACGGGGCTAGTGGGGTTGTTGCAACCATATTTTACAAGAGGTGATGTGCAGCTAGACACCTCAACTATATATAGTTACAATTGAAGTGCATTTTGAACTCTTTATTTTGCATAGAAGTTTTCCCATAACTTACTCTCTTGGAGAGGTTATTATCACCACATCCCATGAGATATTGATGTTTCCGAGAAAACTTCATTCACTGGTGATCATGAATTCTCATGATAATGGAGTATCTTTCTTTCTCATTCTCATGGAGTCACCATCTCTTATTTTCTTTAACTTTATTTCATGAGTTGACATTTCTTCTTTTCAACTTTATTTCATGAGTCGACATCTCTTATTTTATTCAAACTTTATTTCATGATGCTCATTGTCATCTTGATACATCTTCACTTCTCATGGAATTTGGAAGCCTTCGCCATTCTTCTGTTAGGGAAAGGCTGTCAGTGGATGCAACCATAGTTGTTAAAGGCATGTTGTGCAATAAGACACCATGGTATCTTGGGGATGCGGCTCAAGTCATGGCATGCAAAATGATCCTCGTGAAACTATGGTGCATGTCATTAAAAATAATATACATAGTTTTCAACAATATTTTAAATTCAAAAAAATAGTACAAATTAAAGTACATATCATCTCACTCAAACCATAATCAAATAATCAATCACAAAGAATCTTTATTTTTGAAAGAGGATAATTGCTGCCACCCTACCCTAAGTATCCTGATGCATTGTTGGGGATTGATTTTGTTGGTGTAGAATTATTAGAGTTGTGAAGGGTAGGGTATTTTTATGCTTTGATTTTTTAATGTTTTAATACACTTAATACCTTTTATTTTTTGACCAAGAAAAATGTTTTTTTCTTATCTTGGAACAGGGGGAAACTCTTTCTCACCTTGGTGCTAACTTTGGTCCCAAAAAGAATCTTTTTTAGGGATGTGCCTGATGCTAGCCTTTTCCCTGCCTGGTGTGACTTTCCCAAGCTTGGCACCAACATTGGCCCAAAAAATCGATTTTTTTAGATTTGTGCCTCATGCGTGTCTTTTCCTTCACCTAGTGCCATTGTGCCTCCAGTAAAGGTGTGCACCTCAACACCTTTTTCATGCTTTATGTGTGCCTCGAGGATCTCACCTCACCTCAGCCATGTCGAGGTGACCACTGTGCGCCTCTCAACGTCCCACACCAAGGCACACGCCTCAGTGGAACACAACTTTTTTCCCTCGAACGAGCTCTAAAAATAAATCAAAATGCACAAAAATACAAAAAATACGTGCATAAAAAATAAGAAGTGATAAAAAATGTTTTTTAATGTGGGAAACTCCAAAGATGAGGTAAAAACTGTTTGAAAAGTTGAAAATTACATGGTAGAAACTTCCACAATTAAAATGAATATAAAAAAATAACTCTCAATAAACATAATAATTATTGAAAACAAATAATTTTTTGGGTTTTTTAAAAAAGAGAAAATTTAAAAAGGGGATAGGATTTTATATATTTTTAAAAATGATTTTGGAGAAACGTAAACAGTGCAGATGCTTCCTAGGGCTCGGAGGGAGGTGCGAACCGCGTTCACGCATCTTGTACAAAATTTATAGAGGAGGCATGAACACAGTTCGGGTCTCTTGATTATTTTTTGTTTTTTTATTTTTTGTTTTGTTATACTGTATATTATTAGAAGATAAATATTAGTTAATAATTAATTATTAATAATTCATAAATAATATATAAATAATATATTATTATAAAAAATATTTAATAATTATTAATAAAATATTTATTGGATTCAAATGTATTAATTTATATAAAATATAATATACTACCATTTATTAATTAATTAGAGTGATTGATATATTTAAAAATCATTGTGAAATTTTTATTGTTTAAAAATATAAATAAAATAACTTGTATTGAATAATATATTTACTAGTTAATAATTATATTATTTATAATATATGATGGTATGTGTTATTAATTTTTATAATTTCTTATATAATTAGTTATATAATATTAATTATTAATATTAATAATAACTTCAGAATTCATAATTAATAATATTATTAATATTTAATAATAAAATTAATATGAATATTATACATAATATGGATAATCAAAATAAATATTAATATAATTAACAAACATTAATTATTATTATTATCAATGTAGTTATTAATATTAGTGTGTATTGATTTTTCATAAGCATTTGTATTAATTTATAATTAAATCAATTATTTTTTTTATGTAACAAAATGTAATATATGAGTATGTTTTTAAATAATGTGAAACTAATGATTTAAAAATATATAACATGTATCACTCCAATATATGTCACTGTCTCAGATGCTCCTTTGTGACACAACTGGGTGTATAGATTATGTGTCCACGTTGTGTCTATCGATGTTTATTCTATGACATACTGATAAGACCTGTGCTCTGGTAGTGATTCTAGAATTAGAAACTTTGTATTGTATTACAAGGTGAAGATTATATTTACAGAGATAATGTAAAATTATAAAAAGAGTGGTGAATGAAGGAGAAGAAGGAGAAGGAGAGAGAAGACTCGAGAGGCATGCAAGCACTCCTACCCAAGCCTACACGGTTGTAGTCCCAAGCACCCATGCCGAATTCGTACAACCCAATTCCCCCCTCTCACCATCCCTTTCCCTTTTTACAGCCTTTTCCACCCCCACATGGGCTAATAGATTTCTCCCTTGGTGAGACAATTGAACCCCTTTTAGAATATTCCTTCTAGCTTGTAGAGGTTGTGCTATGGGGCCCTTCTCCCCTTTATGGAATATGATTTCTAGGTTGTGCTGAGGTGTTCATGTTTTCATCAATATGCTTGTTTATGCACTGAATACCTAATATCTATCACTTCCACCATCTCGAAAAACCACCTTGTCCTCAAGGTGGTGGATTCTATAAGCATGCTAAGCAATCTCTCATACCAGCCGAGCTCCAAGGAACTAAGGACAAGGTGAATTGATCATGCAGTCAGGCCAAGCAATTAGCCAAATGTCCCTTCGTACTTCATGGCCATGAAAAAATTGTTGGCGACGCACCCCAGCTTCACTTAATTTCCAGGGGATATTCTATATTTGCCTCCCTGCTTCTTTGGAAAGAACTGGTAGCTCAACTCCCTAATGCCTTCAAAAATAAAACCGCATCTGATCCATTACGGTCTTTAATTTTATTTGGAATTGACGCTCCACTCCTTGCACTCGCAATTTCTTTTGGTAATTATCGCCTTCAAGCAGAACCATGAACTCTTTGGTGCCACTACTTCCCAATCACATGTTGGTCTCCATATCTAGCATCATCCAAACCTCTGACACCCCTGTCGAAAAGGGTGGATATAGAGTGTTGTCCTCGATTGTAACCTCATTGTCTACCAAAGTCGCGTCAAATCCAGATACTTCGAATGTCCAAACTACTGGCTGTTTTAAGGTCTTCTTGTTGGCGCATAGGTTCAAATGAGTACCAACCAGTTTTAGAACCAGTGGAGATCATTCATCCATTGATATCATTATATACAACTCACCATGATCCCATTCAACATTAGCTATCTTGTAGTATCCCAGTACCATAGCCCCTATCATCGGCCCTGAGTGCACATGAAGCTGCTCTGACGTGAAGAGAAAGAGAGTTATCCCAAGCTACAATGAATTCTTTTCTTAAATTTTGTAAGTGATTGTTTCCATCATTATATATTGGTCGGTATCTTCAAACATCCCGGACGACAGAGGAGGCAGTGTCACCTCTTGTGGTGGCTTCTTATTGATGAAGTCTCAAAACTCGTCTCCCCTACTATTATCTCCCAACGTCTGATCACGAGTTAGTATCCTCCAGAGCAGACATTGTCTAATCATTTACCAACCACCCACGGTGTCATTTCACCTTTGTTTCATCATTCTCCACCTACTATGGCCAGTACAGTTCATTAAATTCTCTCGGGAGTCCCACCGCCTCCTACTGCAACCTCTTCTCCCAGGGCCAAACCACACCAACCGTGAAATGTCAGAATTCAACTTCCTCTTGGAAATGGAGATCCAAGTATTGCTCCCATAGCTGATTTCTTTTTCATAGGTTAGTATTAATCCGTCAGAGTTACTGCGTTGTGTTGTCCTTTTTTCACACTTGAAGAAACTATGTGTCTCCACTTCACACTTTTTTTCTGAAATCACGTGCCTTCTAGATGTTTGTGACTCCTTAGGTCGCAAAATGGTAGCACGATCCACTTCTAGTTGATAACAACATGCTACCCATTGGGATCCTTCGAACACAATGATAGGGCAGTATGCAGCACCCAATGAAACAAACTAGTCGACGGTCATCTAGACTACTACATATAGCGCTTTTATCAGTGCTAGAAATAGATTTTAATAGTGATTTTTTAGGGCTTTTAATCTGAGAGAAGTTAAAGGGGGTCCCTTTTATCAGCCCTTTTTTTGAACACTGATAAAGGCCCCTTTTATCAACACTCAAAAAAATGATAATAAAAGGGGTCTTTTATCAGTGCTAAAAAAATGCTAATAAAATTCAAAAAATTAAAAAAAATCCAAAAAATGGAGACCCCTCTTAACAGTGCCCACCACCCCCTTTCCATAGCGCTCGCCACCCCCCAACTCATGCCCACCCCCATCAGCCATCCTTTAACAACTCCCTCCCCAAACCTTTAATAGCACTAGACCCCCCTTACCTGCATGCACTCCCCTGACTCTCCCTAGATTTGAACTCAAGACCTCTTCCCTGTGCGTTGGACACTTTACCACTCCTCCATGTTACATTGTTCTCCATTTAATGATATATCTATTTAATTATATATTTATTTATTTATATTAATATATATATAGATATATTAATATTTTAATATCTATTTATATCTATTTATTTATATTTATATATATAGTTATATTTTTTATTCGTATATTTATTCGTATATTAATATATATTTAGTTATATATTTATTCATATATTAATATATATTTGTAAGATTAGTTTTAAATACATTTATAAAATATGTTTTTTGTGTTTTTATAAATGAATAAATAAATAAATAAGTACACATGTACAACATACATACACATGTATATCTATTATATATGTGTGTATATGTAAGTATAATTATACATATTTATAAATATTTAAATTATTATATATTAATATGTCTATATGTTTGAATATATAAATAATATATATAAGTTTACTAAAACACACACACACACACATTATATAGGTATATAAATATTCATATTTTGAATTTTAATAAAATGGATATTAGTTTTTATTTAGATAAGTATTATATATTAATAAATATATTTTATATGTAAATATGTTTAATTAATTATTTATAAAATTAAATTTTTTAGGTGTGAATATGTAAAAAATATGTATATATTGTTATATATTTGGTTAAAAATAATAGTACATTGTGAAAAATTATAAAATTTTAAAACCATTATATCAATATGAATGTAAGACCTATGAATAAATTTAGTCCCCACCAAAAACAGTCAAAAAGACCCCCATAAATGAGCATGAAAGTCCATCAAATGTTAAAAAATCAGGGTACGCCGACTGAAAACTCAGTTTTAGAGGCCTTGTGGGACTTTTTTGCCTCAAAAAAACCTTAACCAAGGTATTTGGGTCACAGGGGAGTATATATCTTCGCAAGCTTCAATTTAATATGTGGTAGAGCTCAAACGGACACCCAGATCAAAATTTATGGTCGTTTGAAGTTTGAGTTGTTTTTTCAACATATTTTAGATCTTTTATTTATTTATTTCATATTTAAATTTTTATTAAATGACTATTATTTGATAAAAAATAAATTTATTAATTAAAAATATTTTTTAAATTATTTGATAAGTTTTTTTACTAAATATCTTATATATTAAGTTTAAATTTCTATTTATCCTCATCTAAAACACATTAAAAAATATATATTATATTTATATTAATATATTACTTTTAATGATTTTTTTTGAAATATACCCTTTATCAGCTCTAGTAAAAAAGCACTGATAAATGGGTACTTTTAACAATGCTTTTTTTAGCAGAGTTAAAAGTACCCTTTATCAGTGCCTTTTTTTAGCGCTGTTAAAGGGGTGGCACTGTAAAAAACCCGAATCTATGGTAATTATCCTGCAAAGTTGATGTCGCATTTGGAAGAACTGAAGGTCGGATTGGTTCTTTCCGTGGTCATTTATGTAAAGTGATATCACGACAGTACGTGACGTATCTAATCATGAAGAGAAAAAAAATTGTTTTGTCCAACCGTGTTACCTCAAGGTAGGAACCAATCATGGCCTTGGAGGTAGAGAACACGAGTACTTGATAAGAAGTATTGTGCAGGAAGCGATGAATCCTGGGAATAGGAAGCCAGATCAGACTAATTGATAAGACCTGTGCACTAGCAGTGACTCTAGAATCGACAAATTTGTATCATACTACAAGGTTAGTATTAGATTTACAGAGATAGCGTTGAAGTAGAAGAAGAATAGTGAATAAAAGAGGAGGGAGAAGACTCGAGAGGCATGAAAGTTCTCCCGCCCAAGCCTAGAAGACTGTAGTCCCAAGCACACATGCCAAATTCTTACAACCCAATTCCCCCATCACCACACATTTCCCTTTTAACAGCCTTTGCCACCCCCACGTGGGCTAACAACTTTCCCCCTTAGTGTGACAATTGTAAGAAAGTAAAAGTATGAAAATCAGTAACTGACATCCAAGGTTCACTATAACAGTCAACCAAAGTGCTCACGCGATACATCGGGTCAACATAGGGTTCCCATGATAAGTTCATTGATGCACAAGCAGTAACGACATGTGAACAGGGATATCTCAATGTCTGGAAAGAATTGCAAACACAATACTTGCTTTCCAGTAAGGCCACTAGCACTTCATCACTATTTCCTGTGAATGGGTCATGGAACTTTGTTACCTCAAAGCAACTCCCTATCCAGTTAAAGGTTCAAATATGAAATGATGATGCATCCTACAGTGTCTTATCAATGTCTCTTTGGAAATTTTGACCAAAACCCATTCCATGTTGCATCCTCTAATAAGTCTATCGGGACCATTCAATAAAGTACTTCACATATCTATAAAATGTCTCATGTACTAAACCTATGATCGATAGTTTACAAACACCCTTGAAGACCCCATTTATGTACTTCACGGTATTAGTGGTCATATAGTCATATCTCATGCCACCATCATATGTTAATGACCATTTCTATTTTCAAACCTGCATTATATAATCATATATATCTTGATTAGCCATTCAATTTTTTTTAAGTTGCTGATAAAAATTTTGTTGTTGGGTATCGTATGTTGAAACCAGAAGACAACAATTTATTTAAAAAGATATTATTTTTTCCTAAAAAATATATGTTTTAGAAAACACAACCAATTTGACGATCGTCTTCTTTATTGCCTAATCTTTGAAATGATTATGAACACTAATAAAATTATGTCTAATGCAATATCGATGATAATAATTCATTTCTCTCCATGAAAATTCATCACTGTTAAAAACTTCTATAATTTCTCGATAATTATTAGATATTAGACATACTCTTTGTCTTTGTGTAACATGCATGCATATACAGGCCAAAAATGAACTCCATGATTCGAAATTCTCCTTTTCAACAATGACAAGTGTAAGTGGGAGAGGAACACGATTACCATACTATTTGACAATAATAAGTAGAACACCTATATAATTTCCAAAAATAAAAGTTCTATTGACTTCAATTAATTGTTTGCAATAAGAAAAAACAATGATGCATGACCTTAATTCCCAAAATAGCCTATGAAATTTTACCTTTGTTTGATCAACTCAATGATCCGGGGATACATATTCAATGGTGTACAGATAATAAATAACCTGATTCTTGATAGAAAAATCTCATTAGCTGCAGAAATACTGCATATGATTCATCCCAAATATCATAGATTTTCACAATTGCCTTTTTTTCATTCCAATCTTTGTCGTAGGATATCTTGTATTTGAACAACTGTTGTATCCATTCTGGGACAAGGGATACAAGAACATCCTGATGAGTTCGTATCATCTCTACGATAGTAGTCGATATGAACTCTGAATCAAGTGAAGAGTGATATCGAGATAATCTTGGATGTACACACGTATGTGGTTCTTCCAACTTGGTTATCTTTCAACATGTAAAAAAATTATCATATATTTCACGCATTCAAAATTTATATTCTGGACCATATTTGTCACAGTGAATGAGGTATTTTTCCTTCTTGGACTCATAAACCATATATGATCAACATATTGAAGATTTTGACATGTAATTGAAGTAATTACTTGATCAACCCTCAGTTTTAAGTGACTATAAATCTTTCTACAAACTTCATTCAATGTCACACTTTCACAAAGATTTTCCACTCTTAAGGTGGAAAACTATAGTTATAAAAATGATTGGTATAAATTACCTCACCATTGTAGTATATTGATTCATACATGATTACCTATATTTTTTTAAATAAAACGTTATATTTATTGATTCTATATCATCAAATGTTTAATATTTTTTAATTAGTTATGATTAAATAATTATGACTTGATCTTGATACTTTTTCTATGGAATGGTTTTTCATTATTTGATAAACCAACCAAAACTTAGGGGGGGACTCTTGGAGCCTCTATTATCTCATATTTCAGCAACCACTAGTCTTCCTTCAATCACGGTGTAAAAATTTAGCATCAAACAATGCCTCTCGTTGAACGCCCTTTTATTAAAATGTAACTCATATGCAAGTGGGGGTCTACAAACACGTAGGTCTTTACATACTTAGAGAGAGGGATGACACATTATCCATCAACAAAGAAAAGAAAATTCAGTTATTATAAATTATATAATTTCATACAAAAAAATACGACCTGCAGTTTCAATCATATATCGATCAGTCATCTCAAGATCAGTCATCACACGATACTCTTAATATGTTCTTTCGGGTTGCTTATTATGTTCTAAATATTATAAATTTACCTATAACTATATCTAATAAATAATATATATATATATATATATTATGCTTTTAAATATAAATATATATATGAATTTTTGTATTTAATTATATATTAAATATGCCTCATATTATTTTTCAAACAACGATATACATTTTTCATTTAATTTACGATATACATGTTTGTATGTAATGATTATTACTAAAATATTTTTTAAAAATAATTAACTATAATACTTTTATTTATCTATGAATCTAATAATATATTGTACATTTATTTAATTTTCAATCTACTATATAAATATATATATTTAAATATATTCAACTTAATTTATTAAAATTTTAAAATACAATTATATATATATTTTTTAAGCAACTATAGTTTACTAAATAAAAATATTATTTTTTATACATAATTACTCAAAATATTATTAATAGTAAATGTTGTTAAATTTAATTAACATAAAATATAATTTACGCTTAAATAACCAATAACATATTGTAAACTTATGTTAATTTCTATATAATAAAATTAGGTAATTATATATACATTTTTTTAATTAATTAAACTTTTAAAATTTTAAATAATTATATTTTATACAAAATTACTCAGAATAATAATTATTCATAATTAATACAATTTAAAAATTATTATTAACAGTAATTTTTTTAGTTTCATTAACAAAAATAATATTATTTATATATATTGAATAATATATTATATATTTAAATAAATTTAAATATGATAAATAATATTACATATATATAATTATATTCAAATAATATTAATAATTTTTTTATAAATAATTATTAATAAAATAATTTTTATAAAATATTTAGTTAGATTCACTTTATTTATCTATGTATCAAATATTATATTTAATTTTTATTTTACTTTAAATATACTATATAATATAATACATATATATATATATATTCAAATCTAATTATTAACAAGTTAAATTACAAATATGTACATTTTTTTAAATGATAACATTTCCCTAAATAAAAATTATATTATTTTATGTATAAAATTAAAATTATTCAAACACCATATTTAATTTTACTAAATCTTTCAATATAAATTAAATCATACAAAGAACAATAATTCATTAATTTATACAAAACCATTCAATTTAAATAAATAAATCATACAACCAAAATAAATAAATCAATTAAAAAACTAAAATTTTTAAATATAAATTTTACTCTCAAAAGATAGAAAATTAATACGTTGAGAAAGATCTGGTAGAGCTTTGGTGAAACATATCAGGATTAAATAAAGGAAATGGGAGGGGGTGCCTCCATTTATAATTTTTTGCAGTGCACGCCTCTTGTGTATTCCTTACAAAGGAAGTGTGAATGGGATTCATGAGCGTGAACGGGGTTCATGCCACCCTTTTCCCCTTTTTCCAAATATATAAAACCCTATCCCATTTTTTTAAAGAAAATAGAACCTATTATAAAAAAAACTCACTGAAAATATATCTGACAGAAAGTTATCCTAGAAAGAGAAAACCAAAGATTTGACTATACGTTTCTGAAGATCGTTGTCCAATTAACAATATATTGTATAATCATCAAAATTAAATGATAAATGATTGTGGTCTAAGTTGCACATGGTGAGTTATTGTGGTTGTCCTCCAAAAAAATCAGTTTAGTAAGACTGACGCTCCAAAAGTATGTCACGCCCGTGGTTCTCAAAAATCTAGAGCATTTACTCATGTGTTACTAATTTTTATAAACACTATCCATAATATATATCTTTTATAAAGATATAAAGTTATAAAAAAACAATGATTGAAAATATCAATTTTTTCTAACTCCTCTTTTTATCTCAAAAAATACCTTTTTCCCTTCATGTGGGCCCTGATGAGGAGGACCCACAACATCTTCTTCTTCTCTCCTTTATTAACTTCAACTAATGAAAAAATCTTCCATATCCAAATCATTAATCTTCTTTATTATCATTGACAAGAAATATAATCTAATACAAACATGGGATCTTCAATTTTCATATTTTTATGTTGCTTTCTTAGTTACAGTTTGTTTAACAACACTTACTGAAAACTACTTATATCAGTTAACATCTATGATAAATAGTCTGAGAAATTAAGTGGTGTTTATCCTGTTATATAAAAATAATAACACTTTAATTTCAGAAGAACCCACATAAGTGTCAGTAAAACACTTTTTCAATAATCAATTTAGAAACACATTTTCATGAGTAGTTATCATAATTGATAAGTCCTATAAGCTGATTTTATTAGTGCAGTAAAACGAGGCCTTAAAGTGAATTAAAAATGAACTCTATAAATCAACTTGAGAACAATTGTCCCATTTTATTATAGAGAGATGAAATGATAAGTTATTATTGTGATAATATATCACAACTCTATGCATGAGTAAGACATCCATTCTATTCAAGATGACCAAAATGATTTCATGCCCTAATGAATGTTCTTTTTGGAAGTAAAAAATTTCTATTGAGTAGTGCAGTTTTTTGACTTTGGGATTTGTGCATGAACTGTACAACATTTAACAAAAACCCAATGCATGATTTAATAATTACCATAGAATTCAATGGAGCAAAGCATTCCAGTTCAGGTAGTTTGGGGCCACATGTTGGATTGGTGTATCCAGATCTGATTAGGCCGAATGCTTGTGGCCCGCAACTGTAGTAGTGCGGACTTCAAATTCAACTTTACTGTAGCCTTTTGAACTTCCATCCGGCAGCCACTGTAGCACATTTGACTTGGGTGGCCTCTTTTTCACTATAGCGACGCGGACTTCCTATGCGGTTGGTGGAACAATGATCATCTTCCTCTCCATTTGTAGCCCATTTTGAAATAGGTTTTCTTACAAAAAAAACTCTATAAGTGTCCTCCCAATTATAGTGAATATTATTCCTCTACATGGACATAGGGATTATTCCCGAACTACATAAATTTTTGTTTTCTTTGTGTTTTCATTTTTCGGAACTTTCTTTCCGTATCTCATTTCTGTCATTGTGACTCCTGGCGATTCCGCAAAACTGGTATCAAATGGTGAGTTTGGAATTATCCAACGATGGTTATGGTTGAATTTAAAGTGAAGATTGATCACTTCGATGGAACTGACTTCAGTTTCTAGAGGATGAAAATCGAGGATTATATTTATCAAAAAAAGATGCACTTACCGCTTCTGGGTTTGAAGCCAACAGACATGGATCAGTCAGAGTGGGAGTTACTGGATCAGTAGGTTTTGGGAATTGTGCAACTTATGTTGGTAAAAAAAATTTGTTTTCAACATCATAGAGGATAAGATGATGGAGGATCAGATGAAATCTCTTGAAAATAT